>OZ025291.1:370918976-372118976 GCA_964019185.1 Maratus speculifer
TTGCAATTAATTAAAATAATGAGCTGTTGCAGAAGTTTATTAAAAAGAACCCAACACTTCAAAGTTGACACTTTTGAGCATATTTCCCGACGAAAGCAGAAAAACCGGTCGAAAAGGAGGAAAAAACGGGTGATTGGTTGGTTGGTTGGTTGTATGGATTTTAATGGCGCAAGGTCCCTTTGGGGACATGCTGCGCCAAGAATAAGGTAATGAATAAATTATAAGACAAAGTAAAAAAATGTATTAAATAATTATATTAAGAATGATAATATGAGTAATGTGATGAAACATGTGATTAAAATGCAATTCCTAAAAAATGCAGTGAAATTAAATTAGAGAGGTTAAAAACTAGTTAAAACTTACAAACAGTAAGTTAATAAGACTAGAACTACAAAAGCCAAATATCATATAAAATCAAATATAAGTGTCAATTAAAACTGTAAAAGTTGAAAATAAAAGTTAAAATACAAACAGTGTAAATGTGACATAAAATACTAAATAAAAACAGAGTTAAAAATCAAGGATGTAATGCAATGATACGTGTAAGAAATATAACTGGTTAAGATCAGAGCAATCAATAAAGAAATAACAATATGAAAGTAAATAGAATGTAATAATATTTTAAATACAGAGTAAAAAGTGAAAGTTACACTAAAAAAATTAATTTAACTAGGCACATACTCCTCAAATATAGTGTTTTCCTCATAATCCGAGTCACTGCCATAAGTCTCGGATTCCATAGCTTCTTGGACTCAGTGCTGCAGGTGCCTGGAATCTTTAAAATTTCTTTTGCATGGGCTAAGCGATGAATTTTGCAATCTTTTAACGACAGTCTTCCGCCGTGGGGTTGCTGGAGTTGGGGTTTTTATGGTTTCTGTACGTTTTTTCTGCGATTTCTGTAATGTTTTTGAACTAGTAACAGTTTGGGTCCCAGTCTTTGTTCCTTCTTTCTGAACACCAGTTTTCACAATTTGACTAGAGTTGGGTTTTTTCGAGTTTAATGCTGATGAGTTCGAGTCATTTTTCGGTGAGGTAACGGCTTTAGTCTCATTTAGATGTTTGGATAATCCCTTAGATTGAGCTTGAGATTTCTGACTCAATTTTTCAAGATAAGTTATTTTTACAGGTTCTGTGGAAGGTAGCCAGCGTTCTAATGGCGGATTTACAAAACATTTAGCAGGGAGACAGATATCCCGGCTTTCTTTAATTGGCGTGCTAGTTGATTGGGTTTTAGTAGATTTATTAGGTGGATATGTGGAGTCAGTTTGGGTACTTATGTGTCTTAAGGTTGTTGATTGCTGCTTGAGTAAACTGAAGTAGGAAATTCCAACGGATGGTGTTCTGGATTCAAAAAGTTTGCGGGCATCAGGGTAAGACATATTTTGAGTAATTTTAACAGTCAGAATTTCTTTTTCTCCGTTCCAATTCGGACAAGTGCGTGAATAGGCAGTATGATCACCTTTACAATTTGCGCAGCGTTCGGATTTATCACATAATTTATTGTCGTGGCCGACTTCTGCACAACGTGCGCAGGTAAGAGATCCACGACAATTTGTTTTATTATGGCCGTAACGCTGGCATTTAAAACAACGGAGAGGATTTGGTATGTATGGTCGGACTGGACAATTTAGGTAGCCAGCTTTAATTTTAGTTGGTAAAGTAGGACTATTGAATGTTAGAATTATATGTTTAGTAGGTAGTACTTGTTCATTACGACGGATAGTAATACGACGTACATCTATGACATTTTGTTCTTTTAAATTTTCTAATAGTTCAGCTTTAGTAGAGAATAACAGATCAGGTTCAGATATTACACCACGACTTGTATTTAGAGTTTTATGTATTTGTACGGAAACTGAAAAGGTACCTATTGTAGAGCAATTAGAGAGGAATTGTGACTGTTTAGCTGTAGAAACCTCAACTAGTAAATCCCCAGAATGTAGCTTTTTGAGAGAATGACCATCCCCCAATACAGACTGAAAAGTTTTTGCAATGAGAAAAGGTGAAGTTCTTTTAAAAGAACAATCAGAGAGACTGTCGGTACGCTTAATGATAAAGAATCGAGTGAGTGAGATAGTCGGTACAATTTGTTGCTCTCCACTATGGAGAGAAGTAGAAGGAAGTAAAGGTTTTCCATCCATATTTTAAAAAATATAATTCAGACCCCGGCCGCACCACCCACTACCGAGCCCAACAAGGGGATACACAATCGTGCACCAGTGCTAACCAGGGCCCATACGGTCACAAGACAAACCTATGTCAGTCTCCACCCTTAACGAGATGACTAGTATTTGCTCGATCACTTGATCCCTAAAGCCAGTGACTAAGTCAGCTGACCAGCCGATTGATGCATACGGGACCAATATTCACCTCCCGTCTACCTGAAGCAGAGGCCAAAGCAGTGTGTTGGTTTCCCTCAACTGCCAGGATCCCCCTTTCCAGGGACACGGGTCGCCACGCACGGCCAACACGTGGGTGGTTTACAATTCTCCATAAGTCGATAAACAGGATGTATCGGCCCATGCAGAATTGCCCTCACCTCCGAAGAGGAAACCACAATGAGAGTGAAACAAAGAGGAAAGGAAGACCAGAGGAGTAAGAGGAAAAGGAAAGGAGAAAGATCACTCAGGTGCCCCGGGGTTGTGAAGCCCGTGAATACCTTAAGAAGGTATCCCCCTGGGGGGACGGGTGATTGCGTCATCGAAATAGCTTATAACTCGATAAATAATTTAATTATCATAAAATGGAAAAATAAGTTCAATTCGAAATCGCTTTCATAGTCAGGCATTAAAATTTTATAACTTTCTGTTAAAAAATGAATTTGTAAATGTGTCAAAACGTTTTTCGCTTGTTGAGCGGATCAGTTAAGAACACCCTTAACCCTTTAATGTTCATTGGTTTCGCCACGAAACCACAAAATTTTAATTCCGATACGCAACACTGACACCGGTATTTTTATCTAAAAATATCCCTATTATTTTGTATGTGAAAAATCACGTTTTCCTATTTTGAAATATATCTGTTCTTTATTACCAGTGTCATTTATTTATTTCGACATCTTAGCAATGAAAATGCTATGATCGTTAAAGGGTTAAGTCATCAAAGCAGCGCAAGTGATCACCACCGAATAAAAATAATAAAAAAGGCAATCAGAAATATTGACGTCAACCTGTACTTAAGATTGACAGTATGATAAGTTGCAGAAGGACAAGTCAGGAGTCTTTCTTTGTGTAGGAGATAATGCCGGGTGGAAAATGAATATTGCTCCAGTTTTATAGATTTCTTTGTGTTTTAGGCAATTTTAAGCGTAAGCTATATTTATACACTCGTTTAACTTGCTTAATGGAGTGCTATTTCTGTGGGTGTCTGTTATTTATATTAAGTGATTTAATCAGCAATTTATTATTCCAGAAAAAATCAATAGTAAAACCTACTGTCTCCTTTTTTTTTTTAATTTTTTTTAAATTTAATTGAGATTAGCTTTCTTACACATTAGCTTATCTCCTGTTTTCTTAAACATTTAATATAAAGTAGGTGAACCAACTCGGCCGTCCAAGTTATAGAATATAGGGGTAAAACATTTTTTTTAACCCATTAATGCACACATTATTTTCTTCCTTAAAAATGAAATTTTGGGTTTCCCACCATTTTTAAAAGAAGAATAACTTTTATCTCAATTTATTGAGGAATTTGTCTCGTGAAAAATAGTGTTTATTTATCTTTCTATTTACTGGTGTTAAAAGTGCTTTCTTGCCTTTTTTATATTCGTCCCTAAAAAGGGACGCTAGGCCCTAATGGGTTTTAAACTAAAAATAATCTATTAGTTTTTTTTTAACATCTAAAATATAGTTTTTTGCATTGCCCACTAACAACACGAAAAAGAATCTTTGTATGAAAAATATAACTAATGCATTCAAACAATGAACTATACTTTCGTATTAAGTGCATCCCAGAAATTAATAGCAGAAGAAATCACTGAAATTACGCTGCTTACAGCAGTCTTTTTAAATCTGATAATTTCAATGGTTTAAGCAAGTAGATTGATTACACATCTTTTAAATTTGTATTTTACTTACGTTATTTAATATATAGATAGATTTCAATTTTGTTTTGATAGATAAGCCGGAAAAAAAATGCTGAACTATTTATTTACTTTAAGAGCAGGCTCATAATCATCTACACACAATAGAGGTAATAAATAAGAAAAAAAATCGCATTTAAAAATTATTTGAAAAAAAAAATCAATAAATTGTGATAGATTTTTTTTTTTGAATAGTTTTTTTTTTTTTTTTTTTTTTTTTTTTTTTTACATTTGACGGTGTAAAAATTAAAAATGTTTCGAAGTTTAGAAAATTGTAGTAAAAGAGAAATTTAATGATCGGGATTTTCCAAGATGAAATTGATGTCAGCGTTATTCATTGTCACTTTTGACCTTTTCAATTATATAGAATGTGTATGCATGCAAGGATGCAAGCGCTATGCTACAAATGGCTGATTTTCGCCACTAAATTTCAATTGTATATTTTGCCTTATTAAATCTCAAAACTTCTGTCATCAAATAAGTTAATAAATACAATTAACATTTAGTGGTAGGAATCAACCATTTCTGGCGCAGCCCTTGCATTCCTAATACATGTAATATTTTTAAAACTTTTGAATAAAAATATAATTATTTTACTCTGTTGCCAAATATAATTATCTTACTCTGTTGCCATGAAGTTATTTTGCATTCAGTTTTAGTACATATATAATATTCTATACTGAAAAGGAAATGTGTAGCATTTGTAATTTACTTACAGGGTTAAAGAACGGAATTCCTTTAGAGTACGGCCTATGGGAAAAATCATTTGCGATGCATTTTATTCCAGGTTACGATATTTCAAGCATGCTGAAATGTATGTACATCAATCAGATGGGCTACAGACCCCCCACCCTCTCGCCTTTTCTTTTTAATCCCTTCCACTTTCAACAACGCTCGAACAAATACAAACAGCATGATTAAAAGTAATCTAGAAAAGGCCAACGCAGGAACAATTATGATAAAAATAAATAAATAATAAATAATAAATAGCAATGCAGCTACAATCAAGAAGATCTCAGCATGTGGTGACAGGAACAAAAAATATAGGCATATCACCCGGCAGGTAAGGGCCTGGTCTGCGGTATAATAATAATCCTTCTATAGCAAAAAAAAAAAAAAAAGCCTTAAACAAATCTCCAGGAATGACTCCTGGAATGATGCTGATGCGTAAGGTTTCCAGAAATAACGCGTCCGGGTGGACCACACCTTCCATGAGTCGAATAGACCAATCAGGAAAGGGCTCCGTCTCGGGTGGCCTTAAAATGAGTACACTTCCTTTTTTTTCCCTTATGCTGCTATTTTGGTATATTTTCCTGGTTTTCATGGATATTTAATGCTTGGTATTTTAATAAGTGTACGTTTATGAAAGGAATTCCAAAATTGAGTGCATGGAAAATAAGGTATCGCGAAGCGATTACGCGGGGGGTTGGCGAGCGTAGCGAGCAGGGGGGCGGAACCCCCCCTAGTAATAACACAAAAGAATTGAGTTAAACCTTTGAATAAAGGGCTGTGTATATATAATATTAACAATTATTGATAATTTTGGATCCCCACTCCCCTTTCGATATCACACGTAATCACCATTGAAATCCCCCCCCCCCCCGAGCAATAATATCTTTATCAATGGTCCAAAAATTCTTTAATTTTTGGAGATTATTTCTTTTGTTTAAGATAAATCAATAAAATACCATCTTATATTTGAAATAACTTTATATCAAAAAACACTTATAAATAAGCTTTTTAAGAACAAAAATATCAACCGACTTCAAAAAAGCGCTAAAAAGAATTAAATAATTCTTTAAAATTCTCTAATGACAAAACGTTATCCAATAAGCACACATCGGATATCAGGTACCGGCATAAAAAACGGGTAAATTTAATATGTATAATTTAATATCCACCAAACATAGATTTTAGAGATAATATTATTTTACAAGAGATGAATTGACATATTTATGATTTATTTTATGAATATATACATATAAAAAGTAATGAATTACTTTTTGAAGTTGGTGCCAAACAATCACAATCGATAATGATTATCCCATTTTAATTATGGTACTAGGCATAATTTAGCTACTACTCTTAATATACATCAAATAGTTTGGCACCAACTTCAAAAAGTAATTCATTACTTTTTATATGTATATATTCATAAAATAAATCATAAATATGTCAATTCATCTCTTGTAAAATAATATTATCTCTAAAATCTATGTTTGGTGGATATTAAATTATACATATTAAATTTACCCGTTTTTTATGCCGGTACCTGATATCCGATGTGTGCTTATTGGATAACGTTTTGTCATTAGAGAATTTTAAAGAATTATTTAATTCTTTTTAGCGCTTTTTTGAAGTCGGTTGATATTTTTTTCTTAAAAAGCTTATTTATTTCCTACTTTTTAGTTATGCATACCGTAATACATAATTATGTGTACTGGCACACGATAGCTCTTTGCAATGCATTACTAATGTACGCACTTTGCTAAGTTCTGATGTATTCAGTTCACTTGTCACTGTTTGATTGTCAACTTTTCTGAAACCACTTACAATATCGGTTAGTATCGTTGTGAATCTTAAGAATTTCTTTGTATGGTAACTTCTCCAGACAAGATCTGCCACTTCGAAAAGCTACCGCATTTATGAAATCTTAGTCTGCATCGAATCCTACGGTCATCGAAAGTGGGTATCAAAAGGTGACAATCCATCAAGTAAAGTGTCCTTACACATAAGAGCGCGACATAGTGCTTCCATATATGAGCACGCAGCAAAATGACTTCATATATTAATGTATAGTAATATGCTTTTCTAGTGCAGTCAGTCAAAAGTACTCCCCCTTCACTCAGAAAAAGGAAAAAGAAAGATTTTAGCAAAAATCGCACTATTCTTCAATCGATAAACAGCAACAATCTAATACCTATACAGGCAGTAATGGCATCAGAAATGAGCAGTGGCGATTCGACGAGGAATCTGAAACTCATAACCAATACCTGGCTGCCTCTATAAGAGAGTGACAGCATTTGATTCCCAAATATTTCTTTTACAGATGCTTTTGTCCCAACTACACTGTTAAAAATTTGAAACTTTTGCTGTACACTGTTAAAAATCTGCTGCATTTTTTTGCTACGCACTCCAGCGCTTGCATAGAAAACAGTTACTTGACTGTATTAAGGAGCATTCTCATAGGTCGCAGTAGAGACATTATATACAAGCGGCGGAGTGCGTTGCAACAAAATGCAGCAGATTTTTAACAGTGTATCATCACTTCACCGCTTATATAGAAAACGGTTAGTTAAATGCATTATGAAGGATTCTCATTGATAAAAATAAAGATATTCTATAAAAGCGATGGAGTGACGATGCAGCAAACGTTGCAAATTTTTAACAGTGCATTGCATTGCTAGGCATTTTTTATTATGGAATTTGATGATGATTTCCTGAAAGAATTCGATTGTACTCGTATGAGAAGTTAACAAGATTGACGAAAATTGCCCGCTCAACAAGATGTTTGGTGACTCGTTTTTGTCCAGAATCGTTTCAACCAATTATATACTGTGCTACATGTGTCGTCATATTCATATCAAGGAATCCTACACTGTAAAAAATTTGACACTTTTGCTATATCATCACTGTATTGCTTTTATAGAAAACGATTACTTCACCCAATTACGAAGCATTCTCATGGGTCAAAGGAGAGATATTCTACAAAAGCAGGGGAGTGACGATGCAGCAAAAGGGTAACATTTTTTACAGTGACACTGTAATCGGAATGAGCGGTGGCGTATTCGATGAGGAATCTGAAACTCATTACCTATACCTGGCTGCCTCTATAAGAGAGTGACAGCATTTGATTTCCAAATATTTCTTTTACAGACGCTTTTGTCCTAATTACACTACAAAAACTTTGAGCCTTTTGCTGCATCACCAGTCCACCGCTTTTATAGAAAACGATTACTTTACTGTGTTATGGAGCATTCTCATTGGTCATAAAAGACATATTCTATAAAAGCTGTGGTGTGACGCTGCATCAAATGGGTTAAATTTTTAACAATGTATCATGGAGCGTTCTCATAGGTCAAAGGAGAGATATTCTATAAAAGCGAGGGAGTGACGATACAACAAAAGGATCAAAATTTTTACAGTGTACACTGTAAAAAATTTGGCCCTTTTGCTACATCGTCAATCCACCGCTTTTATAGAAAACGATTACTTCAGCTTATCGTGGAGAATTCTCATGGGTCAAGAGCGAGATATTCTATAAAAACAGGGGAGTGATTATGCAGCAAAAGGGTCAATTTTTTTACAGTGTACACTGTTAATAAATGTAAACCTTGTCCAGTTAGGATTTCACACTTTGAAAAGATAGTGTGTCTATGTAAGTGTAACTTAAAAACATGAAAAATGAACGTTTCTAATTGGTCGATTGCTTCGAAAGGATATTGAATTTTAATGTTTTAATTTTTTTAAAAGTTCTAATCAACAGATTTTTATGAAATTTGAATGGGACCACATGGGCCCCATACGCTTTCAAACAAAAAAAGAATTATCAAAATCGGTTCATATTTACGAAAGTTATGCGTGAACAACAAATACATACAGGTCGAAATCATAACCTCCTCTTTGAAGTCGGTTAAAAAGAAATAGTTGCCATTCAAAAGTTATAAAAATGACTTGCAACAGTAATGTAAGAAATGTACAAAAATGGAACTGTAAATAATTTTACCGTGCATTAAGATACCATTTTTAGAGTCCATTAGTAATAAAAAAAATATTAAATATATATTTATTTCATGTTTTTCAACGTTTTTGCAATATAAAAAAAAATAAAATAAAATTTGTATAATCCAATGAAATTGTCAAAAAATTTACTTTTTAAGCCCCCATGTATCAAAAAATTTATTGTGCAAAAAATAAATCGTTATTTTTTTTTTCGCTGCTCAAACTTTCTTATTTATCAGTTTGTTAAATATAAATTCATAACTGAAATTAATGAAAGCACATAAATAAACCCTGGAGTCTGAAAGGATTAAAGATAGATTACGAAAAATTTGAATTGAACGGATTTGTTCACCAGATGGCAATTTGAAACAAGTCGGGAAATTATACGTTAGACGTGACAAATGAGGTGTATACAACTAATAACTAGTTTTCTAAATATTCAGACCTTGATGCAATAACTGTTGCACTCTTATCCAAAAATGCATTAATGCAAAATTTATAGCGATTATTTACTAAATTTTAGAAATACGGAAAAAAAGGATTCCATCTTAAATCTGATTTATTCACCATGGCAACCGAGAATCATTATCTGTCCTGAGATATCAATGAATTCATTATGTCTGATAGGATTTAATAGAATGGAGAAACCTTTTATTAAGATGTTTTTAAATGTCGATTCGATTCTCATCAAATTAGAAATGACTCGACAAAATTCTACAACAGTTCTATATGTTAAATTTCAAACCACTTGGTTCGGTAGCTTTTGCGAAGTTTTATGCGGACAAAGGAACATATCGACAAACAGACCGAAAGACGACAGTAGGTGCTACATATTGTTACGAATTTTGTAAATAGTTAGTGTTTGTACTGTAAAATAATGTAAATAATCTTATTAAGCTCCATTCCTTTACTAATATTAGTTTTTGTTACATTGTCTCTGTTATCAAGCAAACTTGTCCATTATTTTCAGTGTATGTCTACGGCAGATTGGCGAAATAATAAAGATATCGCCAAGTTGGCGTCACTTTTGGTGACTAATTTTGGTCACCAAATTTGGCGATATATCGCCAAGTTGGCGACAAACTTGGCGATTGTTGGCGATGGTAACCCTTCCCTCTCAATGGTAACCCCCCTTTAGATATACTGATACATTGTTTGTTGTTCCGTGGATTTTTCGAGTAGGTTCTAGAAATTTCCAGCACATGCTACGAGCCTATATAAGGAGAGCAGTACGAGCTGTTGTTGTTATTATTTACCAGTCAGTCATAGAGTGAACAAGGCGTTTATTAGCAAGTTTGCTTGAGTTTCATTTATGTTGTTTTGAATGTTATTAAGTGTTGAGACGTTGTATAAAGAGTCTCTGGGATCTAAAGCTATACTTGTTCGATAGATTTGAGCAGTTATTTTTGATTATCTAGTAATATTTGTGAGTTTCGAAGACTCTGTTGTTCTGAAGATCTGTAAATAAATTATTTTCTACTTTTCTAAGAGACAAGAGTTTTGAAGTTCTCTAACCATAAGATCAAAAGAACCCCATATACGCTGGAACAATATCTATATAATTACGAACGCACCTTAATAAAGAGGCGTAGATGTGAATTCCAAGGAAGATGATTGTGAAATTATTTTTAAAAAATTGCATTTTTGAACACAATCAAACTGATTGGTAAAGTTATCATACGAATTAAGTATTTCCAACTGATCTAAAAATTGCCCAGGCCGGGAATCGAACCAAGATACTTGGCTTACAAGGCCAATGCTTTACCGGTTAAGCTAACTGGGCTAGAGGTCTGCACGGACCGGAATTTCCAGGTCCGGCCCGTTTTGGCCCGTTACAATTTCTACGATTTCTAAAAAATTCAGATTTTTATCACATAATTAAGATTCCGTTAAAGAATACTGCATACATATCTATGGAATGATTTTACAGGAAATACACATTAACAACATTAATGATTACTTAGATTCTCAGGCTTTCAGCATTCGAATAAAGATTCATTAAAAAATTAATTTGGCTTAGAATAAAAGAAAAAGAAAGAAAGCTAAAAACATCGTTAATTTTAAAGCTGTTTCATAAAAGAAGATTTATAAATATATTTCTATATCATTTTACTAAAGATTTTAAACACAAATTCATTCTTAAATTAAAAAAAGGTCCTTTCTGATACATTTCTAAATTCATTTTTTTCTCAGAAATGCATAAGATTATCAGGTATCTTTATTCAGAAACTATATAATCGAATGGCTTTATCCATTTTTTGATACAAGCAATTTAAGAATACTGCAAGCAAATAAAATACTGTCATAATTAGCGTTTTTAATAGCGCTAGCATGGGAAGGGAGAAAAACCTGCAGTCATTTGAAAATTTATTATATCTCAACAAGGTTATACAAGTATTTTATTTACCAAAAATTAAAAACGCAATTCGATTCCAAATCCCTTTATTAGTTAGGCTTATCACTTTTATACTTTTACAATTTAAAATTAATCAGAAAATGTGTCAAACTTTCGCATTATTGTGAAATTAATTTAAAAACCATCAAGAAGTATATATCCAAAGATTAATCTGACACAAGTTCTTTATCGCTGTTAATAATTTTACAAATCATGTTTTCAGTCCTACAGATCTTGAGAACAATTAAGTCTAGTTCCCGTCCGGCCAGTCTATAGGTAGAAAAATAATGCAAGCTTGATCTCGGCCCGGCATGAGTCAGCTAAAAAAGTATCAAAACAGGTTAGATAGAATGTAACTCTCCGATGCCGATCTCTACACTGTACATCTTTATATAGATGCTGTCAATCTAGTATGGCTCGTCACGCACACTTATACTTATTCTCGTTAAAACCATTTTTGTTGAAAATAGCTCATATTTTATCGTTTCTGCTGAAATCTTCAGAACGGGCGAGTAGGCCCAAATTTTTTTTATCGGCCCGGCCCGTCTGGCCCGCTTAATTTTTTTGCCGGCCCGGCCCGTTTAAAAAACTATTCTAAATCTGCAGGCCGGGCCCGGGTACGGGCCTCGAGCCAAGACCGGGCCCGTGCAGGCTTCTAAACTAGACACGGCAACCGGTTGTCGTGCGCCCAGTTGGAAATTTTACTAATTTTACTAATTTTACTAATTTTACTATACTAATCAGTTTGATTGTGTTAAAAAATACAATTTATCTACGTAGCCATCGTTCTATGGAGTTCCTTTACCTGCGGTCTATTCTGTTGAGCTGTCTAAAATGACAGACCAGATGTTATGATCTACAAGGTTATCTGGGCGAAAAGAGCTCACCGGTTGTCGTGCCCAGTTAGCTTAAACAGTAAAGCATTGGCCTTATAAGCCAAGTATCTGGGTTCGATTCCCGGCCTGGGCAATTTTTCGCTCAGTTGGAAATTCTTAATACGCATTTTAAAAAAGCTGCATTGGTAATGCGAGGACGATTTTATTTACGAAAGTAGCAAGGTTTCTACACAGTTCTACTAAAAGAATTCCCTGACTTTTCCAGGCTTTCCCTGATGTTTTTGTGTAAATCTCGGCATATATTATTGTAAAACTCTCTACAATGGACATGTGGACAACTTTAATCTAGATAAATGTTAACTCTTCACTGCGCTGCGTGCCACATCTGGCACCTATCTAAAAACATTATAATTTTCTACGTGCCATGAATTTGGTCAATTTGATCGCGCCGTTCTTGATCAAGAACAATCAAAAGAATGGAATAATACTTATTGTGTCCATGTCAGAGGGCTGTATTTGACAAAAAATTAGAATTTGTTCTTCGGAAACAAAACAAAACAAAACAAAAAAATCGATCGAGCTAAAAAGGCAAAATTTACATTAATTATTTTTACCGAATACTTAAAAATATAAATATAAAAAAATTGCTGATTATTAAGCAGATAAAATTAATTAATTTAAGTTCATTTAGTTGCAAACTATAGCAATACGATATTTTGTACATAGGGTACACGCTATAAATTATTAAATTTTAGCTGAAAATTATTATTTTTTTTTTTACCCTAAAATTAAACCGACACATACATTTCAAATAACTTTTTTCATGAAATTGGAAAAGATCGTGTAGTGAAGGGTTAAAATAAGTATGCATTGTATGAGTTTCCCGATGTTTAATTATTTTTCATATGCTGTTGTTATACAGTTTGCATAAATTTTACATAAAATTTTGGTACTACTCTGTTATCCCGTCGACCAATTTCGCCAAATTATACAAATCGCCAAACTAATAGCCAAATTATACATATTGATGAAATTTTTATTTTAAATAACGAAAAGACAAATAATTAGTGGAATATTAATAAAAATACAAATAAAAAATCGAAATAAAAATCACTTAATGACATTTTAAACACGTGAATCGTATTTAATGTCATTGAATGTGACATTCACGATCATCCATTATTGGCATTTAATCTCATAGTTTGGCAATATTTTTTTGGTCGACGAGATAACCTAGTAGTACCAAAATTTTTAGATTGGATGAATAATTCAAAACTTCTTCATTTATGATGATAGCAGATTCTGATGGAAACTAGTTACATTAAAAATTTCCTGATATTTTCCCGACTTTTTGTTTAAGTTTTCGAATTTCTCGATCTTTCTCCGTTTTCCTGACCTGAAAGAACCCTGTAATGACGAAAATCTTGGATCTAGATGTCACGACAAGAAAGGAATGAAACGGATTTCAGAGAACATTTTGGAATTTCAGATAGTTCGAATTAGAAGGATTGTTTGATATTCTTAATTTTGTATACAATTAGTTTCGTTTACTTATTATTCAATGATTACATTCATAATTTATATTTAAGTGTTTATCTATACTAATACTATTATAAAGAGGAAATATTTGATTGTTTGAATTGAATAGGTTCCGAAACTGCTTGAGGAATTTTAAAAATTCTTTCACCGTTGGAAAGCTACACTATTTCCGGTGAACATAGGCTATATTATATATATATACTAGCGCACCCGACAGACGTTGTCCTTCTTGGCACCAACTCCAGAAAATCAAATAAATGTACGTAAATATGGTAATATGCAGAATAAACACTACGCTCTTAATTTAATTTCTTATTACAATTATGTAAGGAAATTATTTTTTACTCTTCATTAGTTTTTGAAGTCGGTTCAATTTTTGATAGAAAAGTTTATTTTTCTCTTTTTAGTTAAAAGTTAACGATTGTCTGAAGTCGGTTCATCAAAATTATAATTCAAAGCATACACGTTTGTCAGCAGTGGGGTTCGAACACGCGATCTCTTTCTTCAAGAAGCTGAGCTTAAATCTGGCGCCTTACATCGCTCCGACATTCCGTCTGCACTCCATTCATCGAACTTATTCAACACTTTTAACTAGCGAAAAATCACTAACTATTAGTTTTTGCCTAATTACAAAAAAAATACTGAATCAAATTCGATGAAATGTGAATCTAAACCATTCTCGAATCTACTGGAACGCACACACAAAATTTCATCAAAATCGGTCCAGTCGTTTAGGAGGAGTTCAATTACATACACACGCACAGAAGATTTTTATATATAAAGATATAAAAAAAATAGAGATCCTTACTAAAATGCCAATAATGTAACTCAAGGTGTAGAAAAATGACCTTAAAAAATCCTTAAATCGCGTGCGCCGACAATACTATTGATTATAATCTCTATACATAAAACAAAGTCGGGTTCTTTACACCATTTATAACTCAAGAACGGATGGATCGATTTTTATGAAATTTTGTATGAAGGTATCTGACACCCTAGATTAACATATAGGCTGCTTTTTACCCTACTACCTAAAAGGTAGTCGGTCTACCTAAAAGGTTTTTAGTAGTTGAATTTAATGGGATGAAGTGGTAGTAAAAATTTGCGGTGTCAGCAGTGGCACGGTACTGAGCAACTTGCTCTAGAGCGAAGCAAAGCGAGGGCGGTCTGCTAGTGTATATATATATATATATATTGAAAAAATTATATTTTCTTGGCATTTAAAACAAAATTCAGAGACTTTGAAACATTACAATTTTACTCTTTTGCAACACCATCAGAGGTTTTCTATTTTTTAAAATTGCTAATGGATTCTACAAACAGTATTTTTATGCTCAGTAAAATTATTTCCGTTTTCATATTTGTACATTTCGTTCATTTCTGTTTTTATATAACACGTAGCTCTCTAAAAAGCACTATAACAAACAAATTGCTATTTTGTTTAGTTCTACTCTCTGTTAGGCTCCATTTATACTCATTTATTATTTTTTAACATTATTTACGTACGTGAAAAAAAAATCGAAAGATGTGTAGGTCTGAAGAGGATAAGAGAAAATAATTTTTTTTTAATGATATCCTATTATTAGAGTTGGAAAATGTTTCATAATCTGTAGTCTGGTGCATGATTTTTCATTCTTGTCGTTTTAGTTTTTGAATAATAAAATTCCGCTTTCTTCACTATAGTTTACATCTCTAACACAAATAAACATTTCTTTAGAATCCTTTTTTATTTTATTTTATTATTTTTTTTCAATTTTTCATGTGTTACATCAATTCATTCTTTACAAAAAGAGTTATTTACGTCTTTTTAAATAATGATTAAGAAGAGGAAAATGTTTATTAGGAAAACGAAACTAGATTTTTTTTTCTTATTTTTTTTTTCATGCTGTTAAAATGCAAAACAAATATTTAATTCCTTTTACTTAAGAAAGAGAGAGAGGAAATGAGAACGTAAAAAAGGCCTCCTTTTCCTGCACTTTCTTTGATCGACACATTGAAGTTGTGTGGCAATCAGTTGTTAAAACACTTTCATCAGAAAGTCGCCTAAATTTAGAACGAACAACTTCCTGCTGGGATATTACATGCTGGTTTGGAAGGAAGAATTAAGAATTTTTGGGATCACGAAATTGTTTTCGAAGCCTTCCGCTCATTTTTAAACTCTTTTATAGCTTCCCACTTTGTTCAGAGCTATAATCATTTCCTTTAAATTAAATGTGGACATTTTTTTTTTAAAAATATTAGTATCTAAGAGGTTATAAAATTCCTGAGGAAACAAAATATATATCATTTGTAAGATAAATCTAAATAACTTTTTTTTTCTTTTAATTATAAATTTATTTGACGGATTGAGCGAAAATGTATTTATTTTCTCTCTACTTTTTATTAAAAGAAAGAAAAAAAAACATTGCATTAGAAAATGCATAATTTAATGGAGTTAGCATAGAAATAATTATCAAGTCAGCTAAAGTATTTTGGTGATTTCAAATTAAGGCTATCATGAAAACTACAATGTCAGAAAAAAAAAATCTTGACATCTAAGCCACAAGCTCAATGTTTGAATATTTTTTTTTTCAGTTTTTAAATATAACAGGCGGGTGAGAGTTTCAATGACACGTTGGTATTACATGGAGTTGTGTCCCTTGCAGCTTAACATGATTTAAAGTTTTCCCTTTATTAATTTAATTTTTTTAGTTGTGATAGTAGTTCGAAAAGAGGTACTGTATTTTTAAAATTCTTTTCTCTACAATAAATAAATAAATAAATAAATAAATAAATAAATAAAAATAAGCACTGCATGACCAAAGTAAAGAGAATCGCGATAAGAATGATACGTCAATCTGGAGCTTAACGAATTCTGTACGGGCCTGAAGACGTCAGTTTGAAGATTTTTCTCTGGAGAAACGTGTTCTAAGTGTATTTAAGAAGGTCTCAGTACGGTATTAGAACTTAATAATAAGGCGCTGGTTCCATTTTGAAGTAGCATAACTAACGAAAATTATATTCCCAAAGCAGCTTCGATATGCACAGTTTGAAATAAATGAGGCAGTTGAAATCATAGGAGTAAGAAGAAGCTCTAGCAGTATTCACTTAGTATCATAGAAAATTCAGGCAAATCGAAAATAAATAAAAAAGATATTGCCCAGTTAAACTGAAGGCATTGGGCTCACAGGCTACGCATACTAATTGTACATTACTGCCTTATATTTTCAAGGGTTAGTTCTGTTCGGAAAAAATTAAAGGAGCAGAAACAGCTCCCCCTTTCCTCCTTTTTATACTTAATCATTGAACCCCCTAAACTAATCAGGAACATGCTTTATCATATAAAAAATCTATATCCAAAATTCAGAGCAAATCGGAAAATTCTTAATAAAAACCCATTTATGTAATTTAAGAGGAGTTGTCCCCCTCTTTTATATTTAACCATTGAACTTCCAAAGCTATTCAGAGATTTGAACGCAATCTGATAATTCTGTATGAAAACCCATTTATATAAATTAAGGGGAGGGGCATTAGACCCCCCATTCCCCCTGTTTATACTTATCCAATGAACACCTGATACAAAATACGGAGGCTCATCAGAATGATCCTGTCTAAATTTTGAACGAAAACTGATAATTCTGCATGAAAAACCCATTTATATCAATTAAGGGGAGGAGCATGAGCCCCCGTTTCCCCTCTTATACATATCGAATGAACTCCAAAAGCTAATCAGGGAAGCGCCTTATCAGGATATACCTATATATAAAATTTTAAGCGGATCGGATATTTTTATCATGAGTTATCGCATTACGCACGAACGAACATACATACAGAACGGGCGGGCACATAAGCTCTCAGGCTATGATAGCCTGTGAGCTAAAAAAAGGACTGCTAGTTATCATTAAGGTTTTGATGGAGTGAAACTCTCCGATCGCGAAATCACATATTAGCCTATTGGAAAACTTTGAAGCACGGTGACTCATAACCTTATATAATAATCAAAATGCTGTTTTCACCACCAGAAAGTAGACGCCAAATGCTGATGATATGTGTTTTTAAAAATTATCTCCGTAAATTTTAAGTACGTAAATAATCTTTATAAACTTTCACATTTACATTAGATTGAATTTTATTATCTTCTTAAAGACACTTAAAATTTGCCTAAACAATTTTTAAAAACGCACATCATCAGCATTTTCGTCTATTTTCTATTGGAAAAAATGGTGTTTTAATAAATCTTTTAGGTATTGAGTTTTCACGCTTTAAAGTTTTTTCATAGGTTAACATGGATTTCACGATCGGGGAGTTTCACCGCAGCGCCCCCTTAAGGCGAAACAAACACAGTAAAAATAAAATATTAAGGTGTATGATAATTGATAAGATATAGTTGTTCTAGATCTGCGCTTCGTAACCATTATTACAAGTACCCCTGTAGTTCCACGGGGTATCACTTGGTGTTCTTTAATCGATTTACTTTTTTTCTCTGTCATGATATTAAAATTTATAAATTGAAATATTTCTGTATATGACATACTGGAGTTCCATAAAAACCAATAGGGCTTGATCTATTAAAAAAAAAAAAGATAAAAGCTTCATTGAGTATTGTATTTGCGCATTTTTAACTCTTTCCAACATAGTTTAATACTGTTTATGAGTTCCGCCCGTCTGTGAAAGCTCTAACTTTCGTACAATACTCTGCTCTGTAATATTTATATGTTATTGACTTTACTATAGCATGACCGCTATTGAAAATGAAGTGTAAAGCATTTACAACTCATTTACTACGACATTCAAAAGTATTCCGTTACATCATGATCGTAGAAAAAAAAAAGCTTGAAGTGCATTTTGATGATGCTCAAGCAAAATAAATTTATATGCATTTATGAAGAGGACTACAATATGCTTTCTGTAGAATATGACGTACTAAGAACTTCTTATTTATTTAAAAGGTCACATTTTTTTTTTTTTTTTTTTTTTTTTTTTTTGGATACAGAATGATAATACCGTTCGTAGTGCCTGTTATTGATGTTTCACTATTTCAAACACATTAAAATCTAAATGCATCGCTGAGCTGCATTATAAGTTGTTAATGGAAAAGTATTTCGTTCATTCAAATTTACAGGGACACACAAAGAATTCCGTTTAAATACTTTGTATGGGCGATAACTGCTGAAAAGGCATTTTCAAGTATGGTTTGCGTAAGTTTAACTAAATTTTTGCATAGTACGTAGAATGTATAAATTCTGTTGATCATATGCAGGAGTACACAAAGCATTAAGTATGGGTGACTATAGGGAAATATTGCTTAACGGTAGCTTCTAATTGTGTTTGCACTTTCCTTCTAACTATTTTTAGCAGAAATTTGTGGAATACAGTACTACGCAAAAAACGAGATACATTGCCGTTTACGGTTCGTAATTACTGGAAATACATTTTGAGTTATGTGTCTTTTTACATGAATTACATTTTATCTTAAAATTTTTTGCGTATAAACGTATTTAGATAATATATAGGACTGTACAAATGAATGCAAGTGCATTCCTATCTATTACCGAAAATTACTAAAAGTGATATTTATAACAGAGCTAAATTATGCATGTTTTGAGTAATACATGGAAATCTATAGGTCATATACAAGATTGCGGAAAACAATTTTACTACATTTTTCACCATGTAAGGTAATTTCTTTCTACAATTGGCGTTCTGAAATTTTCATTTACATATCTTCTTTCACGTTATTTGGCGTTGAAATTTCGTTATGGATTCCCGGGAGTGGTTGAAAGTGTTTCATGATCAATGCCTGACAAATGATTTTTCGTTCTTACTTGTCTTTATTTTTCAGTGCCGAAAGGAGAGTTGCAAAAAATTTTCGAGGAAAAAAAAATCACACGAGTAAATCTAATTTCTATTATTGTTTTTCTGAAGCAAAATATTTATTTTTTGCAAAGCAGCTTCGATGCAAACAATTTGATATTATTGGATTGATACAGGTGAAACTATGCGAGAAAGAGGAAACACTAACAATATCCGTCTAGTGTCAGGAAATGTGAGCAAATCGGAAAAAAAGGAGTGCCAATCTTCATTCTAGCGATGGGAACGCCGGTTCACTTTCACTGGCGGCACACATCCTCAACGGGAAAAGTGAATCGGGCTCATCGTGAGATGAGAATAATAATAATAAAAAAGAAAATTTTCTCTTGAACCTTCTCCTCCTATAAGCAAAAGCCGATGCCCGAAGGGACAACATGCTTTTCGTGTCAGGAGGTCAACGAAAAAAATTATATCAAACGTAAACAGGAAAGACTTCCTCGTTATCCTGGTGATTTCGTTATTCGTTTTAATGGCTACTAGACATAGTAGCTGGGAAGCTCGGCCAGCGAGCAACCAATCACAGTGAACCAGTGGTGTGGCTTTGCTAACAGGTAGATAGCGAACAATTCTGCTTTTAATTCGAGCCTTTGGTAATCTGAGCATGAGCACCTACAAGGAATTTTTCGTAAGAACCCTTGGTGCAAGACAATTTTTAAGTATATCATCATAAAAAAATCTATATATATATATATATATATATTAATTACAAAAAAAAAAAAAAAAAAACAAGCTTCTATCAGTACTTTCCCAAAGGGATTATTGATGGAGAAAGTTCCTTTTTCATTATCATTGTTTCAGATAGATTTCAAACACATAGACACAAATAAAAAACAAAAAATTTAGTTACACAGGACGAAATGGGGATAATAATATAGATCCCATCTGAAAATTTCTTAGTACCTCTTCCTCTTAATGTTTGATTACTTTAAGAATACATTTTACCTTTCTTCTTTTTAGCTCATCAGAGAAAAAGAAAATTTATTTTATTAAATTTCAAAATCAATGGTAAAATTTTGAAACAATAAAAAAAAATATATTGTGTTAATTATTTTCGCAAGCAGAAAATTATTAATTTTTCTATAATATTTAATATACTCAATCTTACGTATCGCCTGGGCCGGCCTCAGAAGTGTGCGAAATTGCGACCGTATCATCTGCAAACAGGCGAAAGGAGCATAAAAAGAGCAACGATAAAAAATTTTAGATTCTGCGTTTTTATTTTATTTATTTATTAAATTATTTTTTTACATTCTGTATAACCAGGTTGCTGAGGTCTATGGATATGCTGGGCAGAGGTCTTTGCTGTGCAACGCTTCACCTCACACCCCGAGACAGATTATTACTTATCACAAAACCATTTCCCCCTATACTATATTCTACGTTTGCGAATCTTTACCGTTAGCGGACTCTGATTGGTTACTCACAATCTGAGCTTCCTAGCTACTAACATCTAGCCTCATGGTTTGACCGGTCTTTTGGAAACGGAAGGCACTGTTGTGAAAGTTAGTTGGTGGAGGTACATTTACCAATAACCAGTGGCGAAATACCTGATTCTTTGTTACAGAGGCGTCTTGAATTACCAGGCCCCAGAAATTATCATGTCATTCTAATAACAAATCGGTGATCGGAGAGGTCAGAACTGAAAGTAATGTAGGTTTCGGTTTTGCTGAGACATATCAGATTTAGGCATAATTTATGAGAATGATGTCTATATTTTCTGCCAATTAGGTTATAATATTTGCGTGCAGGTTACATTTTTACATACGAGATGTAATGTTTCTACATTGAGGAGCATGTTACACTGTTTTTTTGTGACTTATGAGGCAGAAGTGGTTTTCCTCTGACACAGTTGGGTGACTTGATATAGAATGTCTAAAATAAGATATAAAAATGTAAAAACCTAATCGCGTGCTTAGCAGATATGAATAACAAGAAAATTTATTAATGGATAAGAAAATAAACAGGATGTATATTTAATACGGATTATAATGCCATTCTAATAATAAATCGGTAATAGGAGACATTCGAACTCAATAAAATGTCAGGTTTAGTTTTACTATGGCCAGGTTTGAGAAAATTATGTATACATCTTCTGCTATTTAGCTTATAATATTTAACTAATATTTTTCTTTCTGTTTCGGGATGAGAACTCCGAACGCACTTGAGACACAATTTTTCTATTTTTTATCAACAAGTATATTAATTAACGACTGCAATAAGGTGCACCGCTGCCGATAGAGATGATTTTTTAAGTATTTCAAAATTCTGAAGCAGAGAAGAAGGATCTCTTTATTATGTTAGTCTGTCCTATGAAAATATTATGCATCCATCAGACTTTAATATATGTTGTCCACCAATATATGGACAAATCTATTTCACCTGTTGAAATAGATCTAATCCAGCGATCAAATCCAAATTCATATCATTTATTTTGATGGATTCAGATTGCTTATTTCCTCTAAAATTTGTTCCTTACTCAGCAGTTTCAAAATAACGTCAGCTATACTTAATACGAATCACTGGTATTATTTTCATATGAAAAGCGATTATGATTCGTACACAATCGAAAATAGAGAATTTACAAACCTTAAACTAATGCTATTTGACTAAAAATAAAATGAGAATGGCCTCTTCACGTTAGATGTCTAAAGATACGAAAGAAAGAAAAGAAAAGAGAAAAAAAAGTATGATCGCAGATCGCACAGAGGGTTTCGTTTAATAATAATTTCAAAACAACTTATCCATTAATTAATAAATCCAAATTGTTAATTTGTTAATTCAAATTCTTTCTAACCCATGACCAGGCCTACCTGCCAGCTTGCCCCAGCTGAACGAGTTTGATACCTGGTATCAGGCGGTGATCGCCTAATCGCTGCATAGAGGCAATAAATCTGATGCGCGACGAGATCTTCATCTTATCGGCAACAGCTACTGCTTAGTTGTGAGCTTTGTTAATATGATTACTTAACATTTTGATCTTATTGTTTGGTACCTGTGCTTTGCTACTCAGTTTGATCTCGTAATTTAGAACATAGATGAGGTGACGAGACCTTTACTTGTCAAGGTACCTCCATAGGTATAATTGGTTCAGAAGTAACTTGGAGGAGTTTGATAGATTTTACATGCACCAGGTGTCATTAGTTTACATGGCAGAAATCGTCTGTACTATTTCGTCTCTACCTTAAAAAAAGGACTAAAATATAGCTGTTCAAAATGTTATGGCAACTAATATTTTGAAAGAAGACGGCAGAATTCCTTCATAAAGTGGTTTAATTTATGAGTTTTGGTAAATATGGTTTTTGACGAATTTTGTTTCCTTGTACTCAAGATTCGGTGATGCATATTAATGGATATTTGTTTTCATGTACACCTTATATATATTTGATATTTATTTTCAAAATATCATGAAGCTTGATATTTTCGATAATTTCAGATATTTTATATTTATTTTCAATATATTGAGTATGATATTTTTGATATTTTCCTTCAAAGAAGTCAACTGATAAATGAATTTTTTTAAAAACTATTATTGAATGCGTTGTTCTTTAGATAAAGAACTTTTGTTCTAGCAATAGATGTTTAACACCCACACCCTACCCCCCAAAAAATGTAATTTAACAAATTACAACGACCATTTGGAAAATGATATTTACAAAGACTAAAATTTTAGATTTATAAATACATTCTAAATTTAAAAATAAATAAATAAATAAACATCATTTTTATGGTGATCAAAACGTTACTTACGTAATAACAGAGTCATATATTACGTATGTCATGGATTAAACATTAATAACCCTGAACCAATCGTAAATAAATTTTATATGAAATTTCAGTTTTACAATTTTCGGCCCAACAAATTTTCAAATTTCTAACATCGACAATTTTCAATTTTTACACCATCATATAGGGGGGGGGGGAAATGTACTTTTAAATGCAGTTTGTTTAAAAGCTGTATCTCATTTTTTTTCTTTTGAGTTATTATTTTTTTTTTTTTTCAGTTTTAAGTAATTTTCATGTCATTGTGGCAACATAAGTATTACATTTCTGGACATTAAAAATGGACCAATCAGAAAATGAATAAAATCCAGACATCACAAGGGTTCAGATGTCTCTAGGTCGAATGCAACAACCATTTTCCAAAAAAAAATCTTATCTAAGCTTTACATATTAAAGCGCAATTTTTAAATATACGACCAACAATTATATGAGATAATATTTACTCAGGACATCTGGTGAAAGATATACTATGTAATTCAGATAAGCTATTTAACTGTTTCATTAGGAATTACTTCTTTTTTGGATTTGGTTTTGTTCAGTTTAAATTCCACAGCAGTTTATTGAATGAAAAGCGGGACCGAAATGTCGTGTACCCAACTGAGGGTACACGACATTTCGGTCCCGCCACTTCGGTCCCGCCACTTCGGTCCCGCCACTTCGGTCCCGCCACTTCGGTCCCGCCATTTCGGTCCCGCCGTTTCGGTCCCGAGACACTTCGGTCCCTGGCCATTTCGGTCCCGAGACAATTCTGTCCCAAGACATTTCGGTCCCGAAACAATTCGGTCCCAAGACAATTCGGTCCCGAGACATTTCGGTCCCGAGACAATTCGGTCCCGAGACATTTCGGTCCGTGGCCATTTCGGTCCCCAGCAACTTTTGTCCCTTGCCATTTCGGTCCTTAGTCATTTCAGTCCCTTGTTATTTCTTTGTTCGCTATCTTATAAGTCGGATTCTAATTGTTGCGGGCCTGCGAAGTGGTATGAGTTCAATATTATTCGGGCCTTTTTTAGCTCACAGGCTATCATAGCCTGAGAGCTTATGTGCCCGTCCGTTCTGTATGTATGTTCGTACGTAACGCGATAACTCATGATAAAAATATCGGATCCACTTGAAATTTTGTATATAGGTATATCCTGATAAGGCGCTTCCCTGATTAGTTTTTGGAGTTCATTCGATATGTATAAGAGGGGGAACGGGGGGCTCATGCCCCTCCCCTTAATTGATATAAACGGGATTTTCATGCAGAATTAACAGTTTTCGTTCAAAACTTAGATATAGGATCATTCTGATGAGGCGATACCGTGGCTGTTATTAGGTGTTCATTGAATAAGTATAAACAGGGGGAACGGGGGGCTCATGCCCCTCCCCTTAATTGATATAAACGGGATTTTCATGCAGAATTAACAGCTTTCGTTCAAAATTTAGATATAAGATCATTCTGATGAGGCGAGTCCGTGGCTGTTATTAGGTGTTCATTGAATAAGTATAAACAGGGGGAACGGGGGTTCTAATGCTCCTCCCCTTAACTTGTATAAATGGATTTTTCAAGCAGAATTGTCAGATTTCGTTCAAATCTCTGAATAGTTTTGGAAGTTTAATGGTTAAGTTAAGTATAAAAGAGGGGAATAACTCCTCTTAAATTATATAAATGCTAAATGGGTTTTTATTAAGAATTATCTAATTTGCTCTGAATTTTGGATATAGATTTTTTATATGATAAATCATGTCCTTGATAGTTTAGGAGATTAATTGATTAAGTATAAAAAAGCGAGAAAGGGGAGGCTGTTTCCCCTTTTTAATTTTATTTCGAACGGAATTAACGAAAATACAAGGCTGTAATGTACAATTAGTATGCGTAGCCTGTGAGCTCAATGCCATCAGTTTAACTGGGCAATATTCTTTTTATTAATTCTCCCCCTCCCCCTCTAAGTTTTATAAAAAGTTGAATATAAGAGTCCGATAAATTTAAACTTTTATAACGCGTGATAATGAAATCACAATGAGCTGAAAATTTTGTTTGGTTAAACAATGTGATATAATGTTAGGGGATATTGTCTTTTGCTTTTAGTATTATTATTGTTAATTAGAAAAAATATTTTAAATTTTAATATTAATTATTAGTATCAGTATTTTATATAAACTTCTATAAACTATGCAAACTAAAAATATTTTATATAAACTGCCATAAATATTTTTTGGCTGTTTACTTACATTTAAATAAGCATTAATTGAATCCTTCTATCCTTCTATAGTAAAAAAAAAACTAGCCTTAAAAGGAATGACTCCTGGAATGATGCTGATGTGGAAGATTTCCGGAAGTAACGAATCCGGGTTGTCCACTCCTTCCATGAGTCGAATAGACCAATCAGGAAAGGGCTCCGTCTGTGCATCGCCATATGGGTTACCATAAAGAGAGGAAAGGTTACCATCGCCAACAATCGCCAAGTTTGTCGCCAACTTGGCGATATATCGCCAAATTTGGCGACCAAAATTAGTTGTCAAAAGTGACGCCAATTTGGCGATAACTGTAATATTTCGCCAAATTTTTAATTTATTTACAACATCAGTCGTTTGATACATCATTTGAGAGGTTTGCAACTGCTTATTCATTTAAAGGATGTCTTGTGTGTTATCCCCCATTCTGCTCCCCAGGGGGGACACATTTTTATTTTCTTTACAACACCAGTCGTGTTACACAAGATTTGAAAGGTCTGCAACTGCTTATTCATATTATGGATGTCTTGTGTGTCACCCCCACACTCTGCTCTCCCCAGGGGGTCACATTTTTAATTTCTTTACAACACCAGTTGTGTGACACATCATTTGAAAGGTCTGCAACTGCTTATTCATATTATGGATGTGTTGTGTGTCATCCCCCACTCTGCCCCCCAGGGGGGCACATTTTTAATTTCTTTACAACACCAATTGTGTGACAGATCATTTGAAAGGTCTGCAACTGTTTATTCATTTTATGGATGTCTTGTGTGTCACCTCCCCTCTGCCCCCCAGGGGGTCACATTTTTAATTTCTTTACAACACCAGTTGTGTGACACATCATTTGAAAGGTCTGCAACATCTTATTCATATTATGGATGTGTTGTGTGTCATCCCCCACTCTGACCCCCAGGGGGGCACATTTTTAATTTCTTTACAACACCAGTCGTGTGACACATCATTTGAAAGGTCTGCAAATGCTTCTTCATATTATGGGTGTCTTGCGTGTCACCCTCCACTCTACCCCCCAGAGGGGTGCACATTTTAAATTTCTTTACAACACCAGTCGTGTGACACATCATTTGAAAGGTCTGCAACTGCTTATTCATGTTTTGGATGTCTTGTGTTTCCCCCCCCTACTGTGTCCCCCCCAGGGGGCACATTTTTAATTTCTTTACATCACCAGTCGTGTGACACATCATTTGAAAGGTCTGCAACTGCTTATTCATATTATGGATGTCTTGTGTGTCACACCCCCGCGCTCTTCCCCGCCAGGGGGGGGGCATTTTTTAATTCTTTACAACACCAATCGTGTGACACATCATTTGAGAGGTCTGCAACTGCTTATTAATATTATGGATGTCTTGTGTGTCACCTCCCACTCTACCCCCCCAGGGGAAGACATTTTTAATTTCTTTACAACACCAGTCGTGTGACGCATCATTTGAAAGGTCTGCAACTGCTTAATCATATTATGGATGTCTTGTGTTTCACACCCCCTGCCCCCTGGGGGGGCACATTTTACTATTTCACATTTTACTGTTACACATTTTACATTAATTTCTTTACAACACCAGTCGTATGACACATCATTTGAAAGGTATGCAACTGCTTATTCATGTTTTGGATGTCTTGTGTTTCCCCTCCTACTGTGTCCCCCCAGGGGGCACATTTTTAATTTCTTTACATCACCAGTCGGATGACACATCATTTGAAAATCTGCAACTGCTTATTCATATTATGGATGTCTTGTGTGTCATCTCCCAGTCTGCACCCCCAGGGGGGGCACATTTTTAATTTCTTTACAACACCAGTCGTGTGACACATCATTTCAAAGGTCTGCAACCGCTTATTCATAATATGGATGTCTTGTGTGTCACCCCCACTCTGCCCCCCTAGGGGGGGGCACATTTTTAATTTCTTTACAACACCAGTCGTGAGACACTTCATTTGAAAGGTCTGCAACTGCCTATTCATATTATGGATGTGTTGTGTGTCATCCTCCCCTCTGCCCCCCCAGGGGTGGCACATTTTTAGTTTCTTTACAACATCAGTTGTGTGACACATAATTTGTAAGGTTTGCAAATGCTTATTCATATTATGGATGTATTTTGTGTCTCCCCATTCTGTCCCCCCCAGGGAGGCACATTTTAAATTTCTTTACAACATCAATTGTGTGACACATCATTTGAAAGGTCTGCAACTGCTTATTCATATTATGGAAGTTTTGTGTGTCACCACCCCACTCTGCCCCCGGGGGGCACTTTTTAATTTCTTTGCAACACCAATTATGTGACATATCATTTTAAAGGTCTGCAACTATTTATTCATATTATGGATGTGTTGTGAGTCACCAGCCACTCTGCCTCCCAGGGGGGGCACATTTTTGATTCTTTAGAACACCAGTCGTGTGACACATCATTTGAAAGATCTGCAACTGCTTATTCATATTATGCATGTCTTGTGTGTCACCACCCACTCTGCCCCACAGGGGAGCACATTTTTAATTTCTTTGCAACACCAATTGTGTGACACATCATTTGAAAGGTCTGCAACTGCTAATTCATATTATGGATGTCTTGTGTGTCACCACCCCACACTGCCCCCGAGGGGGGTGAACATTTTTTATTTCTTTACAAAACCAGTCATGTGACATATCATTTGAAAGGTCTGCAACTGCTTATTCATTGTATGGATGTCTTGTGTGTTCACGTTTTTCATAGGTGCACCAGATTTGCCGCAATATTTTCTAAAGCCCATTTGGCGAAAATGTCTTTGTGGTATAACGCTTGCATATACATTTTTAATTATTTTCTATTATTTTCAAAAGGAACTTACAGTAAATAAAAAAATATATAATTAATAACTTTAGAAAAATAATAACTTATATAATAAAAAAAATGAATATAAATAAACATTTTATTAGTAAAAAAACAATATTACCCAGGCTACTATTTCGGACAAAATAATGCCACTTTCACGCCAATTATGTGACATTTGTGCTCATTTTTCGCCAAATTTCCTGTTGTAGATCTTTGAAATTTGGAATGCGTATGAATACCTGGGAGCAATACTGGAATTGGACATTGATTTTTTTTAATTCGACACCTAATTGGTAAAATGAGGGTTATTTTTTAAAGATTTATACAACTTTTTCTGCGCAAGAAAGACACTTACCTATTTTTGTATACAAGAAGAAGTAAATGGTATGTAAAACAATGATATTATCCGTATATAGAATGCTCAAAGCGATATAAGCACTGGGTTTGGCGAGATTTTTTTTATGTCAGTTTGGCGAAAATATCAAACAGGACATTGGTTACCATTGAATCCTGCTTATTCTTGTTCTTCCTCACAATGCATTCATTGTATATAAGTTTTTTTTCCCACTATACATTTCAGCTAATTATTAGATTATCTACTGTATTTAAAATGGATGAAACAGAGATTCATAGAAAAAGAAGATTATGCAATGAACGTCAAAAGAGATGGATGGAGAAACAAAAATTTCAAAATAAAACAATTGAACGTATTAAAATCAGTGATCATATTGAACCTTCGGAAGATCCAAAGCTTCAGGTACATGTAAATAAGAAAGAAAACAAAACAAGAAACTTATTTCATGTTTTGCCTTTAGAAATATCTGGTGTAACATCCACAGATGAAACAAATACTTTTCCACTTTTTAATGAAACCGTTTCTTCTGAGGAAATAACAAAAGAAATGAAGATTCAACAAAAAAGAATATTAAACAATGAATATAAAAAAACATGGAGGGCAAAACTAACTGACAAATCTAAAGAAACAATAATGTACAAGTAGAAGAGTTTAGAACATATCTCAGAATATTTTAGAAAGAAAAAAAAAAGCTCAAGGTAAAAAAACACAGGCTCGGTATGCTGCCAAAAAAGAAAAACATATCTTTCAATCAATCTATTGAAAATCAAAGAGGGGGGGGGGGGTTATGCTATGCTTCGACTAATGAGGAGAGGGGTTGTTAAATTTGGTGTGCGTCATTTTTCACTGGCTGGTGTTTTCGGTCGACAACCTAATTAGAGTACATGGAGTAATTATAAAAAAAAATAATAATAAAAATACGCACGCAGTAATACTGATGATCAATGAAACATTTTAAAAATTAATCAACTAGGAAAATAAATCTGTTACTTTAAAAAAAAAATACTTTGATTTTGAGCTTTTGTGGTAATCTCTTAATAGCATTTTTTAATCACTAAAAGATTTTTTTATACTTCGCGTGTGAAAATTAGAAACAATTACGTGTTTTAATAAAATATTGCTTTTTATGACATCATTTTCTTTATTTATTTATTTTTAGTGCATGTTTCGTTTTAACTTACATTTTGTTTGCGTGTGGAAGTCAATTCTTGTCACTTATTTTTCGTCACGTTTGTCATAGATGCACCAGATTTGGCGCAATATTTTGTAAAGCCCATTTGGCGAAAACGTCGTTGTGGAATAACGCTTGCATATACATTTTAAATTATTTACTATTATTTTCAAAAGGAACTTACAGTAAATAAAAAAATATATAATTAATAACTATAGAAAAATAATAATTTATATAATTAAAAAAATGAATATAAATAAGCATTTTATTAGGAAAAAACAATATTAGCCGGGTTACTATTTCGGACAAAATAATCCCATTTTCACGCCAATTATGTGACATCTGTGCTCATTTTTCACCAAATTTCCTGCTGTAGAGCTTTGAAATTTGGAATACGTATGAATACCTGGGAGCAATACAGGAATTGGACATTGATTTTTTTTTTCTTAATTCGACAACTAATTGGTACAATGGGGGTTATTTTTTAAAGATTTATACAACTTTTTCTGCGCAAGAAAGACACTTACCTATTTTTATATACAAGAAGAAGTAAATGGTATATAAAACAATGATATTATCCATAAATAAAATGCTCAAAGCGATACAAGCACTGGGTGTTGCGTCCATGGTTTGTTTATCGGCACGCACTTCTCTTTTAATATTTAAGTTGTTTTCCTTGCATGGCAACTGACTTTTTATTTTTTGTTGTTCTAAAGAGTCATCCATGAGAGAGGTGGCTATTTTTACGTCTGTAAGTAACTATAATATTTTATATAAACGAATGATCTTTTTAATAGTTTAAAATAAATAACACGCAACCCGACAATACTGGGTTTGGCGAGATTTTTTTTATGTCAGTTTGGCGAAAATATCAAACAGGACATTGGTTACCATGGAATCCCACTTATTCTTGTTCTTCCTCACAATGCATTCATTGTATATAAGCTTTTTTTCCCCACTATACATTTCAGCTAATTATTAGATTATCTATTGTATTTAAAATGGATGAAACAGAGATTCAAAGAAAAAGAAGATTATCCAGTGAACGTCAAAAGAGATGGAGAGAAAAACAAAAATTTCAAAATAAAACAGACAAAATAAATCAAACAAATACTTTTCCAGTTTTTAAAGAAGCAGTTTCTTCTGAGGAAATAACAAAAGAAAGGAAGATTCAACAAAAAAGAATATTAAACAATGAATATAAAAAAATATGGAGGGCAAAACTAACTGACAAATCTAAAGAAACAATATGTACAAATAGAAGAGTACAGAACATATCTCACAATATTTTAGAAAAAAAACAAGCTCAAGGTAGAAAAGCACAGGCTCGGTATGCTGCCAAAAAGAAAAACATATCTTTCAAGCAATCTATTGAGAATCCTTCTGGAAAATTAAGTAATATTGTAGAAGTGGAGATTTCTAATGAAAGTACAAGTAATATTTTGTGTAATGCTGGTCCCTCTAGAAATGGTGCTCTTGAAGAAATAGGGTGTACACACAATTCTGCAATGCTGCATCCATTAAACAGTTCGCTGACAAATGCTTCTAATAAAGAATATCAGGAAATTTTTAATTCTACTGAATATGCTGGAAAAGAAATACAACAAAAAAGATGGACAAGTATGAAAATTATTGCTGATTGTGAAGCTTCTGAAGAAGCAAAGGCACAACTAGCAGAAAATAGGAAAAAAGCAACAGCAAAAAGACATTCTGTTTTACCTTCTGAAACATGTGCTGTAGGTCCTTCTGGAATATTGTGCAACACTAGCTATTTAGAAAATACTGCAAAAGAATTGGAACAAAAAAGATTTAAACATTTAAAAATAAGTGCTGAAACGAAACCTTATAAAGAGGCTAAGACTCGATTAATTTCAAACAGGAAAAAAACAATAGCGGCAAACAAACTTCATGTTTTGACCTCTTCAATATGTGCTGCAGAATGCATAGTGGAATCGCAGGAGTCAATAAATGTAAAAGAAAAAGATTCACATTCTTCAAATTCAATAATATTGCTGCCATTCAAAAATGCAGGCACATCATGTAGAAATACAACAGTTTTTCCTGAAGTAGGTCCTTCTATAATATGCAACACTGAACCTTATTCGAAGTTTATTGAAAGTTCTCTTGAAGAAATAGTACAAAAAAGGCATAAAGGTTTGAAAATTTATGCAGAAAATGAACCTTCTGAAGAAGCAAAGGCTCGACTAGCTGCAAATAGGGAAAAAGCAAGAGCAGCAAATAGACTTCATATTTTGGGTACTACAACATATGCTACAAATCTTACAGAAAAAACAACCAATTTTTCACATTTTGAGGAGACAATGTCTGAAGTAGTAACACAAGAAAGAAATATAAATTTTATTGTAGCAGCTCAGTCTCAAGACAGAATAAATGTTCTAGAAGAAAAAGTTGGACACTCTGCACACAATTCTATAATATTGCAACCGTTAAACAGTTCTATCAGAAATATTTCTCATAAAGAATACAAAGCTATTTCTCATAAAGAAAAAAAAATCAGAGTCTCTAAAAAGAAATATCTTTTTGCTGCAGATATCAGTCTTTGCTCAGTATGCAATGTTGAAAAACAATCTTTAGGTGAATATAATATGGAATGTATTCACTGTGGAGCTATTCATTTTAAAGAACAGAAAGGAAGAACTGTGAATTCTTGTTGTCATGGTGGTGTTGTTAATATACCTCCTCTTTCTGAGTATCCAACGGAACTTAAAGATTTACTTACATCAAATAATCCAGACGCAAAACATTTTAGAGCAAACATTAGGGCTTACAACTCATCGTTTGCTTTTGCTACGTTTGCAGCTAATATCGAAGATGTGCAAGGAAGAGGTCCTCCCCTTATTAAAATTCAAGGTCAGGTTTATCATTATGCATCTACTTCACTTGAAAACTTTAAAGGAAATCGACCTCGAAATGGACAGATTTATATTTATGATGATGAAGAAAAGGCAGCAAATCTGCGCATGAATTCTGAATATTCAGAAATTAATCTTAAAGTTGAAAAACTTCTCAGACGTATAAATCCTTATGCAAAAAATTACAGAATGTTACGTGAATTAAATACAACTGATGGACCGGAATACGTTTTAAATTTTATAACCTACAAGTTTGATGATCAGCGAAGGTATAATAAACCAACAACTTCAGAAGTTGCTTTTATAATTGAGTCAAAAGATAATTGTATCCCATGTGTGGATCTTAAAGTTTATTCAAAACAAGAAAATGGCACTGAGACCACCATTATCAGTCAAACCTCGCAACATGCAGATCCCATGACATTTCCCATATTATTTCCTCATGGTGATCTAGGATGGACTTACAATATGTTGTCGAAAAAGGGTACAAAGATTACACCTTTACAATATTTTGGTCATCGTTTAGCATTACGGAAGAATAAATTTAATCCTTTGCTAAATGCTGGAAAACTTACACATCAGTATATCATTAATTGTTATGTATTAGTTGAACGTCAACGTTTAGATTTCATAAGATTCAACCAGCAACAACTCAGATCGGAATGTTACCAGGGATTAGTCGATCACTTAGAAAGAAGTGTATTAAATGAGGAAAATACAGTACGACTTGGTAATGCTGTTATTCTACCTGCAACTTATATTGGTTCTCCTCGAAGTTTACAACAATTGTATCAAGATTCCATGGCAATATGCCGAAAGGTTGGAAGACCCGACTTTTTTATAACAATGACTTGTAACCCAAAATGGACAGAGATTACAAACGTTCTTAAAAATTACTTTTCTCCTGGAACAACTGTAAATGATATTCCAACTATAGTAACAGATATTTTTCAGGCTAAAGTAAAGGAATTGATTAAAGATATTGTAGAAAGACAGTTGCTTGGACCCATTGTTGCATATGTGTATACAATCGAATTCCAGAAACGAGGTCTTCCACATGCCCATATCTTAGCAGCATTGAGAAATGATTGCAAGCTTCTTCAGCCACAGGATGTAGATAGATTTGTATGTGCAGAATTATCTGATGAGGACTCTTCTCTACGTTACTACCAACTGAGACACATGATGCATGGTCCTCATGTAGAAGGTCTTCTTTGTTGGGATAAACAGAAGAATGAATGCTCAAAAAAATTTCCAAAAAATTTCTGTGAAGAGACTGATATGAGTGGAAATGGCTTTCCTAAGTACAGAAGAAGAAACAATACAGATAGACTTTATGCATATCATTCCAAAGTAAATGGCAAAGTTCACTATGTTGACAACAGAATGGTTGTTCCACATAACCCATACTTATTGAAGAAGTTTGATTGTCATTTAAATGTGGAATACTGCGCTTCAGTTATGGCAGTTAAATATATTCATAAATACATTCATAAGGGACATGATCGTGCAAGAATGGAGATGAAGCTTGGAGACACTAATGAGGTTCAAAAATATATTGACAGTCGATATATAAGTCCCATGGAAGCAGCTTGGAGATTAAATTCACTGCCCTTGCATGATAGAAGTCACACTGTTATAAGACTACCAGTGCACCTTGAGAATCAACAGTACGTCACATTTAAAGAAGGATCAGAACAAATAGCTCTAAATAAAGATTGCAAAACTATGTTACTTGGATGGTTCAATTTGAATAAAGAATGCGAATCTGCAAGAAAAATACATTATTGTAACATACCTGAACATTATTCCTGGAATGCAGGAAGCAAAAAGTGGATTCCAAGAAAGAGAGCTGATAAAGTAATTGGACGGATTGTTAATGTTTCCCCAAAAGATTCAGAACGATTCTTCCTAAAGCTAATTTTAAATAGAGTTGCTGGAGCGACATGCTTTGAAGATCTTCGCAGACATGAAGGAATAATTTATTGCACTTATAGAGAAGCAGCAATTGCAATGGGATTAACAGAAACCAGTGAAGAAGCTACTGCTGTGTTACAAGAAGCTGCATCTATTTTAATGCCAAGAGAGTTCAGAAAGTTCTTTGTATACTATGTTATAGGAGATGAACCGTCTAATGCTTTGCAACTGTGGGATACTTTCAAGCATCATCTAACTGATCGAAACAGTAGTGAATCTGAAGCTTTATTTGAGATTGAAGCTCATTTTCATGCAGATAATAGGTCTTGTAAGGAATTTGGATTGCCAGAACCACATTCTTTCCTCAATCCTCCAGATCATTTTTCTTTCGATAGTTATCTAAGGAAATGCACAGACATTGAGAGTAAATTTAATGTGGATCAGAGAAAGGTTTATGACAGGATCATACATTGCATTAGTGAAAATCAAGCTCAGTGTTTCTTCATAGATGGACCAGGTGGAACTGGGAAAACTTTTCTGTATAATGGGATGTATCACAAACTTATAACATTGCAGAAGAAAGTCATATGTATTGCATGGACTGGCATTGCATCCATTTTATTACCAGGTGGGACAACTTCTCACCGATTTTTCAACTTGCCTATAGATCTTAGAGAAGATGGTATTTGCTTTCTTAAGAAGCGTGACAAGCTTAGACTAAAAGAAATTGATGTAGTTATTTGGGATGAAGCAAGTATGATTCCAAGGAAAGCATTGGGGTCATTCCATGTCAATTCAACCAGACCTTGTAACCCGACCCTCAGGGATTTTGATGAAACTTTGTGTACACACTCATTATATCATGAAATGATTCCATCAGAAATTTTTCCTTTCTAGACCTCATACTTTGTGAGATATAGGGGATCCAATTCTTGGGGGTTTCTCAAATCGCACATTTCTGAGTCTGTATTTTGAGATTGCAGTTCCATCTTCAAAAAATTGTTTCTCTGGATCTAAAACGTGAATCATCTTAAAAATATCACTGTAAGAATATAAAAAGATGCATATTTTAATAAAAAAATATTTAAAAAATTTATTTGTAATATTTAGGATTAAAAAAATTAGCCAAAGTTGAGAGTTATGGTTATTTTTCCAAATTTTTGTGACTTTACCAAAAAGGCTGTACACAAAAAGGCAAATTAAATTTCCAATTTCTTTTTGTTTTAAATAAAAGTTTATACTTTGGACTTTCTATCTATGAAATAAAAATGATGTGTTTCGCATGGCTTATGCAAAAATTTTGGGTACTTTCAAATTAGCCGGATACATGTTTTATTTTTACATATTACATATGCAAACAAAAAGGCAAATGAAATTTCCAATTTCTTTTTGTTTAAAATAAAAGTTTACACTTTGGGCTTTCTATCTGTGAAATAAAAATGATGTCTTTCGCATGGCTTATGCAAAAATTTTGGGTACTTTCCAATTAGCCGGATGCGTGTTTTATTTTTACATATGTACATATATATAGATCTATATAAATGCAGATGTATTATACATGTACATATGTATGTATATATACAGTATATTGATATATATATATAACACTGGTGCCCGTCTAACCGAAAAGTACCAAATTTTGCCTTGTTTTGAGAATCTGCACCAATTATGAGGAAAAAAATTTGACTAAGTTTAGCTGTGGTACTTAAATAATTACTAGAATTTCTGAGTTATTGAATTTAATGTTATTTGATGCATGTTTTTTTAATTTGCAAAGTAAAATTTAAGCTTTGTTTTTTCTGATTAAAAAAAAAAAAAAAAAAAAAAAAAATCTGACTGTAATATGTTTCCCCAATAAATTTAGTGAATGGTCCATATATTTCATTTAGTTATTTAATAATGGACATTTTTTGCTAATCTGAAGAATCTCTTACTTTTATTTTCATAATTAAACTCAAAACAGATTTTGTACAGTATAAAATAGATAATTTTTTCTCCTCACATTTCCATCCTTTCTTTCGAATGCTTATATATTAATTATTTGTGTTTAAAAAATGTTCAAAACCTTGTATTTCCTGTCCTTGGTTAATTTTAATCAGTTTAAATATTTATATTGGTAAGTTTAAATACACAAATGTTTAACAGAACTTAAATTTGTTTCTATAGTCTGAAAGATTTAATTGCACCTGCCTTGTATAAACACCTTCTGATAAAGGCAGGGTAATGTTCGTTAGTTTAAAAGCAGATGTTTTGAAATCAATTTAATAAAATTATTGTCACTCTGTTGTTTCTTATCATAGAAGAATGATCTAAATTTTACTGTGCTACTAAAAATATAATCTGATTGTTACGTACTTTATAGTTTATGATATGTATAAATATTTTTTTGCTTTATTGTTTTAATATGGAGCCTGATATTAAACCTTCTACTAGTCTTCAGGCTTGCAGTATTATAATATTAACTGGTTTAGAATGTTACAATACTAGCTATAGAAATAACATACAAATAGACTACATTGATAATTTCTGTGATTCAGAAAAAGGACTTTTATTAGTTAGGACTATTGCATTTATAAAACAAAAATTAAGTGAAAACCGTTTGATTAATATATGTGAGCATCACAGAATTTCGCTCTTAATGAAATATGAATTATATAAATGTGGAGATGCATTTGAGCGGCATAAAAAGCAAGTGAAAAAAGCAATTAGGGCAGTTAATAGAGATTTATATATGGCCGAAAAAGTAAACCAAAGTTGAAAGTTATGATTATTTTTCCGGAATTTTGTGACTTTATGAAAAAGTCTCTACACAAAAAGGCAAATGAAATTTCCAATTTGTTTTTGTATCAAATAACGTTATATTCAGTAACTTATAGAAACTCCAGTAATTATTTAAGTACCACAGCTAAACGTAGTCAGATTTTTTTCCCCTTCATTAGTGCAGATTTTCAAAACAAGATAAAATTTGGTACTTTTCGGTTAGACGGGCACCCGTGTTATACATATATATATCAATATACTGTATATATACACACATATGTACATGTATAATACATCTGTATTTATATAGATCTATACATATGTACATATGTAAAAATAAAACACGCATCCGGCTAATTGGAAAGTACCCAAAATTTTTGTATAAGCCATGTGAAAGACATCATTTTTATTTCACAGATAGAAAGCCCAAAGTGTAAACTTTTATTTAAAACAAAAAGAAATGGGAAATTTCATTTGCTTTTTTGTGTGCATATGTAATATATAAAAATAAAGCACTTATCCGGCTAATTGGAAAGTAATTAAAATTTTTGCATAAGCCATGCGAAACACATAATTTTTATTTCATAGATAGAAAGCCCAAAGTGTAAACTTTTATTTAAAACAAAAAGAAATTGGAAATTTAATTTGCCTTTTTGTGTACAGCCTTTTTCGTGAAGTCACAAAAATTTGGAAAAATAACCATAACTCTCAACTTTGGGTGACTTTTTTTATCCTAAATATTACAAGTAAATTTTTTAAATATTTTTTATTAAAATCTGCATCTTTTTATCTTCTTACAGTGATATTTTTAGGATGATTCATGTTTTAGATCCAGAGAAACAATTTTTTGAAGACGGAACTGCAATCTCAGAATACAGACTAAGAAATGTGAGATTTGAGAAACCCCCAAGAATTAAACCCCCCATATCTCACAAACCATGAGGTCGAGGAAGGAAAAATTTCTGATGGAATCATTTCATGATAGAATTAGTGTGTACACAAAGTTTCATCCAAATCCCTGTTTGTCGGGTTACAAATGGGGGAAAAATTGGTTGAATTGACATGGAATGACCCATTGGAGATTATTGATCGTACATTACGTGATGTTATGAATTGTGATATACATTTTGGAGGAAAAACAATTATACTTGGTGGGGATTTCAGACAAGTTCTACCAGTTGTAAAGAAAGCTTCCCGCGCACAAATTATTTCTCAGTGTTTGAAATCATCCACCCTTTGGAAACTGTTTGAAATTCATCATCTGAAGATTAACATGCGTGTAGCAACTGAGACAGGGAATTTTTCAAAATGGCTGCTACAGATTGGTAATGGAGATGTCAATGAGCTTGAAATTGAAACATCATCTGCTCTTTTTTGTTCCAACTTGGTACAGTGGTTTTTTGAAGATGTCACAGATTTTGCTATTGATCTTCAGTCAAGAATTATATTGTCTCCTCAAAATGATGAAGTTAACAGAGTTAATGAAAAAATTTTAGATAAGATACCTGGAAAAGAAATAATTTGCTACAGCATTGACAAGGCAACTTTGACTGGAATCGACAGAACTGACACTCGAGAAGAAGAAGCAACACTCAGATATCCTGATGGATACTTGCATTCACTCACCCCTTGTGGTATGCCACCTCACAAGTTAAAATTAAAAGTCGGATGCATAGTCATGTTGATTCGAAATTTATCAGTAGCTGACGGATTATGTAATGGAACACGTTTACTTGTTCAAAATATTCATGCTAGGATTTTAACTGCAAAAATTATTACTGGTGATCAAACTGGAACTATAGTTAATATTCCAAGAATTCAACTAGATACATCAGGAGGTCATGCCCAGCTGCCATTTGTATTATATCGCAGACAGTTTCCAGTTAGACTAGCTTATGCATTGACAATTAATAAATCCCAAGGACAAACATTTGAAAGAGTTGGACTTTACATTGACCGGCCAATTTTTGCACATGGTCAGTTGTATGTGGCGCTATCACGATGTACTTCTTCAAATAATATCAAGATTTTCATTAAGGATGGTCACAAGTTGGAGAACATTGTATACAAGGAAGTATTGTAACGTAAAAATATCAAGATTGTTGAAGTTTTGCACAAGTTCAGTTCTATATGGCACTATCACAATGCATTTCTTCAAATAATATCAAGATTTTCTTTCAGAATGGTCAGAAGTTGGAGAACCCCCTTACTTTGCATCAGTTAGCTGTAAAGGTAAAAATAAAAAATTTTAAAATGCTCATATTTAGAGTGACGACTCATTTTTTATCATTACCTGGGCTAAAACGAGTCCAGTACTTTACCTCCTGGGTAGACTTGGAAATGAGTACACTTCCTTTTTTTCCCCCTATGATGCTATTTTGGTAGATTTTCCTGGTTTTTATGGATATTTATTGCTCGGTATTTTAATAAGTGTACGTTTATGAGAGGAATACCAAAATTGAGTGTATGGAAAATAAAGTATCGCGAAGTGATTCCATGGGGTATTGGCGAGCGCAGCAAGCAGGGGTAGCCTACCACATTTTAATCGCGAAACGCGGGGGGTTGGCGAGCGTAGCGAGCAGGGGGGCGGAGCCCTCCTAGTAGTAAAAAAAAAAAAACTAGCCTTAAAAGGAATGACTCCTGGAATGATGCTGATGTGGAAGATTTCCGGAACTAACGAATCCGGGTTGTCCACTCCTTCCATGAGTCGAATAGACCAATCAGGAAAGGGCTCCGTCTATGCATCGCCATATGGGTTACCATAAAGAGAGGAAAGGTTACCATCGCCAACAATCGCCAAGTTTGTTGCCAACTTGGCGATATATCGCCAAATTTGGCGACCAAAATTAGTTGTCAAAAATGACGCCAACTTGGCGATAACTGTAATATTTCGCCAAATTTTTAATTTCTTTACAACATCAGTCGTTTGATACATCATTTGAGAGGTTTGCAACTGCTTATTCATTTAAAGAATGTCTTGTGTGTTATCCCCCATTCTGCTCCCCAGGGGGGACACATTTTTAATTTCTTTACAACACCAGTCGTGTTACACAAAATTTGAAAGGTCTGCAACTGCTTATTCATATTATGGATATCTTGTGTGTAACCCCCCCCCTCTGCCCTCAGAGGGGGCGCATTTTGTAATTTCTTTACAACACCAATTGTGTGACACATTATTTGAAAGGTCTGCAACTGTTTATTCGTTTTATGGATGTCTTGTGTGTCACACCCACTCTGCCCCCCAGGAGGGCACATTCTTAATTTCTTTACAACACCAGTCGTGTGACATCATTTGAGAGGTCTGCAGCTGCTTATTCATATTATGGATGTCTTTTGTGTCGCCTCCCCCTCTGCCCCCTAGGGGGGCACATTTTAAATTTCTTTACAACACCAGTCGTGTGACACATCATTTGAAAGGTCTGCAACTGCTTATTCATACCATGGGATATTGGTGAGCGCAGCAAGCAGGGGTAGCCAATAATTTGGAAATCGCGAAGCGATTACGCGGGGGGTTGGCGAGCATAGCGAGCAGGGGGGCGGGGCCCCCCTAGTAATTTAAAAAAAACTGTGCTTATTTTTTCCCTTCCAATTAGTTTGATAATAAATGTCTTTAATCATTCAATTAGACAGTTATAAGTTGTAATATATACATATTTCTTCAAATTACCCATCTGCAACCTCTCCTTTGATAATTCAGAAATAAGATATATTTATTGAAGAACAAGTTTTTTTCTTATTATTTTTATAATCCAAAGTTGCATCTTATAAATTTGTTTTCATAAGTTACTTTCCATAATTAACATTGCGAAAGCAATAGTGATTTCGTAACTGGGCATGCTAAAAAAAAATTTTTTTTTAGAAATTTGCCTCCGCCACATTTTTAAAAAAAATAATAATAATAGTATTTATTGATTGCATTTTTTAAGTCTTCTCACGCCATGAAGACAATTTTTGTGAGTTAATTTTATTGGAACTGTGCCTATTTCATTCTAATAAGATGGTTTTTTTATTTACATAAAATTCATATAATAATATTTTAAAATATAATAATATAAATATTATATGTAAAATATAATACATAATTTAATAAAATATATTAAAATGTAATATAATAATATTTTAAATAATTTTATTTTCAAGTGACAACACTAAGCTTTTATTTTTTTATTTTTCATTTATTTGTATTACCTTTTCGCTCTTACTTTCCCAGAAAAAAAAATAACAATTCTTATTTTAGTTTTATTTTTAACTATACTAATTGTTTTAAATTTCTGTAGTTAAATATGCAATAAATAAACAAGTAAAAGATAAATTTCAGTTTAGAACTACTAGGAAATACACTATATTGCCATTGATTATGGGACACTTGCGATTTTAGACATTTTACTAAATATCTAGAAAAATACATGAGGAATCATCTCGAAACTCTTAGTGTATAAATATAATAGTATACGTCATACATCTCTGTGAAGATTTTTTACCGAAACTCCATAGGGGACCGTCAACAAATTAAAAAAGAATGAATATCTTCTGAATAACCCTGTCAAAACTAACGTCGCAAAAGCGCTCAAACTCTAGATTATGATTGAATGCCTTATTGTAATACACTGTGTTCATTTTTATGCAAATAGCATGCATACTCGCAGAGTAATTAAGGTTTTTATAAAAATGGCCCCAAATTTTTCTAAGTTTTTCCCTTATAATTTTCAGAGTTCTTAATATAAAATAATATTTTTTTCAGAAAATATGACAAACAACATTGCACACAGTACCCTGTAATCAGAATTAAAAAATAATAAAAATTATATGAAAAATGAGTAGGTTTACTAAATAATTTTTTACTGCGCATGCGTCATAGATATCAACATTTCATTTGCATATTATGTTAGCTAAATGTATAGAGCAACTTTTGTAAAAGTCTCAAAATTATAGATTGAAAATTCTGAAAGTAATCGTCTATAGAAAAAAGACAAAATCCGTTGTTTCCAAAATGAAGCAAAAAAATGAGGGATTTTATCCAAAAGTAGTCGTAACATCCCGTATTGTGTATTCTATATTGACACTAATCAATGAGTATATGGATACAACCCCTCTTGTTTTTACTTCATTTTGAGAATAACGGATTTTCAACTTATTCAATTGACGATTATTTTCAGAATTTTCAAGGTATGATTTTGTGACTTTCACAAAAGTTGCTCTATACATTTAGCTAACATAATATGCAAATGAAATTTTGATATCATTGACGCATGCGCAGTAAAAAATTATTTAGTAAACCAACTCATTTTGTATACAATTTTCATTATTTTTTAATTCTGATTACAGGGTACTATGTGCAATGTTGTTTGTCATATTTTATAAAAAAAATATTATTTTATATTAAGAACTCTGAAAATTATAAGGAAAAAACTTGGAAAAATTTGGGACCATTTTTATAAAAACCTTAATTACTCTGCAAGTATGCATGCTATTTACATAAAAATGAACACAGTGTATTACAATAAGGCTTTCAATCATAATCTAGAATTTGAGCGCTTTTGCTACATTAGTTTTGACAGGGTTATTCAAAAGATATTCATTCTTTTTTAATTTGTTGACGGTCCCCTATGGAGTTTCGGTAAAAAATCTTCACGGAGATGTATGACGTATACTATTATATTTATACACTAAGAGTTTCGAGATGATTCCTCATCTATTTTTCTAGATATTTAGTAAAATGTCTAAAATCGCAAGTGTCCCATAATCAATGGCAATATAGTGTATAATGATATATTGAATATAAATGGATTATGTATTGAGTTTATTTAAATAAAAATCATTATATATTAAACATTTTATAATGAATAAACATATTTAATAAAATATTAATTTGATTTTTAAACATACAATAAATAAACAAGTAAAAGATAAATTTCAGTTTAGAACTACTAGGAAATATAATGATGTATTGAATATAAACAAGTTGGAAATTGCACGTGAAGCGTAGCAAACGAGGTGCGTTCGTACGATAACGAAGTTTTAATAATATTACTCTCATATATCAATCTCATAAAATTATAAATAGTGAATTACAACTGAAACGCTCATCAAACAATGTTCTCCCTATACCATTATGTAATGGAATACTTTTGTGTGGCCTTGTAAATCAATAACAAATGTTCTTTGCACCACAGATTATGTAAAATGTATATTATAATATGTACTTTATAGTTGCATATAAATTTTATTAAATTCGAATGAGTGCAACACCATTAAAATGCATTTGAAACATTTTCCCCCTCTGACCGTAATGTAACGGAATACTTTTGATTGTCCCTGTAATTGATCTATTCATCCGATTTTCATAAAATTTGAAATAACTCGACAAAATTATGTAATAACTATGTATTTTAAATTTCAAACGTATAAAATACATTTGAAACTTTTTCCCCCATTGACTATAATGTAATTGAATACTTTTGATTGGCCCTGTATCTATGCACCCGATTATCAAAAAAAAATTAAATAACTAGACAAAATTATGTAATAACTATGTATTTTAAATTTCAAACGATTAAAATGTATTTGAAACTTTTTTCCCCATTGACCGTAATGTAACGGAATACTTTTGATTGCCCCTGTAATTGATCTATGCACCTGATTATCAAAAAATTTGAAATAACTCGACAAAATTATGTAATAACTATGTATTTTAAATTTCAAACGATTAAAATGCATTTGAAACTTTTTCCCCATTGACCGTAACGTAACGGAATACTTTTGATTGCCCCTGTAATTGATCTATGCATCCGATTTTCATAAAATTTGAAATGACTCGACAAAATTATGTAATAATTATGTGTTTTAAATTTCAAATGATTCGGTTGGGTAGTTTTTGCGTTGTTATATGCGGACGGACAGACAGACAGACAGACAGACGGACAGACAGACAGACAAACGGACAGACAGACAGACAGACGGACAGACAGACGGACGGACTGAGCGACAACAATAGGTGCTACGTATTTACATAATTACGAACGCACCTAAAAAGGATTATGTATTGAGTTTATTTTAAAATAAAATTCACCATATAAATTAATCATGTTATAATTAATAAATAGATTTAATAAAATATTAATTTGATTTTTATATTAAAATTACTAACTGTTTTGAGAATTAGGATTACCAATTATCATTAGGATTACCAATTATGATTAGGATTACCATACAAAATTTGTGTGAATTATAATATTTTGGATAAGAGTTATAAGTGTGTGCGGTTTTCGGACACTTATAATCGCATTATACTAAAATTTTATGGCCTTCAGTTCAAAAACTCTGCAATGTTCCCTATAAAATTATGTCTTATTTCACAAAATATCAGTTTGCAAGAGAAGGGACCGAAACGGCTTGGGACCGAAACGGCTAGGGACCGAAATGTCTTGGGACCGAAATGACTAGGGACCGAAGTGTCTCGGGACCGAAATGTCTCGGGACCGAAATGGCAGGACCGAAATGGCTGGACCGAAACGTCCTGCTTCCCAAACTGATGTATACATTCAAATTTTTTCGAAAAAAAAAATTATTTCTTATTAAAAATTTTGTTGCATAAAACATAATTTTTTTTAATACTTGACTCTAAAGCCTGTAGTTTACATTTCGCGACAATAAAAAGCAAATTATCTTTTTTTAATTAGTTGATCTTAAATTTTACTATTTAAGAGTAATAATAATAATAACAATAAATACAATTAGAATATTGGTTTTATTCAGTTTTCATGCTATAAATGTAATTAATTCATAAAGTAGTTATTATTAAGCAGTCAGTATTTGTTTAGTTTTGTTCACTTTAAACTCCACAATAGGTTACAGATTTAAAATACAGACAAGCTTATATTTACGTTCTTTCAATAAAAGCAAATAATTTTGTATTTAAAATTCTGTTGAATAAAACATAAAATTTTCTTAACACTAAATCCTATAATTTGTATTAGCAAAACGCAAATTGTCTGTTTTCAATTAGTTGATCTTAAGTTTTATTACTTAAGCGAGATAACAATAATAACAATAATAACAATAATAATAATAAAGACAATTAGAATATTTGTTTTATTAATTTTTCATACAATATATGTAATTATTTCGTAAAGTATTCATTATTAAGTCTTCAACATTAGTTTAGTTCTGTTCAGTTTAAACTCCACAACAGGAAATTGTTGAACAAGTTACGGAATGGAAAATCAGACAAACTTACATTATGTTAAAATTTTTCTATGAAAACAAATTGCTTTGTATTTAAAATTTTGTTGCACAAGGCATAAAAATTTCAACGCTTTATACAACATTTTTAATTTTTAATGTTTTTAACAAAAAAACTATTTTAGTTTAATTTATTTTTGGTCTGAAAATATTTATAATCATCAATAAGTTGACAATGTCAAATACCGGAAAATTTTTATATTTTCTAAAATATCATGATAGTTACGAAACCTGATGTTATAATCATTGTTCAAACTCTCATATGCCTAGAGGAAATTCCTTTCCTTGTAGTCTTTACCTTGTCTTTATAGCATCTGCAAATATCCACATTAAAAGAAATTGTTCTTTGTGTATAGCTACTCCGCATAATTTCAATTATCTTTATCAATTTCTAACATTTGTTAGCATATCTATACTTCTTTTTTATTCAAACTAGCATACGCAGCCCGCTTCGCCGGGCTTAATTTGAAAGTTTATTTAATAATTTATGTGTATGGTACGCTTCTCTCTCAGCTGGCGACGGATCCCCCGGTGACTCTACGCTTCTCTCTCAGCTGGCGACGGATCCCCCGGTGACTCTCCCCGGACCATCGGCACTCCACGTGCGTCGGGTGAGCGTCAGAACAAACTTTCAGCATATACATATGGGTGGTTGTACTTGAATGCACAGACCTGCGCGTTTTTTTCTATCTTGCTTTTATACCTCTGGACCGAGTTGGCGCATTGCCAAGATTTGCTTCCTCTGGACCGAGTTGGCGCATTGCCAAGATTTGCTTTCCCCTGTGCCTCAATTAATTAATTATCCTCAGAATTCCTTTTATTTATAGAGATTTGACGCTTATTATTCATTATACAATTGAAAATGTTTTATTTCACGCAATATTTTCCGCATTTTCTGATATTGTTTTACTGTTTTCATCTTTACAACCTGTTTATCAGGAAGGAACTTTAAAATTAATGTCAGAAAGGAAAATTTCAATGAAAATCGCTTTATTATTAAAAACTTCCTGTTTTTTATATTATTTATATTTTATGCATTATCATTAGTTCATTAACATGGTAACAAAGACTTCTTATGAATTGGATTAATTGTGAGGAAGTAGTTTTGTATTGCATGAAAAGGAAGGAAATATTTAAAACTTCAGAATAAATATTTTTATTAAAAACGTGTTGCATATTTTTATTTAAAAAAAAAAATCCTGCATCAAGCATAGATTATTAAACGGTTTAAAACATTTTCAGTATACTGTAAAAAACTTCGCAATTTAAGAAGACAGTTTTAGCTCAGTGCTTAGAGGATTCAATTCGGAATTAATTAAGGGAAAGAAAACGAAATGTGAAGAGCTTTTATCCACTGCATTTCTGCACTCGCAATTCTATATGAAATCTGTTAATTTAGGTTCCCTCTACCAGCCTTTACATCTTTGACATATAGTTCTAAATTACCCTGTATAAGCGAGATATGAATAAATATGTTGCAAAAAGTCTGAAAATTGTATCTCTTTTCTTTGTAACCGAAAATAAAAATCGTAAAAATCAGGTGAATTTTAGACGGAATAAGTAGAATCTCCTATAATTTTTAATTATGAAAAATTTTGAATATTTTTCATGTTTAATTTTTGTTTTGAATGTACTTTTTTTCAATTTTTAGTACACGAAACATACATAAATAAATTATTTTTCAAGATTTATAAAGAAATTTGTTTTGGATTTTTTTTTAATTTTTAAGGGAAAAGACATTTAAAAAAAATTTTTAGAATATCTTTTTTTTTTGTTTAAAGAATAGTAGTTACCGAACTTAAGACGATACTTCAATTAGAAGTGGTTTTATGTTAAAATATGTGTAACGATTTGCCCAAATCAATATATATATTTTTTTTAAACAGGTGTTTTCACATTGTGCGCATGATATATCGAAAACTAAGTAACATAATACACTTAATATTTTTGTCAATATAAAAGTTGTTGACAGTGTTAAGAAGATGTATAATAAATTTAAACGGATCTGATATCTTGTGAATTGACGAAGTTATGAATTTTCTTTTTCTTCAATTCCCCAACCCTATCTCCAACCTCCTTTTTTTTCCGTAAGAGTTGGTTCTGTCAAAAACTTGTCAGTATAAAAACTATAGATTGTATTAAAAAGGCTTACAATAACTTTGGAGCCCCTGTCTTTGGCCGACAAAGCGCTTGCGAGCTAATGTATTGCCTATGAGGAAGTTACTATCTACTATCTGGTTTGCATTTTGACATTTTTAATTTTTTTTTTTTTTTTTTTTTTTTTTTTTTTTTGTATTGTATAGCTAAGGTGCATACTGACATCGTTCCTTTTTTTACTTTTTCGATTTTGGCTGCAGATAATTTTTAAAAAGGCACTTTCACTGTCGAAACCGGTTTTGAAAGTGAAATTAACTTTATGAAAAATATCTGCAATTGAAATCCAAAAAATAAAAAAAGGAGCGATGTTGGTATGCACTCAGTTATCCAATGCAATATATGTATTTAAAAATACTAAAATTCAAACCAGATATTAGAAAACAACTTTCCCACAGGAATAGCATTATCTTGCGAGCGCTTCGTCGGTCAGAGACAGGAGACTTAAGAGCCAACACTATTGAGTGAAAAAAGACCTGGATGATAATGTTAAGTCTATGGAGGAGTTCTTTTCAAATATCTCGCTCAAATTTTAATATTTTTGCATGGATTTTTACATAGGATAGATGAGAACGATCTACAACCGAGGTAGTTTTTGCTTTTTAAATTTTGCTTTTAGATATTTTAAAAAAAAAAAAAAAAAAAAAAAAAAAAAAAAAAAAAAAAAAACCTTAATTTTCGAAACCGGTTTGATCCGGTTCAGAAATTGAAACTATCATGATATAAAAAATATATAACCAAAATTGAAAAGGAAAAACTAGCCCGGTTCGTAGGGATGAGGATCGTCCTCAGCTGTCCTATGCAAAAAAAAAAAAAAAAAAAAAAAAAAAAAAAAAAAAACCTGTAAAAATATTAAAATTTAAGCGAGATATCTGAAAAGAACATCCCAATAGACTTAACTTTATCATCCGGGTCTTTTTCACTCAATAGTGTGGGCTCTTAAGTGAATTTGGTATTTTAAGGATTCACGAAGTTATGCAATTTTTTCTCCCTAAAAAGTCTATTTATATTCGGTCCTTTGAACCCATTTCAAATTTTATCAAAAATCTGTGACACATAAATTTCGGCCCTTTTTCTAGAAGTAATATTAACTTTAAACTTAGATAGATGATAGATAACGTTTTGAGCTGAAGGTGGTTATGGGTTCTAGGCATAGATCTGCAAATTTTTTTTCAGAATTACCAACATAGGGGTGAATGTAACAGGTAGTATTTCTTACGAAATCTACCTAAAACTCGATTGTGATTAAAAATTCTCTTGAACTCAACAGCTACAATTTTTACTTTTGTCCAGTTGTTTCATTCTTACGTGATGGATAACCTTGGATTTAAACTATAAGTTAAGGTCTTCATTCAGAGCTCGGAGTGGGTCAGTGTGGACGGCTACCCACGTAACCGAATCACTCAATTGAAAAAATCGGATAAACTACACGTTGCAGAGTTGTAAGAAATCATTTCAAAATCCGATACTACTAGGTTATCCCCTCGACCAAAAAATTATCGCCAAACTATAAGATTAAATGCCAATAATGGATGATCGCGAATGTCACATTCAATGATATTAAATATGATGCACGTGTTCAAAATGTCATTAAGTGGTTTTTATTTCGACTTTTTATTTATATTTTTATTAATATTCTTCTAATTATTTGTTTTTTCGTTATTTAAAATAAAAATTATGTCAATATGTATAATTTGGCTATTAGTTTGACGATAATAGTACCCAAAATCCTTATGAAACAGCTATAAATTTTGTTTTTACTGTGACTAACTCGTGCATAAGTCGACCCCTTTATATCTTAAACAAAATGTTGATTTTTTTTTTTTTTTTTTTTTTTTTTTTTTTTTTTATCAATTTTGCCTTTTAAAAAAAAATCATCTCTCTCTTTTTAAAAAAAAACTGCAATTTACTTATTTTCACAAAATTTTCAGTACAATATTATTAATACTATATTATAAGTATATTATATTATAAGTATACTATATATTATAAGTATACTATATTATAAGTATATTTAGCGAGAACACAGAATTCGATTATGAAAAATTGACGCGTTTTTTGCGCTTTGTAAAAAATGCTAGAAAATAAATTTATTATAAATTGTATAAATTTTGCTCCATTTCTTTGCAATGTTGAAACAAATTTAAACTATAGGCTTTGCTAAAATTGCTTATTATGTTTGGGAACGGCCAAACTCGATTCAGCGGAAAACTCAGACACCGAGGGGTAGAATTGAGTTTGGCCCATAGATATGCTAAATTAGTAATTTCTTTAGCCGAAAACGATCCCATTCTCAATATTTTATGGAATGTCTGAGCTTGAACAATTATGTAATCAATTATACATAATTAAATTATAAGTACAAATTTACTCAACTCTGAACACCTAGTAATATATCAATGCAGCATTTCCAAAAAAAAAAAAAAAAAAAAGAAAAGAAAAGAAAAAAAAGGCCTTTTTTTTAACAAGCTAGACTTTTTTCAGTGCAAAAACTTTTTATGTAGATATATAATAGTGCAAATTTAATTAATTTGTAACAGTCGTTTCATTAGTGTTGATAATTGAACTATGCACCGTAAAAAAAAAAAAAAAAAAAAAAAAAAAATCGTTAAATTTACGGCAAAATCTGCTGTCAACGTAAAAATTGCGGTAAAATTAGATTTAATAAAAAAAATTACATCTAATTTTACTGCAATTTTTACGGCAAAAACTGCTGGCAACATTGCTGCAGGAAGATTTTACCGTAAATTTAACGGATATTTTTTACAGTGTGGCAGAAATAGAACTACATGAAAACTCTTAGAAATGCACAAAATGAGAAAGAACAAAAGCATGAAAGCACAAAAGAAATTTTAACTAAGTAAGTGGCATCTAAGATATTTTAAGGTAAATTTAAGTTAGTAATTATAAATAAGAATTTGTGTACACTTATGTGTATACGTATGAAAATATATATGAAGGAACGGCGAAGGTCTTAAAAATCTATAAACATCGCCGTTAATTTGATAAAAGTGGATTAATGATTGTTTGTCTGGAACCGCACTTAAAACTACACCGGACCACAGGTGAAGTATGGCTGGTTCATACCATAATGACAGTAAGACACTTATGTGTCTAAAATTAAGTGTCTGAATTTTCAGATTCAAACGGTGAAGTTTATTAAATTCTTTTTCAGTATGAATGTTTGTACTGACGGCCAGACAAACAGATTTTTCAAACACTTTTCAACTTTATTGGAAAAAATTAAAAAATAGCAAATTCTTTAGATTAATTTAGGAAATAAAAATTCAAATAAGTAAAAATAGGTGCTTGGGAATATTTAATTTTCTTGTTTATAATGACTTACTGAATATTTACAAAAAATATTCTTTGATAATAATAATAATAACAATAATAATAATACGCTAATGTCGCATCCAATTACATTCAATTGTTCTGTGAAAATGAATGTATTATTCATCATCTAATTTGTGAAATATCTAAGAACAATATGACGGTGAGAAAAATAGCTGTAAAGCAAATTGAAGTAGAAGTGTGTTTTTAGAAATCTGATAAGATATACTGTTTTAAGAATACCCCCTTCCCCTTCTCAAAATTAACTTTCTTATCAAATTTTCAAATCTAAGAGATGCTACAATATTTTAAAAACATCTTTGAGTACATTACACTTAAATTTAACTGCACAATTATTCTTTATAAAAATCTGAAATGGCCGCACTCATTATATTGAACGATGATCCTTATCTAAAGATCTGGAAACCAAATAACAAAATGGCACACTTCTCAGCTTAATTTAGAAAATCACATTTTGAATATGAAAACGCAGGTGCAGGATTATATATTATCTGCTTACTGAATGATTTACTGAATATTTATAAAGGCATTTTTATTACTTTGTAAAAAATGTGTTAAGGCCTTACACAATTACCTTCAATTGTTCTGTGGGTAGAAAAAATGTAAAACTATATTATTCAACATATGTTTGTGAAATATATAACACAAAGCGCAAGCGATCCACTCTTATTAATGAGATAATTTTGCAAATGTCTGTTTTATATCCAGTTTTGTTGATTATAACTTTTTTGCATATTTCATTATATAATGAGCTGAATGGCTATCAAATGTCTTGCATTAGCAATGCATGAGATCTTTTGATTTTGTGAGAAGAGGAATCTATTTCTTTTTCTTTCTGTATGTATGTGTATATGTGTATGTGGGGGAGGGGTCGGTACTTAAAAAGTAAAAAAAGAATCATTATAAGATCACTTGTGTGTCTGTCTGTCGAAACAACTCTCGAAAACTACGAAACATGGAAAGTTCAGTCTTGCCAAAGTTATAAAGGTTATTGACACACATATCTATGGATTATTAAAAAATCACAGATATTTTTAGAAAAAAAAAAAAAAAAAAAAAACCCTAATTTACTTGATTTTTTTTTTTTTTTTTTTTTTTTTTTTTTGGTAGGCGGGAGGGGGTATATCGTGAGATGTATTACGTAAACAATCTCTTATAACACGAGTATAAATTTAATAATATATTTGTATTAATATTATTCATTATTTTTTCAGATTCGCAGTTGAAAATGCTTTGCAAAAATATGTCCCCACCTCCCTCTATTTCCGAATGTACCCTAACTGCAACTGTAAAAAAAATAGAAGTAATAGGAATTTATTTAAACTTTATAGGAAAACTGTATCAATTATCCTACATTATCCTACGACTAGTTTACATAGTTTTTAAGGAAGTTTAAAAAAAATTATCGATAATTAGCCGAAATATCTATTAAAACCTGTCTAGAAAACAGTGGCATGGAGCAAGTCGACGTTGCAGTTTTGAAACCTCCTTTCGAAGCGCACTAGTTAAAAAACTTTGTACTAGATCTTTTCTGTACGGAACTCTTCCTATATGAGTAAAACTAGCACTTGGTAGATTAATTACAGTTAGGAAAGATTTATTTCAAAAACACAAGAAAAAAAAACATTACAGGGTGAAGTATGATAATCAATATTATATCTTTTAAAAGATAAACTTGTCCGTACTTAACAATGACGTTCTTTTGATATTCGCAACACCTGATATTAAATTTCACTTTTTATTACATTCTTTTTACCTTCAAAATATCACACATTTTCAGTTTTTTAATTGTCGAATGTGTTTTGTCAACTATGATTTACTTGAAAACCATATTGCAATTTAATCATTTTTGTTTTAATGATTTAAAAATAATTTTCATGCACGAATTTTTTTTAAACCTATCTTTATTGCATGTAAATGATTACGAAAAATTAAAATCCATTTGTATACAAATAGTTAAATGTTTGTTTCAGGCTAATATTTCATAGCAAAATTAAAACTTCATCCATAACAAGTAAATTAATATAAATAAAATAAAATATTAACAGATATGTAATTAAACTACGCTCTTAAACCAATGAAGTACATAGCGAGTTTTTTTGGTTATTTCTTCGGTTATTGCTACACGGATATGATAAAAACAGATAGTAACATACAGAACAATCTAATTTTTATTTCCATACAAATGCTACAACCGAAAATGATCTTATTTGAGAAATGTCAATTATTACATGAATTAGGTGCAAAAACAATTTTCTTTTAACCTTATTTTTTTGTTTATCACGTTTCAATAAGTTAGCAGCATAGAATTTCTATGACTGTTCCATCTTTGCATGCTCTCAAATCCAAAGGATCTATTTCCTGACATATTTCTAAAACAATTTTCATTCCGAAACTCCGGAATCAAATAGTTTTTCAGATTTTTTGGTAAAAGCAAAAGATTTTTCGGAAAATACTGTCAAAGAGAACGTTTTAAACCGATTTCCGGATGTGATAGTGTGTGAAAAGAAAAAGAACTCTCGTCGAGTGATAAAATCGCTTGTAATTCAATAATTTATTTATGATAAATTAGAAAATTCCATTCAATGTCAAAACGCTTCGACAGTCAGTCCTGCCAATACATTTATTTGTCTTTACGTTTAAAAATAAGCCAAAAAATGTGTCAGAAAGTTTCGCGTTTATTGAGTGAGGAATTTCCCAAATATGCTTACTTCTGCAAGATGTATCAAAAAGTCACTTTTTAGGCACTTTCGCAATTGTATGAATACGTAGCCCCTATAGTCGTTGTCTGGTCCGTTCGTCTGTCTGCATATAACAATGCAAAAACTCACCAATGATACGATTTGCACTTTAATATGTATAATCGTTGCAGAATTTTTTCGAGTCATTTAAAATTTTATGAAAATCAAATCAAAATTTAAAAATATATTAATAAAAGTTTTCTTCATTCTATTAAATCCTTTCACACGTAACGCATTCAATGATATCTCATGATAGGCAATGATTATAGGTTGCAATTGTGACGACATCTTATTTAAGATTTACTCCTATTATTTCCCTACTACTGAATTTAATATATATAATCGTAATAAATTTTGCATTTATGTTTTTATGAATAAGAGTGGAACAGCTATTGCACCAAGGTTTGAACATTTATAAAACTAGGTATAGTAAAAACGTATCTCATTTGCCTTATTGGACTTACAATTTACGACTTGCAATTTATATTTTGGAAATTAATGTAAATTTCTAAATATATCGGTCTTACGAATATTAAGAGCCCAAACTAGGTCACCTGAGAATAATAAGTTTCTATCTGTGTTTTTGAAAAAAATGACTTATCGATATAGAAAGGTTCTATTTGTATCTATGAAGGCATTTTCGCATCAAAATGATGTTATATATAATTTACATATGACCTTACTATTATATTATGTCTTTATTTTAATTCAGAAATGCCTTTATAGATAGAAATAGAACATTTCTATATCGATAAGTCAATTTTTTCAAAAACACAGATAGAACCTTATTATTATCAGGTGACGACTAGTCATTCAAAAAGACCCGAATGATGATGTTAAGTTTATGGATGCGTAATTTTCAAATATCTCGTTCGAATTTTAATATTTTGAACGATTGTTTTTGCTTAAGATAATGAGGACCGCTAGTTTTAAGACTAGTTTTTATTTTTTCGATTTTGGTTTCAGTTTTTTTTTTTTTTAGAAAAATCACTTTAAATTTCGGAACCGGTTTGAGCCTGTCCTGAAATTGTAACTATTCTAATATAAAAAATATATATATAACTTAAACTGAAAAATTAAAAACTAGCCTTAAAACTAGCCGTCCTCAGCTATCCTATGAAAAAAAAATAATTTAAAAATATTAAAATTCGAGAGAGATTTTTGAAAATAACACCTCCATAGACTTCACATTATCATCTGGTTTTTTTTTTTAATGTCAATCGTGTTGGTTCTTAAGTGTGTTCGTTTCAGTTGATAATTCTCCGTATTCTCATCTTAATACATGTGACATACACACATACAGTCAGACTTTTAAAATCTAAAAAAAAAAATTCTTCAATGAGTCAAAAAGCGAAAATTTACAGTGCAGGAAAAAACATGCTCATACGCTTCGTTTATTGCATTTAAAAAGTTCTAGATGATATTATCAGTTCAGCCACAAATTGCAAAGACATGACAGCATACAATTTCCATGCATGGCGTTCAGTTCTATCATGCTTTCTTTACAATGTAGATACTTATCGCGCTTTCGTGATAGCATCCATCAATTAGGTAAACGTCTGATACTTTGTTTCGGGGCTCCAGAAAATTAGGATCATTAGTGTTTTAAAATAGATGTCGAAATGCTATGTTTTGAAATGGTAAATTAAATAGTTGATATGCAGAGTAAATTAAATTAAATGGTTTACAGGGTGTTCAGATATTCACCCGACAAGTTCAGAGGATTATTGACAGACATCAAAAGATACAATCAAGAGAATATATTTTGGAAAATAATGTAAATTGATGATGGTGTAGCAAATCCCTCATTTACAAAAAAAAAAAAAAAAAAAAAAAAAAAATTACAAAAATACAGAGTGTTCTACCCTAATAAACTTGGATTGACGGTAATCACTTTTAGAAAACTGAAGTATAATTATAAAAAAACTGTTAATAGACGTTCAACTTTGTTGTATATGCGATAACATTAAAAAAAATCGTAGATTTATTTTCAATATCAAACGTACTATTTCACAATCAACATAGTGGACTTTAATAAAATATATCAATTAAATAATAATTCGAGAATATTTATAAAAATTTTAAGGCATGTGCAGAGGGACAGGCAAAGTGTAGTCATAAACATTTCAATAAATAATATCGCTCCATATTTTGGACTACTGTTACCAGTTCAAAGTTTTATAATAAAACTTTTGATAAAAGCTCACAATTGCTGTAAATGGGATAACATGAAAAAAAAGTCGTAAACTTCTTTTCAATACCAAAAAGTTAGCATGAGTTCACATGGGCCTAAAATTTTTCGTAACTCATAAGAGATTATCTCTGTTAGATTACAACTTGAGTTTTCATTACAGTACCAGTTCCATAAACATCACTAACAGGAAAAATCTTACACACTTTTAACCAAATTGGGAAAATATTTCAAAAGAGATTTAAATAATCTGTTGCATAACTGTTATTCATTTATTTGTTTTTCTTGAGCATTTTATAATAATATATGTTCATATATACTTTCTTCCATAAAGAGTAGATAAAATTGATAATAACATTTTCATCTGTTTTAACTCTGATATTGATTTTATTGGAGTACAATGTATTCATGTATGTTAATACATTACTATAACCGAGTTCCAAGTTCTTGTTTATTTAACTATACATATTTTATATCGCATACATCGCTGAGCATAGTTATAAAATAAATAAACATATTATCCTTTTAGGAAACTGAAATGCAGTAATTTGGTTTAATGTCCGCATTGGACATGTTACACACATGTATAATTTAAATTAAATGCATCAGACACATGTACCACATTATCACACTAGATATATGGATATTTTAAATAGTATTAAGTCAAGATTTACTTTTTTAATATTTGCATCCAAAAAAAAAAAAAAAAAAAAGTAATTACTAAAATTGCACAACTTTGAAGTTCAATCATATTCTAAATATAACAAATTAACAAATGAAAACTAATTCAAAGCCAAAATATATCCTTGTGAATCTTTTTTAGAGATATCATGATTCTTTATTGAACATTAACTTCATAATTGTATGAGATGAAAAAATATACTGTCAACTGACTCGCTATGTCACATACGACATCATGACATAACGCATAGGAAGAAACAAATATTTACCTCTTTGAATCCGATTCTGTAAGGAATCAAAAGGCAATCTTATTTTTTTTTAAGTATATCCTGGACTTAAAGGTCTTTATGCCTATTTAGTACTGTTAATGTTTGATTTTTTTTTCTTAATTTGATTTCTTATACCAACATCAGAAGAAAAATTGTGATTTTGTAATGTTTTTTCAAAGTTGCTAAGCTATTTTGATGATGAAGAAAATAAACTGAAACTTCCAAACTTGAACAATGTGATTTTCATATGTAATACTACATCAGGCCTCAATCTCACAGATTCTTTTAAATTACTTTGATTGTTACCTTTTTCGATTTTTTCAAAACTGACAATTTTCCTCCTCTTTGCAACCAATTTAAGATTAACCACGTTGTTATTTATGAATAAATATGCTGATTATTTTCCAATGAATACAATATTATAAATACTTTCAAATTATGTTAAATAGTTTTCAAGATGCAAAACTTCAAACTTTGAACGATTGTATGCATGCCATTCTATGTCACAAATTTTTATTTTTTCAAATTCAAGTTAAAATTTTTGTCTCATTTTGCGTGGAATGACTCATACGGCGGCTGCACAAATTATGACTTCATCGAGTTCTTGGCTGAAATTTCAGGATTAGTTAAAACTCGATTGGCATATTGAAATGCAACTGGTCTGATTAGTCATGTCTTGGTGGAAAACACCTACAAAACCAAATTTAGTGGTTGATTGATAGGTTTATCATTGTGTTTTCTTGCTCTCCTAATCCTCTATGTTTTCAGTCGTTTGGTTGCAGGAAAACATAATGATCAACCAACCAGTTAACCGCTAAATTCAGATCTGCAAGTGGTTATCATCAAGGTATGACTTGGCAGGTCAATTGCATTTTAACCGGTCTATCACCTATAACTTTTAAAATAGTCACTGTATTGTTAAAAAAATGGTCTACTTCTTGCATAAAATTGTTGTACTATTATAATATTGTTATAATATTGTTATATTTGTTATGGAATTCATAAAAAATATTCATATTTAATCCTTTTAAATTTAAATAGTTTAAGACTATCAATCAGAATATCAGAATTTTTCGATTAATTTTATACTGTTTAAAAAAATAAAAAAGAATTAAATTACTTATTTGTATGTTTATGTCACATTTTAAATAATTAATTAGCAATTTTAAATTTAAATTTACACACATTAAAACAATTTGTTCGAAGGCTTACAGATACCAGTAAACCTTTTACAAAAAAGTCTATTTGTGAGTAAAAAAGAGAGAGAGAGAGAGAGAGAAATTGTAATTTAACAATTTACAAAGACTATTTGGAAAATAATATTTAATAAGACGATAATTTTAGACTTTTAAATGATTTCTATATTTTAAAAAATGATAATAACATCATTTGTATGATGATCAAAACGTAGCTTATGTAATAACAAAGTCATATTAATATGCTTTGACATTTAGAGTCAGGTTAATATTCCTGGACCAATCATAAACAAATATTAAATGAAGTTTCAGTTTAAGAATTTTCAGTACTGTAATTTTTTTAACTTTTAAAACATTGCACATTTTGAATTTTTACACCGTTGTATAGAGAAAACAATGTACTTTTAAATGCAATTTATTTCAAAGCTGTATTTGAATTTGTTTTTAAGTTATTAATTTTTTCTGTAGTTTTTTCATACTTTTTTTGTCATCGTGGCAACAGAAATATTCCCTTTTTGGATATTAAACTTGGACCAATCAGAAAACGAATAACATGATATAAGTTGCGGAATTCAACCAATAAAAACACTCAGATATGCTTCAGATTTTCCAATACTCTACCGAAGACAACAACTATTTTCCAAATAATAATAATTAAAAAAAAATCCCATTTCCCGGTTTAGAACATATGCAAAATGAAAATGTCTGTTGGACACATTTTACATAATGCTGTCACACAAGCATAAAAGTAAATAAATAAATAACTAGTATGTTTATGTGACATTTTTAATAATTAATTTCCAATTTTAAATTTAAAATTTATACACATTAAAAGAATTGTTTCGAAGGCATACGGATACCTAAACTGTAAACCTTTTACATAAAAATAGGTTTGTAGTAAAAAAAAAAAAAAAAAAAAAATTTAATTTAGAACACATGCAAAATGTAAACGTCTGTTGGTCACATTTTAACACAATGCTATCACAGAAATTTAAAAAAGAAAAATAATTACAGCGACATTTTACAAATGGTAATTAATTGCAAATATTATCCTTATAAGGGCCTTACATTTACTTCAAAAATATATGCGCTATTCTCTTTAAAAAACAAAAGAGATAAGAATAGGGATTCCTATATCTTTTAAAATAGAATCTAAACAATCAGATTATAGATCACGTAAACTGCATTAATCACTGTTCTTTATTCGAACGATTTTTTTTTTTTTTTTCGAGGAAGAAGCGAGAAGAGTTGAATGTTTAAAAGGAAAATTTTCATAAATTAGTCTGGGGAAGAATTAACTGTTTATCAATAAACCAGGGTGGTTTAATTAATTATAGCTTTAAATATATAAATAGCATAAACTGAACAATAACTTATGACCATAAGCATTACTTTTTTCGTAAACAAAACAATACTGCAATGAACCAGAATCATGATTGTTAACCCCACTATAAGAAGGTTTTCAGATAACTACACGGCACTCAGTTATTGATTAATTGGTTAAATTAGTTTGGCATAATGTTTAACAAACTCTTTATTGCTGTTTTTTTATTTTAATAAAATAACCATTGTGGTTAATGTGTGTAATTCGTAGTAAACATGTTTTCTCGTTGATAAAACAATACTTCCAATAAAACAGAGTCATGATTGTTAATAGTATAAGAAGTTTTATTAAATAACTACACAGACCTCAATTACCGATTAATCACAAAATCAGTTTTGCATAATGTTTAACAAACTCTTTATTGTGGTTTTAAAATAATAATAATAGAACTAACCGCTATCGTTAATGTATGTGACTCATAATAATATGCTTTTCCGTGTCAGATGTCAATTAAACAAATAAAGGAAATAAATAAATATTTCTTCTTGGAGAATTGATAAAAACAATTAAACAAGTGGATTTTTTTTTTTTTTTTTTTTTTTTTGTTACAAGAAATAAAAGAAGCAACACCAAAAATTTATGGAGCAATTTTCTTGACGTCAGAAATATCATGTCAATTCTCAACTTAGTTTAACCTCTTTAAATCTAATATGTGAATTTCTGTTCTTTTCCTCATAAAAATTAAAGTGTTGATTTTTTATTTACATTTTCCTCTATTTCCATTGAGCTGAAAGTTTTTTTTTATTTTTAACAAAACTAATAAATAGCAACGCTATTGCTTATTTCCACAGAAAATACATCATATTATGTCATCTGAATTTGCAAAATGCCTTCGAAATAGTGTGGTCAAGAAATTAAGAAATGTTTATAATTCTTTAAGGGGGCACGGAACACATTTTAAAATAATTCTTATTTATTGAGTTAAAAGTTTGAAATTTTCTGTGATGGTTAATTAGATTATTTTTAAACAGCATTCCATTATAAAACTGTTTATATGAAAAAAAAAAAAATTAAAAAATTTTAAATGTGAAGTAATTAAAAATTACTATAACTCAAAATATTATTTGAAGTATTTGAATTTTTTTTTTCATTTCAATTTAAAAAAAAAAGTAAGCCTTAATTTTGATTCAGCATTTAAAAAAAATTTAATTTGAATAAAAATAAAAAAATATTTAAAGTAAAAATTTGCAAAAAAAGTATGTCACTTTAAAAAAGTAAATAATATTTTTCAAAATAGATTTTTTTTCAAATTTGCTGAATTAAAATTAAAGTAAAATAGTTGAAAAAGATATGTTCCAAGTTTGAATCATTTATCTTTAACGGTTATTGATTTATAACAATTTAAATAGCAGAAATGGTGAAAAAATTTGTCATGGAGAAAAATGTATTTTCGCAAAAAGTCATTTCCATAACGACCATTGCCTCAAAGCTTGATTTTCGAAAAAAAAAAAAAAAAAAAAAAACTGAGACATAAAAAATAATATTTCCTGAAGCAATTAAGGTAGAAACGTGATTTAAACATAATTTTAAGCAGAAAAAACAAAGAAATTTTTAATGCAATAAATGTTTTCTTAGAAAATTTGAAAATTTTTGTGTGCCGGGGTCCTTTAATTTGAATGCATTACAATAAAAAATTTTGGGGATTTGTAGATCATACATTAGTAGAATTTTTCATTGTGTGACTTGAAAATAAAAAATATTTTTTAAGAATCTAGTTATTTTAGATCCCTATTTGCGAACCTAAATAACCATTCCCCTAAAGTATATATTTTAGAAAAAGGGCGTTTTTTGCAATGAATAGCATCATTTTGTTTGAGTAAAAGCAATGAATGTGTATTTGTAGTGCTAACTTCAGGTTTCAAGAGCTTAAAGGACAAGGAAATAAAATCAAACTGTATAGAGATAGGAAATTAATTAATTTGTGTAAAAATCCATAAATTAAATTAGTTTTTATTTAAATTATATATTCCAAAAATAATAACAATATATTTATGGTTTATAAATACTTTTTAATAATCAGATTATTCACTGGTTTAGAACCCTTCTATTTTTTATTGTGTGAATTTATAATTAAGTTGATATTTTAAAGAATCTAGTCATTTTAGATCCCTGTTTGCGACTTAAATGACCAATCCCTGCCTAAAGTATCCATTTCAGAAAAAAAAAAAAAAAAAAAAAAAAAAAAAACGCTTTCTGCAATGAATGGCGTCATTTTGTTTGAGTTGAGTAAAAGGAATGAAAGTATAGTAGTAGTGTCAACTTAAGGTTTCAAAATGTTAATGGAATAAGAAGTAAAATCAAACAGTATACAGATAAGATTGTTTTTTTTTTTTTTTTTTTTTTTTTTTTTTTTTTTTAATTTGTGTAAAAATCCATAAATTCAATTTTTGTTTAAATTATATACATTTCAATAATAATAACAATATACTTCATGGTTTATAAATACCTTTTAATAAATAATAAATAGATCATTTACTTGTTTAGAACCCTTCTATTTTTTATGGTATGAATTTATAATTGAGTTGATATTTTAAAGAATCTAGTCATTTTAGATCCCTGTTTGCGAGCCTAAATGACTAATCCATGCCTAAAGTATCCATTTCAGAAAAAGGGTGCTTTCTGCAATGAATGGCGTCATTTTGTTTGAGTAAAAGCACTGAATATATTTGTAGTGTCAATTTAAGATCCAAAGAGGTTAAAGGAAAAGAAACTAAAATCAAACTGTATACATATAAAGGATGGTTCATATTTTATTTTGCGTAAAAATCCATAAATTCAGTTTGTTTTTATTTAAAATAAATTATGTATGCTAAAAGTAATAGCAGTATACTTAATGGTTTATAAATACCTTTTAATTAACACATAATATAGTTTCGTATATGCAATCGGCAAAATTTATAAGATTAACATGTTGAGCGCCATACCAGTCACCGTTGACTGACGCTGAACTTCCCGTTTAGATAACTGACTTTGCACTGATGGCTCGCAGCCTAAAATATGATATAAAATTAAAAAATATATATTGTTTAAGTAATTATTGAAAATTTATTGAAAATTTACTTAACTTTTATTTATTACAGGATTATATTTTCTTAATAATTACTTAAATCATTATACATTTTTTAGCTTCAGTGTCAGTCATCGTGTTAATACTGATAGAAGAAACTATATTCGCATATAAAATATATAATATGAACTTTAATAAAGCTTACTCTTCAAAAGCTCCTATTATATATTTTAAGTTTGAATCAATGTAAAATATTGCATTTTGTTTTATGATTTTATTTACTGTTTTCGCATTTTTTAATTTTAACTGAACATAAACAAAAAGTACTAGATTTTTTAAAAAAATTATTTATACAAAATTAAATACAAAATTAAATAAAAAATTTATTTATACAAAATTAAATTAAAACAAAAAAATTGTTAAAATATATTAAATTTATACAGCATTCGTGTGGGCTTGTTATATACTGATGATTCAAATGTTATTAGATACTTTACGAGATTTCAGATTTTTTAAGGATTAGCAATATTTGTTGGGTCTGATTTAGATTACAGAGAGCCTCGGGCCAAGCATCATTCTGCCCCTCTCTCCTTCTGTCTATTTATAGCAGTTCATGAATTCTGATTAAATATCTACTGTACTAAACTTCATGTCTTCTGTTTATATACACCAATCTTCTGTTTATATACACCAAATCCTATTCACATCTCTATACAGAATATCACAACTTAAGGAACAACTAACAAGGAACTAATAAGGTAATAATTTCCAACTAATAAGGAAACAATTAGAAAAATAGTAGAAAACTAGTCAGATGTGGGAATCCCAAAATTTTCTTCTGTCTTATGCATGTTATTACTTCCTGAAAAATGCAGATAGCAGCGTCATCGGTTAGATGGGCTGAACCAAAATCTATAGCCAACAATAACTTATGTCAACTTATAAGTGAATCTGAAATTTGATGAAAATTCGTGCATTAGTTTTTGAGATAGAGCTATTGCAAAATCTTAAATAAAATCTGAATAACAGCGCTACTTGTTGGGTGATGTACACCAAAAACTAATCAGGATTTTTTTTTTTTTTTTTTTTTTTTTTTTTTTTTTTTTTTTTTTATCAGGTTCTAATTGAATCTGAAGTTTGATGAAAATTCATGCATTAGCTCTTGAGATACATTTATTACGAAATGGTGAAAAATGCAGAATAGCAGCCCATCTGTAAACAGATTTATACCAAAAACTAAAAAACACTAACTTATATCAGGGACTAACTGAATCTGAAGTTTTAGAAAATTTCGCGCATTAGTTCTTGAGATAGAACTATTGTGATAATCACAAATAATGCACCATGAGAGCGCCACCTGTTGAACGATTCCCCCCCCCCCCCAAAAAAAAAAAAAAAACGTAATCAGCACCATGTTATAACAAGTACTAACTAAATCTAAAGTATTATAAAAATGCATGAATTAGTTCTTGTGATATGGCTATTGTGAAAGTTGTTAATAAAGCAGCATAGCAGCGCGACCTGTTAAGCTATATACACCAAAAACTAATCAGATTTAGTTTATATCAAGGTTTAACATAATATAAAGTTTTGTGAAATTCCGTGCATTAGTTCATGAGATAGAGCACCCACAAAATTTTTGTCACATATACAGACAGACTGACAGACATTTTGTGAAAACACGTTTTTCGGGTTCTCTAACCCCTAAAATTTGTAAATCCGTCGAAAACCGGATTTTGAAAATTTTCAAGAATCCAATTATTTTCTTCTTGTACAGATAGAAGAAAGTAAAAATTAAGGATTGACTTAGAAATGTTGTTTTGATAACGTGAATTTCAGTTACTTTTAGTAATGCCACTGCATGCAAAAAAAGATGATAATTTTGTTGAAAATTCCACTAAAAATAGGTTTATTTTTAGTTGAAGTTATAGACCCTATTTATCTTTGAGTTGTATTGAAGCCTCATTTGTTTGAAGAATTTTATTTCAGTAAATGGATTTATAGATTGTTATCGAGTTCTAAAATTGTTTGTTGCAGATTGCTCTACTACCATATAAAGTTTCTCTATGGATTTTTTAATCACTATATATAACGTTAGTTAATTTAATATGCCACAATACAGGAAATTAAATTAAACAAATGAAAAAACTACCTTCCATTTACTTTTATTAATATGTTTGTTTTAGAGTGGAGATTATTTCCACATTTAATAAATTTTCCTCGATTAGAAGTTCTTATTTAACCCCACGCGCTGTCCGAATCTATATTTGAAATCTACTTTTCAAAATAACTGGAAAAAACAACCAACAAAAGAATTCACCCGATAATTCCGGTTTTCAGATAACTGGGAATATATTAGCGCACACTTATTATGTCCGCTTAATTTGCACAATTACCCCGTTTTAAACAAGTTTCGCCACACCATTCTCTCTTTTTTGTTTTGTTTATCAAGTCTTTTCAAAGTTCGTCGAAACGTAGGATGTTTTTGCAATCTAAAATTAGTAAAATCTATTTTGAAACGTTCTCGATTTGTCTCCCCAAAAAAGAATTATCATCTCCTGAATCAATAGTTTTTGCTCGGGATTACAATTGGTTTCTACCTAAATGAACAGCCCATACTCAACGCATTGTTCTGAGATGGGAGCAATGCATCCGTTTCCCTTTTGATGTAACAAATAAAACAATAAATTTCCCCCCTAACAAGAGGCAAAATACAAACAAACAGCGAATCTAAATATAAACAAAAGTGAAAATTCCTCTCCTTTTCATCATTAACTGCATTTATTTCCAAAGCATCTTTTGTTTTCTTTTTTTACAGCAACACAATTTCCTTTCTGGTGTTTTACAACCACTTCCTCCTCTGAAGATGATAAAAATCCACCAAGTGTCTGAAAAAGAAAATTAAAAACCTACGAAAACAAAAGGACAATTTGAATTCACTAGTCGAACTTTCTTTTTCTAATTTATTTATTAGACTTTTTTTATTTTCTTTGAGTGTGGATAAGAGCTCAGCAAGATGTTTGACCCACAACCCGAGGCATTACCAGAGTCGAAAACTTTCCCTTGCAAACAGTCGGGCGCCAAGCGCTAAAGGTTGCAACACCTGATCACTTTCTGCCATCGCCAAATATAGCTGCGATTTCTTCTAAGATTAGATCGTGAGATTCCTGTGCGCTGGACTTATTACTGAAGCAACTGGGATCAACGGGCATGAAGCGATACACTATTTTTGCTCTTCGCCCTCTTTACTAAAAGTCCATGAAGCAAAACCAATGTTCCTATCTGATCTTGATTCGTAGCTACCTCAACTTTACCTTTGTAAATACTCGAATTGAAAGAAAATAATCTTGTGTTGCATGTCATAAGCTTGTTTTTACAAGCTCGTCAAAATTTCATCAGGCCAAATCTTTTTAAAGAGTTTTTTTATGTGATGTATAGAAATGCTTGTCACCAACTATTTATTTCTTGAATTGTACGATCAAAAGTATTGTTATAGATTACATTTTATACCAGAAAGGAATGGTTATATGATTGTAATCGTTTTCATCACATAATATAAGAAAGATAAGTGACTAAGATCCCCCCCCCCCCCCCACTTCTTGTGCCTCCAATTGAAACTAGAGTCACTTCTGGCGGGTTGAATCTGACACGAACCCAACAAAAAATTTCGTCAACCCAAAATTGATGCATGTCAGTTTGAAACGAATTTGAACCCGAAGTATTCAAACTCGAACCTAAAGTGAAAGAAATTTAATCCATATTTTTATACCAATATAGAAGCGTTGTATATTATTGCATCTGTAATATCAATTTTATCTTTATTTTATAAAAATAAACAAGTATACATTTACAGTAATTGAAATGCATATTTTTTTAACTTAAAAAATAGTCTTGACTTTCTTTTGAAAAATCGCGTCAAATCATCAAAATAAAGCGAAACCAACTAAAAAACGACTCGAAACTGACCCATATTGAAAAACGCTCAGTTTTGTATTCGGGTAAGCCCCCTATATAAAAGACAAACATGCAAGTTGTTCGGATTTTTGTTTAGCCCCTCTTTATGTGACATTTTCGTGACGCATATCAAGGCTTAATCTAGGGGGTGTTGGTGAAACTGGGTTACCCAACCTGATGCAGGATTTTAGTTGAAGCTAAAACAAAAGCTTTCCTCTTTCAATTTTAATAAACATAAAATAAAGAAGGGTAAAATCGCACACCTTAGTATTAGACGTTTCTTGAAGCCAGAAATTCCAGCAGAATTTACAGTAACTTTGAACTTATCATTATACCATTTAAGTTCATCGCATTTTTATTAATGAATGATTATTTATAAAAAGTCAAATCATCCGGAAAATTGAATATATCTGTTAACCTTATAGAAAATGAAACAGTTAAGATTTGCTTTCAAAAAGGAAGCAACACAGTGCTTTTGAGTTTTGTTAAGCATCGCCCTGTTCTGGCTTTATTTCTATCGAAGGAAATTTTAAGGGAGTACGTTTGAAAGGAAATTTATCTAAATTATAGTTCTCGTGTTAGGGAAACTCTAAAAAACCTCACATCCACATCTAGTGTTGCCGATGATCCCGATTCTTCAGTGATGTACCTATTCCTTATAATTTTTTTTAGCATCATACTACTTGTTTGTCTATTTGTTCTTAATACAGCAAAATCTATCTATTACGGAACATTTTTTATAATTTCAATAATTAAGGACTTACGTTGTAAAACCGATACTAAACAAAATAGAGGTTGCTATCCAATGTAGCTGCCCAACGTATACTTTACAGTGATTGCTAACCTATGTATATTTTATTCACGAAATTAAGATCATGCAAAAATAAAAATAAAAAATGGATAAAATAAAACCCAACGTTTCGGCTTAATCTTTAAAACTATCTTAGTAACTAAAAATTTCAAAAGACTCAAATCGGTAGTACGTTCTACATGCTACATCGTCTAACATGCTACATTCGTTGCTTCTTCCAGTTTGAATATAATTTTGAACGATGTAGCATGTAGATTGTTCCGTCGAATTGTGCTTTTGGAAAATTTTACTCCTGAAGACGGTTTTGAAGATTAAAGGGAAACGCTGAGTCTTATTTCATTCATGTGCTATTTTTTTATTTTTATTTATTTATTTATTTTTTTTTTACATCAACTTTAAATTTATGAATGAAAGTATATGTTGCATAGTAACTTGTATTTTGTTTAATTTTACAGTTTCTTCCAAAAGAATACTTTAAAATCTACATTCCTAGGTGAAAATTTGTCATAAATAAAATTGTTTGCGACTCGCACCGATTCTCTTTCGACAAGTTTTACTGTGCTTTATTCAGTGAACTTAGTGAAAATAAAACCTGTGTATATCGGAATTCTGTTTTGAAAGCAGAAATCCCTACGGTAGGAAAACCATACAATTATGTATGCTAAATTGAAATTTTACTCCTAGCGGTTTAGCTTACCCCAATTTCACTGTGAAATTTTTTTTTTTTTTTTTTTTTTTTTTTTTTTTTTTTTTTTGTTAATTTAGCATCATAAATCCCACTAAGACAAAGTTGCAAGGGATGGAGGAAAATTCCATTTTAAACAGGCCTTAGTCTTATAAGGTATATTATATGGTATTCCTGTACCGTAGGATCCATAAAATCGTAACGTTAAAGACTGGATTCCATTATAGACTGGATATATGCTTTAACAGAGTTTGGTGTATTTTTGTCTCCTGATTTAGAAGCCGTTGTCCTGCTTATATTGTCTGCCTGTTCTTTTTCGTGAACCTGTACCTGGAAATAAGTCACTCCATCCAGATCGGCTAGTATCGAACCCTCAAACTTGACAATTAAAGATAAAACCTGAAAAAAATATAAAACATTTATAATGGACAGCTTAACTGCTAGGACGGAAATCTACCTAAAACTGATTTTGATTTTTCCGTGGGATTTTGTTTTAAGAAATTTTGTTTACACAGCACGTATATTTTAAAATAGCTCTATGGTGATGGGGAGAGGAGTAGCTACTTCTTGGATCTGCTTTTGCGAAAAATTTTCTTAAAATGCTCTAAATTACCACTTATATGTATGTCTGTTACATTTAAAAACTTGAAATTTGAGATGACTTTTAATTTTAAGTCGTAAAGCTTTGCACAGAATAGTATGTAACCTCTAAAATTTTCAAAATATTAAAAGGTAAACAAAATTCTGTGACAATGCGATTTCTGTGACAATAATGGCTAAAAACTTTAAATTTGGTAAGGCGGTACTTTTAAAATGAAAATGCTTCCAAATATAGATTTTAAAAAAAATGGGAATGATAAAGGATGAAATGAGGGAAAAATGTGCTAAAAATGTTCTACGTTACTATTAGTTTAGAAATTGTTAAGACTAGAAACTTGAAACTTAACACGATTGTCACGTTTAAGACAGAAATACTCCCACCAGAATAATTTCTATAGAATTCAAAATATGAAAGGGTTCAGGGGCAAAGCAATTTCTGAACTTGCAATTTCTGGGATACTGCTCAGACTAGAAACTTGAAATTTCGCATGGGGGTTAATTTTAAAATGTAAATATCTAAGAACGGTTTATAAAAAATTCAAATTTAAAAAGGTGATGTGACTGGTATCCTTGCTAAAAGCATTATAAAATCTAATGAGAATCAATAACAGTTTGCTACGCAGCAACTTTTGAAAAAAAAAAATTGATTTACTATTGTAATTAACAAATATCTAAAAAGCCCTTTGATAAGAGTGAATCATGTACAGTAGGTTCTCAATTAACCGGGATGGTCGGGATTAGTCTCGTCACGGATAAGCGAATATTCCGATTAATCCAATTTGTGCAAATTTTGCTGTGTATTTTGAGAAAAAAGAATAAAAATTACTAAATTATTTAACAATAAGACATTAATAATTTAATTAGTACAATTGAAAGAGAATGAACATAAATTTTGTTATTTAGATCTACAATTACTACAATATAAAAAACTTAAAAAATAGTTTATCTCACTGTTTTGTGACGAATAAAATAATAGAGGCCTGCTTTCATTTTTCATTTACTCTTCTACTTTTCTTCAGCCGATAATATTGTCCTTCATGATTTCCTAATTGTGATGGTTTTTTTTTTTTTTTACTAATATCCATGCAGCGGCATCATGATAGAATTCATGAAAAACTGTGAAGTTTTCATCATCTCGATTAATCCGCAATTCGGATAATCCGATCCCGGTTAATCAAGAGTCTATTGCACTAACTTTAGTTTTAGATTAATCAGGTAGCAGATATATTTTTAACGATTATACATCTGATCGATTAGTTGAGATATTTTTTTAAAATATGGTTTTTTAAATTTTATAAATGTTTCAAACAACCATGCTTTCATTTAAATGAATCGAAGTTTTAGTCCTAGAGCCGACGGCACAAAACTTGAGGTATCAAAGACACACACACATACATATACACAAAAACTTTACTTTACGGAAGAGTAGAAATAGGGGAATCTAATGATCCATGTCTGCCGGAAATGAAATGTGCATAAGCCAAAAATTAATACCACAAGTGATTGATTTGTAGGTGTATAATTATGTTTGTTCTGCAATCAAAGGTCTGAAAATATGGAGGACTGGGAGCAGGAAAACACAATGATATACCTACGAGTCAACCACTGGTGTTATTAGTTTTTTACGGTACTACTTGGTTATCCCGTCGACGAAGAAACTATCGTCAAATTATAAGATTAAATGTCAATAATGGATGACTGTAAATATCACATTTAATAACATTAAGCAAGGTACACGTGCTTAAAATGTCATCAAGTGGTTTTTAATTCCACTTTTAATTTCTAATTTAATTCAGGTTTTACTAATTTATTTGTTCTTTCGTTACTTAAAATAAAAATTTTGTCAATATGTATAACCTTGGCTATTAGTTTGGCGATTTTTATAATTTGGCAAAAATGGTCGACGGTATAACCAAGTAGTACCTTTTTTACTTATACACAACTTCATTTCTGGCAGACATGGATCATTAGATTTTTCTATTTCTACTCTTCCATAAAATAAAAGTTTTTTTCTTGTGCTTGATATCTTAAGTTTTTATGCTGTCGACTCTTCGACTATCTGCACAGAACAAAATATCTCCAATAATGTATCTAACGATAGGCAGGGATGATATCCCACCCTTGTATGTCGGGTAGGCTCACTTCGCGCAGGTCCTTGATAAAACAGTTATGGGTCACAATGTACATTGCAATAATGGGCTAATGATTTTTTTTTCAACCTGTAGATATAGAATTATATACAATATAGATAATCAAATGCGTAAAAAATACCACTAATTTTGCATTTAATGTGTAAAACTATTTTTAATTCTGTAAAGTCTTCTATAATTTTACAATATTACCAATATTTATTTTTTGCATTCACATTTACTTTCGGGATTGTCGAATTAATACATTCCCCGCAATTATATCAACTTCTGCCTGTAAGAAATAAAGTTAATAATTGACATTTTTCTCTAGAATAAACATTTAAAACAAATCTAGAGTAATAATATTATTATATTATACAGATGAAACATTTTGAAATTACAAAGAGATTCGGAACCTCCCTTCTAGGCGATTCTTAAAATAGCCCAATTGCCGCAGGATCTTGGGTAATCCGCGCTGTTTGCTTCATAGGCGTGCCATATACTGCCGAGTAACGGCGGTCAGGCGATTTCTCCCCGCTTCCAGTCACTCAAATCCGTAAAACTTGGATATTGCCCTGTAGTAGAGGTCTGCACGGGCCGGAATTTCCAGGCCCGGCCCGTACAGAAATCAGTGAAAACAGGCCCGGCCCGTTTTGGCCCGTTACAATTTCTACGATTTCTAAAAAATATCAGATTTTTATCATATAATTAAGATTTCTTTAAAGAATACTGCATACATCTATGGAATGATTTTACAGCATATTTTACAGGAAATGCACATTAACAACATTAATGATTACTCAGACTCTTAGGCTTTCAACATTCGAATAAAGATTCCTTAAAAATTTAATATGGCTTAGAATAAAAGAAAAAAGAAAGAAAGTTAAAAACATCGTTACTTTTGAAGATGTTTGATAAAAGAGAGATTTATAAAAATATTTCTATATCATTTTATTAAAGGTTTTAAATCCAAATTCATTCTTAAATTCAAAGAAGCCCCCTTCTGATACATTTCTAAATTAACTTTTTTCTCAGAAACGCATAAGATTAGAAGGTATCTTTATTCAAAAACTATATAATCGAGTGGCGTTATCCATTTTTTGATATAAGCAATTTAAGAATACTACAAGCAAATAAAATACTGTCATAATTAGCGATTTGAATAGAATTTCCGGAAGCGATAGCATGGGAAGGGAGAAAAACCTGCAATCATTTGAGAAACTATTACAACTCAAAAAGGTCATACAAGTATTTTATTTACCAAAAATTAAAAACGCTATTCGATTCCAAATCCCTTCAATAGTTAAGCTTATCACTTTTATACTTTTACAATTTAAAATTAATCAGAAATTAATTTAAAAACCATCAAGAAGTATATATCCGAAGATAAAGCTAACATAAGCTCTTTGTCGCTGTTAATAATTTTACAAATCATGTTTTCTGCTTTACAGATCTTGAGAACAATTAAGTCTAGTTCCGGTCCGGCCAGTCTATATGTAGAAAAATAATGCAAGCTTGATCTCGGACCGGCATGAGTCAGCTAAAAAAATATTAAAACGAGTTGCACACAATGTAATTCTCCGATGCTGATCTCTACACTGTACATTTTTATATTGATGCTGTCAAACTAGTATGGCTCGTGACGCACATTTATACTTATTCTCGTTAAAACCATTGAAAATAGCTCATATTTTATCGTTCCAGCACAAATCTTCAGAACTGATCTTCCGACAATTTTTTTTAATCTGCCCGTCTGGACCGTTCAATTTTTTTTTGCCGGCCCGGCCCGTTGAAAAAACTATTCTAAATCTATAAAACTAATTCTAAATCTAAATTCCCGTTGAAAAAACTATTCTAAAACTTACCCGGCCCACGGGCCGGGCAGGGTAAGGGCAGACCTCTACCCTGTAGGTAGGGGCCTCGCCAGAGGTTAGAAAGAAAGTTGTCCCCCTCTTCTTTTAATCCAAGAGCCGAAAACACAAAACTCTAAGTCATCGAGCACAAGAAAAAACCCTTTATTTTATGGAAGAGTAGAAACAGGGGAATCTAATGATCCATGTCTGCCGGAAGTGAAGTGGTGCATAAGCCAAAAAATAATACCACTAGTGGCTCACTCGTAGGTCTATCATTTTGTTTGCCGTACAATAAAAAATATGAAAACACGGAAAACTGGGTGCAGGAAAACATAACGCTAAGTCTACGAGTCAACCACGAGTTAGGATGAGCGAAGCGAATCCTCTACTAGGCCACTCAAATTACATTTTGTCGTACACTTTACAAAAAAACTATTCAATATTTTAACTTCAAATTAAACTCAAAAATAAATTATGATCTGTAGATTTGCACAATATAATTTTTTTACAGTAAAACGTTAAAAAAATTATTTTAATTAATTTATTTTACATGCTTTTCCAATACGGACGCATTTTAGCAAATAAATAAAAAATGAAACGCGTATATTTTCAGAAAAAATATATAAATCATGGAGAAAGTAATTATAGATAGAATCATGATTAATTTAATAAATGAAACATGTTTTCATTATTCCGCAAAATCGTTTGCACAGATGACACTTAAACATTTTTAAAAAATTGTATTATGATTTTTTTTTTTTTTTTTTTTTTTGTAAAGTGGCAACAAAAGAATTGTAAACAAATAAAATTAATTGTTAAATTTGTTATTTAAATGAAAAATTAAAAGAACTGCGTGAAGTTGTTGCCTTGATTCAAGCTCTTTATAAATGTACTAAAGCAAAGTTGGCCGATTCAGAAACGACAAATAGACTTTAACCATTTCTTACTTTATCATTTGGATCTAAAGTAATGTTACGTTCTTATTTGTGGACCGAAAAAGGTTTAGTGAACGGGACTTTAGACTTTGTTGTACGTATTAAAGAAAATCACAAGCCACCAGACCAAATATCGCGAATAATCATGGATAAATTTGAATACTGCAGTAATTTAACTTATAAGAATTGGTGCGTACCGATTCCCCCCAATAATTAAATTCTGGAAAAATGGAAGCATAAATTGCTCAAGGAAAGAATTTCTTCTGCAGTTAGCTTTTGCTGTTATAATTAATAAATCCCAAGGTTTAGCATTAGATGAAGCAGTTGTAGATATTGAGGATATATAGACACCAGTTGGCTTAAAAACGTACATAACGTTGTCGAGAGTGAAAATCCTTCAAAATTAAGCATTCAATAGGAATTTTCCTTACAAAAAATTCTACAATATCAAAAATTCTCATACGCTAACATGTATAAAAACGAAGAAATTAGAATAAAATGTTTTACAGTTAAAAATTCAAAGTATCAACGGAAGCAGAATTAAAATGTTTTTCCAGAAAATAGGATTTTGAAGAATTTACTTTCTTCAAGCTCTCTTCAAATATATTATTCTAAAATAACTATCAAAGATTATCTGATGTTAATTACAAAGATTGGAAACATGCATATTTCAAACAACTTTTAAAAACGCCAGTGGCTACTGGAAATTGTAAAAACATCTTTAAAAGAGCTTTTAGTTGAAAATTTAAAAATATTTTGTAAAAGTTTGCTTCGAAAATATTTTATTATGCCAGTCTTACATCATAAATAAAAAATTAAAATGCGCCAAAACATAAAGTAACATTTTTGTTTAATAAAGATGCAAAAAATAATGTTAAAAAATATTGTTACTTTCAAATATCTGTTTTATAAAATAATGCTTCGCGAATCCAAACAAAGCATGGCTTTTGCTAGTGGTATTTATTTTTGACTTATGCACCACTTCGCTTCCGGCAGACATGGATAATTCGATTCCCTTATGACTACTCTTCCATAATATAAAGAGTTTTTTTCTTGTGCTCTATGAGTTAGGGTTTTGTGCAATCGGTTCTTCGACTACTTGTACGATGATGATTGTATAAGTCTCCAAGCAAATATAACTAAGCCAGTTACAATTCTTTTTATTATTTTAAATGCTTAAGATGGATAGATGTATGTGTCCCATTCTTCATTCAATGAAAATACCATTTTCTTTTTCGAATTGTTCACGAATAGCTCTTATATTGTATTAATCAGTTTTCGATCCAAAATATTGTTTCTGAGGGAGGCTAGAATTTCTCAAGTACAAATTTTCATGTTCAAGAAACATGCTTCACAGGTATACATAATATATTAACAGCATTAAAAGTAATATTCAAATTAGTGTTTTTTTTAACTTCTGCATGTTTAAATTCATTTTATAAAACTGAAAATATTTAACTGAGAATGAATATCGTTCGAAATATCGATATTTGGGTGATCTGTTATTGCATAATGTTAGAGTAAGAAATCTTATTAATGCCCGATAAAAACTACCCGGAAACGTTTTCAAAAATCAGTGGAAGTAAAGGAACTTTATAAATTTTTCTTTAAATCTTCAAATTTTATTAGTTTCTGGCATTTTTAAAGATAAACAACGTTTCTCGAAATCATAGAAAACTCGAAAGAAATTGATGTATATTTTCGTACCTAGTTATAGGCAAAGGAACTTTCTAAATGTCTCTTTAAATCTTGAAATGATATTGGTATCTGACGTTTTTAAAGATAAACAATGTTTCTCGAAATCATAGACAATTCGAAAGGAATTGTAGCATATTTTCGTTGGTAGTTAATGACAAAGGAACTTTATAAACGTTCCTTTAAATCTTGAAATTATATTGGTTCCTGACGTTTTTAAAGATAAACAATGTTTCTCGAAATCATAGACAATTCGAAAAGAATTGTAGCATATTTTCGTTGGTAGTTAATGACAAAGGAACTTTATAAACGTTCCTTTAAATCTTGAAATTATATTGGTTTCTGACGTTTTTAAAGATAAACAATGTTTCTCGAAATCATAGACAATTCAAAAGAAATTGTAGCATATTTTCGTTGGTAGTTAATGACAAAGGAACTTTATAAACGTTCCTTTAAGTCTTGAAATTATATTGATTCCATACGTTTTTAAAGACAAACAATGTTTCTCGAAATCATACACAACTCGAAAGGAATTAACGTATATTTTCATTCGTAGTTATAGGCAAAAAAACTTAGTAAACTTTTTTTTACATCTTGAAATTATATTTGTTTCTGACATTTTTAACCCCTTAGCGACGGAGACCTTTTACGAAAGTTTTAATGTTTCGTCACCGATTTTAAAAAACAAAAATTTGTGATTTATTAAATCGACAAAATGGTCCGATTAAATACGGCAAATTTTGCAGTATAATTTTATTTGTGGGAATAAAAAAGGATGCTCAAGCCTTTTTGCGGCACGTATACGTGTCGCTCGTCCCCCCCTCCAAGGGGTTAAAAGTAAACAACGTTTCTCAAAATCATAGACAACTTGAAAGGAATTGTATATTTCCGCTCGTAGCTATTATATTTTCGTAGCATTTGTCTTTGTTCACACTGTGAGTTTATTAAAAATATCTTTGTATTAAGTAATTCATTACTTAATAAAAAGATGAAATGCCATAAATGAATTTTATGTTGTTTTATCATGTTTTAATCGACCTAATAAGATTGAAGAATATTTATTGCTTATAGCGTTTTCATCCATAACCAGTATATTTCTATCAAGACTTTAGGAATTCGAAAGGAAAATATGCAATGTTGTTTCATTAAATTATCGTAACATTTATCTTTGTTCACACTGTGAGATTCTTAACAAAATACTTCTATTAAGTAATTCATTACTTAAAATTTACTTAAGCCACTTCTGCTTTTCACTATGTTGTTTTGTCATGTTTTAATCGGCAGTAATAAGATTGAAGAATACTTAATGTTTGGGATTTTCCATCAGTACCAATTAAATTCTATCAAGGCTAAGGAAATTTGAAAGAAAAATGTTCAACATTTTAAGTAATAAGATTTACTTTTGATGCTACGAAGGGTAATTAAGGTGCATTTCTTGCAGGTTTGTATCATTATTTTAATACTTTTAATAAACAATAAGTGGAGAAGAATGAAAATGTTTCCGTTATTTCAGATAGTTCATTCTTTCGAAGAAAAATTATTAGTTTGAAGGGGAAAAGATTAAAATAAGAAATGCAGTATAAATTTTAAATTATTTATACTGTATTCGTACGTAATTGAAAAAAAAATAATGAAACAATAACAAACACATTTTTCATATATTTATACCTATCCAGTGTGATCTTGGAAAACCTTTGGAAGATGATCTTGGAAATTGAGAAAATCTTTGTTTTCAACCCTGTAGCAGAACTTTTTGAAGCCTTTTGTAATAAGCATTATTAACAGCAAAGTTTTTATATTAACATTTTTTAACAATATAAATGAATGTCAAATTTATGTATAATTAGAAAAAAGTTACTGTAGAACTAATATACTATAAACCATGTTTTTTTATATGTAATATTTTTTATAATCTAATTTTTCTTCTTGCTAGATGTTGAGGATAAGGTCATTCTTAATAAATATATAAAACTCATCTCTTTTCCCTAAATTAAATTAAAATCAATTCCTCAAAAAGATATGTTATGTCTTGGAAACATAATTGCATAATTAAATAAGAAGCTATTTAGTTGTACAAAAAGGTTTACACTTCTAGAAACTTCTAGTTGAGTTTTACTATAAAAACGACTTTACCAATAAAGCTATTTAACTTTACTATGATTAAAATCTTCACTGAATCTTTATAACATTAACCCTTTTCTATGCAAGTAAAGCAGATTCCTTTTCTGCAACAATTTCGCTGTGTTGCGGCGTTTCTGCCTTAGGGTTTTTCAGATAATGCCAAAAAAATTAAATAGACTTAAAGATATAATTAATAAAATTAATAAATGTCAAAAGATATCAACGAAAAATTCAAGAAAAAAAATTATCGGAATCTGAAGATTATCTCATCGTAAATTCTCAAGTATTAAAGAAAATTTCAATTCTCAACGTCATATTCGTAAGAATAGCGAAGCGATCAATAATGTAAAACTGCAACAGATTTCAGCATATTCATATGTATAGTTCCCAATTTTTCCTTATTGCAATATAACATGACTTCTACATTGTTCCACTAGTTTAGATGTGTTTCAAAAGTTTCGCTATAGATTCAAGAGTGCTGTGAAATAAATAATATTGAAAAAGACTACTGAAGAAATGGCTGGATTTAAGCAGAACTCTTCATTCGGCGAAAAATGAGGAAAGTTTCGATTTATAATTTTTTGCTTAAATTATACTTTATTATCCCTCGCACATTCTGATGAGGTTTGGTAAAGATTCGAGTATTATAAATACAGTTTAAAGCGATTTTATCGCGTCGTTGTTTCTTTAAATGTCACAATTCATTTCACTTAAGACGCCACACTAGTCACTGAAAAAGACCCAGATGATAATGTTAAGTCTATGGGGGCGTTATTTTCAAATATCTCGCTCAAACTTTAATGTTGTTATATGATTTCTTTTCTTTTTTTAGAAAAAATACTTTAACTTTCGGAACTGGTGTAAACCGGTTTTGAAATTAAAACGATCCTTACAAAAAAAAAAAAAAAAAAAAAAAAATCGAATAATTAAAAACTAGCCCGATTGAAGATGATCCTCAGCTATTCAAAGCAAAATTTAAAGCAAATACGTAGCAAAATGATGCCAAAACTACGCTACTTATGAAAACGAACTTATATCCAAAAATTAAAAAATCGGTTAATACTGCATGAAAAACCCATTTACCTAAATTCAGAGAGTTAGCAACCAGATTTCCCTTCATACTTAATCAATTAATCCTATACAAACAAATGAGGGAAGTGCCTTATGAAAAATTTTAATCTTATCGGTAAATTCTGCACAAAACCCCCATTTACCTATATTAAAAGGGAGGGGGTTACACCCTATTCCCATTCCCCTTTATATTTAAACAATTATCACCCAAAACTAATCATGGATGTGTTTTATTAGAATGATCCTATTCCTAAAAGTTGAATGAAATCTGATAATTCAGCGTGAAAAATCCATTTATCTAAATTAAGAGGAGGAGATTAGTACCTTGTCCCGCCTTATACTTTCCCAATGAACTCTCAAAACTAATCAGGGAAGCGCTTTATCATAATAAACCTTTATCCAAAATTTGAAGCAAATCGGATATTTTTATCATGCATCAGTTATTTCGTTACATATATAATGCGCACATACATACAGAACGGGTGGACACATAAGCTCTCAGGCTTTGATAGTCTGTGATCTAATAAGCAAATGAGTCGCCCATTTCCAAAACTAGTAATGTAATTTTTCCCCCCAAAGTCTTAAACATTTTATCTTCATGCACACATTTCAAAGTCAAATAGCTCGAAATATTGTTATTTTCCGTGTCATAGCTGCGAATGATGCTGATATTGTTGTAGCCGTAAAAAAAGCAGAGGATATACGGTATAGGCAGAGAATATACGCTGACTTCATGAACGTTCATAAATACGGTATACACTAATGTTTTATTTGAGAAATAGAGGGTATACGGAACTACTTAAAAAATATGGAAGATATCCGGCGTATACTCCCGTATACTCTCCACTAAACTAATTTTTTAAATAGTACTTTGGCCTCAACTTAGAGTATTTTTAGATAATAAAATAATTTTGTGAAAGGTTGCCTTTTCTAACATGAGTTTGTTAGTACTTTTACAGAATGATGTGAAATAAAAATAATGAGTTTTGGAAACATGCTTCAAAACTCGTTGATTCTTATTTAGTTCCAAAACACGTTATATGTTCAACATATCTTTAATTTTGTGAGTAAACTAAAACTATAATATTTTTCGACGCAGTCTTATGTAATTGTAGATCAATAACATAAAAATGAAAATAAAAATTCGAAGAATACCTTTATAATTTGAAGTTTTTTCGTTAGCAGCAAAGTTTCAGTTTTTGGACAAAACGAGTTTCGGAAATGGACGACTCAAATCTAAACTGAGACAAAAAGGAAATTCTAGGCCCCGAATTCCGATTCGAAATGTATTCATGTCTTACGATCTTGCATTCGAATAAATATAATGAATTCAAATTATGATCATTTAATTTTCAGGCGATAAGATGCCAAATCTGACGGTTCATCTTTTCTCACTTGTTTGTGTTATAACTGTGAAACATTAAGTGTGTCCCGAGGGTTCACTTACATTGACTTACGGCCATTAACCTGCGAAGGACCGAATTCAGGTCAGGAGTGGTTAATCGGATACCATACGCAGCGCGGAAGAAGTGCAAAAGGGGAAAACGAAACGAAACAAAAAGTGTAGAACAACAAAACTGCCCCCCCCCTCTTCCATTCTTTTTTTGTTTTTTCACACATCCCTTTGTTCTAGATGAGTTTGCAAGTATCATTGTTACGAAACTTGTAACCATTGTCCACCCATGCAGTTACTTCAGTGAAATAGAATTTTGTTCGCATGCTCTCCATCGGTTTGATGTCAAAGAGGTGAAGCAAGAACTTTTAAATGAACTGCAGAAAAATAATTTGCAATCATCGCATTCAGAGTCCCTAAATTTTTCTTCAGAAAGCTATCGAAACTATGGCATGATTAGTGCTGTAATTTTCTACATGATAAACAGAGATTATCAGGGATATAGTGGAGGGTATATGCGGGTATACGCCGTATACCTTCTGAATTTAATTTTTAAAGGAACATCGTATATCCTCTGATTTTGAATAAAGCTATAGTATATACCATTTAGGGTATATGCTCTGCCTAGAGCGTATACCCTCTGCTTAAAGCGAATACCCTTTGTATTTTTAACGACTACATCACTGTAGATCATACGCTATACTTTTACTTGGAAAACAGGGGATATGCAAAGTTTCGCAAACAAATCCAATGGGTATATGATGTTGATGCAAACCATCATGCATCCTCCTCTTAGAGATGTGTACACTGTAAAAAAAAAATTCAAGAGGTTACTAAAAATTTTTTAGTAAATTTGTATTCCACAGAATTTTTTAGTAACCATTACAAACTTTTTTTTTTGCAAGAGTGAAACAAGCATTTCTTTTGTAAACTGAACAAAAGAATATTTTGTATAACTAACTTAAAATTTTTTAGTATGAGCCACCATGCAAATTTTAGTAATAGTTCCAAAAATATTTTTAATAACAATTACGTGCCTCCGAAGGGCAGGAGCTTCCTTCGAGCTACATCCAGACTTCTGAAGCGATAGATTTTTGGCAAAAACGCAATAGATGGCAGCACCAAACATTGCGACCAGCTCCAACAGGAAATTCATAACCCCTTTATTATAGAGTGCTTAAACTGCATACATTCGGGGCGTACTTGGCGCTGTCCAGTATTGAACCCGGGACATTTTAGCCTGGAGTCCGTTACTATAACCACTATGCTATCGAGGCCACGCCAAGTGAGTTTTAGTAATAGCTATTAAAAATATAAAACTATTAACTCTATTCGTTGCTAACTTTTTTCTAGTAATTCTTACAGATTTTCTAGTAACCGACTAAGATTACTAAACATTTTTTAGTAATTACAAGGATTACTAAAGTTTTTTTAGTAGATCGACCCTTTTTTTTTTACAGTGTACGGGACGGAATTTTCCAGTCAGGGTTCGGCTCGAACGAAAGCTGTCTATACCCAGCCTAGTGTAAAACAAAAACCAGGCTATGATCTGTCGGGCCATAGAAAAATCACTGAAAACGAACTCGGACCGACTCAATTCCTACAAAAAATTTTCTTAACATGAGATTAAGCTACTTTTAAAGGGATTCTCAATTCCTCTTCTTAACAACGTCAAATTTTCTGACTTATTTTTAAAAATAAAGGTATAAAATTGGCTGCTATGAATATTGAATCGAATTAGAATTGAAAGTAGTTTTCCATTTTTTTGATAAATAAATTACTTATTAAAATGTAACCAGTTGCGGTCAGAAGATTACTTTTTTGCATTCTCTGTTGTCTGTTGGCTACTTAAAAAAAAAAAAAAAAAAAAAAAAAAAAAAAAAAATCAAATTTCTTGATTGGCACCAGTTTTCTGAAATGGTAAAATTCCCCTTGTTTTCCCCTTACTTAATATGTCATTAAAAAAGGTTAAATAAGGCAAATTTTGATTTTTCACAAAAGTTGTACCAATTAAGAAGTTTGAATTAAAAAAAAAAGTAGCCCACTGTAAACACTGTTTTCATTCATCATGGTATCGCATTGGAAATTCAGTTCAAAACGTGAACTTCGACAGCATTTTTTGAAAGATCTTTTGTGTTTACCAAAAATGGGAAAAACCTTTCGACTACGTAATTTCTGAATAACAACATCTGCCAAATTCATGCGTTTCCGAAATAAATGCATTAAAAAAAATCTGTCAGAAAGTAGCCTCTTTGAATTTGAGAAAAGAATTGAAGAACATAGTCGAAATAATTTTATTATTTTATATTTATCGAAAAACTTTCCAGTGTATTTCAAATTGCTATGTGTTCGCAAGACAGAAAATACGCAATAGCAACATGAAACTGTATAATAAAAAGTAGATTTTTGAAAATATTTTTCCGTAATTTATTAAGTTTATATTTTAAATAATTCCAATAACAGAAGTTCATTATCACTATTTTAAAAAAAATGTTTTATCAATCAGTAGTTTAATATTAACTAATTTCCGGTTATACGTCGAGAAATTCATTTAGAAATAAGAAAAAGAGTTGAAATAATATTTCATATTTTATTTCATGCTGCCTTATATTAAAACAAGAACGGAGAAAAGATTATGCAATTATCAATAAATTCGCTTCCTTACATTTTCTGCCAAGTGTAAAAAAGCAGATTTTTTTTAAAATAATTGAGTGCTGCCTCCATGCCAAATACATGATTTGTATTTTAGGGATAAAAAATGAATTGCAAGTTGTAAAAAACTGGAAGTATAACAAAAACACTCATAGAATGCAGATTCATCTCATAATACAAACAAATAACTGAAAATTACACAAATGTCGTAAAAACGCATATATCATTTAAAAAATTTACTAAAGGTGCTTAGAAGATATACTTTATATAACAAATCTGTATTTTCATATAAACCGAGCGCTTTTGAGTGAGCACTTTCATATCATCATTCACGGATTCCACCATTGTGTATTTGTGTTCATTTGTAGCCCTCATGATGAGCAAGTGTTTTTCCAAAAATGCTCGGTTTATATGAAAATACATTTTTTTTATATAAAGTACATCTTTTAGTCCTTTTGTACCCGATATTTTTTATAATTTTACGAAATTACTTTTGTGTTGATAGTGTCAATAATAGCTAACCAAATACATTTCATAAAGTTTAATGAATATATCATTGTCTAAAATTGAACAAATGTAGTTTTTTTTGCTAACCGTTCAATTAATATTCATATGAAAGTAGCATAAGGAAGAGTTTTAGAGTAGGATTTAATTGATATTACAACTTTCTAATATTTTTTTTTTTTTTTTTTTACGTTTTATCACATATGATACGTTAAAAAAAAAGTAGCCCATATTTTAAATTTGAAGAGTGTTTAAAATAAAAAAATCATAAGTGATTAAAAAAAGTAAAAAAAAAAAGTTTATTATTATTATTATTATTATTACTAAATGTCTAAATGAAATCATAATAATAAATACATACACATATACTACCTTTACGACAAGCAGATAGTAAAAAACTAGTTGGATGTGTCAATCCCAAAACTTTCTTCTATCTCATAAGTACATTTTAATTAAAAAAAAAAATGTGGTGACCCCAAAGTTACCCATATCGAATTTCCTCGAACATTTGACCTAGCCTAATGAGATTCTGGTATCCGAAAAGCCTAAAACGCAAAATTTAAATAATATTCTGAGAAATTGAGCTTAGTAGTGCCTCATGTTGGGTAATAAAACCTAATAAGCATCTATTTATGTCAAGACCTAACAGAATCTGAAATTTGATGGAATTTCGTCCATTAGTTCTTGAGATATAGTTATAACAAAAAATTTTCAAAACGTAGCACAGCAACACCATATCTTGGAAAATTTATGCCAAAACGTAAAAAAGCGTCTAATTATGTTATGGTGTAAAATAATCTGAAGTTTGATGAAATTCTGTGCATTAGTTCTTGAGATATAGCTAGTTTAAAAAACACCTGTATATAATATATAACACAGCAACACCATCAGTTGAAGGATTTATAACAAAACGTAATCATCGTGTAATTATGTTATATGTCATTTTGTAACGAAATCTGAAGTTTGGTGAAATTCTGTGCGTTGTTGTCGAGATATAGCTATCGAAAGAATAGTGCAAAATGCAGCATAGCTGCACCACCTGTTGCAAGGTTAATACCAAAATGTAATCAGCGTCTAATTATGTTATATATTCTAGTGTAACAGAATCTAAAATTTGATAAAGTTCTCTGCATTAGTTCTTGAGATATAGCTATCGCAAAAATTGTGCAAAATGTAGCCTAGCAGTACCACCTATAGGGCAGTTCACACCAAAACCTTATCAGCGGCTATGTATCTCAAGGTATCGCAGAATCTGAAGTTTGGTGAAATTCTGTGCGATAGTTGTTGAGATATAGCTATCATGAAAATCATGAAAAACGTGGCATAGCAACGCCACCTGCTGGCCAATTTACACCAAAAACCAATAGGCACTAATTAATATTAAGGTCTAACTGAATATAAAATTTTATTAAATTTCGAGCATTAGTTCTTGAGATAGAGCGCCCACAAATTTTTTGTCACACACAGACAGACAGACGGACGGACAGACAGACAGACAGACAGACAGACAGACAGACAGACAGACGGACAGACTCACAGACAGACATTTTCTAAAAATAGACAAAACGTGTTCAGTACCTTCTAAAACGTATAAATCCGTCGAAAACCGGAAGTCGAAAATTTTCATGAATCCAATACTTTCTTCTTGTAAAGATAGAAGAAAGTAATAATAGTTCTGATAAAATAAGACTCAGCAAAAAGATATGTACTACTACACCACATCCAGAAAGGTTAAACACGCCTTCACTAAAAATTTTATAAAGTACTATATACATTTTTAGAACATTTATGTAATTATTAGTTATTTCTTTATTTACAGGAATTTTAGTAAAAGGTCTAGACGGGATTTTGAAGGTAAACAGAGAATGTTTATAGAAAAGTGATATTTTTTTTTTGGTTGGGGGATGGGGGTTGGCTCATCTGATTAAATCCTATTCGTCTCTGTCCTCTGTTTGTCTGTAAGTCACAGAGTTCATACACAAAAATTGTATAAGTCAGAGACTTCAAATTTTGAATACTTACAGCTTAATACTTCGTGTCACACACACAATTCATAAAATTTTGAAAGTCTGTTATTTTAATTAAATCAATTTTTTATCGTTCATTTTTAGGATTTTCATTTTAAAACAGAGCGTTAATTTTAATGGTTTTCGTGTAGACATCATAGTTTGAAAGTAAAGCATCTCGCTCGTAAACAGAAGGTTCTTAGATTGAATCCCGGAGCTGAAGCTGAAATTTTGATATTAAGATTGGTTTAATTAAAAGAAATTTCGTATTTTTTGCCAATTTAAGGGATTATATTATTAGGGTTTCTTCCATTTGACCTTCGTAATATTTTTTGGAATTCAATTTTCTTTCTATTTTAAAAAATCTTGCGATTTATTAATGATTCAGTACTTTAAGTTTAATTTTTTTTTCACTTTTAGAAATTTAAAATTTTATTTACAAAACCGCTATTTTTTTTTATATAATTTCTGATCTTCAAAAAAAATTTTTTTTCATTTTGGATTTTATTCAAACAATTTGATTTGAACATTTTTAATTTCATATTACATAAATAATTTCCTTTTATAATTTTTTAAAATTAAATTTATTGATTTGATAAGAATTTAATAATTACAAATTAACAATTTAGATTTATTAATTAAAGAATAAGTTATTTTGTAAGAAATATTAAAAGAAATCCTCTGTGCGACCTGCGGACACACTTCACGCTTTTCTTTTAAACTATTTTTTCCCCTATACTTATTTAAATTACCCGTCATCCCAAATTAAATCATTTTCTATAATCCGAAGAAATACTATCTCGTTTATTATACTGTAAGCTTCTTTTCTTTTGTTTTAACACCTGGAAAACTTCCTTACAAAGTTAAAATTATTTTTTAAAATTATATTAAAAAAAAGAAAGAAAAATCGCAAATGCGATGGGGAAAACAAATGAGAAGTTATGTTTTTGTTTTCCTAAAACTTCTAACAATGTGTTATTCTTTACGCGTCTGCTTTTGTACTAATTCATCATCCAGAAGAAAACGTTTTCTTATCGTTTGTCATCTTGTAATGAGTGCTTTTGCGTAAGTTTTTATGGCTGAGTAGCCAGCATTTAAATCATAATCGAGCTGGATGACCCACTTACGATCTCATCCGAGAATCTGATGCTGAATGCATTAATGGCAATTTTGTTTGATCTCTTATCATTTGAGTTAAATTATGCAGGGTGATCTGAAATCGGAGGGGTGATGGTAGTGTTGCAATATATCAAGAAATTAATCCCCAAATGAAATGAGAATTTATAATCCTTTAAGACCTGGAGAGTTTGGTTGAAATTAAAAGTTTTGGTTTTTAACCCGAATTAATAGGATCATATATCACTGAAAAATAATATTTTGAAAATTTTTGGATTTAAGATTACATCAAGTTAGGATCTACACAATTTGTGGTGCAGGATCAGCTTTAAATCACAAAAAAAAGAGGAAAATGTATTTTCGTTTTCCTTAGCATCACCAACACAATTGTGTAGGTCAGGTCTTAAAGGGATAAACAAGAACAATGAATGCATTAATGTGAATTTTGTTTGATTTCTTATCCTTTCAATTAAATTATACAGGATGTTCCAAAATTCTATCGGCAAATTCAGAGGGTTGATAAAGGGTTGCAATATATTAAGAAATTAACCCCCAAATGAGATGAGAATAAATAAACAAGAACAATGAATGCACTAATGGGAATTTTGTTTGATCATTTATCATCTGAGTTAAATTATACAGGGTGTTTCGAAATTTTATAGGCAAATTTAGAAAGGTGATAGTAGTGTTGCAATATATCAAGAAACTAATCTCCAGATGAAATAAGAATAAATAAAGAAGAACAATGAATGCATTAATGTGAATTTTGTTTGATTTCTTATCATTTGAGTTAAATTATACAGGGTGCTCTTAAATTCGACCGACAAATTCAGAGGGGCGATAGTAGTGTTGCACTATACCAAGACATTTATCACCAAATGAGATGAGAATAAATAAACAAAAACAATGATTGCATTAATGGGAATTTTGTTTGATCTCTTAATAGCTAAGTTAAATTATACAGGTGTTCCAAAATTCTATCGACAGATTCAGAGGGTTGATAATAATGTTGTAATATATGCAGAAATTAATAGCCAAATTAGATGAGAGTAAATAAACAAGAACAATGAATGCATTAATATGAATTATGTTTGATCTCTTAATATTTGAGTTAAATTATACAGGGCGTTCTTCTATGATGAGAAACTGTGTTATGTATTCCTGCAGATAAGACGATAGGTAAATCATAAAAGAATTTTTATCAAAAAGAGCACAGAAAAGGTATCTAAAACAAAAATATTGAAAGTAAAAATAGTTTTTAAAACAAGGACAAAAATCATGCGTCCAGCTTAAATTATGAAACACTTTCCAACACATTCAGAATAGTGTATATAGTCCAAGAGCCGACAGCACAGTAAAAACCCCAAGTTACCAAGAACAAGGAAAAAAATTATCCATGTCTGCCTGGAATGATGTGGTGCATAAGCCAAAAATTAATACCACCAGCGGTTGACTCGTAGATTTATAATTGTGCTTGTCCTAAAATATGAAAACATGGAGGACTGGAAGCAGGAAAACACAATTATAACACTGTAAAAATTGAAGACCCAAATTGGGTTGAAAGATTTCTGGGTATAGTAATGTTCCTAAAATGGTACAGTAAGGATTCCAAAATGGTAGAGTATTGTTCCCAAAATAGATAACCCAAAATGGTTCAAAACAGAGCAGATCTTTATTACCATTAAATTAATCAACATTGCTGAGGTATAATGTATATACTATCGAAGATATTTTAATTGTTTTAATGTCATTAAAAACCAGACTTTTTAAAACGATTTTGTGCTACAAACTGAACTTTCCAAATTGGAACAATGCTATACCCAAAAATCTTTCACCCAATTTGGGTATTTTTACAGTGAAACTTACCAGTTAATCACTAATGGTAATAGTTTTTGGTTTATGCATCACTTAACTTCCAGGAGAAATAAAAGTTTTTTCTTTTGCTTGATACCTTCGGTTTTTGTGTTGTCGGCTCTTGGACAATTAAAACATCTAAAACATCTATAATTAAAAAATCTTCTGATTTTTTTCATCCCTGTACATGATCTATAGATTAGTATTTATACTACATGATATACTAAAAGTTAGTTCAATTAATTTAATTTTAAATTTATGTTTTATAAGTGTCAGAAAGGTATAACTGAATATAAATATCAGAATTTTTATTTCTCTTGAGCATAATCGAGGTGCTTTTAAAAAATATATAAAAGATTCGGAGGGAAAACTTCTTGCTAACAAGGAAGGTCTCCATACTGGGCATACTCAGAATTTTATGAAAAAAAAAACATTAATTAAAGTACTTATGTATGTAATAAAGGATCAGTCAAAATTAGCGGCGGAATCACATTAGAAATTATATAAAAAAAATAAAATAGTTTCGAATGTTTGGCGTGAAAAGACGAAAGAGTCACTCGATTTGGCGGGCAGCTCTTTTCCTCGCCAAAAGCAAACGATTATTATGCAACTCAAAACTGTTAGATATTTAGAATGCGTGTAAATCGTATTTAATGAATTTAAACATAAACAATGAGAGACTTTAATACATTATATTCATATATATACATGTTGTATTTCATATATATATTACTTGTTGAAGTAGCTATTTAATTAATCACTGGAAAAAATGTTTTTATAGATTTAAAAAAAATCATATTGAGAAAAATTATCTTGATACATTTAAGCGTATTCAAAAATAAAAGCCACATGTTTCCATAGCAACAAAATCTAATCGACAATTCTCAAATGGACTCTGAGCAGGAAACAAATTTAATTAATTTAAATTATGAATTTCGTTTTAAATCTCAAATTTTGATGATTAAATTTGAATATAAATACTTATAAATATCGATATAACAAAATTACACTTAAAACAAATTAAAACTTATAAAACAAAAGTTATTTAAATTAAATTTATCAAAACAAGTTCAACATGAAACTTTTTTTTTCTTGAAATATATTTGACACAAAGTATTTTTTAAAATTACATTCCTTCACCAACCGGCGATAAATCGCCAAATAACGAAATTTTCATTATTTTTTTACGGATACTGAATGTTGGTTCCGCCGAAATTTTTTTTATAAACGTATATATACACACGAGAAGAACATTATGTAATTTTTTCAGATTTTTCGGGGTATGCCCGTATAGAGACCTTCCTTGTAAGTTAGTAGCATTGCTCTTCTTAATTTCGCATGAACTTTGTCTCAGGAAAACCTTAATTTCATGTAAATTAAATACGAAACTTTTTACGTCGACTTTAGTGTATTTAGTATATTTTAGAGAAATCAGGATGGATGGATGTACGGTATATTTAAATTTATGCATTATGAATGACAAAGTCAGTAGAAAATGCACCACTTTGTGTAATCAATAATCTATTTTGCCAATTCAATCAATCTATTTGTCAACATCTCTTTTCATTTGGCTAATGTTTTTTTACTTCTTATTCGCCAAATCGTTAATGTTGGTCAAAAGCTATCGAGGACCTTGCTTGTACCCCTCATATTCTGAGATCCTCATATATAATCCGTAAAAAAAGAATTTCACTTTATCTCTTTTTTTTAAAGTAAAATACACGATATAAAAATATTCGCAAAAGCAGCTTGATTTTACTTGTCGATATGTTCCACGCGCCCTTAACGTCAAGAAATCTCAAAAAATAAAGATGAAAAAGAAATCATCCTCTAAAAATATTTTTGTTTGGTGCAATGCATTGGAAACAAGATAAAATAAAGTATCGATAACTTAGTTTGAAATGTATTAAGTAATAGTAAAAAATGTAGAATATAATATTAAAAAGTACATACGCTTTTAACGATTAATACTACCTCTGACAATACAGTTCGGTGAATGGATTCAGAACGACCGATCTGGTAACACTGGGGAAACAAAACGCTACACCTGCATAGAGGCAAGTGTAGACCATCTTCCCCCACCGTTGTTCAGTTGAACGTCGTTTATGTTCTGTGTAAGACGTGCTTTACTAAGTGCTTGTTCAGTGTGTTGGTTCTCAAATGAGAACAGGAAAAGGAACGAATAAAAGATCAGTTTAAAGTTTGGTTTTAAGCTTTGCAAGACACCGAAAGAAATTCATGAGGGTTGGTGCAAATTGAACACCTACCATACTCGCCAGATCTCAATCCTCCAGACTTCTTCCTATTTTCACGACTCAAATGCTTTTTGAAAGAGATTTGACCATATCGCTGACATCCAACGAAACGTGACGAAGCTTTTGAACTCCATCCTAAAAGAAGACTTTTGCGAATTTCCCAGGATATCTATAGCAGATCTCAGCGGTGCATAGTTATAGGAGATGACTATTTTGAAGGATGGCATGGTAAATTTCATTAATATTTCATCTACATTAATGCTACAGGACTATTCACCGAACTTTGTTGTCAGAGGTAGTACATGAATATCAATTAATTTACGATTATATGTTAAAAAATCACTTTAGAAATCCTAAATGGGTAGTATAAATAATAATTCATTGTTTCTTTCCTGTTTCCTTTCATAAATATTTAACAAAGCAGAAATTATATTTTTTAATAAATTAATCTGCTTACGCTTTCTACGAAGCATAAAAGAATCAGCAAATTTTTCATAATAGAGTTCGTTCCAAGGGAAAGTTTTAGAGAAAACACATAAATTACTGTAAAAAATTAGATGGTATTTTCAAGATGACCATTGGATATTTATAAAAACTGTTTTTATTATTATTATTTTTTATTTTTTTAAATTATTTTTATATTTATTTTTTAAGACACTTTAATTATTTATTTTCATAAAGTTATTTGAGGATTCAAATTTTAATGACATAAGTTGTTTAGACGATGCTGCGTAAAATTCCTATTACATTGGCTGTTATTTAACGCTTTATGCAGTACAATCGAAATTTTCAGATGTTATATTATTATTATCATTATCGAAAACATTTAAATAAATAAAAAAAATTCTCAATGTCCCGTATTAACGAAGTGTCTATCCCATATTGCACTGATTGATGGATTATTCAGTAGGGGCACCCACCATTAGTTTCTTTTGTATATTACATTTAAAATATTTTAGATGTAGTTAGAATAGTCCCAGACAACGCCGGGCGGGTCAGCAAATCTAAAAATAAATTTTAAATATCTTATACAGAAAAAAATGAAAATTATATTCAAAAGGAAACAAATTTAATACTTTAACGAGGGAAATAATCTAAAACTGTTGTATGTTGCTCAACGAATACATTTAGTACACAAAGAAGATTAATTGACAAGTAACGTTTATAATCTATTTATGACGTGAAAAATGATATGGAATTCTTAATTAGTGAATGCATTAAATATAAAAGAGGAAGTCGCGGGGTGGTGACAAGAGCTGCGTAAGTAGCATATCGGAATTAATTCAGTAGGAAGATAGTAGAAGATATAACTTTCTCTGTACCATATTTCCCTACTTATGCAACCGTAAAAACGAAAGGAAAAGTTAAATGTTTAGGAAAATAAAATATAATCCAGCATGAATGTCCGCTAAACAAAGTCCAAAAAGGGGCTAATATTTTGAAGCAAGTATGACTTCAGTCTAAATAGAAAATTTTGATCCGAACTCTACTTGTAGGAAAACTTTTAAATATATCAGTATTAAAAATAATATAAAAATGTAACAAATGAGTCACAAAAAATCCGAAAAAAAACCTTCTATTTTTTTAACCCTTTCCGGCACGGTCAAAATCTGTACTAAAATGAGAACTTATCGACTGACACCGGAATTTACAAACGAATTTTTTTAATATTTTGAATTCCTTCATTTAAGCTTTTATTGTAAAAGCAAAATTTTACTAAAATATTACTGGTGCCGTTTGCAAGTTTGAAATTAAAATTAGGTATCCCAGACCAGGCACAGTGTGCCGGAAAGGGTTAAATAAAGAATTAAAACTTTCTTATTTTTTTAAACAGTTAAGAAATCTTTAAAAATTTCATTTACAGGAGTTCTAGGGGGTAGAGTACTTCATAGACGAAAAAACTTGAAATCGACGAAAGAATTCGGAAAAAAATGTTTATTTAAATTAAGGGTATTACAGCAGCAGAGATTTATATTTATTGGCTTTTAAAAAGCATAAAGCATCGAATCTTTAATCGAGAAGGGGCTGCGCATTGTATATATAATGTTATCGCTTAGATGGAAAGAGAGTTCTTCGGGTTTTCGTAACATGTCTATAGAGGGAAGGGAATCTGTCTTTTGATACCGTTATCATTTTTGATCCATCAATTTTTTCGCTTTTTATTTGTAAATTGTTATTTATATCAAAATATTCTGTTAATTTTTATCTGTTCTTTTTTTAGTTTATGTATTTTTATCAAAATACAAAATTATGAAAAGCATTAAATGATTATAAAGTTATTTAATTTTAAAATATGAAATACCCCAATGTTTTCATTGGTGTCATATTCTTTTGTCATAGGTGTATGTTTATATAAGCCGTTGTTCGATAAACCAGGTCTAAAATTTGTATGAAATGATATTGGTTGTATGTATTAATCAAGAAAAGAGAAAGAATGTTGTTCACCTGCAGCAGAAATGCTTAAAAGGCTCGTTTTATTAAAATGATTCATTAAATTGGTTGTTTTTTCAATATAAAAGCAGTGCAGCATAAATGGCTTGGTTACATATAACAGATTTTTTTCGGTCGACAACAAAATAAAAAATCGTTACAAAATACTGTTATTATTTGGACGTCTACTTTATGTATACTATTTAGTTGATCTTTCTTCTCGAAGATTCTAAATCCATCCTTGAGGGGAAATCCTAAGTTTGTAATACCGCTTTGAAGTCCCTCTAATCCCTCTAGCCCTTGTAATTTGTGGACGAAAATTCGTGTTCATCACATAATCAGATATGATATATTTTTCACTGAATGGGCGGATATTGACATTGATTGTTTATGCAAAAATTGTTTGTCTTGACGTGTATTGTAATCCTTGAAAGTTTGTCCCATTAATTTAGAAATAATTTTCTAAAGTAATAATTTCTAATTGTCCCTCCTAAACGCTTTCCTCTCTGTGTCCTTGGTATATATTTTAATTCTTGAAAATTTGTATTGTTTGCGTAGAAACAACCTGTTGAATGTATATTGATATTCTATATGTATACCTGTATCCCTCTTCCCCTTTCTGTATGTCTTGACATGTATTATATTCCTTGAAAGTTTGTTCCATTTGTTTACAAATACCGTGTTGAACCAAGGTTGATATTCTAATCGTCTCACTGTATCCCTTTCCTTTTCTGTGTATTTTGGAATGTATTATAATCCTTGAAACTTTGTTCTATTTGCTTAGAAAGACCCTGTTGAATAAACGTCGATATTCTAATCTCTTTCTGTACCGTCTACCCTTCTGTATGTCTTGACGTGTGTTATAATTCTTGAAAGTTTGTTCCATTTGTTTAGAAATACCTTGTTAAATAGACGTTGATATTATAATAGTCTCTCTTCACCCCTTTACTTTCTGTATTTCTTGGTGTATATATTAATCCTTGAAAATTTGTTTGCTTTGCGAGCAAGTATCTTTTTGAATATACGTTGATATTCTAATTATATCTCTATATCCCTCAACCCCCTTTCTGTGTGCCTTGACGTATATAATATTTTTTGAAAATTTGATCCATTCGCTTTGAAACAACCTGTGGAAAGATGGGTTAATATTCTAATCGTCTCTCTGTACCCTTTTCTTTTCTGTTTGCCTTTCCGTGTAATATAATCCTTGAATTTTTGCTCCATTTGTTCTGAATCAGCCTGTTGAATGAACGTTGATATTCTAATCGTATATACAACCACCCTCCCTTTTTCTGTGTCTTTTGACCAGTATTATAATCTTTGAAAGCTTGTTCCATTTGCTTAGAAACATACTGTTAAATGAACGTTGATATTCAAGTCGTCTCTCTGTATCCGTCTTCTTTCTGTGAATCTGAACGTGTATTACATTCCTTGAAAATAATTTCCCATTTGCTTAGAAACAACCTCTTGAATGAACTTGAACTTTGATATTCTAATCGTCTCTCAGCGCCTCTCTCCCTTTCTGTGTATTTGCTTAGAAACACCCTGTTGAATGAACACTGATATTTTAATCATCTCTCTGCACCCCTTTACCTTTCTGTGTGTCTCCACGTGTATTATAATCCTTGAAAGTTTGTTCCATTTGCTTATAAACACCCTGTTAAATAAACGTTGATATTCTAATCGTCTCTGTTCACCCCTTTCCTTTCTGTATTCCTTGTAACTATTTCAATAATTTAAAGTTAGTTCCTTTTGCGTAGAAGAAGCTTGTTAAATGTAGGTTGGAATTCTAATAGTATTTCTGTATTCCTCTCCTGCCTTTCCGTGTGTCTTCTAATGTACTATATTCTTTAAAAATTTGTTTTGAAAAAGCCTGTTGGAAGAACGTTGGTACTAATCGTATCTTTGTTTCCCCCTACCCCTTTTCTGTCAATATTGACGGTGATTCCACATTTGCCATACAAGGTCTATACTCTCCGCGTTAGTCCCTTCGTGTGACCTAAAAAATTTTGAAGGGAAAGCAAATGAATTTGTTCAGTATGATGAATGGATTCACTCGGGAATTTGGAGCAAGGAATCCGCAAGAGGAAAAAAAGAGATGCATCCTTGCACGCAATGGTTCAAAGGTCAGACAGAGATCAAAGCAATTAAGAAATTTTTGGTGAAAACGTTACACCCAGATCAATTTACTTGGTCACTGGACTTCCAAGAACTGAAAAGGATTTATTTTAACCTTTGAAGGGCAGTGGTATGTTATTTATGACACTTCATTTTAATTTCCAGAGACCGAAAATGTACCAGAAAATTTTAAAAAAATTGCTTTTATAATGCCTACGAAGTAAAATATTTATTTTCAAAATTGTGTGTTCGTAAATCATTTTATCATTTAAGCAACATAATTCTTTTTCCCATGAAATGGTTAAAAAAAGAATTTTCAGCAGTGAAATAGTAGGAATAGAGGCTCATTCAGATTTTGTACAAAAATATACAAAAATAAAAATAAAACATCTATACTAATAAAGGATCAAAACGCTCTGTCTGTGTGTGTGTGTGTCTGCGATGGCTAGCAAAATCTACAGCATGTACGAGGCTCAAAATTTTTTGGAGAGTAGCCCCAAATCTCCCCTGATGTACCTGAGCTTCAGAATTTCGAAATTCTATTTATTAACTGAGTAATTAATTAAATTCCAAAGCTCACTCTCATAAAAAATCGCCTTTTTTTTCTTCTTTTTTCCCTTCATTTGCTTATGGTTGGTTGGTTGCATAAAATTTTCGCAGAAATAATTAAAAAAGCTGGGACAGACCTTTAAAATTCATAGACTGGCAAACTGTCAGTTTAAATGATGATTTTTTAGCTCACAGGCTATCATAGCCTCAGAGCTTATGTGCCCGTCCTTTCTGTATGTATGTTCGTACGTTCGTGCGTAATGCGATAACTCATGATAAAAATATCGGATCCACTTGAAATTTTGTATATAGGTATACCCTGATAAGGCGCTTCCCTGATTAGTTTTTGGAGTTCATTCGATATGTATAAGAGGGGGAACGGGGGGCTCATGCCCCTCCCCTGAATTGATATAAACGGGATTTTCATGCAGAATTAACAGTTTTCGTTCAAAATTTAGATATAGGATCATTCTGATGAGGCAATTCCGTGACTGTTATTAGGTGTTCATTGAATAAGTATAAAAAGGGGGAACGGGGGGCTCATGCCCCTCCCCTTAATTGATATAAACGGGATTTTCATGCTGAATTAACAGTTTGCGTTCAAAATTTAAATATAGGATCATTCTGATGAGGCGATTCCGTGACTGTTATTAGGTGTTCATTGAATAAGTATAAACAGGGGGAACGGGGGGCTCATGCCCCTCCCCTTAATTGATATAAACGGGATTTTCATACAGAATTAACAGTTTTCCTTCAAAATTTAGATATGGGATCATTCTGATGAGGCGATACCGTGGCTGTTATTAGGTGTTCACTAAATAAGTATAAACAGGGGGAACGGGGGGCTCATGCCCCTCCCCTTAATTGATACTAGCTGTTACCCGTGACGTCGTTCACGTAGCATTAAAAAAAGATAAACGCTTTAATTAAACAAAACATTTCATTAACAATAATTTAAAATATATATAACACATATCTTATACCAGGCTATGCATAGGTTTTTTTTATAGGGGACTTAAGAACTCAGTCAAATAAATCGAAAATGTGTTAGATAATATGAACAATCGCGAAAATGAAATTGCAACCATTTATACTGTAGAACTGTAACGCACCCCAATTGTACAGAAATCATGTTGTAGTGCATTCCAGAATTCCATATCAAAGAAAGAAAAATCATGTGTTAAACCTAGGTAATAAAAAAAATATCCAACATTTCCATATTACATAACTTCGCCGGCCCATTCTTTTCTGCAGCTGTGTATATGATCTATGTGTTTGTAAATATTCTAAATACAATGTTAAAATTTTGCTTAGTTAGAAAAAGTATAACGAAGATTAAAATTCACCTTTAGCAATTTCTAATAATAGACAGAAACGCACTTGAATTATTTTGTACAGTCCTGTATATCACGTGCAAATATTTATACGACCGCATATTTAGCTTAAATTATTCGAGCAAAAAACCCGATTAAAATTATTGAATTCATATTTCCGGGAATCGCTATTGCACAGGTGACCATATATCCAGTTTATTGTATAGTCCGATACATGATTTATTTAAATTCTACAAACATCTTTTATTGTACCAAATGTAGCTGAACTTCAAATGCATTAGTTTTCCTTAAAATACATACGATAATTAATAAAGCTCTTAAGCAATCTTTTCTAATAGACCATACTTTGGATACAATATCTGAGATCTGGACACAGGTCCAAAATCTTTTATGCGTCTCTGTAAATGAACAACAAATGGGATGCAAATCATCCTAACTGCAAGCATATTGCAAGAAATTTCAGTATTTATCATTGTATTGATTATCTCAGTATATTAATTTCATCATGTTTGAAATAGTGCAACGCAATTACAATACGCTGGGAATATTTTCCCCCGTAGACTATTATATTACCGAACATTTTTCTGTGATCTTGTAAATGAATGTTAAACCTTTTCACCCCATTTTCTACAGAAATCCTGTTTTAGTGCACTTCAGAAACTGATATCAATTTCAATATTATTAAAATAACCTTAATAAAATAACATTATTAAAATACGCTGCAAGTGGTTTTTCTTCACAGACCATGATATATTGAAATACTTTTGAGCTCCCTGTACGCACACTATAAGTACTATACTTAACATATTCGATAGCAACCATGTTCTTGTGAACCTTAAAAATGCATCTAAATTTCATTACATTTAAAATTGTGTAACATTATCAAAATACACCACAAATGATTTTTTCGCCGTAGACCATAATGTAAAGCCTTCTTTTGAGTGCTCCTGTGATTCAGCTATAATTGCTACCTGGTTCATTTTCAATGCCGCATATGCTATGGCAAATCTCAATAACGTATATTATTTTCGTATGAATCCCACTATATTTACTCAAGTTGAAACACGGACAAAGAGACGGCAGACCCCAGGCACTCGGCATCCGGTATACAGACAGGTTGAAGTCGTAAAAACTTTTAGACCATGTTAGAAAATGTCAAAAAGGGATTAGTTTCCGTAAAACGAAAAATAAAACAGAATTTTTGAAAATCTGAAAACTTATACTTTGTTTCAGATATGAATTTACATTGATATTTTTAAAATTCTTAATGGAAAGTATTCCTGTGACGTCACAATTAATAAAAGTTGAATTTTATAGCCTCGAACCGAAAGAAAGAAAAAGGTTCATTTTTATTACAGATTAATGTCTGGAAAAACTACTAAAATATTCATATTCTTGTAAAGTGTGAAGTTATATTCTTGTGAAGTCTTCTAAGTGTAAAAGAAATTTTATGTAATCGTCTGCGTGATATAAGAAAAAAAAAAAAAAAACAGTATTCCTCTGACGTCACAATTGGTAAAATCGCGGTTTTTAACCTCGAACCGAAAAACAGAACCATATTTATTTCATTTTCTTTTATCATGTGAAAATCTTTCAGTTGAAAATTAATTACAGAAAAGAAATAATTATTCCGGTTTTTTTATATTTTGGCAACGGAAAAAAAAAGATGATTAAATATTATGGAAAATTTTTCAATTTTTGAAAATCAAAATAGTGAAATGTTGAATTATTAAGAAAAATATTTGAATAAAATAAATAAAAATTAGCCTATGTTCATTTCAGACTAATAATCTATCTATATACAAAAATTCAAAGACATTAATCCATCCGTTTTGAAGCCAAGTTCATTCCAATTTTCGGGCACACTTTCACATTTATAATATATATAAGGATATAAGGATAAGGATAAACGGGATTTTCATGCAGAATTAACAGTTTTCGTTCAAAATTTAGATATAGGATCATTCTGATGAGGCGAGTCCGTGGCTGTTATTAGGTGTTCATTGAATAAGTATAAACAGGGGGAACGGTGGTTCTAATGCCCCTCCCCTTAAGTTGTATAAATGGATTTTTCAAGCAGAATTGTCAGATTTCGTTCAAATCTCTGAATAGTTTTGGAAGTTTAATGGTTAAGTATATAAGAGGGGAATAACTCCTCTTAAATTATATAAATGCTAAATAGGTTTTTATTAAGAACTAGAAGACAGCCCGTCAAAATGACGTGTTTGCATTTTTAAAAGGATGATAAAAAATTACAACTGTGGTCAATCAGCCACTTTAGGCTTAAACAATTTTTGAAAATACAGCGATTAAACATGGAGAAAAAAATCTATAAAAAAAAAGAAAATTTTAACAGAAATTTGCATTTAAAACTATAACAAAACTGTCTGGTGGATGATGGGGTTTGTAATGAACAAATCGTAAATACATACATTTTAAAAGAATAAAGTAAGGCAAAAAAATCAATTATAAAAGATTATATTGTGAAACTACAGCCAAAAAATATCGAGAAATACTGAGAGAAAATAATAAAAATATCTAAAATGTATAAAAAATTTCCTATTTTGGCCCATTTTTTAGCTAATACTTAAAAGAAAACACTCTATAACTCGCTCTATAAGCTCGAAAAGAAATGTCAAGAATAAAGAGTAAACAATGAACGTGTTCAGGAAATACACGCGCTTCGCGAGCAAGCTCAGGAGTTTTTACCGAGTACTATTCCGCTGTAAAATCCACTCCACGTACCTGACTCCTGAGCGTGCGCGCTCAGCGCGCATAGATCCCGAACGCGCCCGATCTTTCCTGAGTCGTGATGTTACAAAGGAATCATTCTAAAGATTCAATCACGAAATTTGTCATTCTTGAATGGCAACAGTATTGATTTGCTTACACTGTTTATTTGGTTTGTTTTTTCCGTAATTTCTGGTTGTTTTATTTAGAACTTAAACATTATAATTAAATAGTTTTTGTAGGTTTTAAAGAAAGTGAGTAATGAATAAATCTTTCACATGTATATTTTCATAAGTTGAACAATTAGAATATTTGTGAACAGCTCGGAATAGTTAAGCCTAACGTGGACGCAGTTGCAATAAGTTTCTTTTTCTCGTGGATGGGTTGTCCCCGGAATCGTCGTACACGGAGGAGTTTTATATATATAATTATCCAATTTGCTCTGAATTTTTAATATAGATTTTTTATATGATAAATCATGTCCTTGATAGTTTAGGAGGTTAAATGATTAAGTATAAAAAAGGAGAAAGGGGAGGCTGTTTCCCCTTATAATTTTTTTTTTCGAACGGAATTAATGAATATACAAGGCTGTAATGTACAATTAGTATGCGTAGCCTGTGAGCTCAATGCCATCAGTTTAACTGGGCAATATTCTTTTTATTTTATCACAGCTGTTGTACACCATGGAGGAAAAAGATAGGTGGAGGTGAAGTAAACCGCAAAAAAGGTTTGTAATATGAAACCATTTATCGCTCAAATTTTAATGCCCCAAACAAAAGCATGTGTATTTTGTATTATTAAGACGAAGTGAAAGAAATGAATTACAGCTGAAGCATATTTTACGAAGAAATAGTAATTTTTAAAAATTGCCTTTTTTCTGTTATATTATTTATTTAAAAAAATGTTTGCTTTTAAAATAATTGAAATTGGAAAACTAGAAATAATTAAATGTCAGAATAAAATAAAATAAAATATTGAAAACATTTGATTTGAACTAAAAATTGTATTACTAAAAGTTTTCTTTTTTTTCAGAACTTTTTAATATTTTATAACGTAGATGAAAATTATTTATGATTTAACAACATATTAATAATTCTATGTCAATATATAAAATATATTGAAGAAAAATTCTTTTAAAATCATGCATGAAAACTTACATAACAAATATTAATCTAAAATCTAGATTTCAGAGTGCAGACGATTTTAAGACATTAGCGAAATAATGTTAACTTTTCAAGCAAAATCTTAAGTGGTGCTTTTATATTGATATTTCAAAGTCATATGATAACAATAATCAATAATTCTTGCCTATGATTGACATATTTGTATCTTTTATGCATTCCGATCGTGTATTACACCGAATAATGGCACGAAACGTTATTTTTTAAACGAAATTTTAGTCATCTATTCAATAAAAGTTTAAAAGGTAAAAAACAAAAACAAATAAATACGGGTTTAAACCAGTTTGAATTGATCGGCGTGTCAAAGCACACTGTTTTGTTGGTGCTTATTTGGACTTAATGTAGCGGATTTTAGGGTTACATTTTTGGTGTCACCCCAAGACATTATGCTTCCACTCAATTAATTTCTTTTTACTGTATGGTTGTACGCAGATTTTTGGCATTTCGAACATTAGAATGTATGAGTCATTAGCTATGTTGCAGTAAAAAAACACACAACACTTTTCTAGGAGTTTATTTTTTTTATCATTGATGAAATTTAAATGTATTCTATTCAATTTAAAATTGTATTATGGCTTTAATTTGATTTTAAAACAAAAATAAAATAGCTGTTTGGCGTACAGTTGTTCGAATCCGCAAACGATTCATACACCATAATAAATTATCAAATAGCAAAGTAAATTATTTATCAGAAGTAGCCATAAAAAGAATAGCAGCAAAACTGATTATATCCTTAATGTTTAGACTAATTAACACATAACCCGATCCCAACCAGAAAAAAACAGACCACACTCCGATCCGTGGTAGGCAAAATTTTCATGAATATAAACCCGACCCGAACCTAAAAATTCTCTTTGAAAAAAAAAAAAAAAAAAAAAAAAAAACTACGGATTTGATAACTGACCCAAACCAAATCTCATTCCCGTAAAAATGTTCAAATGAAGCATAACCCGATCCAAACAAGGAAAAATAGTTTTAGTGGGCATGAAACCTGATCCGAACTTAAATATTTTCTTTAAAAAAAACTCGAAATATGACCCGAACAAAATCTGAGACCGATAAAAATATTCCAAAGAATAATAACCCGATCCCAGCAAGACAAAATACTTTCCGTGGTCTTTAACCCGATTCAAACCTAAAAAATTCCATTTGAAAAATCCTGAAATTTGACCCAAACCACATCTAAATCCGACCAAAATATTCGAAAGAAACATAACCGAATTCGAGTAAGACAAAATAATTTCCGTGGACATGAATTCGATACGAACCTAAAACTTCCATTCGAAAAAATACCTGAAATTTGAATCAAACCAAATCTGAATCTGACAAAACTATTTCAAAGAACCGCAACCGAATCCGAGCAAGACAAAATTTTTCCATGGACATGAACCCAATCCTAACCCGAAAAATTTCTTTGAAAAAATTGCGAAATCTGAACTGAACCAAATCTGAACTTGGCAAAAATATTCCAGTGAAGCATATCCTTATTCGAATAAAACAGAATAATTGTAGTGAACACGCAAGAAGATCCGAACCCAAAAGTTCTATTTGAAGAAAAACCCGAAATCTGAATTGAACCAAATCTGAACCCGATAAAAATAATCCAAAGAACTATAACCAGATCCGAGCAAGACTAAATAATTTCTATGGACATAAACCCGACTCGAACCTAAAAAATCCGATTTGAAAAAACCTGAATTTTGACCCCCAACCACATCTGAATCCGACCAAAATATTCGAAAGAATCATAACCGGACTCGAGTATGATAAAATAATTTCCGTGGACATGAACGAGATCCGAATTTAAAAATTCTATTTGAAAAAATACCTGAAATTTGAATCGAACCAAATCAGAACCCAACAAAAGTATTCCAAAGAACCGTAACCGGATCCGTATAACACAAAAAATTTCCATGCATATGAAACGAATCTGAACCTAAAAAATTTCTTTGAAAAAAATCTCGAAATCTGAAATGAACCAAATCCGAACTTGACAAAAATATTCCAGTGAAGCATGTTCTTATTCGAACAAGGCAGAATAATTTCCGTGAACACGCAAGAAAACCCGAACCCAAAAATTACATTTGAAGAAAAAGCCGAAATCTGAATTAAACGAAGTCTGAACTTGACAAAAATATTCCAGTGAAGCATGTATTTTTTCGAATCAGACAAAATAATTTCCGTGGACACGCAGGAAGACCTGAACCCAAAAATTTCATTTGAAGAAAACGCCGAAATCTGAATTGAACCAAATCTGTTCCCGAAAAAAATATGTCACAGAAACATAACTGGATCCGAGCAAGGCAAAATAATTTCCATAGACATGAATCCGACCCGAACATTAAAATCGAATTTCAAAAAATACCTGAAATCTGAATCGAACCAAATCTGAACCCGACGAAAATATTCTAATGAATCATAACCAGATCCGAACAAGACAAAATAATTTCCATGGACATGAACCCAATATCTGGCTGAACATTACGCATGCTTTGATTAAAAATATACACTTATTTTTGTTAAATGGCTCTGAAATTATAATACTGAAATTATAATACCAACCTTTTATCATCGACTATCGATTTCATTCACGATATAGTCGGATTTAAGAGTGATATAATAAGTTTGAAATTCAAAATATTTCACTTGGAATTTCTATGTGAAAAAGTAATTAGTTACGTGACTGAACAGTGATTTTTACGGGCAAATATCAACACTTTAACACGAAAATAACGCAATCGTTGGATACATGTTACCTCCCGCGTTTTTCATTGCTCATTTTAAGTATTTTTAGAGCTTAATATTAGTTGTTGTTTTTTAAACCGATTTTTCACACTGTCAGCTGCCACGTATTTCAGACAATGCATTTCTGCATGCTTCGAGTTAATGATAAAATCATACAAATTTCAAGTTCGTTTAATATTGTTAATACGGACCCGAGCAACTCCGGGCGGGTCAGCTAGTATATGATAAAAAGAAGTCAGAAAAAAAAATGCTTTCGTAAGACAAATCTTGATTTTGCGCTAGATTGGCTAAGATTCATAAATAGTTTTTAATTTCTTTTTTAAGGTATACGGTGCGCTGAGAAACTGTAATGTATTTTTAATTATTATTTATGGTAAATTAAATTGTAATATTTCAATTAAAGTTGGAAACTAAAAATAATTATAACGCCATGCAAAATAATACCGTTAATACACTGTTAAAAATAATGGTGACACATTGCACCTTTAAGGGGTGAAAGGCTTGTCTCACTGGTGACACCCCTAAAAGAGCCAGAATGGCACATTTAATTAGGGTGAAAAGATGGCACTCTTAATCCAGAGTGTCCAATAATAAAAAATAAAAAATATACAAACCGACTTTAGGCCGTCGAAGTATTCGAACCCACAACGTCTGATTACAAGCTCAGCATTCTAACCGCTCGGCCATCGAGCTCACCTGCATTCACTCATAGCCATGGATTTTACTTGCCGTCACAGAAAACAGAAAGACACACGTCACAGCGCATGCGGATGGATCCAGTCACCCGATGAGATGCCACATTGCTGCCAATACGAAGTGCATGGCACCTTATTTAGCTCCAATCACCCAGTAAGAGACCTGTCGGCACTGCAACCACATATCCAAGCCCCTATGGCACCCTAGAGTTCCAAATAGTACCGGTTTGTCACCTTCACTTTTAACAGTGTGTGCATTGATACGACCATTGAAAAAAAATTAACCCAAAATTATTGCTTACTTAAAACCAAATTGCAATGCGTCATTATACTTTAAATAACACGATCAATTTTAACACTTTTCAGCACAGTTGAAAATTGTTCATGAGTTCAATTTGTCTGTCCTTGTTCTAGCTCAAGTAAATATAGTGAAAATGTCATGAAATTGATATACGTTACAGGGATGTTTTATGAAAGGTTCGGTATTTAAATTGATATTTGTAGCATTTAGATTGTCATCTAAAGGGGCACTCAAAAGAATTCAGTTTCATTACAATCTAGAGTTAAAAAAAAAAGGTTGTGATGCATTAATGATGTTACACAACTCTAAACATATTGAAATCTATATATTTTACTGCAGTGCACCAAAAGATGCTTACTGTAAAATATGGTACGCATTGCATTTATCGTTCATTTAAAGGGACTGATACTGGTACAATTATTTTTAAATGCACACTAAAATTGGTACCAAGTGCTAGAGTTTCCCCCGTCAGTTTCAGCAAAGGGCTGTATCCTGCATTCCTTTTGGTTCACAAAATAGCACACTTCTTCTCCCTCATCCAAAATAATTAGCACCTTTCTGTCCCTTATTTAAATAAAAATCGCCATTCCTGCCTTTTACGGTACAAAATTTGCTTACAAAATAAACAATTTGGAAATTGCACGTGAAGCGTAGCAAATGAGGTGCGTTCGTACGATAATGAATTTTTAAAAATATCACTCTCATATATCAATATCATAAAATTGTAAATAGTTAATTACAATTAAAATGCGCAACAAACAATGTTCTCTCTATACTGATTGTGTAATGGAGTACTTTTATATGGGCTTGTAAATCAATAACAAAAGTTCTTTGCACAACAGATTACGCAAAATCTATATTATAATATGTACTTTACGATGCATATCAATATTATTATGTTCGAATGAGTGTAATATTATTAAAATGCATTTGAAACTTTTTTCTTTCCATTGATTGCAATGTAACGGAGTACTTTTACTGTCCCTGTATTTGATCTATGCATCCTATTTTTAAAAAAAAATGAAATTATTTGACAAAATTATATAATAAGTATGTAATTTAAATTTCAAACGATTAAAATGCATTTGCAACATTTTTCCCCATTGACCGTAATGTAACGGAATACTTTTGATCGTTCGTGTAATTGATCTATGCATCCGATTTTCATACAATTTGAAATGGCTCATCAAAATTATGCAATAATTATATATTTTAAATTTCAAAAGATTCGGTTGGTAGATTTTGCGTTGTTATATGCGGACAGACAGATGGACAGACAGACAGACGGACGGACTGAACGACAACTATAGGTGCTACGTATTTACATAATTACGAACGCACCTAAAAACTGAATGTCGTCAAAATAGTGATTTGACTTTTAAGGCTTTTTTTCAGTCAGGACGAAAATTCTTCTCTTTAATGTTAAACCTATGGACTTGAAATGCATCCATTTTTTTTTTTTTTTTTTTTTTTTTTTTTTTTTGATTTATTCGCAGGAAATTTAAATTTTCATCTTCTGTTTTCTATACACTCTTCTTGAAAATTGTTTCTCTCTTTTTTATTTGACAAAATACTTGTAAAGTATATATTTAATTTTATATTTCAAATGCCGAAATTTAAGGGAAGCAGGCAAATTGTGAGTAATATTAAAGTATGTTCCTACCCTCAAACCGCTGTTTTTGCGAAAGTTTGCGAATATGTTTTTAAATACAACTTCAAACATTAAAATGCTTCGCTTTTGGTTCAGCGATAACAAGAAACAAAGTTAGAGCAGATAATGTAAATCGATAATTAACTTTCTGAAACCGGAATTAACCATTTAAAAAGCCACACTGTCAGAAAAATTCGTCAATATACACTAAGTTATCGTTATTTTTTCACAAATAACTTCTGTTCTCCCAGAAAACGTATTTGTTCTGTGAGTTCATTCCGAACGTCGAAAAATGAGGAAAAGATTCCGTTTATATCTAGCACGCATGCGCATTGGGTCTGTTAGTAATAAATTCTAATTTATTTTTAAAATGAAAAACAAAAATATTCTATTGATTAAAATGTCTAATTTAGTTTTAAAAGACAAAAATGTTTTCGAATCTAAAAATAAATAACAATTACTTTCTTTATTCGTTCAAAAATTCTCACAATCTGTTATTCAAAGTTGGATAAGTTGAATAAAGTTCAATATACTAAGTTATTTCTATGATAAATATTCACATATAAAATATACTTTAAATGAACACATTTAAAAAATATTTTAATTAAAAAATAAAATGAAAAAAAATTGATATTATTAAAAAAAATCTTATCGAACAAAAATAGAACATCCATGCTTTTTCTCTAACAATCTACGTAATATATTTAAAATTCCCATTTTTATACTATATTAATACTAAACGTTAAAAAAACCCCCACAGTTTCATTAAAGATGAAAACTTTCCGAGATTAACTGCAAAATTAAAAGCTTTTTAACAAAATACACCAAACCACATCCATACGAAATGAACGCTTCTATTTTAAAGCACAATCATTATGGGCAACTGTAGCGCCGAGGAAAAGCGCTCGCCTTATGCTAGGGTCGTGAGTTCGATCCCCACCTCTCTCGTATTGATTTTTCCCAAACTTTTTTCAAGTGACGGATATTTTTCCTCTTTTGACGAAGAAAAAAATAAACGGAAAATCGTCAATCTACAGACAATTTCTGGCAGCAGTGCCTCCAGTACATTTTCTGTGAAAAGACGGAAGTTTTTTTGAGAGTGCACAGAAATGTAAATAATACATTTTAAAATACAAATAGATAATATATAAAATATACAAAAATATATAAACTATAAATATGTTGTATTTTAAAGTTGTAAACTTTATAAATAATTTTTTTAACTCTATCAAAATCTTAGTTTGTGTTTTCTGGAAAACAGTGTTTTTCATTGTGTATGTTAACGGGAAACAGTATTTCTTAAAAAAATTTTAAGATATTGAAATAAAATTTTGTGACAAGGTTCTGCTTATCAATAGTATGTTATTCAGCAAAATGTAGCTTGTAAGTTTGTATAGATTAATTTAAAATACTTTTTAAGCTATTGCATAGCTTTTATCGCGGGCTTTGAGCGCGGAGACCGAATCTAGAAATTCCGTAATGAGAAAAAAAATCTAATACTTCAGCTAACGTAGTTTCAGTTCGGCAGACTTCTCATTTATTCAATAAAAGAAAAAAAATTGTTTTCTTATCGGTCATCACGCTCAAAAAGTGTAACTTGAATTAATATAAAAGAAAAAGAAAAAACTTGAATTAATATCAAAGACAAGAAAAAAACAAAAAAAAACTGCATAAATAAAAAATAAATAAATAATTATAATTGCATAAGTTGATAAAAAATGCTACGTGCCACGCGTATTTATTTATTATTTTTTTTTATGTTTTATATGATGGGTAAGTATTACGGTGGCACCCAACGACTAGTTTTATTTTGCTATATTTGATGCTATTTCGACGGAACTTGATTATGTTGAATATTTTGTATGCATTTTTCTTTAATTGGTAAAATGTCTTAAAAAATAAATAAATAACAATATTCTACCCGTTACATTTTGTTAACTATACAGCCTGTGGATGTCATTAAAATTGTGTGCTGCTTATGTAGCTGTAAATATGTCTGTATGGCCAGCATTGTTCGATTGATTTACACACCTCTCAATTTTTCAATATTTTCATGTACTCGAACTGATTTCAGCGAAAACAATAAGCAACATAAAATCACACTAGTAAAAAAAAAAAAAAGAAAAGAAAAGAAAAAGAAAAAAGAAAAAAGAAAAAAAGAAAGAAAGAATTGTAGCGCATCTGGACGTTGAACTACGGGAAACAAGAGGCTACAAAACTACCGTGTATTCTGAAATAACTGAAAGAGAAAAGGAAAAATGCTTCTCACGCATGAGTTATTCAATATCATTATTAATAATATTATAAAATACATACAGGATGGCCCAAAAAAAGGTTGAACCGCACTTTAAGTTTTTATCTCTTAGGATACGTAGCAAATGTAACTTGAACAAGTCGAAAATTGCACGTCAAACGTCTCAAATGAGGTGCGTTCAGTTTTATAAATATTCAGATCTTGGCGCAGTAGAGTTTGCACTCTTATCCAAAAATGCATGAATACAAAATTTATTACGGATATATCTATTAAATTCAGTCATACGAATATTACAATAGCACTCCATCTTAAACTGAACGTCATTACCATGTCAACTTAGAATTATAACCTATCATGGGATATCACTGAATTCATTACATATGATAATAACTAATGGAACGATGAAAACTTTTATTATCTTTTAGGTAGCTTTCATTACAAAAAGTAAAAAACTACCTATTGCAGCCTTCCGGAAAAAAGCACTTCAGGAGAATTTTGGTATATTTTCACCGATTATGATCCCCCAGACCCCAAAACCACCCTCCATTCAAATGTTGACAGATATATATATATATATATATCAGATTTTTGACATGCTGTAACTATCGTATTTATGAAGCGATTTGAAGGAAACTTGGTTTGTACATAGTACACACTAATGTCTCGACCAAGTTCGTTGGCCAGCATCATCTGCCGTCTTGTTTCAAAATAGCTGCCATTTAAATTTAAAAAAAAATTAAATTTAAAATTAAGAAGAAAAAATTAGAAATTGAAAAACATTTTTCTTCTATGTATTTGACCTTGATATAAATATTCCAGAGGATTTTTTTTTATCTATATCTTAAAAAAAAGCTGAGTTACAGCACTTTGAATTTCTAGTGGTGGTTAACATTTTGAAGCTGTCTGATTTTTGTCACGTGATAACAGGCGTATTTATGGAGCCTGTTATGCAAAAAAAAAATTACGCTTTCTTTTTATTTACTCATTGTGATGCTAGACCATAATCAAGGCTTCAATCAAATTTATTTGGTTCGTCGTGTTTTCTTTTGAAATATTTCGTAGAGAATAGAATTCATCATAAATAATTGAAAACATTTAAATCACCAGGAGTTCCCATAACATCCCTGACGAATTGGAGAGGGGGGCACATTTGAACAAATTTTTAAAAAATCAGTATATTTCTTTTTTTAATTATATTTTTTGCGTTTTAAGTATAACATAATAATATCAATGCTTTTCTTCTTCATATAAACCAGAAATAAAAAATTTTTCATATAAATTAAAGAAGTTGTGCATATTTTAAAAGTTGAAAGATTTTTGTTCAAACGTGCCCCTTGTAGGGGTACCTTTGAACAAGTAAGGGGCACCTTTGAATAAATAGATAAAATATGAAAATATTGAGAGTTTTCATAAAAAGCTGCAAATGTTTCAGAAATATAAATTAATATGAATAAAATTAAATAATTGTATTTTATTGAAAGTAATATTTTTTCTGTTACTTGACCAAACTTAAATCCATCAACGTTGCTGTCGAAAATCATTTTTGAAACAACGCAGAGTGTCCCTCCAGTTGTTTTAGGCTGTGAAAACTTTTTACAATATCCTTGAAATACACCAATATGATATCTGATGCTTCTGGAAAATTAAAATTTTTCATTCACCCTTTTTATGAAAAAAACCTGACTTAAATTCCGTTTTACCTAGTACGAAAACCAAAAATAATGTTTGGGAAAGAGTAAGGCTTTGTTAGACAAACCTGCTGAATCATGAATCATTATTGTGTATTGTGTGTCATTATTGTGAATTATCAAATAAATGAATGTCATCATCAATTTAGATTTGAAACTTCTCATCGCTGATACATCCAGAGATTGTAATACATGTGTGTAGTAAGGTGGGATTGTTAACAGTATAAATCCATGTTCTTTGATATTCTTAATTAATCTCTATTCACATAAAAAAAAAAATTCCAAAAATTACAATATTTAGGTACATCAACAATTCTTTACTTCACAGTTTTAGATGTTCAATGGTGCTCCAACTTTTCTGTTCGAAGGCGCCTCATCACATAGAGTTCAACATTACAACTATATACTAAATTCGGCTGAAGAATTTGAATAAAACAAAGTTTTTAAACTAAAGATTACATCTTTATTTAAATGATTAACAATAAATCAAAATTTTAGAGATACAAAATTGTCAACAAAAATCTTACAGCTTTATTATCTTATGTTTAGATTTAAGAGGGAGAAAAATACATATCTTGTTTAGACAGTATTGTGCATATAATATGGTGCAGCTTTGTATACTTATTGCCCTGAAGTAGTAGTAATGTACTGCCATACACATTTTTTAAAAATAATTTTTTGAAGATAAATATTTACAGTGTTCAAAGGTACCCCCAGTTCAAATGTGCCCACCTCTCCCCTACGTTATGCACTATGTCACTTGTCAGTGTGGTCAACACAAAAACATTAAACTAAGTCTGGCAATAAGAAAAACGGTAGTGTAACTAATAATTTGGGTCACCCACTGTATCTTCAACTCTAAGTAGAATTTTACTATTTCAATTTTACCTTGTGATAAAATACCTCATACCGCTTTCATCCATTTAAGAAAAAAATGAGAACATATTCATAAATAATTTACTTTTCCACTAAGTTCGCCAATTAAGTTAGGGAAATATGAAAATATTGAATTGTTATCAGGAATACGTAACTATACATAATTTCTAGCACAGTGGGAAAAGAGTCAAAAATCAATTACAAAATTGCATCTTTACATTACATAAATCAAGATAAGTTTTAAAAAAAAAGATTTCGAAAAGAACAATGTAGCAATCATCTGACACCACGAATGGCGTGAGCCATTACTGGACTCACCAATCATGGGGATTTAAGCTTCCCTGTAATCTATAAGAGCTATTTTTTACTGTAAACAAATCCTGTCATTTGCACTCGAGTTCTAGCATTACTATCTTTGTCACTCGTTATGAAAAAAGAATAGTGTACTTTTAAAATAGTTAAATGACTGCCCAATACGTCTTCAGCTAATGTCGCATAATCAGTAACCCCAGCACGCATTCAATCGTAAAGTGGCGATTAGATTTAACGAACTTCTGAAAGTCGTTAACAGCTATGCATCAACTGTTGCTTTATAACGTAAGAAGATTTCTTCAACAGCTATTTTTGTAATTCATTGTAATCGATTTAAGAGATAAATTTGTTGATTAATTGCTCTTGGTTACTTCTATGTGCACGCATTGAGTAAATGTTGAGACGATAAAAAACGTACGTGTGTTATGCTTTGTTTATCTATCTAAAAGTAAGAAAGTTGTCTCCTAACTCTTTTGTTCAAACTGCTCATTAACGAGCTGTTAATTATGATAAAAATAAAGTTAGTTACGAGTGTGGTGTCACGTTCTGTTGAACAGATTTAGAATGTAAGCATGAGTGTATCGCAAAAGTTTTACAAGCGTAACAGATTTCGTGCCAATATACTAAGATTGTCTGTTGAATTTTAAGTTGCTCCGCTGTTAATAAAGCGCGAGAAGAGACAGTATATTAGTCCACGGAGGTACATGGTCCTTTTCGGCATCGTTTAGAAAATAGGGCTGTAGATTATTGTTTCTAAAGATAATATTCTTTTTTTAGATGAACTCAGATAAAAGCGTCTTCTAAATATCTGTATATCATTTGGCTTAAAAATACAGTCCTACATGGTTACAGTGAGGACATAGAGACAGTATTTTCTCGTAATAACGCAGTTCTTGCAATATCCAAGCTCTACTTCTTCAAACCGGAGATACAAAAATGTGGAACTTTTTTTTCCATTATAAAAACTAGCAACAACATTAAAGAAATAATTTTAAAAAAATAACAGAATTCATACTTGTTTCCTTATAAAAAAAAAATGTTATTTTAATTTTTGCTTGCAAAATGCCTTCAAAACAGTATGGCCAAGAAAGAAGAATTTTTCATAATTGTTTAACTTAATCCTCAGTTGGAGGGGCTGGCGATCAATGAAATTTGGGAGAGGCAGCTTTTGGTGTATGCAAGATCAAAAATTAATTTTCCATTCTTTGCTTTAAATTTCCACATGTATTTCCTTGTTTCTTACATTAATCTGGTCAGGAACCTTATTAAAAATAAATTAAGAAAATAAATTAAATGGAAATATTTCTGGAAGGGTAGAGGAAGGGTGGCTTATGATTAGGCAATCTGCTATTTACAGCCAAAAAGAAAATATTGGCGTACTCTGTACGCCAATGTTTTCAAAAACTTAAATTTTTAAGACTTATAAATTTTATATTTAAATTAATAATAATAAAAATAATAATCCTCTTTAGGATGATTATAATGAGTAATATATTACGTACGCTGTGCCTTAAACATTAATATCCCAAGACCAATGATATAAAAAAACAACAGATTAAAGATAGACAACTTTAACTGTTTAAAATGTGCATTTTTATTGGATGGAGTTAATCAGGCTGACTTCTGAACGCCTCATATTAAATACGACATGGATTAAACATTAATATTCCGAGACCCATAACAAACAAATTTCAAATGAAATTTCAGCTTTACAATTTTTGGAACTGCAAATTTTTAAACTTCTTACCATTGCGCATTTTAAATTTTTACACCGTTGTGCAGAGAAAAAAAAAATGCACTTTTTAGGGAAATTTGTTTGAAATCTCTATCACAATTTGTTTTAAAATTATTATTATTATTAGTTTTTATTGCTCTTTTTGTCATCGTGGCAACAGAAGTATTCAGTTTTTGAACATTAAACTTGGTCCAATCAGAGAAAGAATAAAATAAAAAACAGAAGTATTCCATTTTTTGGACATTAAACTTAGACCAATCAGGAAACGAATAAAATTAAATAAGTTGCGGAATTCAACCCATTAAAAGATTCAGATATACTTTAGATTTCACAATTCTCTACCGAGAACAACAACTATTTTTTCCAAATAGTTAATAAATTGAGAATTTCTCGATCATTCACTTGTTTAACCTTTTAGGACAATTGTCAGTATTACAAGACGCATACGATATGCTCAAAATCTTTGATTATTCACACAGTGATGTTTTATTGTATTTTTTGCTTTATTTAGTTAGTGCATTTTCTAGATTCAGATGCGCAAAATTTTCCATATTGAAAAACTGATGATGAAAAGATTAAAAATTCTGCAAAAGACGCTCATGGGGAAAGGATTACAGCCTCGTGAACTGTGGATATTGATAACTAAATTGATATTTTAAGGAGGTACAAGACACAAAAGTATTCAAATAAAAAAAACTGTGATATTAAAATGTTTTCTGCTTTGTTATGCTTAAAATGACGTTTAAAGTATGTTTCTATCTTAACTGGAAGAGGAAATAAGGTACCCTGGGGTAATAACGCCAGGCGAGGTAATAACGCCAAGTGCTTATATTTTGCATAATTATGAGAAAAATCAGGTAAATGACACCCATGTGCTCTGCGCAAAAGGGTTTTGAGTCATATAAATCGCAAAAAACAGCTTCAAGTTAATTTGTTTCATTTTTAGGTCTTATTGTTTTTAGAAGCAACTAAAATTAACGCTTGATCTAAAATTTGCGAGATACGTTTTGTGATGTAAAGACTATTTTTTTTATCCGGAAATACTTTGTTACTTACATAAATTTGTAGTACAATTCATGGACTTTCAAAATGTTGTTGAAGATTTTGGATATCTTCTCGAGATAATTTGTAATTTAAAATGTACAGCGCAATAACTATAACGGGGTAATAACGCCAATCCTTGGCATTAATACCCCGGTTGATTCCCTACAGTGGCTGAGCTACATCCTAAATACTGATTCAAATAAACACAGTTAAAACTGTGCAATGTTTCTAATACTTCTATTTAAGCGGTCCTTTTTAAGCAAAAAGAAGCTCACGGTCTGATATTCTTTTGCCTCATCCTCCCCCCCCCACACCACACCTTTATTTTTCTTACACTTTCACAAAAAATTGAACATTTTCAATAGCTTAGAATGCAATTTGTCAATTTCTAAGTTTGTAGAGTTTGTATTTTTAGAATTGGGTAATCTACACGCAATTATTCCATCTTATTTCATAGTTTTGTTTGCATGGCGTTATTACCCATATAGGTGGGTAATAACGTCAAATAGCATTGGTCAAGAAATTACGTCATTACATTTTATGAATACATATCTGTTAAATTATTTTTTTAATATAGATAATCAATGAGTTGCTGCATCAAATCATACATGTGTTTGAAAAATACAATCTAAAACTGAGCCGTGAAAATTGGTAGAACCTTAACGTGTCGTTATTACCCCATACCACCTTATTAATTTTTTTCGTTTGGTTTGTTTTCAAAATCTAGCTTTCAAGCAATGGTTGACATGGAAATGACTTCTTGTGAAAACGCGTTTTTCTTCATGATATATATATATATATATATATATATATATATATATATATATTCACAATTTCTTGGACTTAAATTGTCATAACTCAAGAACCGATAAAGATAAATACTTCAAACTTAGAAAATGTTAAATTTTGATTGTTTTACTTTAATTTTGATTCAGCAAATTTGGAAAAAATATTTACTTTTGAAAATAAGATTTTTTAAATATAAGTTACTTTTTTTATTTTTATTTATTTATTTATTTATTTATTTTACAAATTTATGATTTAAATATTTTAATTTTTTTTAATAAATATTTTTAAAACTGCTGGATCAAGTTTAAAATTTAGATATTTTTGTTTATTTAAATGTAAAAAAATATTGAAATTCTACAAATAATATTTGGAATTATAAAGATTTTAAATTATCCCACCTTTTTAAACAATTTTGAAAAAAGTTTTATCATGTGATTTTGTTTACAAATGGTATAGTTAACCATTAAAAAAAGAAAAAATAATAATTCAATAAATATTCTTTTTTACAGGACCCTCCCCGCCCTCCCACACTCTTTAGGAGCATAATAATTTTAGATCCCTATTTGGGAACCTAAACTACCAGTTGTCGAAAATATTAATTTCAGAAAAAGATAAAAAGATGTATTTCTGTAATATATAAAGTATCATTTTGTTTGTTAAAAATCAACGAATATGGGTTCGCAGGGCTACTTCAGCGTCATTCCTCAAGAGGTAAAAGTATCGTGTATAACGAAATACATAAAGTTTCAGTCAATCGAACCATAGATTACTGATGACAACCGTTTCTAAATATTATATCCTTTTCATAGATGAATTGAGGTAAAGTACCTCCTAATATACCATTTGATTAAAAAATACTCTAGAACTCGGTTATAACAAGGGCGGAGGAGCAGCAACATTTTCTCATAATAACAGAGATTTCTCAATAGACAAGCTTAAAATAATTGAAATGAAAAATGAAATGAAAATTGAAATGAAAATTGAAATTTATACATTAAGCTTAAAATACCTTTAGTAAGAAAGTACAGCTGTGGAAAAAAAAAAAAAATAAATAAAAACCCACTACTAATTCTGCAACAATTTTTTGTAGAAAAAAGTAACTGGTGTATCAAACCATTGGAAATAAAGTCTATTTTTAACCTTTAACTGATGTGACAGAAATTGTTAGAGAACTAGTGTGAAGCGGTCTGACAGACCGCTCCATCGAAAGATGGATAATAAAAAGCGAGATTAACCCATGGAATAACGTTTTTGTACTTAGCTTTTTGTACAGGTTTTTTACAATTAAAATTTATCAGTCCAAAAGTCTCTGATGATTGTATTAATATCCCAAACAGAACAAAATTTTGGTAATGTTTGTAGTTAAACTAAAAGTTACCAGTTACACTATAAAAATAGAAAAAAAAAAAACAGCGGTATGTGAGACCGGTTACATCAGTTAAAGGTTAAATATATATAAAATGGTTTTACATAATGGTTATACAAAAGACTTTATTTTTGCAAAAGCATTGCCAAAATTTGACTTCAAAGTTAATTTCTACACTCTTCAATTAGCCCAAATACAAGTTTTCATGAAATCCGCACGATTAGCTTAAGGGAAATTAATTATTTCAAAATAAGCATATTTTACGGGTTCTATCCAAACTGAAAGTCGATAACCAATTGTTAAAATGCTACAGAATGACTAAGTCATTACTATTAAAGTATTTTTATTTGCTAGTATGACCATTTCTCTCGCTATATATTTCGACTGTTGCCAGCCTAAATGTTTCAACAAAATGAGTAAAATATATATATTTTTTTTTTCAAATTATTCTGTTATGCACATCATATACAGACCCTTAAACCATCGTTTTGATGTTTTTTAAGCATAATTCAAAATTACTTTGAAGAAAAATTTGCATAAAGCAAGACATAATAAATACTAGCGGCCTTCGCCCGCTACGCTGGTCGGTTTATCTAAAGAAATCTTGAAGAACACGAAATATCAATTTTAGTATATTCGAAAGATTGTACCATCATTAAAATGACTAAACAGCCGTTTAGTTCAAAATGTTTCAAACTGAGTAAACAAATGTATTTTAATTGAGTTGAGTGATCTTTGCTTCTGAAGTATTCTTTTCGATCCATGGATGTAACTACATTTCGCTGCACTAAGATGCTAATTTATAGAAATTAGCACCAGTTGTATAACTTTTTTTATTGCAATTTTTATTAAAAACCCTTAACTATTATTAAAAACAAAAGGATTTCGCGTTTAAGTATGTATTTTGGCATAATGCCAAACATATCTTCCGTGAAATTTATGGGTTGGATATACGTTTTACGAAAATCAAAGCCGGCCAAATCAATGCCTTCATTTTGAAGTCTGCTTCAATAGAAATTAATTAAAAAAAACTATTCAATCAATTCTTTCAGAATTTCGAATACTTTTAAATCATGTTTAGATAAAGAACTAAAAAAATTTTTTGAGTGAAAATACCCCAAAATCGGCGATATATAAAATATTAATGTTCACAATCGCTTTATATATCATTATCCAATCAGCCACTCAACCGATTTTTTCTATCTTTTCCAGATAATTAGATAAGATTCAGACATACATTAAAAAAAAAGCAAGTTGATAGTGCAAAAACTTTGGGAAATATAAAATATTTACTGTAATTTTTTAAAGAAAAACGAAGTTTCGAAAAAAAAAATTTAAATAGAAAAAATCGAAAAAAAAAATTACACTGACATTATCAGAAAAGAATGAGGATTCAGAATCCGGCGTTGTTTTTTGTTAGAGTTTCACAGAACTGCCAGGATTGGAATTTAAAAACGCATTTCGAAAAAATTGCGAAAAAAAAACGCTGAAAATCGAAGTTTCGTAAAAAAATCGAAAAAAAATCACAAATTAAAAAAAAAAAAATAGACGGTTAGTGCAAAAAAAGAACGAAGTAACCGAAAATCTAATTCTTTTGTTTCTGGTGTGTTTATAAATGCACAGATGGCAATTTAAAAACGAGAAAACAGAGGGAGAAATTTTCTCCCTCAGTCGATCTTTTACGGATCGCCATTTCCGCCCAAATTGCAAACATGCAGGGGCAAATCGGTTAAAATTTTAACGTGTCTGATTAGTTTTTAATTAATAATCAACGAACTAATTGGAATTTCGGGATGTGAATGGGCAACTCATGATCCCCAGATTTTTGTCCTTCAATTCAAAACAAACGCGACGTTTCCCCGTTTCCGGGTTCGGAAGAGATAGCATCACATACATACATACAACATACGGTCGAATTTTAATAGTATAGGTAATTCTATCAAAAAAAAAAAAAAAAAAAAAAATCAAGGTTGCAATTCATATTTTTTTTTTTTCGAAAAATAATATTATAATTCCTCTTATAAAATTTTTAAATTTACAAATTCAATGTATTTATGGTTGAATTTTTCCGTATTATAACCAAACAAAAAAATTATCATAATACGATTTTAATATCAGCATACATTAATAAAAATATGAAAATGATGTAATTTAACATTAGAAGCGCTGGATTTTAGAAATTTTTAATTAAAAAAATTATTATCTAATATGACTTTAAATGCCGTTTCTAAGCATAATTTGATTTTAATTTGAAATAATGATTTTAAATATACTGCCGAAATATGGTGTTGCTATTGAAAAAAACAAAGGGTGGTCTGATTTTGGTATGAAGATGCATTTCTAAGCAAATTTTATAAGTAACAGTTAAAAGGTGAGTTTCTTTCCAATCGTTTGGTACTATTAATTTTCTGATAGTGTAATTAATTGAAGAGTTAATAGCAAGTGATGTTTTTTTTTCTTTTTACTTTTTTATATCTTTACAAGAAAGTTTTGGATTCGTGAAAAATTTCGATAGATTTATAGGCTTTAAAGGTGACATAACTGGGATTTTTTTTTTCTACAAAATGTCTGTCTGTGAGTCTATGAGTCTGTCCGTCTGTCAGTATGTGACATAAATTTTGTGTTCACTCTATCTCAAGAACTAATGCACGAAATTTCATCAAATTTCCGATTTAGTTTTTCCTTGACATGTTTGTTTATATTTTAGTGCAAATAGCTCGGTAAATGCGATCGTTCAATCTCCAGAACTAATGCACGAATTTTAATAAAACTTCAGATTCGATTAGTCCTTGACGTGAAACGATTTTTTTTTTATATTTTGGTGTAAATTTCTCATCAGGTGGCGCTGCTATGCTGCATTTTGTACGATTTTCGCAATAGTTCTACCTTCAGAATTAATATACGGAATTTCCTCAAACTTCATTAAAAACCCCAAGATTCAATCAGTCCTTGACGTAAATTGACATTATTTACGTTTTTGTGTAAATAGCTCAACAGGGGGCACTTCTATGCTGCATTTTTAACCCTTTCGGATCCGAATTTATTTTCAATTAAAAAAAATTCCTTTTACGTTAATAACTTTAACACTAGCAATCCAAATAGATTAGATAGTGTTTAACAAATATCTCATTGTCTGAGAAATTGTATTTTATATTGTTACAATGTTGTTGTTTTGCATACTATTCAATTCATATTCATATGACAATAAGTTTAGGAAGAATTTTTGGAGATGTTTGAAAAATGATGTATTACAATAAGATATAACTTATATTACAATTTTCTAATGCTTTTTGCACTTTATTACGCATGATTCTTTCAGAAAAGTATCTTTTATTTTATATTGTTACAATGTTGTTGTTTTGCATACTATTCAATTCATATTCATATGACAATAAGTTTAGGAAGAATTTTTGGAGATGTTTGAAAAATGATGTATTACAATAAGATATAACTTATATTACAATTTTCTAATGCTTTTTGCACTTTATTACGCATGATTCTTTCAGAAAAGTATCTTTTATTTTATATTGTTACAATGTTGTTGTTTTGCATACTATTCAATTCATATTCATATGACAATAAGTTTAGGAAGAATTTTTGGAGATGTTTGAAAAATGATGTATTACAATAAGATATAACTTATATTACAATTTTCTAATGCTTTTTGCAGTTTATTACGCATGATTCTTTCAGAAAAGTATCTTTTATTTTATATTGTTACAATGTTGTTGTTTTGCATACTATTCAATTCATATTCATATGACAATAAGTTTAGGAAGAATTTTTGGAGATGTTTGAAAAATGATGTATTACAATAAGATATAACTTATATTACAATTTTCTAATGCTTTTTGCACTTTATTACGCATGATTCTTTCAGAAAAGTATCTTTTATTTTATATTGTTACAATGTTGTTGTTTTGCATACTATTCAATTCATATTCATATGACAATAAGTTTAGGAAGAATTTTTGGAGATGTTTGAAAAATGATGTATTACAATAAGATATAACTTATATTACAATTTTCTAATGCTTTTTGCACTTTATTACGCATGATTCTTTCAGAAAAGTATCTTTTATTTTATATTGTTACAATGTTGTTGTTTTGCATACTATTCAATTCATATTCATATGACAATAAGTTTAGGAAGAATTTTTGGAGATGTTTGAAAAATGATGTATTACAATAAGATATAACTTATATTACAATTTTCTAATGCTTTTTGCACTTTATTACGCATGATTCTTTCAGAAAAGTATCTTTTATTTTATATTGTTACAATGTTGTTGTTTTGCATACTATTCAATTCATATTCATATGACAATAAGTTTAGGAAGAATTTTTGGAGATGTTTGAAAAATGATGTATTACAATAAGATATAACTTATATTACAATTTTCTAATGCTTTTTGCAGTTTATTACGCATGATTCTTTCAGAAAAGTATCTTTTATTTTATATTGTTACAATGTTGTTGTTTTGCATACTATTCAATTCATATTCATATGACAATAAGTTTAGGAAGAATTTTTGGAGATGTTTGAAAAATGATGTATTACAATAAGATATAACTTATATTACAATTTTCTAATGCTTTTTGCACTTTATTACGCATGATTCTTTCAGAAAAGTATCTTTTATTTTATATTGTTACAATGTTGTTGTTTTGCATACTATTCAATTCATATTCATATGACAATAAGTTTAGGAAGAATTTTTGGAGATGTTTGAAAAATGATGTATTACAATAAGATATAACTTATATTACAATTTTCTAATGCTTTTTGCACTTTATTACGCATGATTCTTTCAGAAAAGTATCTTTTATTTTATATTGTTACAATGTTGTTGTTTTGCATACTATTCAATTCATATTCATATGACAATAAGTTTAGGAAGAATTTTTGGAGATGTTTGAAAAATGATGTATTACAATAAGATATAACTTATATTACAATTTTCTAATGCTTTTTGCACTTTATTACGCATGATTCTTTCAGAAAAGTATCTTTTATTTTATATTGTTACAATGTTGTTGTTTTGCATACTATTCAATTCATATTCATATGACAATAAGTTTAGGAAGAATTTTTGGAGATGTTTGAAAAATGATGTATTACAATAAGATATAACTTATATTACAATTTTCTAATGCTTTTTGCACTTTATTACGCATGATTCTTTCAGAAAAGTATCTTTTATTTTATATTGTTACAATGTTGTTGTTTTGCATACTATTCAATTCATATTCATATGACAATAAGTTTAGGAAGAATTTTTGGAGATGTTTGAAAAATGATGTATTACAATAAGATATAACTTATATTACAATTTTCTAATGCTTTTTGCACTTTATTACGCATGATTCTTTCAGAAAAGTATCTTTTATTTTATATTGTTACAATGTTGTTGTTTTGCATACTATTCAATTCATATTCATATGACAATAAGTTTAGGAAGAATTTTTGGAGATGTTTGAAAAATGATGTATTACAATAAGATATAACTTATATTACAATTTTCTAATGCTTTTTGCACTTTATTACGCATGATTCTTTCAGAAAAGTATCTTTTATTTTATATTGTTACAATGTTGTTGTTTTGCATACTATTCAATTCATATTCATATGACAATAAGTTTAGGAAGAATTTTTGGAGATGTTTGAAAAATGATGTATTACAATAAGATATAACTTATATTACAATTTTCTAATGCTTTTTGCACTTTATTACGCATGATTCTTTCAGAAAAGTATCTTTTATTTTATATTGTTACAATGTTGTTGTTTTGCATACTATTCAATTCATATTCATATGACAATAAGTTTAGGAAGAATTTTTGGAGATGTTTGAAAAATGATGTATTACAATAAGATATAACTTATATTACAATTTTCTAATGCTTTTTGCACTTTATTACGCATGATTCTTTCAGAAAAGTATCTTTTATTTTATATTGTTACAATGTTGTTGTTTTGCATACTATTCAATTCATATTCATATGACAATAAGTTTAGGAAGAATTTTTGGAGATGTTTGAAAAATGATGTATTACAATAAGATATAACTTATATTACAATTTTCTAATGCTTTTTGCACTTTATTACGCATGATTCTTTCAGAAAAGTATCTTTTATTTTATATTTAAAGAGTGAAATATATGTTTACAAGAAAACAATCGCAAACGGCTCAAAGAGAATTAAGAAAATAAAATTAATTATTATTATTACTAAAGTCCTAAACATGAATGATGTTATATAGTAAATACATAAACATATATTAACATTACTACATCTAGATAATATCAAGAGTATTTCTTAAAACAAAATAATACTCAATTAAATGTCATGTACTATTAATAGTACACCAGACCCGAAAGGGTTAAATATTTCTGCAACAGCTCTATTTCAAGAACGAATGCACGGATTTCCATCAAACTTCAGATTCGGTTAGTCCATGACATGAATTGATTTTGTTTATATTTAGTTGTAAAGAGCTCCACAAATGGCGATGCTATACAGCATTTGTTACGATTTCTGCAACAGCTCTATCTCAAGAATCAATCCACAGATTTCCATCAAACTTTAGATTCGGTTAATCCTTCACATAAATTGGTTTTGTTCACACTTTTGTGAAAATCGTCTTATAGCTGTCGCTGCTATGTTGAATTTTGTAGGATTCACACGATTTTAATGATAGCCATATCTCAAGAACTAATGCATGGAATTTCGTACGTTTAGAACCCTCATGATGGGCATAGATTTCCATTTAATTTTGACCCTTTAATAGCAAATTTCGAAATGTTAACATGTATGAGATAGAACAAAGTTTTAGAATTGCTACATCCTACTAGTTTTTTTTTTTTTTAAACAACTATACATGAAAATTCAGTCAGTAAAACTGCAGCTTACTCTTTCCAACTGTTTCTAAAGATAACACTTTTTTTTAATAGATAAAAATTGATTAGTAAACTTTGGAAAAATTGTGTATCGTTTTGTAACTATCACTCAAATTCGATTATACAGAGGATGAAGGCAATAACAATTTTCTTGTTATAACTGAGTTCTCACTGTAACAGAATTTATGATAGCCTTTTATCATTTACAGAAAATCTACAGCTAACTTATTAAAACGCATCGATCAGTCATTCATAGGTATGGTTTCGCATTTATGAATCAGCAGGATAAATTAAATTAGTAATAGTAACTTTTTTTTACTAACTATTCAATTCTGACTTTATGAATATAAAAAGTACTTTTCAATTAGCTGAAAAAATAGCCCTCCTTAGAGATTATATTCCCAGAATCATGAAACTCGGATAATTTCTATAAAACCTTTTTTTTTTTTTTTTAAGATTTTTCTGTTTTTTTGGTAAATTTTTACCAATAGAATACCAATAGAATGATAATTTTCGATAAGACAAGTAACTGAAATACACGGCTTTATATATGTATATATATAAATATTTGAACAGAGAGTGGTTAAGTTATCTAAGGTAGTGATTGGCGAAAATATACGGAACTGTACCGGTATTGCATCCCTCCATACTGCTACAATGGAAAGATTCTCGTTTTTGTTTAACGAAAACTAAAAATCTTCGTATTCCATCTTCGTTAATTAAGCTTTTGTAACATTTTTACAAAAATCAGGAAATAATATCGAAAAACTTTCACTACTGAGAAGAAGAAAAAAAGAGGGAAAATTAAATGTTTTTTCATTTTCATGAAGATCTTTAGTTTTTTACAAAACACACGGAACATTTTTATTTTAAGTAGATCTTTTAAGTATTGAAATAAAAAAAGCCAATTGAAAAAAAAAAGCCAAACATGCAGGATTTCCGCGGCAGTTTCAAATATAGAAACAAATATGAAACGAATTGAACTCGGAAGCAACTTTACACTCTGTTTATTTTCGTTATGAACGGCATGTAGTAATACATATATCGAGGAAGTTCTTTACTTCCTATGTCCAACGGTTATACAAACGGTTGTTGGACCTCTACAGGAAAAATATAACAAGAGAATACATTTTTTTCCTTGATATGGAAATATCCAGCGTGTTTATGAAAGGATGTGAATAGGTGAATACATTGTTTTGTTCATTCAAAAATCCTCTAATTGAAATTCAGCCTTCCCATTTTAAATATCAAATAAGCTTTGTGTTGAACCTTGATTCTATATGTTTATTTCATAAGCATCAGCATTTCCCTTAGCAATTCTTAAAGTTAGAGATGCTACAACATGTAACAAGTTTAAGTTAACCTTAATAGTGTTGACTCTAGAAAAAAAAAAAAAAAAAAAATGTCAATAAGCGTGAATTTTTCAAAAAAAAAAAAAAAAAAAAAAAAAGTATTCTAAAAAAACTTTTTTTTAATTATTCAAAAAGGGAACACTATTTTTTAAAAAAGCACATATTTTTTTCAAAAAGGCCACACTTCTGTCTTGTTCACTAAAAATATTTTAAACTGGTTTGAAGTCGTTTAGAGTTTTAGAGTCCCTTAGAATTTATGATATTTTCCTCGGATCAATTGAATTGCCCCTGGGCGCATTGGAAGTGTTTAAAAAAGCCGTCGGGATCATAAAAGAAATAAACAAGTTGGAAATTGCAAGTGAAGCGTAGCAAATGAGGTGCGTTCGTACGATAATGAAGTTTTAAAAATATCACTCTCATATATCAATCTCATAAAATTGTAAATAGTTAATTACAATTAAAATGCGCAACAAACAATGTTCTCTCTATTCTCATTATGTAATGGAATACTCTTGTGTGGCCTTGTCAATCAATAATAAAAGTTCTTTGCGCAACAGATTATACAAAATCTATATTAAAATATGTACTTTATGATGCATATCAATATTATTATGTTCGAATGAGTGTAGTGTTATTAAAATGCATTTGAAACTTTTTTTCCATTGACTGTAATGTAACGGAGTACTTTTGATTGTCCCTGTATTTGATCTATGCATCCTGTTTTCAAAAAAATGAAAATGACTTGACCAAATGATGTAATAAGTATGTAATTTAAATTTCAAACGATTAAAATGCATTTGCAACATTTTTCCCCATTGACCGTAATGTAACGGAATAATTTTGATCGTCCCTGTAATTGATCTATCCATCCGATTCTCATAAAATTTGAAATGACTCGACAGAATTATGTAATAATTATATATTTTAAATTTAAAAAGATTCGTTTGGGTAGTTTTTGCGTTGTTATATGCGGACAGACAGACGGACAGACAGACAGGCAGACGGACAGACAGACAGACGGACGGACTGAACGAACACTATAGGTGCTACGTATTTACATAATTACGAACGCACCTAAAAAGGCCACCGGGCTCAAACACCTTAGAGTAAAAACTACTTAATAGCTTAATCATAACTTTAACTATTTACTTTTAAAAATGATGTTTGAGATAGTTCTAGGAATTTTCTCCACTAAAGTAAACAAGTCGTTGGGGGCCACCGAAATGCTCAACCATTAGGGATATGCATAATAATATGAAATATGAAAATAAAATATGTGTAAACTATTTTTAAAATGCATTGCAATTCCAAAATAAAATTTAAACGTATTTTTAAATATTTTTAAAAGACTTATTCATAAAAACAATTATACGAATTTAAACACTAAAAAAACACCAAACATTTGATTTCTAAATAAATATCTTCTATCTCAATTTCTTTAAATAGTGTTTAAAAATGTGGCTTGATGACGTCATAAGCTTTAATTGCTCTATTACTGAATTGCGTAAAAGAATACGGAAAATTGTTTCAAATACAATAAAAATAAATTTTTATTGAATTTATTTCAATACAATAAAAATAAATTTTTATTGTATAAAAGTGTGAAAATATATTAAAAATTAAAAACCAAATCTCGTAAAGAAACAAATCATAATTTTGTTTAGCTCAATAAAGTTCAAACATGTCAAACCCATGAGGGACATGCTTAACAGTTTTACATATAAATTAGATGCTTTTAAATTAAATGTATTTGCAATTAAATTATTTAAAGCCCAAAATCTTAAATTAAATATTTTTCTTTTTACCCAAAATTTATCTAATGATATAGCAGCATTTATTTCTAAATCATCATTTTTATATTTAAAAACGACACGTAAAAATTCTCTTTTTTTTTTTTTTTTTTTTTTTTTTTTTTTTTTTTTTTTTTTTTAAATGTAAAACTCATGTCTCAGAAAATCAGTCACAATATAATAATAGATAAATGTTAGATAAACGTAAAAATGTTTAATTTAAAAGTTTGTGCTTTAAACAATTTAAATAGAAAACTAATTTATGTGTAAAGATGTTAGATACATGATTTCTGGTTAGAATATTATGTAAAAAGGAAGATTGCGTACATCTGAATCTCTTGGTAATACACTTTAGAGATGAGACGGGCTCAGCTTGGGCTTGATTTTTACAGCAGTTTTCCGGGTTCAGTTTCATTCTTTTTGAAATAACTAAAAATCTTCTAAATCTTTTGAAATAATTTAAAAAACTTTTTTCCTTAATAATTACTTACTCCTTTTCAAGTCATTTTAAACCTATTTGGATCAAAATAAATGGCAAATTGAAATGGTGGTTTTATTATTATGTTTTATTTATTTATTTATTTTGAGCACTAAGATTGGTATTTTAAACATAAATTTGTGATATTTTCAGATATATATCGGGCTTTATAGGAGACGAACTGTTAATCTGGTGACAATCGGAATACGTCCTTATTAGGATATTTTTAAAATTGGAATGCTTATTTATCATTTGATTTTTAGTGATCTAATGCAAAATGAATATTTACTTTTTTTTTTTTTTTTTTTTTTTTTTTTTTTTTTTTTTTGTCAAACTGTATGACCGTATTAAGAATTGCATATTTTTAGTCTTCTATTGTGCTAGTCATAATTGCTCTTTAAATAAAAATAACGCTAGTGATTCTATCAATATTTCATCTTGAACTTTGCTCATGCATTCTTGAAATCACTTTTATGGTAGAATGTATTCTTATTCTGATAGAAAGCAATCGAGCAGTGTTTCGTCTTTTTCTTATAAAAGCACCGGATCTTTCAGATAGCGGTGCCAAACATTTTTACTTAAGCTGATTTTCACTGACCCAGGAATTACGGAAGATTGCTTTGAAGAAGTAATTTATAGGAAATAGAAAAATGTTGTTGGGTTCTTTATTATATAAATAGTAATTTCTACAAATTTCATTCATTCGTTTATTCAACGCACTTCGTTAATACATTCACGTTGTTAATAAAAAAGAAAATAAAAAGTTGGAAAATAGGTAGACGCAAATTACTTGATATAGAAAAAAACAAATCCGAAGAAAGATGTCGCACGGAAAATCTTTTGAAATATAAAAAAAAAAAAAAAAAAAAAAAAAAAAAAAAAACGCGGTTTGATTTCTAGAAGGTTTTAAATTTTAGTCTTTGAAATTTTTTTTCCCAAATGGTTGCTTATTTGTTGTAATGTGTTGAATTTTTATTTTATTTTATTTTATTTATTTATTTATTTATTTATTTATTTATTTTTTTTTGGGGGGGGGGGTAGTTGCATATTTTCAGCTGCCCTGAATTAGAAAGGAATAACATTTCCTTATCTGAATATTTTATGTATTGTGGGTTGTGTATCCGTGAAGCTCGAAATACCTTTCTTTCTTTTCTATAATAACGAATGACAGATGTTGACACAGGTGTGCAGATGACGCACTCGTTGATGAATGAAAGTGATGGCCGCGGGGCGTGCCTCAGCTGTCATCTAGCTATTGGAGTGATGTGTAAACAGTAGATGTCATGACTCAAGGTTGGTATGCGGAATTGAACCAATGGAGGAACTCTAAGAGGCCCTGCTGGGGGAAGGAAGATCTCTGACAAGGTCAACTCTGGACGGAGAGGTTAGACAGTTCTCGCTTGGCGTTGAGACCGATAGGTCGCTCAGGATTTGTGGTCCTGTTGGATAGTGTATATTTTGAGCGTGGGACAAGGCGTCCCGGTGGATAGTGTTATAGGCCGAGAAGTGAGGCCTAGTACCCTTGTGTATTGAGATTCTGCAGTAATCTCTGATAAAGCGTATCGAACGTGCGTTGAGTGTGAGGAAGAAAGTGTAAGCTGAACGGTACACAACCAACGTTTAGTGTAGTTAATTTAATGTTGAACCGGATCATCTATATCCGAGTTGTAATTGTAAATAGTTGTAAATATTATTTCTTGTGTACATATCTATATCTTAAATAAACTGTTAGTTCAGTTCATTAACAGCGTCAGTGTTATTTTACCCAATCCTAACAGCAGGTGACCGATATCACCCATTAATATCGGTGGTGGCAGCTAAAACTACCTAGGACATTCTTCGAAGTTTGGTGGACTGAGAGGAGCGTCCGACAAATTGTTGGCAGCGTCGGGATAGAATCGCCTGAAACCAGTGACCAGCGAGCCGTGTTGCAGTCTGTTAATGCCAGAGTATCCAGTGGAATTCTTGTGTGGTCGTGCCATATCGTCGAGTATGTGCTAAAGCATCGTGCCGGATCGTCGATTGTATGCTAAAGTGTTGTGCCGTATCGTCGAACGTGTGTAAAGTGTCGTGCCGTAGCGTCGAATGTGTGTAAAGTGTTGTGCCGTATCGTCGAGTATGTGCTAAAGTATCGTGCCGGATCGTCGAGTGTGTGATAAAGTATCGTGCCATATCGTCTAGTGTGGACTAAAGTGTTGTGCGTATCTTTATTAGAAAGAACTAAACTGAACTGTTGTGCCATATTACCGCTACATCGTGGAGCTACCTGTGATTAGAAAAGTAATCCAGCAAAGAAAGTATAAGGTAAGGTGTTTTGATCATATCTTTCTTCTGACATCTCGAACCAAATTGTATTGTTGTATAATTAATAGTAATTTAAGTAAATTGTCTATGTAATTTATGTGCAATGAAATAATTGTGTTCAGATAGGTGTAAAGAATTAGTAACCATATTGCTATTGTTTTAAAGAAAGGTCATAATAATTTGAGATGATAATGATATGCTATTTATAATGATATTAGTGAACTAAATTAATGCATTAAATCTAAATTATTGTTAAAGTAATTGTTAAATGAAGCAATACTGTTTAAATTTTAAGAGTTACATTATCAAAATTCTAAGCAAATGAAGATTTTAATTGGCCAATACTAGTGAGGAAAAAAAAAAAAAGGCTCAAAAGAGAGCCATAGTGAAAAAAAAAAGGCCCAAAAGAGAGCCATAGTGAAAAAAAAAAAGGCTCAAAAGAGAGCCATAGTGAGTAAAAATAAAAGTAAAGATTTTCAGTATATTTGTTTTAAGTGTAAGAACCAGTATTGAATTCGGAAATATTTTAGTGAGGATAATAGTAGAAATTTATGTATGCATGTGTTTCAATTTTTCTTTATGTGGATTTTTTGATTGACATCAATACTTCTATTCAATTTCAACGTATCAGTATTATTATATAAGTTGTATGTTGTTATCTAAGTGTATATATTGGAATCTATATTGCATAGCAGTCAAATCGAATTATTGTTTTACTTTTTTGTTTTATTGGAAGTAAATTGTGTGATATCAATGGTTGAGAAAAATTAGAGTATTCAGTAGGTTAATTAGAAATGGAATGCATGGATTATCTGAAATGGTATTAATTAGTTTAATAAGTGGAGAAATATCTGTACTAAGTTAGAAATTTAGGAAATATTAAGTTGGTAGGTTTAACTATTCTTGTGGGGTGGTTATAACAATCGGTGAAGGTATGGCTTTCTTATTGAAACTAAAAAAGGTTGATCTTCAGGTGATAGCTGAAGAATTGAGTGTTGAATTCACGGAAGATGATACCAGAATTCAGCTTAAGAAAAAGATAATGGACAGTGATGAGTATGACGAGGGGGTTATTAAGGAATTATCTGACGCTATTGTTGCAGAACGATTAGAACAAGAAAAATTAGAACGCGAAAAGTTAGAAAAACAGGAAAGGTTAGAGCGTGAAGAAAAACAGGAAAAATTAGAACGCGAAAGGTTAGAAAAACAGGAAAAGTTAGAGCGCGAAGAAAAACACGAAAAGTTAGAAATGGAGAAATTGGGGATGGGACATGAATTAGAAATGGAGAGACTAAGGGTTCAAGGTTCAGCAAATAACTCTAATGGATCTAGGGAATCTAGTAATGAAAGTAACATCGAAAAATTAATCAAAAGTGTTAAAACTCTATCTATCAAAGTACCAGAAGGGACTGAGGGATGGAATTTATTTTTCAACAGTTTAGAAAGGGCATTCCAAACTAAAAATGTACCGGAAAACCAGCAGGCCGAAATTCTACTAAATATGTTAGGAGACAAGGCGGATAATTTGTTAATTTATACCACTAAGGAACAAATGGAGAATTATGAGGAATTAAAGGAGTTAGTCCTAAGGGAACATGAGCCAACCCCGAAGGCATGTTTAGAAAATTTCCGGAAAGCTAGGAGAAATCCGAACGAAACCCATGTATTATTTGTATCGCGTTTAATAGCTACGTGGGAAAATTATTGTAAAATTAGAGGTGCGGACACTTATGAAAAGGTCAACCAGCTAATAGTTACTGATAAGCTAATGAGTACGCTAGATGAGGATACTGCAGCATATATTAGTTTAACGCACCAGGGTAAATGGTTAGAAGCTCCTAAAATTGCTAAAGAGTGTGATAATTATTTTGATGCTAAACATAAGTCTCATGCGGTTACACATAAAAGCTTTAAAGGTAAAGATAAGTACATAAACAATGAAAAAATGAGACCGAGGGAGGATAATAAATTTAGTGGTAGTTGGAGGCAAAATGGTAGTAATGAGTGTAATTCTTTTCCGGATAGGAAAACAGAGTTTAAGAAGACGAATGATGCTTCAGGGCCTAAATGTTTTAAGTGTGGTTTGAGAGGTCATTACCAACGTTTTTGTAATAAAGTGGGTAATGAGGGAACTAATAATGGCAATAAAGGGCGAGACCAGAAAGCAGGTGTTCATAAGATTATGGTGAAAGAAAATCAAGAGTTACCTAATGGGGCTATTGTGGCTAGAATATCGGCAAAGGCCGAGCAGAAAACTAATGTTATTGGTGAGAAATTAAATAAACTTGAGAAAATTGAAGTTAGTGTTAATGGGCAAAAAGCAAAGGGATTGGTTGATTCTGGATGTGAGATTAGTGTTGTTCATAAAGATTTAGTACCGGAAGAGAAATTAAAGGGAGCGGGTAGTATTTATTTACAAGGGTTATTTGGTGAAGCTGTTAAATCACCGTTAGTTAAACTACCGCTAGCTATTCCGCAATTCGGGCAAACTAATATTATTCATCAGGAAGTACTTTGCGCAGTAACTGATAATATTAATGAGCAAGTAATTTTACATCCCGAGGTGATTAATGAGTTGTCAGGTGTCAATCTTGAGGAGCCATTGATAGAGTCCGAAGAATTAAAAAGTTCCGAAATTATTATTGATAACTCGAATGAAAAGGATGATGTAAGTAACGATAGCTGTAATGTTTACGTAATAGACGCGAGATCGCAAAATGTACAAAGTCAGGATCCAGAAAAAACTGAAACGGAGGAAAATAATGAATCTATTGTTAGTAACTCAGATATGTTTAAGAAATCCCAGTTGGAATGTAAAGAATTAGAGAAAGCTTGGGAATTAGCTAAAAAGGAAAAAAGGGATTATTATATTGTAAACGGATTATTGTATCATAAAGAGAAATTGTTAGGCGAAACTATAGCGCAATTAGTAGTACCCAAGGTAAGAAGGGAAGAAATCTTAAAATTAGCGCATTCATCGGTATTTGGAGGGCATCATGCAGCCAAGAAAACATTGCAGAGAATAAGGTATTCTTTTTATTGGGAGGGAATGGCAAAAGAAGCTAAACAGTTTTGTGAATCATGTTTAGAGTGCCAATTGACTAGAGGGGTTAAAGTAAATGATAGAGCTCCTATTTCCCCAGTGTCGCGGCCGGAACTTCCATTTCAGGTTGTTAATGTTGATTTAATTGGGCCTATTGATCCTAAAAGTTCACAAGGGCATCGGTATATACTGACTTTAATTGATCAGCATACCAGATGGGCGGATGCGATCCCTCTAAAAAGTTTAACTGCTAAAACCGCGTGTGAGGCGTTACTTCAAATATTTATGAGAACAGGAATTCCTAATGTAATTGCCTGCGACAATGGAACCAATTTTACTGCCGACTTAACGAAAGAATTTGAGAAAAGGTTAGGTGCTAGTCCAAGATTTTCGACTCCACAGTATCCACAGTCCAACGGACTTGTGGAACGATTTAATCAGACTCTTAAACGTATGCTACATCATACGATTAGGGAAGAAGGAAAAAAAATGGCATGAACAAATACCATTTATATTATGGGCGTATAGGGAAGTCCCGAATTCTACGACGGGAATCGCACCTTTCCAGTTATTATATGGTAGAGCGCCGGAGGGTCCGTTATCGATTCTTAAGTCGTCATGGGCAGGAGAAAATAAGGGAGCGCAGTTAGATACTACGCCGATTCATGAGTACTTGGATAAACTTAAGAACCGCCTAGAAAGAGCCGCAAATGAGGCAAAATTGTCGTCTGAGGTTCAACAAAATAGAATGGCGTATCATTATAATTTAAGGTCAAAAGAAAAAACGTTTGAGGTAGGCGATAAAGTTATACTGTTAATCCCCGATTCGACTAATAAGTTATATTCTAGGTGGCAAGGGCCGGCAACTATTGTAGAAAAACGAAACCAGCATTCGTTTATTGTTGAGTTAGCCGACGGGAGTAGGAAGCATGTGCACCAAAATAAGATAAGAGAATTTATCGCTAAATGTAATATAGTTAATATTGTTTTCGAAGGTGATGAGGAATTTGGAGAAGTTGGGGAAATTCCTATTTTGAACCGGGATCAAGAGATAGAACGGGATATTGAGAGGTTTGAAATAAAAGGGCTATCTAATAGTCAAGTCAAAGATTTAAAGTCCATTTTGAGGGAAAATAAAGAAGTGTTTATGGGTCCTGTACGACCAGCGGAAGTAGGGGAACATCGTATTGATCTGAAACCCGGTGTAGAAAGGAAAAAACCAAGGTTATATAGCGTGCCGGTAGCTTATAAAGAGGAAGTGGATAGGCAGATTCAGGAGTTATTAGAATTAAATCTAATCGAACCGTCGAATGCTGAAATTAGCCATCCAATTGTTTGCGTTGCGAAAAAAGATGCAACTGTCAGAATGTGTATTGATTACAGAGCTTTAAATTCTGTAACGCAGGTTCCCACCTTCCCGATGAAAGATTCCCAAGAAATTATGTATACCGCAGGGGCGGCTAAATATTTATCTTCAATAGATTTATTGAGGGGTTATTGGCAAATTAAAATGGCTGAGGATTGTAAACCTCTGACAGCTTTTACGACGCATAACGGAACCTATCAGTGGCGTACAATGCCTTTTGGATTATCAGGGGCTGCTGCTACGTTTCAAAAAGACATGAATGAGGTTCTCCAAGGTCATCGGAGGTATGCAGAAGCATATATTGATGATGTCATCATTTTCTCCGATACCTGGGAAGAGCATTGTGAGCATGTCAGGGCTGTCATTGAAGAGTTGAAAAATAGAAATTTTACGATTAGACTAGACAAATGTAAATTTGGAGAGAAATTGACTAAGTTTTTAGGTCATGTTATTGGGGGTGGAACTCATGCACCTGATGAGGAGAAAATCGGAGCAATAAGGGACTTAAAGAGACCAAAGACTAAAAAGGAAGTTAGATCAGTTTTGGGATTAATGGGATTCTACCGATCTTATATTCCAAATTATGCTGAGATAGCTATACCTTTAACCGAATTAACCAAAGGAAATGTCCAAAATACTGTACCATGGGATGAAAGGGCAGAAAAAGCATTTAATACTCTTAAAGATGAGTTGTGTAAAGTGACGAGTTTGGCTACACCTATCGTAGGCCGGGAATATCAGCTTCACGCCGATGCTTCCGACCTTGCAGTAGGATGTTGTCTTACTCAAAAAGATGAAAAAGGTCAGTTTAAACCTATAGCTTTTGCCAGTCAGAAATTGTCAGGGGCTCAGCGTGCTTGGCCGAGTATAGAGAAAGAGGCTTGGAGTGTTCTCTTCGGGTTGCGGAAGTTTGAAAAGTGGAATTATGGATCTCAAATTGAGGTCATTACCGATCATAATCCATTAAAATTTCTCACGGAAACAACCCCAAGGTCGCCCAAACTCACTAGGTGGGCTCTAGCCTTGCAACGCTGGAACCTGAGCATTTCTCATCGTCCCGGAGTTCAACATTTGAATGCTGATGCAATTTCGAGGCTACAGAGAAAGAGCTGGGAAGAACAACCAGTTACTAGCCCATCAGTATCAATGTCAAAATAGTAGACAACTTTAAAGGATGTCATCACATGTCTAATTTTTTTTTGTGTGTGTGTAAAAATTTTTTTTTAAGTTTTGTGTTTATAATAGTAAATTAGCATGTGTATTGTTTATGCAATAGTAGCATTAAGATAAGGTTCAGTAGAGATGTCAGTAGAGAATGTTCAGACACCTGAAAATGCCTATGTAATATTTAGAATGAAGAAATCTGCAAAGAGACTATTGAACTCTTCCGTAATATTATTATATGTTTGGGGAAAATTAGCCCCCAAGAGGCATATTTTCCGCTAAGGTGGGGGGTTTCAGGTTCCTAGAAGACATCTGCCCTGAATTAGAAAGGAATAACATTTCCTTATCTGAATATTTTATGTATTGTGGGTTGTGTATCCGTGAAGCTCGAAATACCTTTCTTTCTTTTCTATAATAACGAATGACAGATGTTGACACATGTGTGCAGATGACGCACTCGTTGATGAATGAAAGTGATGGCCGCGGGGCGTGCCTCAGCTGTCATCTAGCTATTGGAGTGATGTGTAAACAGTAGATGTCATGACTCAAGGTTGGTATGCGGAATTAAACCAATGGAGGAACTCTAAGAGGCCCTGCTGGGGGAAGGAAGATCTCTGACAAGGTCAACTCTGGACGGAGAGGTTAGACAGTTCTCGCTTGGCGTTGAGACCGATAGGTCGCTCAGGATTTGTGGTCCTGTTGGATAGTGTATATTTTGAGCGTGGGACAAGGCGTCCCGGTGGATAGTGTTATAGGCCGAGAAGTGAGGCCTAGTACCCTTGTGTATTGAGATTCTGCAGTAATCTCTGATAAAGCGTATCGAACGTGCGTTGAGTGTGAGGAAGAAAGTGTAAGCTGAACGGTACACAACCAACGTTTAGTGTAGTTAATTTAATGTTGAACCGGATCATCTATATCCGAGTTGTAATTGTAAATAGTTGTAAATATTATTTCTTGTGTACATATCTATATCTTAAATAAACTGTTAGTTCAGTTCATTAACAGCGTCAGTGTTATTTTACCCAATCCTCACAGCAGGTGACCGATATCACCCATTAATATCGGTGGTGGCAGCTAAAACTACCTAGGACATTCTTCGAAGTTTGGTGGACTGAGAGGAGCGTCCGACAATGAATATTTACTTTTTTTTTTTTTTTGTCAAACTGTATGACCGTATTAAGAATTGCATATTTTTAGTCTTCTATTGTGCTAGTCATAATTGCTCTTTAAATAAAAATAACGCTAGTGATTCTATCAATATTTCATCTTGAACTTTGCTCATGCATTCTTGAAATCACTTTTATGCTAGAATGTATTCTTATTCTGATAGAAAGCAATCGAGCAGTGTTTCGTCTTTTTCTTATAAAAGCACCGGATCTTTCAGATAGCGGTGCCAAACATTTTTACTTAAGCTGATTTTCACTGACCCAGGAATTACGGAAGATTGCTTTGAAGAAGTAATTTATAGGAAATAGAAAAATGTTGTTGGGTTCTTTATTATATAAATAGTAATTTCTACAAATTTCATTCATTCGTTTATTAAACGCACTTCGTTAATACATTCACGTTGTTAATAAAAAAGAAAATAAAAAGTTGGAAAATAGGTAGACGCAAATTACTTGATATAGAAAAAAACAAATCCGAAGAAAGATGTCGCACGGAAAATCTTTTGAAGTAAAAAAAAAAAAAAAAAAAAAAAAAAAAACGCGGTTTGATTTCTAGAAGGTTTTAAATTTTAGTCTTTGAAATTTTTTTTTCCCAAATGGTTGCTTATTTGTTGTAATGTGTTGAAATTTTATTTTATTTTATTTTATTTATTTATTTATTTATTTATTTTTTTTTTTTTGGGGGGGGGGGGGGGGTAGTTGCATATTTTCAGTATCGGGCTCAGATTTAAAATCGTCGGATTTAGATGAGCCCGGGCTTCAAAAAATGACCCCAAACTCATCTCTATTACACACCCAGCAAATTTCGTACACTATATGCGCTAATGATGCAAATTAGTTAACATTTTATAAACAATGTTCTTCACTCGCGTAGGATTGTATTGTTTTTAGGAGTTTTTCTTATTATTTAAGCATGCGAGTTAAAAATAGCATTTAAAATAAAAACAATAGATATCGATACAGCGCTTACTTATACTTGATAACGTTCAGCTGAGTACACAAAGTGAAGATTTTACATTGTAACTGACTGAGTAATGTTTAATTAACATAAACTCCACCAATCTAAGTAGGCCATCCCAAAAGGAGATGAGATGACCCGGCCAAATGCATGTTCTTTTCTCGAATTTCGCTTAAAACATTATAAATAGATAAATCCTTTGATAGATTTTATTTGACTACCTCATAAAGTGATTAATGAGGTGTTCTGTTTCTTGTTTTATCGGCGTTTGTTTGCTCTGACTGTTTTATAGGATACATTTGTTTCATTTGGGGTCTTTTTTTTTTTTTTTTTTAACGTAACGCGAACGATCAGGGAAGTTTATCGACTGTTGTACTAATTTCTAAAATTTGAATTATAGCCAATAAAGCGCAATAAAAAAGCTATTAAGATGAAGAAATATATAACTTTTAAAAACCTGGAGATAATATATTCTATCGACTATATATGAAAATACAAAACGAAATTTCGTTCCAGCTACTTATAACCTTATTTTTCTGAAGTATCATATGTGATACTTCTGAACCGTGATGGATATAAACTAAACTAATTATTTCTTTTTACATTCTTAATTCACTTCTTTGTAGTTGAATGTTTCTGGCTTTAAATTAAAAACAAAAAAATGATAGCAGTAATGCTTATTTCCGCATAAAATTTTATTATCATCTGAGTTTGCAAAATGCATTCCATAGAGTGTGTCCAAGAAAATAAGTAACTTTCACAATTAATTAATTTAAATGCTTGAAAAATGTGGATTTGTAGATTATTTAATTAAATAAAAGGTCTTAAATTTTTTTACTGCGTAATTTGGCTTGTCAATAATTAAAAAGTTATTTTACGGGTGCTAATCATTTTAGATCCGTATTTGCGTGCCTAAATTATCAGACCCATAAATTATCAATTTGAAAAAACTTTTTTTTTTGTCATCTATGGTTTTTTTTTTTTTTTTTAAATCAATGAATGTGCATTCGCTGTGTTATTTTACTTTCGGCTTTGATAACGATAACTTAAGTTTTGCTTAATGGATTATGATCGAAGGCGCACTGTTAGTTAGATAATTTTTCAAAATAGGTCTTAGTATATAAAACATCGTTCATCGTTATAGAATTACGAGGGAAGTTTCTGCAAAGAGAATAATATATTATGAAAGATACTCATAACTGGAATAGCATATTTCCGGATTACTTCAACACAGCTTAAAATGTCCCGACGAGGGATCGAATCTGGATACCATGGTTTATCGTGCCAATGCTTTACCTATTGAGCTACAAGGACAGTACCTGTCTGACATAATTTACTCTTATTTGTTGAGCATGGTTGCGGATTTCAGTGCTAGTTTCATTCGTCTGAACTATAACTATAGCATTTACACGATGAAGGTATATGATAACATGGAAACTGTTTCCATGTTATCATAGATCAGTCGAGCGAAAAGAAACGTTCGTTGATATTAATATTATGAAAGAAATTTATAAAAAAATCTCGGTTGCGTTTCAATATTTTTAAAACTTTTTTTTCATCGGGTAGCTGATATAAATCTTTACAAAGGCCGTTTTTAACATTTTCGATTTTGTTTGTAGATATTTTTAATAAGGACGTTTCCATTTTCGGAACCGTTTTCGAAAGTGAAAGCATCCTTATAAAAAAAAAATGCAATGAAAATCGAAAGAGTAAAAAACGACATTTAAATGGATCAATCTCTGCTATCCAATTCAAAATAAATATATAAATATATAAATAAAATAAAATAAAATAAAATAAATTAGCTGTAATTGCAGAAAATAGTTTTTGCAGAAAAGAAGTTCATCTTTTTATCAGCCCTATAAAAGTTATAATAAGCTTTATACAAATCCTAATTTTTAATTTTTCTTCAATTATTCTTGACGGACTTAAAATCCGTTTTCATCCTGTCTGCAAGATGTCTGGTTTTACCTCAAAAGAATGAGGATAGGAAACCAAGACATAAATAATTCCTTTAAATGATAAAAGCAGTCTCCTTGTCGGAAATAAATAATTATTAACTAAGTTATACATAATCATACAGAAAGTTTCCTTAATTTTAAAAGTGTTCATATTTAAGAATTTCATAAAGTAACAAAAACCAAAAGACAATATTGATAGAATAACCTTTTCATCTCAAAAAATATAGAAATACCACGTGAAGATACTGTAATGGCCGCTTCTTCTTCTGGACTAAAGTTCACTATTTTAAATATTAACCACTAGAGGACGAGTCAAAATATTTCAAACTGAGATTTTTGGATAAAAATCGACAATACGGTTTTGCTCTTCTTTTGTATCGTTTAAAGAATCACTTCACTTACGCGAAAACATTCATTCGCTAATGTTAATTTATGTGAAAATTATTTAAAAAATCTCATTTACTTTTCCATAATTTAAAGTGATTTTTTTTTCATTGAATAGCTAACGTCAATCGCTACAAAGATCATTTTTTGCTTTCTTAATTTTGTCTGTTTGTAGGTTTTATTTTTTGTTTTCTTTTGTTTAAGGAGAAATATGTTATTTTAAAATCCGGGCCCTTGTAAATAAAATCAAGACTGTAAACAACGACCTTTGCTGAAATTGTATTCAGCTATACCATGAAAAAAATCATTTAAAAATATGAAATGCAAACGATATTTAAAAAAAAAATGTTTCCCATAGCACTGACATTAGCGAGCGTTTGTTTTACCCTCATAATTGACTCTAACATTATCCTACTTCTCCTCGGCTTTGCATCACATGCATTTTTATATGTTAAGAGAAAGTGAAAGTTTTTCTAAAATTTTAAATAAATATTTTCGTTATTTTTCGCATGGATGCGTAAGATAATAATTTTCTATAAAAATAGAGGGAAAATGGTAGCATGACGTTTACTCTAAATATCAGATTCGGATGATGAAGCTACATTATCATCGTAATTACGAGCACTAAATATTACTTCATAATCTTCAAACTTATATACGTGACTGTATTTCAAATCGCCTTAGGCACATATAAAAATGTAAGGATGAAAATATGAATATGCTCTTATTAACATCAATATTTTTCTTCATAAATCAAGTTATTCACGTTAATCATGGAGAAAAAAATATGAATTCTCTGCTTAATTTTATAATTCAAATGCAAAAATATTGTATTATTTTCTTTTTATTATACTTTGGGAATTAACTTCAAAATAATGATAACCATTTTAAGCTTTTTTTTTCTTTAGATTGTTTAAACTAAAAAACTGAAATTTATATGTCCTTCTCTGAAGGAAATTTGAGTAATGATTTTTGTATACTCAAGTTTTGCTTTGTAGTAGAAATCACAAGAAAAAAAATATATGCATTACTTCGAAAATATATGATCTGAGAAAATTATTCAAAGATGACATGTAAAATTATATCGTTATTTGTCTAACTTTCATTTTTTGAAGATAAATTTGAAACAAAACGAGGTTTTATTTTGAATAAATAAGTAATGCAGAGTAATTTTATTTCTTCTTTCGAAGGTGGTGTTCATAGCAAAATTAAGAGTTACAAAATTGACCTCCCCCCCACAAAAAAAAAAAAAAAAAAAAAAAAAAAAAAAAAAAAACAGATTTTTGCGCATCATATTTTTGATCGAATTTTAAATGAAGTAATAAATTATTTTTTTAACTTTAAAAACATCGAGTTCTACAGCTTCTTCTTTTGTGTTTTCTAAAGAAAAAATATTTTTACATTGTATTTGAATTTTGAACGTTCAAATTTGTTTATGATGTCATTATCCGCAATCTGAGTAACAAAGACCGAGGATTGGTAACAGGTAAATAAAGTACAAAATGTTATTGATGTCTTCATGAAAAATAATGAACACTACAGCATTGTTTCGTATAATAGATTTAATTGAGACTTCTTCAGGCGCATATCCAAAAGTTGGTTAAAAAGCAGCCGAACAATTTAATATAAAGAGAGAAATCTTAATTATACCAGCATGTATTCCTGGATTTGACATATTTAGCTACTACTGCATACTCTTTAGTTCCAAATCTTGCGGATCAAGTACCTCAGTATTATGTATGAACATTTCTATGTCATGCATTTTCATGTCAATTATAGTTTACTAGCGGCCTTCGCCCGCTACGCTGGTCGGTTTATCTAAAGAAATCTTGAAGAAGTAGTTAGATAAGGTTCAGACATACATTAAAAAAAAAAAAAGCAAGTCGATCATTCAAAAAACGTTGGGAAATATCAAATATTTACTGTAATTTTTTAAGAAAAACAAAGTTTCGAAAAAAAAAATTAAATCGAAAAAAAAATTACACTGACATATTAATGCAAGGAAATTTTCCCAGAGAGAAAATTCGCCTTGAATACAATATTTCAAATTCTTTTAATTGCTTATAGGCGTTAATGCCAACATAGTGAAAAAAAATTCCATGCTGGGAATCGAACCCGGGCCATCAGTATGGCGCACTGACGTTCTACCGACTAAACCACATGGAACGACAGCCAGCTTGAAACTTTCTCATACTTAAGTAGACTGGCGAAAACATAACGATAGCGCGTTTTAAAATCGCACAGTGACATCTATTGGATTTTATATGTACTAAAAAACGTTATGTACTAAAAAACGTGAGCAGCGCACCTAATAGTTTCTTTTGTTTCTTTTTGTTACTTTTTTGTCTGTTGTCCGATTTTGATGAAACAAAGCCTATACACTGCCCGGGAGTGTGCATTCTTCATTAGTGAAAACCGCATAAAAATCCATTCAGTAGTTACGAAGATAACCTCGAACAAACAGACAGACAGACAAAAAATTCAAAAAATTTTTTTTTGTGTTTCATTGGTTTTCTTTTATCGCCCTGACTCCATTTTTGTCAATTATCTTCAATGTACAGACACACCGGGTCCTACTGTTTTATTATATGTATAGATTTCGAATCATGCCAATTGTGTCTTAATGTTACACTGAATTTTATGCAATAAACCATTAACCTTTACCGGCAGTGCAGATTAAATCTGTTTGAAATAATTAACTTATACCAGAATTAATAAACGAATTTATTAGAAAATACGAACTTGCTATTTTTCAGGTATGTAATAAAAGGAGAATTTTAATTAAATATTTTTGCTTTAGTAAAATTAAAATTAGGTGTCCTTTTTAGGGAAAGGGTTAAAATCTGTGTATCATTTTGAAACAACTATTGCAGTTTTACATACTAACAACTCTCTTAAAAAAAAAAATAAATAAATAAATAAAATAAAATACAGTTTTCTGAATGTAAAAGCTCTGTCATTACTAATCTGCGTGTGCAAAAGCGATATCTCTACTATCTCTCAGTTTAATTTTCAGGAATGTGTATGTCACTCTCGTAATCTGTATTTAGGGATTTTTGCAGTGATCTCATGCAAATTTGTTGCGTTTGTGAGTTGATTTAGTATAAAAGTAAGAACAAAAATCCGGATCTGCGGATCTTGTGTCGAGTATTGTCTAATCTTGGGAAATATAGAACAATCTACACGTTGAGGAGTTACCTCGCCACGTGTACCGAGGAAAATAGTAAGGCAGAGAAAGTTTATTCTTAATAAAAAAATCGAATTTTAGTTATAGTCAAATAAAGTTGATCAATAACCTTGGATTATTAGTTAATAGATACTTAGTTTGTTAGAGATATTTTGAATTAACATTTATTTTACAGCGACATTATTGCTTGCTTTAAAAGTAAATCATGATGATGAAGTTAATGATTGCCAATTGGGTAGTTATTCTTCAATATGTAAGTGAGTTTCAAATTTAGTAATCCTCCATTTTTGATCCAAGGCCTATGTTACTGTTAAGTATAGAAGAGTATAGGCCGAATTCAAGATGCTTCATTGCAGCTCTGTCCTATTAGATTTAAACAAACACTCTGTTTTTGAAACCTAAACCTTGGTTATCTCTCCATTTTAAAGTGGCCACCTTGCCAGAATCACCACTCTTTTTAAAACATAAAATATTCTATGAATTAGTGAAACAAAATATAAATAAAAATACTTTTGAATTGTTTTTACATCGTAGTAAAAGATTAGAGCGCATGTGTAAAGATGATTCTTTTGAAAATGCAAGTTCTTATAATCTTTATCACTTTCTTCTACTTTTACTAAGAAAGTATTGGATTCGTGAAAAAATTCGTCTTCTAGTTTTCGGCGGATAAGAGAAAGATTAAGAGGCATATATACCAAAAACATGTTTTAGCAAAATGTCACTGAATCTGCGAGTCTGTGTCTAAATATTGTGGGCGATCTATCGCAAGAATTAAAGCACAGAATTTAATAAAAATTTATATTTTGTTAGTCCCCGATATAAGTTTTTGGTGTAAATCGCTCAATATGTGACGTTGCTATATTGCATTTTTTTTTTTTTTTTTTTTTTTTTTTTTTTTTTTTTTACAATTTCTACAATAGCTCAAGAATAAATGGACGGATTTTCGCCAAACTTCAGTTTCAGTTTATCCTTGATATGACTTGGTGCTATTTACATTTTGGTGTGAATCGAACAACATGTTATTGAATTTTTCACGATTTTCTCAAGAACTAATGTACAAATTTTGATCAAACTTCAGATTCAATTATATCATAATAAATATTATCTTTATTATATTTTAGTTTAAATCGCCCAACAAGTGGGGCTACTATGCTACATTTTTCTGTATCTCAAGAACTAATGAGTTTTCACCAACTTAGGATTCAGTTAGATGTTGACATAAGTTTTTTAAGTGGCGCTTTTACGCTGCTCTTTGAAGAATTTCAAGAATATTTCAAGAATAATACATATTTCAAGAACCAATGAAGAGAATGTCATATTTTTAGAATCTTCATGATGGGTATAGATTGAAATATAATTTTGACTCTGTGACAGCTAATTTTGAATCATTAACATGCATGAGATAGAAGAAAGTTTTGGTAATGTCACATTCGACTAGTTAGAAATATGTTTAATTTTCAGCAATATGACTTTAGTTATCAAACTCGAAATTTTCATTTTGTGGACTTAATAACGCACAATTTTTTCTTCGTGTTTGTGTGAAAGATACATACATATATAGATAAAGTACCGAATTTAAGAATGTATCGAAATCTATCATTTTTTTGAGAGCGTTATACAACAAAAAAAGTGAAATACTCTAGAATGACTGCATCGATGTACTCATATCGATATGTTTGGATAAAAAATAACCACATTGCTTTCTCAATTTTGAAACATCCCAAGTTACCAAATCCAAACGAACGATAATTTTGTACCCTGTAATAGTTTGTTTCATTCATGGTGGCATAAAAGATGCGCTTAATAATAGAAATATCAAATTGTACACAATATTTTGAAACAATTTAAAAGTGCTTGCAAATAGTGCTCTTGTCATAAAAATATTCGATTTGGATATTTTGTTAATAATTTTTGCTATTTTTCTAAATAAACAATCAATTAAATTTTTAATTTTAATCATTTTTTGCAAGGAATAAATGCTAGTATATTTTTACTTTAATTTATAAGTTAAGGAGGCAGTTCATAATGATTTATATTTATTTGAACACAACCATTGAATCTATATTGAGTACATGTGTTTCTTAGTTTTGAGTGCATTTGGATCGGAGCTATTTTGAGTATGTGAAGTACTTAAAATTGAGCACTTTTTACTTAATTTTGAGAAACCATTTTTTCCAGTGTAGACAGGCTGTCAGATTCTTTGATATTGACTAATAGTATCCTTTTAAAGCTTATGGCATGAATGCTAACCTGAAACGAAACACCAAGACGAAATCCTGATTTTAATTCAAAGACGCACATACACATACAGTCGACTCTCGTTAATTCGAAATCGGATAATTCGAATCTTTGCTTAATTCGAACTGAACATTAGTCCCGAAATTTTCAATGGCATAATAACGTTAAAAACTTTCATTAATTCGAACTCATTTACTCTTGACATCGTTTAATTCGAACTAACGAGAAATCCGATTTTTCATTTTTCTTTTCTTTCTCACAGATTTCAGATCATTTGAATAATTTTCTTTGGTTTTTGTGAAAATTGTTCCGAACGAGTATACATATAATCAAATGCATTTGATATCCACTTTCTTAGAGCACCGTCTGTCCATAAGTGACACCTCAATTTTTTCTTCCATTGTGCTTGTTTCTAATTATTTAATTAGTTTATGTATTTATACATTTTAATTTATTATTAAATCATATTACAACGACAACAGATAAAATATTTAAAAAACACTATAACATCAATTCCTTTGTAATAGTACCATATTAAGCATGTTTTTATTTCATATTTTCCATAATTCGAACTTCCGATAATTCGAACATTTCTTGTGGTCCCGTCGAGTTCGAATTAACGAGAGCCGACTGTATATACTTAGTGATCCAGTAGTACTTTCCAAAACTTAACAATTTGTGAGCTATGTACAATAAAAAAAATATATACCGTTTTTACAGAGATACTTATAAACACGTGAGATTTTGGTGAAAAACGCACAAATAATGTTGCAATAGTTATATATTTATTACCAAGAGGCGGCGCTAGATTTTGGGATAGTCTCTAAATTAATTAAGGATATAAATTTAAAATATTGATGAATTCATTGTTTACCTTTGCTAGAACATGAATTTTAACACTTGTAGAGATAACGTTTTTAAAGATACTTTATTCTACATTATGCCTAAAGTTTGGATAAATTTACTTAGTTAGAATAACGATTATAATATTCATTAACCAACCAATATACTCCAAGCTTCATTTTGGAAAATTCCATTGTTTATTTGATTCGAAAGGACATGATTCTCCGATTTCGTATTCTAGTTTCAACTCTGATAATTTGTACGATTGTACTTGAAAGTATTAGGATTAAATATACAATATTTTATATATATTTATTTTTATGTATTTAGCAGCGTATTAAATAGGTTTTATTTTTAATAAATAACTAGATCAATTCATGTAACATGTTTGAAGGTATACAGTAGACTCCCTCAAATCCGCAAAGTTTGGGACCAGGAGTTGTGCGGATTTTAGAATTTTGCGGATTTCGTGTCATTGCTTTACATTTTTAAAACATTAATTTGATTGGTAGTTAAGCATTGTAATCAATGCATATAATAAATTGAAACATTAAAATAATTAATTAAAATATTTAAAAAATAGTTAAAAAGCAAGTTATTATTACAAAAGAAAAATAAGTAAAATAAAATTTTAGAAAAATATTAAAATAAAGTAAATAATTAAGATACAATACTAAATATAAATATAAATAATGATGAGGAAAAATCAATCTTTTTTTTTAATGAAAAATATTTGTTTTTGTTAATAAACAAAAAAAAGCTTGATTAATTAAAAAATATTTATATTATGCAGGATAAATTATCTTGCCCCTCGAATTATAAACACTACCAAATGGTCATTGAAAGTTATATTACGCTGCAACTACGATACGATAATGATTATTTCGATTAAATATCGATCGCCGTAATTAGTTAACCGAATATAGATCCCAAATTCGTTTCGTAACTACAGGGATACGAAAATAGTAATAGAACTATTAAAATAATAATTTTATATAGCAAAAATTATTCTGCCACGCGAATTGCAAGCAGTACCAAACTGCCATTGAAAGTTATATTATGCTGCAACTACGATACGATAATGATTAATTCGATTAAATATCGATCATCGTACGTCTAAGAAACGTATTATTTAACACTACATAATTTAAATTGGAAGACATTAAGAAAAGGAAGAAGTTGAAAAGGATTTGTATTGCGTTAACCGCTGACTTCAACGCCATCTTTAATTTCATTGTTTACATCTGAAAAAATGCGCGGATATCTGGCGTTCCCGGAATTTAGGGACCCGGATTTAAGGAAGTCTACAATAGTTTTGTAGTAGTATAGTGCAGTTAATTCAGAAGAATTTACCAGTATCTAAATGTTGCAACTTTTTAGTAGGACGCACATCACTTACAAGCATGCAGGTGTCAAGCGAGGAGTAACACTGTGAGTAGCATTCAAGAACATTTCAAAGGATATCTCTTAAAAATGATTGCGCTTAGTATCCTTCAGTCGGGTCAATAATGTAGATCGATTTCTATACTCTCGAGACTTCAAATAGCCTTCACACCGAATGTTGCAAGATCGCCAAATGTTTGCACGGCTCTTAAATTATCTTTCAATGAGCCTGTTTCCTCAAACCTTTCTATCATAGTCTTCCCTGTTGCAACATTCATCGGGCCTTTGTATTAATCTATGATTCTATAAAGTGTTTAATGATAAATTTCTATCCGCAAAGATAACTTGTCTAGTTACAAATGAAATTGTATCCAAGTTCTTTTAAAATGCAATTTCTTTAATTTGTCCAAAAACCTCTGAACAGAAACGTTCCTCACAGAGAAATTGGAAAAATTTGTTTGATCCGGATGTTACACAACTTAGCTAAATTCACTTGAAAAATATACTTTTAATATTGTACAATAGCGCCACCTGTAGTAAAACTGCACTTACTATAATTTTCTTTGTTATTAAAGACAGAACTCCCGCATGTTTGTAAGAATTTCTGCGGAAATCTCATTGTTCTATAGTACATAGTTTACTAATTATTAAGTTTTCAAAAGTTTTGGGATTTATTAATTACCTGGTAACACACACACATAGGTATATATGTTTAAATATCTGTATGTTGAGTATGTGTTTATGTATATATGTGTGATCTTGTGTTTAAATAACGTTGACGTGTCGCGAAGTGAGTCAAAATCAGCGCACCTGAAATGCAAAGTGCACCATCTGCTGAATCCATCTACACACTCAGCATTCTAAAATTAGCAAATTTTTTAATTGCAAACATAAGCAGCTGGCTACTACTAGTATATTCAGTCTAAAAAATTTAAATCTTTTGATCACTGATGGGTCTTTTTTTATAACATGAATTATCTCAAAAAAGAGAATAAGAATTGACTTGAAATTGGATTTATATTTTAATCAAGTTTTATATAGAGTCAATATCTGATTTCTATCATAGGTTTTTCGTTTAAGCACCAGGGCTCTCTTTTAGTTAATAAGAATGATAATAAAAATAATTTTTGATAAGACTTTTGACTTTTTTGATAAACTACTGGCCGTTACTCCTATAGTGTATCGTCTCATCACCTAGAAAACTTTAGACTTAATATTCTTGATCATTTCGTCTATTCAGTTTATTTTTTTACTTAATTCGCGTAGCTCAGAAATCTACAATATGATCATAAATTATTGAGCACATTTCAAAGTTCTATTAAAAATATATATATATTGTACTAACCTGTTTAATATATTATTTACAAGCATTTTTCAAACAGTTTTATTTTACACATTCAAGAAGTTGTACCTGCGCTCCATGTTCGCACGTAAAATATCAATTCTGCATTCAATTTCACTCTAAACTTTGCGGAGCATCTCAGCCGTTATTCTTCCAATAACCTCAGTGATTCGTTGCTGTAATTCATCAATATCAGGGACATTTTTTGCGTATACCTAATCTTTGACAAACACCTCCAAAAGAAAAAAAAATCTAGGAGTGTTACGTCAGGTGACTGTGGAGGCCAAGGAAAAGGCAAACTTCTACCAATCCATCGTCTAAAAAATTTTTCCTGCAGTAGTTTTTTAAAATGGTATCCCTGTGAGGTAGTGCACCATCTTGTTGGAAATAAACTTGGGGCTGAAAAACAAGCTGTTTAAATAGCTTTCCCCTATCTGCCAACTTTTACGCATTTTTGCAACCACTAATATTGTACAGAGATTTTCCATTTGTTTAAACATAGGATTTCGACGATTAAATAAGACAATATTTACTATAATATTTTTGTGATAAGAAAAATGCGTAAAAGTTGGCAGCTATGCTATCCTATTTGGACAATAGTAGCGCTTGCTACATTCATTTGTTTTTGTCTTATAGAACTTTTAAATGCGCTCAGTAATTCATGCTGACCCTATATATTTCTAGTTTAGGGATTTAGAAAATTAAAAAATGGATGATGGCAGTAATTTTTTCCATTTCAAGAGGTTATAATCTTCATTTTACTATAGTAAGCTTCCTTAATTTAATCCTATATAGTGTTAACTACAGTATTTAACATGACGTGCAATGTAAAACTGTTTGGATGTTAAAACTATTGTGTTGTCTTCCTCATCCAAAGTCTAGCATCTAATTTATAGTTATAAAAGACAATTCAAATAGAGATAAATACAAAAGTAAAGAGTTCTACTGTTCTTGTTTCACTTATAAATGTCTTCGGGTGGATTCAGCAGCAAACATTCAATCTACCATTGCGTGTTTCTTTTTATTCGACTTTTCCGCTCACCAAATAAGTATAGAGAAACATCAGATTTCTTTATTACCCATTGAATCTATTTCAGACTCCCAGAAGGAAAATAACATGCTATCTGTCAAGATTAATATCATTGTTTTTGATTCCGATATAATTCTAAGAATAGAAATGTTACTTGTCGTCCGTTCGTTTATTTATTTTCATAGATATTGCCTTTTAGTCACAGAAAAGAGGGTATTTTACATTTTTTTTTTATTTGACTCAATGAAATTTTTTGTATGTAAAGGTGGAATTTTGCAATTGGTTTTTAACTCCCTTTTTAATAAATTTGAATAATAATAATAAAAAATTCACAGTTGTGTTTACGATGACAATACAAGATTTTTGTATTTTTAGAACTGAATTATGTATTAATAACTAGTTTTAAGTACTATATATGCAATACAATAAAAATATTAAAAAGACAGCGTTAATAAGATTAGGAAAGTCTTTTTCTCACTAAAGTAGAGAAGAAATATATTAGAAGAATAGGAAAGGTCTATAAATTCGGATTGGCTAATCTGAAAATTGGAGGCGGAGCTTCGCTGGAATAAACTAAGAAAGATCGAAAAGTTGAATAATTAAGAAAATATGACCTAAATTTTAAATATTGAGAAAGGATAGTGATTAAAAAAATTGGCTTAATTAAGTATACAACAACAAAGTGACAAAAAGATTCAATAGAATACAACCAACCCAGAAGGAAATAAAATTTACAAATTCGATCACATTTGTAAAAAGAGGCCTAAAACTAAAAAGAGAATTAAAAACTTTGGAGTAAGTACCCTTATCATACCTAATCCAGGTGTTTTTAGATTAATCAGACAGACATCGAGAAAACTTTCTATTTATAGATACAAAGAATATACAGACTTCAATATTTATTTTATATTTATTTTATTATATATTAATCGATTTCAATAACAGTGGAGAAAAGGCCATTTCTTATATAGGTACGCCAAATTTGAAAATAGAGAACTGATTAGAGAAACCAAAAGTTATATACGTCTAAATAAATACACAACTGTAATATCCGGGTTAAACAAAAAAATCAACAATATATTTCAACAGGTCCGAAAAATCGGCAAGGTATACAAACTTCAACTACGCATTTTCAACTATGCTACCCCCCTTTATACATAACGAAATAGTGTCTAATCAGCATGAACCTGTATCCAAAAATTGAAGCAGATCGGTTAATTCTGCAAAAAAAAAAAAAAAAAAAAAAAAAAAAAAAAAAAAAACATTTTAGGTAAATGGTAAGACTGTTAGTCCCCCCGATCCCCCCTTTATACTTATCCAATGAATTCTCAAAATAAATCAGGGAAGTGCCAGATCAAAATAAACCTATATCCAAAATTTTAAACAAATCGGTAAATTCTGCATGAAAAACCCATTAACCTAAATTAAGGGGGGGGATACCTTCCAATCCCCCCCTTTATACTTATCCAATAAACACCCAATAGTAATCACGGAAGCGCCTCATCAGAATGATTTATATCTAAAATTTGAATGAAATCTGAAAATTCTGCATGAAAAAGTCATAATAGTGCCCCGTGCCCCCTTTATACTTATCCAATGAACTTTCAAAACTAATCATGGGAATGCATTATCAGAAGGATCCTATATCTAAACATTGAAATAAATCTGATAATTCTGTATGAAAAACCCATTCATATAAATTAAAGAGTGGGGTATTAGCCCTCCCCCCTCCCCTCTTATACTTATCGAATGAACTCCCAAAACTAATAAGAGAAGCGCCTTATCAGAATAAACCTTATATACAAGGTTTCAAGTAAATCGGACATTTTTATCATGAGTTATCGCGTTACAGACATACGTACGTACATACATACAGAACGGACGGATACATAAGCTCTCGGGCTTTGATAACTTGTGAGCTAAAAAACATTAATTGAAGATCTCAGAAATGAGGTGAAAATATTTTTAATTTTTTATAGGTCTTTGCGATCTTTATATGTGTTTGAAAAAATGCATACATATTTAAACTTTTAGACATTTATACTATCTTTTAGTGTGTCTTAAAGCAGCATAAAATGTCTATCTAAAAAAATAAGTAAAACAACTGAATCTAGTGTACTATTAGTATTGTTTTTATTTGGAAGCAATCACAAAACAGATGACAATAATTTAATCTTCTGTTTTGTCGCATTCATTCATCCTTCAAGTTTTATTAAATTCGGTTAGATAAAAGAATAGCAGGTAAAATATACATCGGTAAACTCTCATAAAATGTAAACCTCGGAGGTCGGAATTGTTCTTATTGACAAAGTGTGGCAAAAGAAAAAAGGTTTAGAACAGAAAAGGAAGGACTATTTGTGCACGGACGTCTATGAAAAAGTCCCGACAAAGACCGAGAGGTAAAGAAACCACCCATCCATCAGGATTTACTTTTTTCTACGAATCGCAGCAAGAGGAACTGGCAACGCCATGAAATACCATTGTTTGTTGAATTAAACAGAAAGGCACGAATAATTCAAACTCGACAAAACAATACAAAAATGGATGTAAGATTATATGTCACGATACACCTTTATTATTATTTCTTTTTTCATTTGTGAATTAGGTTCATTGTCAAAAATTAAGGTCATAAAATATACAAGGTGCGGGAAAAATTTTAGTTGCATCTGTAACGAGTTAAACTCATTTTTATAAAGTATGAAAATTTATATATAAAAAAAAGTTCATTAATAAAAACTTTTATCAAACAATATAAAGTTATAAGATTCATCCGGTCTACCAATTTACTACTGGCAATGTATAGATTTAAAATGTATAATAATTCAAAATACGCCATAAAATAGTATAGATTTAAAAAAAAAAAACACATACTTTAAACATAAAATATCCGTACAGCTGTACAATAATTTAAAAAATATCATATTTTCTCCTTCGTTACTGAGGCATCTTCATTTTTTTTTGTTGTTTGGGAGAGGGGGGGGGGGGGAGAGGGTCTTATTTCTTGCTAGTTATTACTCTTCAAACCCCAATCTTTCAACGTCAAAAAAAGGGGAAAAGATGCAAAGAAAAAAAGAAATCATCCTTTTAAAGATATTTTCGTTTTATGTAACCAATAATGCTTTTGGAACAAAATAAAGTACTCATAACTCATTCTAAACTGTATTACTACTAATCGATGTATTAAATGCATTTTACAACAAGTTATTTTGATGGTACTTTAAAGTACCGTCAGTGCATAAAAGTTAACGTGTGTCACTGTATGAAGATGCCTAAGTAAGTGTGGTAAAAATATTTTTTAAGCATTGTACACTTGTACGGATATTTTATTTATGTTTCAGAATAGGTATGTTCTTTGACTTTTTGACATATTCACTATTTTTTGGAGGGGAGGGGGGGTATAATTTAAATTAATGTATCTTAGCATTTTTTAAAGCTATATGTCTGTAATAAATTGTTGGTGCAAATGTATTTTATGATTAATATTTGACAGTATGAAAGAGTGCATTCATAAACTAGACCGTAATTAGATTTCAAGATGGCGACGAGATTTTTCATGCAGTCTATTAATATTCAGACTCGCCAAAAATGATAGTATGGGTATTTATATTGAAAATGAATTTCAAATTTTAATTAGATTTATTTTTAAAGAGTGAATACCAGAGAGATAACCAGGATGGCAGACAAGAGTTCTTCATACACTACATTGCCATTGATGAACGTCCACTTGTGATTTTAGACATTTTGTTAAATATCTTGAAAAATACAATGAGAGATTATCTTGGAACTCTAAGTGCATAAAAATAATAGTATAAGTCATACATTTCCGTGAAGATTTTTTTCCAAAACTCTATGGGTGATCGTCAATAAATTAAAAAAGAATGAATTTATTTTGGATAAACCTGTAAAAACTAATGTAGCAAAAGCGCTCAAACTGTAGATTATGATTAAGTGGCTTGTTGCTATAAACTGTGTTCATTTTTATGTCGATAGCATGTATACCCGTAAGAAAAGTAAGGTTTTTATTAAAACAGATTCAAAATTTTCCAATATTTTTGCTTATAATTTGCAGAGTTCTTAATATAGAATAATATTATTTTCTGAAAATATGACAAACAACATGGCACACAATATCCCGTAATCAGAATTAAAATATAATAATAATTGTATGAAAAATGAGTAGGTTTAGTAAATAATTTTTCACTGCGCATGCGTCAACGATATCAAAATTTCATTTACATATTACATATTACGTTAGCTAATTGTATTGAGCAACTTTTGTGAAAATCTTAAAATCATAGCTTGAAAATTCTGAAAAAAAATCGTCAATAAAATAAATTGAAAATCCGTTATTCCCAAAAAGAAGCAAAAACAAGAGGGATTGTATCCATATATTCATTGATTAGTATCAATATAGAATGCACAATATGGGACGTACTACTACATTCGGATAAAATCCCTCATTTTTTGCTTCATTTTGGGAACAACGGATTTTGTATTTATTCTATAGACGATCACTTTCAGAATTTTCAAGCTATGATTTTGAGACTTTTACAAAAGTTGCTCTATACATTTAGCTAACATAATATGCAAATGAAATTTTGATATCGTTGACGCATGCGCAGTGGAAAATTATTTAGTAAACCTACTCATTTTTCATACATTTTTTATTATTTTTTAATTCTGATTACAGGATATTGTGCTTAATGCTGTTTGTCATGTTTTCAGAAAAGAATATTATTTTATATTAAGAGCTCTGCAAATTATAAGTAAAAATCTTGGAAAAATTTGGGACTGTTTTTATAAAAACCGTAATTTTTCTACGAGTATACATCCTATCGACATAAAAATTAATACAGTTAGTTAGAATAAACCACTTAATCATAATCTACAGTTTTAACGCTTTTGCTACATTAGTTTTGACAGGGTTATCCAAAAGATATTCATTATTTTTTAATTTGTTAACGGTCCCTTATTGAGTTTCGGGAAAAAATCTTCGCGGGAATGTATGGTTTGTATTATTACATTTATACACTGAGAGTTTCAGGGTAATTTCTCATGTATTTTTCTAGATATTTAACAAAATGTCTAAAATTGCAAATGGACGTTCATCAATGGCCATGTAGTGTACCAATGATTCCGAATTGTGATTTTCACCTTATTTAATTGCATTCGAATAAAGATATTCGCCTTATTTAACCAAAGAACAGTTCTACAATTAAACAAGAGGAAAATCACTATCTAGAAGCAGTGGCGCTTTGATTTTATATTAGATTCGATTTTATATTAGTTGCGCCTCTGGTGGACCCTCGGAGACAAATTTAATCATACTTTTAAATATCAATACACTAAAAAAAAAAAAAAATAATTAACTGTTTTATTCTCAACTTGAAATATATTTTTTTAAATGCTAGACAAATATATAAAATGCAAAATCTTAGAACATTTCTTTTTAAATTGGAATTGCTCTAGTATTTTCAACAAATTGTAAAGAAAAATCTTGATAAACTTTTAAGCATCTGATTGATGTTGATACAGAAAGTACTATACAAAATATTTGTAAAATGTTTGTAAATCTGACTCTGCATTTTTGTTTCGTAAAGAAAATATGCTCGTTTTTTATGAAAAAGAGCATTTTAAAACCTGTGTATTTTAAACTGCGCCTTTAAAGCCAAACCAGTAAATGGAAGAATTAACACTGATTTCAAAATGAAATACATATTATTTTAATCTTAGCTTTCAACATTCCACCAATATAGTAAGCAATTTCGAAAATTATTTAAGTAAAACATTTTTGAGGATTTGTAGAAAATTAGGACTTGCATGAAGTCCTAAAATTTGCTTAATTAAACTGATATTTTAATGGACTAGCAATTTTAATTCCTTATTTGTGAACCCAAATTATTACCTCCCTAAAGTTTCAAACTTCACTAAAGGGCTTTTATCTTTTCTCTATGATGTCACCTTTTTTTGTGCTAAAGGAGTAAATGAGTACTATCATTTTAACTTCAGGATTCAAGAGGTCATGCCCACAAATGCTTTAACATACAAAAATGACTTTATAAATGTGCGGCTAATTTTTTGGATAGTCGAACGAGATCTTTTATTATTATTATTATTATTATTATTATTATTATTATTATTATTATTATTATTATTATTATTATTATTATCTTAGAATAGCATGATGTAGAGAGAAATACGATTAAGAAGGGGCAGAGGCCTTCTCTAAAAATAAAAACAAAAAAGGGCGTTTAGTCGGAGAGGACGAGTTTATGATTTACGGATTTAGATCGCGACTAAATCTCAAAAGGACACGACGATTTTCTTTATTTCATTTTCATTCTGCTTTTTTATTCTTTCTATTGCTATACTCTGACCCTCCTTAAGAAATTGGGGTGGCGCCATTGCAGGAAATGCGAGGTATCATTTCTCATTGTATTGCTGAATGCTTTTTGTTCTCAATTCTCCAAAACAACGGAACATAGGTTTTATTAACCTCTTCGTGGCGTTTCTATCTTTCAAGGTGGAGGAGGGTCGCGCCGATTGCTTGCATTCGACCATTGTTTGGAGAACATCCGGGACATTATTTTTAGAGTTTACGACATATGAAAGTATAATTTGAACAAGGTTTTCATAAATCATATTTCGATGAAGATTTTACAGAAAAATATAAGTTACCGTGAGAAAGGAGATACGGCTTCTTGACTGAGTTAAAAATAAGAAAATAAATAAACGTGCGTGAAAATTATTAAAATTATATGTTGTTTCATTTTGGTCTGACAGGAACCTTAAAATTATGCTCATTTCCCCTAGTCTATCTCTTGCTGTGTAATCTGTTCCCTGCTAATGTTTCTTAAATAGTTTTTTTTTTTAATTTAATGAAAATAAATGTTTGTATTAACAACAATATTTTTCTTCTAAACTATAATATTAACAACATTTTCATGTAAACTAGTGTATTTAATCGAAAAAGGGTGCAGTCATATTTATGCACCCAATAAAAGATTTGTATCTTTACATTTACAAAATTCTTAGGGGAACCTGAAGATTGTGTCACAGGGAGCAAACCAATCTGCAAAGTCAGAGATGAGTGGGGGGAGGGGGGGGGCTTCGAAAATTTTTGGATGAAGCTAATTTACAGCTTACTTTTTTCTCTCTATTTTATGATCTATGAAAATAGGTAGCAGCAGAGGGGCATCATTCCCCTCCCCTGCAGTCGTAAAAATTTTTATTACAAAGTTAAATTTTTTTTTATTGTTTCACTGATATCCTAAGACAGCGGTTCCCAAACTATGGGTAGCGACCCACTGGTGGATCGTAGTAGCTATTTTACTGGGTCGCGAAAACAATCTAGGTTTGTCACAAAAACATATCTCTTTACCAGAACTGTCAAAAAAATTTCTCTTAACAATTTCAACAACAAATAATATTTTAAGAGAAATTTCTTAGTTTCCATATGAATAAATATACGAGCAGAATATCCAGAAACATCTAAATGAGCTTTGAATTCCTTTATGAAGTTCAACACAACAATATAACTTACTCGTGTAAACATGATTTTATTTACGAGGCTGTTTTTGAAAATCAAGTATAGAAAAAACTGTGCGTTGAAAATAAATTAGGATTGAAATTAACGAGTTTTAACCCTGATATATATGCTTTTATCGGTAAACACCAGTGCCAGAAACATACTGATTTTAAATTATGTTTTGATAGTAATTAAATGTAATTTTAATTATCTTTCTAGTTTTTGTATTGTGTTGCTTCTTATTCCACTTCACACATTGGAATTACGAAGAGTTCCAATGTTGTTTTCGTGAATAGTGCATCATCCTTCGTGTGAAAATTTACCTTTTTCGTTAGCCGATAGCTAGTAGAAGTAGTATAGCAATATCCATACTGACATACAATCTTATATTAGTTGGGTCGCGAAATTTTTTTTTACTTAAAAATGGGTCGCTTACCAATAAAGTTTGGGAACCGCTGTCCTAAGATTTAATCCTTAAGTGGGGGCACTCGTCTACTTGAATCAAGATGTAGAGAGGAGTTAATTGCTTTTCCCGACAACCGAAAGATTATTAAGTCTATAGGGAACTGAAATAGTTGTTAAGAGAGACTCAGCACAACCGCTCCCCATCTATTTACAGATTGGGGCTTGACGGCCCTGGGTCGCTTCCTCTCGGAAAAATATCTATCTTACACTTTTAACTAATTAGAACTTTTTGATGTTTTAACTAATTGGAATTTTATGACGAACAATCACAATTTTATGTATATATATATATATATATATATATGTATTAAATGTGAAATTGTAGTTTTTGACTCTTTGCAAAAATCGTAATGTGTCGGTACTTGCTAAATATTTTGAAATATATCATAAATAATTAAAATTTGAATGTCCGTTAAATTTATTCATTTTAAGAGAACAAGCGACCTTCAAACTCATTTTAACATATTTTTAAAACTGCACTTTAAATAATATTAAAGAGCACATTATATGAATTATAGCAAATGTTTATTACACAAGAAATTGAAACAATAATTTTTTTAAAAAAAAGCGTGAAATTTTCTTGAATAATTTCCGCGTTATTATGAATAATTTCAGCATTTGAACTTTTTAAAATGCCCCATGCGCATTCCATATCTATTAAAATCTCCAATATTTTTTACGCTAATTTGACTTTACATAAACAAACAAAACTGTATCGAATTTTATATATTTGAATATAAAGGCAAGAAAAAAATATATTCTAAATTTTATTAAATTTTCAGAATTTTTGCACAATATTTCTGCATTTAACTATGAGGTGTGTTCGAATGAAAATGATTCGCATGTAAGCAGTTTTTAATATATTTCCATGAAACAAGCCTGATAATGAAGGTGTATGTACCACGCCTGCGCAAGCGCAAGCAGATTTATGATAACTTCATTCGTAAGGACGTGGCCATCAGTTAAAAATAGGTGGTGTAGATGCAATTGAATACAGAACGGATCAGCGAACTGTAATTAAGTTTCGGTGGATATTCGTTGCAGATTGCTGGCTGTGTACGGTGACATGTGTGTGCCGAAACCGACGGTGATAAGGTGGACGAGAATGTTTAGTGATGATCGACAGAACACAACGCATTTGCGTTGGCATCCGGTCGCATTTTTGCCGATCCCACCGAAGCTAGTATAGGGGAGAAAAATACGGGCTTCTGATTGGTTGAATAATTTTGCTTTCCTTAATTTTTAGGTGCGTTCGTAATTATGTAAATACGTAGCACCTATTGTTGTCGCTCAGTCTAGAGGTCTGCACGGGCCGAAATTTCCAGGCCCGGGCCCGGCCCGAAAGTTAAAATTTCGGCCCGCGCCCGGCCCGGCCCGAATGAAAGAAATATTGGCCCGACCCGGCCCGGCCCGAAAGTTAAAATTTCGGCCCGAGCCCGGCCCGGCCCGAACGAAAAAAATAATGGCCCGACCCGGCCCGGCCCGAAAGTTAAAATTTCGGCCCGAGCTCGGCCCGGTCCTGAAAAAAGTTTAAAATTCGGCCCGAACCCGGCCGGCTCGAGTGAATTTCTACAGAACATTGATCTTTAATCTTATGGAAGAGTTCTGACCAAAAAAAAATTATATTAGTCTTTTTCTCCATGTTTATAATCTCCATTTATGCAGAAGTGCCGTAAGCTGCGTTATTTATGCTTTTAAATGAATCTTTGTTTGTTGTATGTAAATGTTTCAGTTATCACTAGTATTATTAATCCATATTCCCTGTAATGGAGACAAAAAATCGAAAAAGCGGTATATGGTAAAATTTCCAAAGACTAAATCGCTTTGGAACGAAAAAAAAATGCATTCCCTTCTTAACAGATGTAAATGTTTAATATATTTTTTTTCCCGTATCGTTGAATTCATTTTGCATGCATGAACATTTTAAAAGAAACTTTCAGTTTTCAGTTTAAAAAAAAATTCCGTCATAATCATGGTTTTTTTTTTTTTTTTTTTTGTGTGTGTGTGTGTTTAATTCTATTTTAAATGCCTAGTAATCTACGATTCTTTAAAAGGAATAAATTCTAATGTTTAATTGTAGAATAATGACGGCTTAAAAGTATATGCTTTTTTTGCAGAAATTTTTGGACAAAGCCAAATATTATTGATTTATAAAAAGTTGAGAAAAGGATTTACATATGGAAAGATTCAATAGGAACTGATTATTTTGGTCCATGAAAACTAGGAAGAATGGAATCAGTCTCGGCTTCGTACGGAAAAAAAAGTTAGGCTCGGCCCGATACTCCAGCAAAAAAATTAAGGCCCGAGCCCAGCCCGGCCCGAAAAGATTAGTGACTAGGCCAGGCCCGAAAGGATTAGTGACTAGGCCAGGCCCGAAAGGATTAGTGACTAGGCCTGGCCCGGCCCGGCCCGAGTCTTCAGAAGTAAGGCCCGAGCCCGGCCCGGCCCGAATGCCATTATTGGAAATCGGCCCGTGCAGACCTCTAGCTCAGTCCGTCCGTCCGTCTGTCTGTCCGTCTGTCTGTCCGTCTGTCTGTCTGTCCGTCTGTCCGCATATAACAACGCAAAAACTACCCAACCGAATCGTTTGAAATTTAAAATACATAATTATAACATAATTTTGTCGAGTCATTTCAAATGTTATGAAAATCGGATGGATAGATCAATTACAGGGACATTCAAAAGGATTCCGTTACATTACGGTCAATAGGGAAAAAAGTTTTAAATGCATTTTAATCGTTTGAAATTTAAAACGTATAATTATTGCGTAATTTTGTCGAGTCATTTCAAATGTTACGAAAATCGGATGCATAGATCAAATACAGTGACAATCAAAAGGATTCAGTTACATTTCGGTCAATGGGGAAAAAGTTTCAAATGCATTTTAATGATGTTACACTAGTTCGAACATAATAGAATTGGCATGAATCTATGAAATATATACTAAAATATGCATTCTGTACAATCTGTTATGCAAAGAATTTTTATTATTAAATTACAGGGCCGCACAAAAGTATTCCACTATATAATGCTATACGGGGAAACATGGTTTGGTACGTGTTTTAATTATATTCAACTATTTCACATTTTATGAATAAGATATACGTTGCTGAGGTGTAATAAAAATTACTTCCTGCATATTTACAGAAACGTAAAGATTTCGACTACTATACTGTATCCGGAGTACGCTCTACTATATCAGCAAGATCTGAATATTTTTAAAACTTCGTTATCGTACGAACGCACCTCATTTGCTACGTTGACGTGCAATTTCCAACTTGTTGAGTTTACGTTTATTTAATCATTAATTTCTGTTTGAAAAGCTTTTGAAATCTGGATTTTCTTCCTGTTTTTACATATTTATTAATAGATAAAGAAATAGATAATTCGCAATTTATAATTAAAGAAGTTAATCAGGATGTTTAAAAATTGTTCTGTATTACTTTTAGAAAATAATAAAAAAAGAATTGCCATTTCTTCTTTCGATTTTTTTTTAACATGATATGCACATATATACACAATCAGAACAATTTATTTAGAAACAGCAGTATTTTCATTTTACGGCGTCAAACTCAATTGTTCTATATTACTTTTTTAAAAAAATTGCAATTTCTACTTCTTATTATTATTTTAATATTTTAATGATATACCACTGCCCCCTCTACAATGCCTGTTCACTGAGCAGACGACAAGCGTGAAACGTCATGAAGTGGAGGCGAAATCACTAACCCTACTGGTTCCACAATCGCCACGAAGCTCAGAACGCGATCGTTGTCAGGGAAACCGCCTCCACTACGTCACAAGCGAGAAGGCATTGTAGAGGAGGCAGTGGATATACCCATATAAGCTCCTAATACGTACATTAGCATTCAAGATGATCTATTTGCAAACAATTTTTCGACCAATCAGAAGCCCGTATTTTTCTCCCCTATGCTAGCTTCGGTGGGATCGGCAAAAATGCTACCCGGTCAGGCGCAGAATTTTGAGACAGAAAAGTTGATTACGGAAAGTGACACTGCCATCAAGGGAAATCGACGTCGATACATTCATGACGTCGCAACTGAGTTCAACGTTTCCGTCGGTATTGTTCACATTACTATCCATGATCAACCGTTATCGTTCTTCGAGGACAGAATTCGTAATCTTCCTAAACAATGGGACGCCTGCCTAAACGCCATGGATGATTTTTTTAAAACAAACTTTGTATGCATTTCACTCATTAAAAGTTGTTGTTTCTATTTATGTATCTGTCTTCCCACATCTCATGGATACACTCTTTGAATCACTTTCATTTAAACACCCTTATACCTTTAACTTTTTCAATTATATTTAGTTTAACAGAACTATGCATATATGATGAACTTTATATATTTATTTCTTATTATTTCTTTTAATCTTTTCTATTCAGTAAATTTTTTCGAACATTTTGGCAACACTTTGCTCCTCTACATGTGCTTCTCTGTGATTGGTGTTTACCTTTCAGCTACAGCCACCTATCGCATATTTTCTATAATTTCTCCTCCCTGCTCTTTCTGTTCATTTGTAACCTTATCCCCATTAAGGTTACGTCTGTACATTGGCTGATGACGGGGTGTTAAAATTTCCAATCCGAAACACGCTATGTGAGTTCTTTCATTTTATGATGATTCACACAAAGTTTCATAATTTACTTGTAATTTATTGCCAGTTTTTTCGGTACTGTTTCATCTATACAATTCTCAGTTTAAATTTAAACTAGGGGTGGCTTTTCCGAACTAGTTTTACATAGCTTTTCTTCAGTTAACATAGTTTAACTTGTAAATTTTCGTTTAGCTGCAGATATTAAGTTTCGTTTGGTTGGGAGCACTAGTACAATTGCTAGAGTCTTTTGAATCCACGAAATTTAATTACAATAGCCTGGTGCAAAAAGTTTAGTACAGGAGCAATATCTGAGTTTAAAAAAATCTAAACTTGTGGTTTTATCATTCATTAAGGATCATGGTCCACAGTGCCTAACCCTGTTTTCTTGACTTTAAGATTCTGTACAACATATGTCCGGGTCAAATGGTTAGCCTAACGCGGAACCCACAATTTTTAGGTCCAAAGAAAGGTTGATACTCACTTTTATTGGCTCCAAAGAAATGAAAGGTTAATTGAAATAAGTCCAAAAACGGAGTCGAACTCTGGATCTTCTAAATAGTAACCAGATGTGCTGACCCATGCGCCACTGAACCTAAATCCTATGATCCCTCAAAAGTCGTCTCCCAATTGGTATTCATTGTTGTTAAAGCCCTACTCCCCTACACGACTATGCATATTTCAAACAGATATATTGTTTGCTGATACTTTTTAGGCAGTAAAAGAAAAAAAATCTGAGTGATTGATATTAAGATTTTAAAAAATACCTGTTACCTTACATATTTAACGCTACATTCTTATCTAAATGTCTGAAATGCAACATGTATAACACAATTGAAAAAAAAAACTTTTTATAATTAAACATATTTCTTAATTTTTCTTCTATTTTAATTTAACCCGAAAGATTAAAAAAAAAATGTTTAAAATTTATTTTTTTAATACCTTTTATTTCATTTACATATTTAACCTACATTCCTGTTTAAATATCTAAAATCCAAAATGAAAAAACAATTGAAAAAAAATCTTTTATAATTAAATGCATTTCTTAATTTGTTTCATCTATTTTAATTTAACCAGAAAGATTAAAAAAAATTAATTGAAAAGTTTGAATCAAATATGTCCAGGAAATGAATGCGAATCGTGCTAAAAACCACATAACACATGCAAACTCATTAATGCCGAGTGTGACTCAACTTCTTATTTCCCCTGTTTATATATTAACTTTTTTTATTCGAAGAATAGCAACGAAGAAGTAGGTGGAGGTAAATGATCGTTCGGTATTTTGTTTTGGTGCGGAGATCTGAAATGAGGTCAGAAAACAGCAAAGTCTTGTGTACGATCTAAAGGAAACTGCTGCTGACCACTCTTATTGAAATTTCACGAGTGAAATAGTAAATAATTGTTGTTTTCTTTGTACTTTAGGGAACGTGGACTTAAATTTAGAGAGAAAAAAAGTAATTTAACCCTTTCGGGTCCGAATTTTTTTTCTGTTTTTCGAAAAAATTACGTTAATAACATTAACATTAGATATTCAAAAATATTAATTAGTATTTAACGAATATTTCACCGTCTGAAAGGTAACGAATGTTGTTTTGCGTATTATTCGACTCAAATTTACATGACATTTGGCTAAGGAAGAGTTTTCGGAGATGTTTAGAAAATATTGTATTACAACAAAATTTAAATTACATGAAATCTTTCTAATATTTTTTTCGCTTTATTGATTCTTTTAGGAAAGTAACTTTTATTTTAAATTTAAAACATGAAATATATCTTTAAAATAAAAGAATCGTAAGCGGCGCAAAGAGGATTAAGCAAAAAATAATAACAATTATTATTATTACTAAATGCCTAAACATAAATGAAGTGATATAGTAAATGCATATTAATATTACTACATGTAAATAGTAACAAAAGTATTTGCTAAAACAAAATAATACTCCATTAAAAAAACATGTACTATTAATAGTACATCAGACCCGAAAGGGTTAACAAATTAACCTTTAACTGCTGTAAGCGGTCTCAGAGACCACAGAGTTTTTCCAATTTTCACAGTTTAACTCATATTTTTCAGTTTAACTATAAATAATGGTTAAATTTTGCCTTGCTTGAAGCCCTATTGCTATCATTAGAGACTTTTAAAAAACTGGATTTTAATTCTAATACCCTATAAAAAAAAATTTAGAATAGAAGTAGATTTTGGGAATTAATGTAGCATTTTATTCAACTTTAGATTAAGGGGTCTAGCACACCGCTCACAGTAGTTATGGGCTAAAACGCTTATTTGGAAAATGATATTTTCAAAGACTAGAAATTTAAACTTATTAATAAATTGTATATTAAAAAAATAATAATAAACGTCATTTTATAATGATCCAAAACGTGGCTTACGTAATAAACAGAGTATCTTATTACGTACGCCATGGGTTAAACATAGATATTCCTGAAACCATCATTAAGAAATTTTAAATGAAATTTCAGTTTTACAATTTTCGATGCTGCTATTTTTTAAACTTCTGAACATCGCACATTTTCATTTTTTACACCGTTGTATAGGCAAAAATGTACTTTTAAATGCAGTTTGTTTGAAAGCTGTATCTCAATTTATTTTTGAGTTAATAATTTTTTTGTAGTTTATAGTACTTTTTTCTTCATCGTGTCAACAAAAATTATTCCATTTCTGGACATTAAACATGAACCAATTAGAAACGAATAAAATCCAGGCATCACAGGATTTCAGATATGCTTCAGATATCTCTATATATAGGATAATGTTTTTGTACTAAACTTTTTTTGTCCGGGCTGTTATAATCAAAATTCATCTATTCAAAGTCTTTTTAATAACACTGAAGTTCCAAATGAAATAAATTTCGTTGTAGTTAAACTGTAAAAATTTGTAAAAAGCAGCAATCTGCGATACCGGTAACATCAGTTAAAGATTAAACCTTTCAGATCAAAAGGTAAGAATCTACTAAATTGCAAATGCGAATTTCGTTTTAACAGCTTATAAGTTGAATACTGTTGAATGTGTTTCGTTGGGACTTACACTGTTAGTTAGATAAATTTTAAGGAAAAGTTGTTGAATATAGCATACAGTTTCAAGTCGTTTAGTTATGAAATTATGAGGAAACATGCTAATAATGAAGTGAATACGATTATGAAAAAACAGCCTTTGGAAAAACTTTTACGAGCGCATTTCTAGGAAACTTGAAATGTCAGTCAAGTAATTTTTCAAGAAAGTTTTAGTACATAATATATTAGTCTACATTACTTAGTAATTGATTCTGGAGGGGAAAATTCTATGAACAGGTGAACTTGATTAGGAAAGATTAGCCTTTAAAAGAAATTCTAATCAACGGATTTTGATTAGACTTGCATTGTTAGTTAGATAGTTTTTCAAGAGTGGTTTTAGTATACTCCATATAGTTCAATAGTTCTATACCAAATACTGCTGTAAAAGATCAAACAAATAAATTAGATCTTAACCAAAATTTTGGTTACATGAACTAATTTCTGTGAACAAAAACTACTGAATATAGTAAAGAGAGCTTTTTTTTTACACGTGATATTTTTTTAAATCACCTTTATAGACCTTATTTTTTTAAATAGCTTTATAAATGCAAAAAAAAAAAAAAAAAAAAAAAAAAAAAATGTTCACATGTGCCCCACTAGTGGGGCAGTTGCGAACACACGTGAGATATATGTGAGCACAAGGAAAAGATATCCTTTGACAGGCTTTTTTATTCTGTTATTCATTTATCTTCATAATCATTAGTTATATTATGTGTTAAATTCCCTACAAAAAATAACATGTATAAATTTCTCTAATTTCTAGGTGATATGTTTAAGCATAAGATTATAAAATGAAATAATTAGACTATGAAGGGAAAGGGAGGTATTAAATGGAAAATTATTGTTGCAATAAAATAAAAAATAAACTAGTCGTGGGGGGGGGGGGCACCGTAATACATACCCATCATGGCTATGCATAATATAAAATATGAAAATAAAACGAATGTAAACAATTTATAGAATGCATCGCAATTTCAAAATAAAATTTAAACGCATATTTAAATAGTTATAATATAGGGTAGATGTACCAGTAATGGACCCCCTTACGGAATTTCTTTAAAAAATAATTTTTTATTAATAGTTATAATTATTATATTCTAATTTTTTTTTCATATTATATTAATCTTTCAACAATGTTTAACTAATTCCATAGTTACATTTAACAATAGAAATAAAAATTTAATTTTCAATAACAGAAATATGTCTAAACACCCAAAAGCCCAGTAATGGACCGCGCCTATGTTCCAGTAATGGACACCCTACGTCCCATTAATGGACCACCCTACAAAAAATTAGAGATAATTGTTTTTTCAATTGTATTTTGCTCCAGAACTTAATGGAAGCATACTAATAAAATAAAATATTAAAACTTAAGTTAGAAATTCATTACAATGATTTATAATGAAAAAACATAAAACAAAATATTTAAGTTATGAATTTATTATAATCAAGGATTTATAATGTGAATATAAAAACAAATATTAATGACATTCTTAAAAGTTTATTACATTAAAGGATTTATATTGTAAAGACATAAAACAAAGTATTTAAATTTAAAAGATTTATAAGATGAAGACAATGTTTTAATGAAATCAAGTTCAGATAAAATAAGGCATTAATTAAAAAATCTCCAATCTTCATTCATATCATTATCTAAATGAGGTGCTGTGCAAATATGAAATATAAATAACCAATCTTCAATTTTATCATCACTTTCCGATAGTCAAACTATTAAGTACGGAAATTTAAAATGGATTTAAAATGATAAATGTTCTTGTACTATCCAACCATTTTCTGATAATCATATAGCCCATCAATTCGGCACAGATTGATCCCACAATTTCCCTTGAGACATGCTTATATGGATATATTTCACCAATGGAACAATCTCACTATTTGCTGAACAACATCCCATAACAGTGATTTGTTCTTTTTCGTTATTTGGTGCTACATAATACACACTACATAACTGATTTTAGTCCCAAAATTATCCCTGTTTTAAGAGCACAAAAGAAAACTAGTTTTAACTGCTAAAAAATTCTCTCTGTATGCTTTAGAATTTGTAAGAAGATATTAGTAATATCTTCTTCCAAATATGATTCTACATTTCTGAACCAACTTAAAACAACTTATTTGTACCGGCACATCTAGATTTTGGCAAATGTTCTGCTTGCTTTTTGTACCAATTTTGTATGTCTTCTTAAAAACAACTATATATAAAGAAATTGCCTTTATTAAATTCTAGTAAGTAAAATTTAAGTATTAAATTTGATTATTTAGCTTTTCAATTAAATCAAAATATTTTATCTCTACTGAAATTACACTTATAGTATTGGTCACTTGGATGGTCCATTAATGGAAAATCACGAAATAAGCAAACCAGTAAAGGACCACCCCTCCTAAAATCTTAAAAATAATAAAATTTTGTTAATGACCATTGGTATAGGAACATCAAAGTTTTATATTACTATTCAAACAAAAGCATTCAATTTTTACAAGAAAATAAAGAAGATATAAATTAAGTAAGTAAAGTCAGCTCTTAGCGTGTTCATTAAGATTTTCAGTAAAACTGTGAAACTTTATTATCTGCTTTCTAATTTCTTTGATGAAAAGTGTAAAAAAAAATCCAGATTATAGAGCATGCAAGGGGGAGCAAAGAAAAAAATAATAAAAACTTAAATACCATTTATTATTATTTTTATAAATTAAAAACTACGAGGTGGCCCATTACTGGAAGGTGGTCCATTACTGGCACATCTACTCAACATAGTAATGCTCTATTAAAGAATTGCTGATGAGCCAATTTCGACAAATTATATAAAACACCGAAATAGTCTAGTAGTACCGTATTGCTTAAAAGAAATATCCTTATAACTCCAAAAATAATTATCACATTAACTAACAATTTACTGCATCGAATTAAGCGTCTCATTTCCAATTAAAATATATCTTTGAATTGAAATTTGAATGAAATACAGGGTCATGAAAAATCGAGGAATGTGGAAACTAGGATTACACATATCTCGGCAACTAATAATCCAATCGACTTCGTTTTTTAAGAAAAATTTGTGTTATTTTATTGCTTTTTACGTCCATTCCTTAAAATAAAAAAATTCAAAAATTTTTATACACCTTTCATTAGAACAAATTTTTCGAGAGTCCAAAAAGAAAAAATAGTTGCGGAAAATCGAGGTTACTGATATTAGATAGGTTTCATCCTATTATTACATACTAAATACATACAAAATTTCAAGTCTCTATCTCAATTTGTTCAGGATATAGAGCGTTTACAGACAGACGGGCGAACGGCAAAACTTTTTTTTCTAAAAATATGTTTTTCGGAATCTCCAGTATCTGAAACGTGTAAATCCGTCAAAATTTTTTTTCGATTTTCAAAACGATTGCGAGACTTACCCTATACTATGTATGATGGGTAAGTAAAAAGTAAATTAAAATAAACTCCTAAATTTATTCTATGTGTTTTGGTTTTGGGGAGTTTTTAGGAAGGGGACATTTAGATAAAATTCGATAGACATATGCCGAAATACGATAGATTCTTACCTTTGTATTTGCCTTATTTACTTTTAAATTAACGTTAAAAAAGGAGGTTTTAATGATGAAAAAATTCGATTATAAACCTCCCAAATTTAACTTCTTTTACTTTTGAAAGAATAAGGTATTACAAATGAGATTTTATGGTAGTTTATCAGTTTAAAAAAATTATTTCCTTAAGATATTACTGTTACCTATCTCCATTCAAAGCATCATTGTAGTTATTTTAGAGATGAAATTAAGCAATACAAGTTTAGAATAATTGAAAATGAAATAGAAATGAAATAGAAAAGTTTGCAAAGTTGTTTAACACAATACATTTTGTATTAACAATGCATAAAAAATATTGTTATAAATCGTTTACTAAAATATTGCAGAACAATATTGCATATTTATTTAAATTACAATTGAAAGTAAACGACCTTGTTTCTCTTTATGCACTTATTGACAGATGTTTTTTTGGAAGTTTCAATACAAAATCAAATGCTGTACAGTAAAAAGTGTTTTATTTTAGGAAAATTTTAGATATTGAAGCTAGCATTATTTATTATGAAGTTAACTGAAAGAAACAGAATCACAGAATGATTATTGGGGCACTTATGAGCTGTTCATATCTGCCCCAACTAGTATGTTCACAAATGCCCCACACGGCCACTAGAATTAAAATGACAAATCATTAACATTTCTCAATTTTAGAAGAAAATTATTTTTATCATAAATGTTTATTAGTAGTTTTAATATATGCTAAAATCCTAAAACTCAAGCAAATGAATAAATAAAAAAAAGTTATTCGCTTAACAAATTGAAACTGAAATTTTAGTTTTGAAATCTATAAGGAGTATTTTGGCTTCTGAGGACAAACAAAATATCAAAGAGCTTCAAAAAATTTTTTACCATATGTCTACTGGGGCTGTCATTGTTTTTTTTTCCCCTTCAAATAAACAAGTAAAAAAAATCATGCATTAAGCATAGATTATGAAGCACTTTCCAACACTTCTTGAAATCTTTAACAAAACTTTGTTAGCAAGGGAAATAATGTATTATTGTTCATATCCAAGTATATATTCCAATATTTTTGATAAGCCCTGTATTTGATCTGTCGGTTAATATATAGACTATATAATGGTAAAATTTATTTTAGCAAGAAAACGCCTAACTGGTTGTGATTTTCCTTTCAGCAATTTATACTAATAGTTGGAAACATACTTGAATACTTTTGTTTAGCCCTGCAAAATACATAGTACCTTTAATACATGAAAGTATTTTACTAAAGTTTAGTTTAAAAATAAATTCTCTTTAAACTACTTAAATCAAATTTCTAAAAATTATTATTCATAGGCGACCATGTATCCAGTTCTTTGCGTGACCCTGTATATCATTTTATTTATATTCTACAAACATTTCTTAGTAAACTAAATGCAGTTCATCGTACAAAAGCATAGCATATTTAAAAACTAACTTTAAGTAACGCTCATATTCAGTAACCTTTCCGAGATATTTTGTGTAACACTGTATATCTAAATTGTGTAACAATTAACATTTATATAAACCATATAATATGCATACATCTACTGAAACTTAAAAGCGTATATCATAATTAAAAATGCATTTTATCCATTTAACAGCCTCTTCCATAATATACAGGACTTCGGATAGAATCTACTATGTGAAATTTTTTGTGTGTCCCTGTAAATACTATACACTAGTATTATATATGAAATAAATCATATTAATCCTCAGCAACGTATATCAATTTGATTATATATGAAATCGTTTACCATAGTTAAAATATGTCGCAAACAATCCCCCCCCCCTTTATTATTATATTTGAATTCTTTTGTGTGGCCCTGTAAATGAATAATAACTATTTTTTTTCGCTGCATACTTTACAAAATGCATATTTTAGTGCATTTTGTAGATGCATATAAATTTAAAGATGTTTGACAGGGTGTAACATCTTTAAAATTCATTTGAAACGATTTTCCCCTTAGGCCGTAATGTATTGGAAAACTTTTGACTTTTTTTCCTGTAAATAAACTAATCATGGCAGAATCTTCATTTTCAATAGGGCTCGCGCTCGGGTAAACGTCATTAACGTCCAAAAATTTCATGACAATCCGAGTGTATTTAAGAGAGTTAGAGTACGGCCAGACGGACAAACAAACCGAATGCATAAGCACTTTTCAACTTTTTTGGAAAGTCGAATTTATGTAAATTTTAAAACTCGAATTTATGTAAAAATTTTATAAAACAAAATTATAAAACTTATTTTGGTGCTTAAATGCGGAATTTGTAGAACGCTGGTGGTAATGTAATTGCAGAAATTACACTAATCTACAGCATATCTTTACTTGAAGAAGATATACATAGCTTCATAGTTATTGTACAGGTTTACACAAACGAATTCTATTACGCTACAATATATGAGCAATAATGCCTAAAATGTATTTTGATACTAATATGTTGAGTTAAATTTTACGAAATTTGTATAAGTTATTGAGACATAATGGTGACATGTTTGCCATTGAAAATATGTGCAACATTTATAGTTTTTTACAGAGCAACACAAAAAAAATTTTCAGAATGAATTCAGACAAATTCATATGTTCACTATATCGACAATTACTGCAGGAAAATCCATTTTCTAGGACTTCTTTCGATTTATGATGCTTGATGTCCGTCTATGCGTATAACTCGTCTTCAACTAACATTTTTAACACTTTTTTAAGGTCCCTTTTTAGGTGCGTTCGTAATTATGTAAATACGTAGCACCTATAGTTGTCGTTCAGTCCGTCCGCCTGTCCGACCGTCCGTCCGTCCACATATAACAACACAAAAACTACTCAACCGAATCATTTAAAATTTAAAATATATAATTATTACATAATTTTGTCGAGTAATTTCAAATTTTATGAAAATCGGATGCATAGGTCAATTACAGGAACAATCAAAAGTATTCCGTTACATTACGGTCAATAGGGAAAAACATTTCAAATGCATTTTAATCGTTTGAAATATATAATACCTAATTATTACATAATTTTGTAAAGTCATTTCAATTTTTTTGAAATTCGGATGCATAGATCAATTACAGGGACAATAAAAAATATTCCGTTACATTAAAGTCAATGGGGAAAAATGTTTCAAATGCATTTTAATGGTGTTGCACTCCTTTGAACATAGTAAAATCTATATGCATCTATAAAGTACATATTATAATATACTTTTTGCATAATCTGTGGTACAAAGAACATTAGTTATTGATTTACAAGGCCACACAAAAGTATTCCATTACATAATGGTATAGGGAGAACATTGTTTGGTACGCATTTTAATTGTAATTAACTGTTTACAATTTTATGAGATTGATATATGAGACTGATATTTATAAAACTTCGTTATCGTACGAACGCACCTTATTTGCTAAATTTCACGTGCAATTTCCAACTTGTTTTTCCTACGACCGAATTTCTCTTAAATCCTTATAAAGTACTCGTACTTCTGATATTGTTAAATTTATGTTTGAATAACAAAAATGTTATTAGATTTTCCCCCCCGCTTGCAGCATCTGTTGTGCGAAATTTCATGACTAAAATTTTAAAATGGACTTTTTTTTTTCATATGTCAGCCATACTCTACCTTAAAATTAGTTATTAAGCAATAAACAAAATTTCCCTTTGAAATTTTTTTTTTTAAGCGTCCCTTAGAAGGAAATAGATTCAACAACTTTAAATAAAGCTGATTTTTTTATGTTTCACTTTATGACAGCTATACTGAATTTAAAAATATTTTATTGAATATAGCACATATTCAACAAAATTTTCTTTTCCAGAAATAGCTTTCCCTTGGCGGAAATAAAGTGATTTTGCTTTCTTATGCACGGATGGACGGATTGAACAACAACTATAGACATAATTACAAACGCACCTAAAAATAGCAGTTATTCTTAAATTAATGAAAACTTTATCAGAAAATATGTCCAAAGATTGCAGTGCGAAAGCCTCGCAATGCAAAACTTGGCATTTATATAAATTCAATAATAACTGGTCTGGTGTCAAAACGGAAATACAGATCTGTGTACTTTTCTATTTTAAGAGAAAGGTTATATTGAAGATATCCCTAACGTTAAATCAGTTAGAAATCACATGGAGCGCTTTTAAATATAAAAAGTCTTGTGCATTATTCTTTTAAAGGATTTTTTCCCACCAAGAATTTTAATTATATGTCATTTATAAGCATCGCATGTGGATGTAGAAAAGGCTTGTTTCATCCCAGTCATTTATATAGCATATATATGTATATAAAAGAGCTTGTCCTGACTGACTCATAATCAACAGCTCAAATTACTGAACAGAAAAGCGTGAAAATTGGGGGAAACATATTTCTTATGACATAAGTGAGCATTAAGAAAGGATTTTTGAAAATTCCCCTCCTCGTAAGGGAGTTACATTGGCAAGTCGAATATTTTAGAACATGTCACCATATCCTACCAGCCGTTTTATGTAGGAGCATGAAATTACAGAATATAAATCTACTAAAAGAATAATTAAACATAGGTTTCAGAGATTTTAGGAATTCCCTCCCCCAAGTAGTGCTATAGGGGAAAATTTTAGAACTTGCGCTATATCTTGGAAATATTCAAACTTTTTCAGAAACTCTCACGTGATAAAGAATTCAAAAATACTCCTACCACTCTTTCATATTATGAACCTATTTTCCTCCCTCACCACCAATTTGCCCAATTTTGAGGGAATTTTTTCAACTCAGCTCCTTATTATACTACAGCCAGATTCGACATCATTTGAAAGCTTGGCCATAGGTGATACTCCTCACTGGTTTTCGATAGGTGGGGTTTATTTTGACCCCGGACAGATAAGGAGTACAGTCCCCCCCCCGGAAGTTGGAAATGATTTTTTTCATGTGACGTATTGTTTGAAAGCTTTTGGCCAGTACATTTTTAAGAACCCGATCTTTGCTCCTTTTTTCATCATTAGAGGGCCTTTAAAATTTTTTAATTTGTCCATTAGTACTTCAAACATTTTCCAAATATTACGAAAACAATTTAAATAGCAAATATAAACAATTTAGAAGTTTTTCTCCTATTTCCACACAGAGTACGTGTGCGTATTTCAGACAGATCGAGTTAAAGAAATAAAATCATGCAAATTTTAGAATTATTTAAAAATCTTCATGGGCCTGGGTGACGCTGGGCAATCTACTAGTTTATACAGTTTTCAGTTAAAAAAGGGACAATGATTTGAACAGACGCCATCTTTTAGATATTATTAGTCAGATCTGAAATTTCTCTCTCCGATATTGAACCTATAGAGCATAGAATTTAGCTGTATTATTCAAATTTACGATTAGAAAATTGGTAAACCTTCTCTTTTCCCGTATACTCTTTTAACGGGTGTATCTCTGATGCTTAATTGGCCAAATATTTCTGAAATATACACAATTTTATACTTTAATTATTTGAGAAGCAGACACACTGTGAGGTATAGAATGCATTTATATATTTCTAATTTCTTAGCAGAAAATAAATAGTTAAAATTTATGTAAAAAGCACAAATAAATATACTACAATTGCTTTCAAGTGCATATAACATAAAATTATTTAAAATACATTAAATATATTTTAATTTTTTTTAAAAACCATTAAAATTAATCCAATATATTTTCAGCCATTATACAGCCGTCCTCAGTGGGGATTTAAATGTTGTTATTATATATATATATATATACATATATATATATATATATATATATATATATTTATATATATATATATATATATATATATATATATATATATATATATATATATATATATATATATATATATATATATATATTTTTTTTTTTTTTTTTTTTTTTTTTTTTTTTTTTTTTTTTGCAATTTATGACAGGCCGACTAATGAAATAAAATGCAAAATGAATTTTTGCCGAGATGTGTTACTTTTCTTGCGGGTGTGTGGTATTGTTTAAATAATTAGGTATTTTGAGTATAATAAATGACAACTTTAAGAAATAGAAAAAAAGTTTACGTAACGATTTCCTTTCTTTGATAAAGATATAATACGTCTGACAATTTTAATAAACACGGTTACCGCAACGACTACAAAATATTTGAAAACATACTCACATTTCCTTGAAAATATTAATAAACATTTAAATTTAAAACCGCTTTGAAAACCGTTATTTTTATTTAGAACAATACAGTTATTTTCAGTTATCCATTTCCTAAGTTGTATTACACGTTGCATAACATTAAAGGAATGATACAAAACACAAACACAAAGATTACCCACCGGAGCGACAAGAAAAAAACATAATCTCATTCCTGTCATTTTCATTCGACAAAAAAAAAAAAAAAAAAAAAATACAAATAAAATAAAATCGAAAATAAAAACATAGAAGCCCTAAACAAACCTTTACCTCTTACCGAATATCTCCTGGGGCTATTTCAAACATTTTTCCTTTCTTTCTTAATTATTTCTTTCCTAAGGGAAGAAGATTCGAGAAAAAAAGGAGTCTTTTTCTATTTTCTGTCTTTTCTTTTCCTTTTACAATTTAGAACAGTAGGTGAATATTCCGAACCCTTCTCTCGTTGAGGCGCGTAAGTAGGCTTTTGACAGATTACGTCTTGCTTCAGCGCCCATCCAGATTGAATGCACCAAATGAAGACTTCAAAATCTGTTCTCCGATTTATGTTTTTTGAGAAGAAATCAGACAACTTCGGTGACAAAAATAAAGAATGTCGAACTGCAATTTTTCCTAGAGGGCCAGAAGATTGGATATCAATGCCCACTGGGTAGACGAAGATTAAACAAAACAAAGAAATTGAATATTTGAAAAAGAGTTACGGTTATGGTCTTTCCGATTCGCTTTTGTATGTAGAATAATTTGCGCATTAACATAGTTTATTTCGGATTAGTTCTGTTAGTTTGCCTCTTGAAGACTTTATTCTCATTTTATTACCTAGATTCTTATTTTATTCGCAAAAATGTATCCAAATTGTTAAATTTCCCTTATTTATTTTTTTCCTGTCTATTTTTATTAAATGGATTATTCCCTCATTTGAATATTCCTAGAAAGCATTAATCCTTTCTACAAGCTTATTCCATCACTAATTTCAACTTTAAGGTTAAAGCAGTGGTAGCTTTAGGTAAAATATTTAGATAATGTATTTTTAAACTTTTCACCACCTTCAAATAAAGTATTACTAAACTTATATGATGTCTGGATAAATTTCAAATCACGAGCATTCATGCATAAAAATGGTACATTGTGGCATGATTATCTAAGTAAAGTACACTATGTAAAAAAAGTAAAAGCACACAATTTTTTTTTTTATTTACTTAATTGTGATTTACATTTATGGTTTGATTCTTTTACAAGTATCATTTTATACTAACTCTTTTAATGTGAAATAAAAATTAAATTTTTACACAGTTAATTTATAGGAAAAGGAACTTAGCTAATTATAAAAAAAGGGGGTACAAGGAGAGCTGTGAAAATTTTTATTTATTGAACTCTTCTGCTATTGAAAGTTCAATAATAAGTTCAAGTTATTATAAGTTAAAAAACATTATTATTATTATTATTATTTTAGACAAAAAAAATCATTTTTAGGTTTATTTTGTTTTTTAGAATGTTTAACCCTTTCAAAGGCAAAATATTTTTGCTCCAAATATGTTCAAATAATTGATTCACACAGCAATTATAGAAGAACTTTATTTAAAAATAATCAAGAGCTCTTTTTCATCTATACTATGAGATCGAAATTGTACTAAAAATATACTGGTGCCAGTTCGCAATTGGAACAGTAAAATTAACCATTTGCAGACTGCAAACGGCGGCTCTGAAAGGGTTAATAAATAACTTTAAATAAATAACTTTTCAAAAAGGCCAAGTCATAGAAAAGAGAAAAAAAGAGAGAAAAGAGAAAAGAATAAAGAATTAGAAAAGAGAGTAAAAGCATCAGAGTGATCGCTAAAATGTTTAATATTAGGGAAACTATATTATCAAACCATCTTAGAAATTCAGAGTTTCACGGAATTAAAGGAAAAAACGAGAGGAAGATCTAAAACACTAACGCTTCGGTATGAAAAAAAAAAAAAAAAAAAAAAAAAAAAAAAAAAAAACATTATCAGAGAGTTGAAAAGGGAAAATTCTGCAATTTCGAAGGTCCGAATTCAAGTAGGGCTAACACATGTGTTATGCCAAACTGTATATAATTATGTAAAAAAGTCCAACGTCTTCATTTTCATGACGAGACATCACCACTCAAAGTGAACAAATATACATGCATCTAGACATAAAGAAAGTGGGAGTTTGAAAGTCCGACTATATAATTATCGCATAGGGTGGAAATACAACTCTGATACTTTTAGAGCATCACTTTTTTGCAAATGGAAAGAAAACGCCTTAACAATACTTTAATAATTGTATAAAATGCTTATGAGTCCTTTTACTTTTTTTTACAGATTTTCGTGTAAGCAACAGAAATTATATTAATAAGAACAAATTCTATTCCTAATTTACTGTTGATTACTTTGATTTTATTTCCAGTTAGTTGTACAATGTTTTGCAAATAAAGAATTTTGCACCAACTTAATCACTTGTGCTTTATATACTTCTATATAAGTATATCCATCTTATTACGTATTGATGACATAGAGAAAAATAAAAAGTACCATTATAAATAAGAAATCTTACTTATGATTTTAATGACTAAGAAACACATTTTACTTAGCATTTCATTCTGTTCTATGATTTATATTTTTTGAAAATATATCAAAGAATCAACTTTGGACGGAGAATAAAATACAATTTTGCATAATACTTTTTCCTAGACGAAGAATAAAAAATATACGACATTTTTCTGTAGTTCACGACTGAATATTTAAAAACTTTGTGGGAGCAGAAAAATCTCTGTCACATAAAGGTAAATAATTTTGCTAATACCGTAATTAAATTTGTTGTGACCTTTACACTTTCTCGGAGTATACTGAAAAAAATATTGAAAAATATGAAAAGTGGTAACTAGTTTCATAGAGAAATATATGATAAACAAGCTGAAGCAGACAGGTTTTCAATAAAAGTATTATTTTAAAATTGTTTAATGTTGAAATAGGTAAATTTAGTTCAGTTAAATAAACTTTCTAGAATCAAAAGCTGTCCATAGATTATTTATTCTGCTTTCACAAACGCATATTTTAATGGGTTGTGGTAAGCAGTATCCAATCAGTTTTTAATTTGTAATATTTTTTTTAAATTCATTAAATATTTCACTTTTGAATAGATACTCAATTATCTGAATAAAATTTGAAATAGTTTTTGACCTGCTGTTGCCAAATTTTAAAAATACTCTTCAAATTAAAATTATATTTAAAAAAAATATTTACAAAGAAAAAAAAACTTCATTAATTTTGAAAGAATCTAACTTCATTATTAAAATACAATGCAAACTATTTTTCCGCCATAATTGAGTATCACTGTAAACAAATGATAAATGCTTTCCAATCCATATTCTACAGTAAGAATGTTGTACTGTCCATGAACAATGCTTATAGATTTAATCATGTTTAAAATAGTCTAATTTCATTAAAATAAGCTGCAAATGATTTTTATCGCCCCATATAGGTCATAATACAAAGGTTGTCTTTTGTGTCTCCCTGTAGAAAATGCTATAGATTCTATTTCCAAAAGGTAACTTTCTTTGGAAAACTTCAATAACATACACCAACATATAACACAGAGTGGTAATCCAAGTATACTTATGCCAATTTGAGCGCGACCAGACAAACCGGTCATAAATGTTTTACAAATATATATGGAAGTATTAAAATTAATAAATGCAAATGTATCACTCTCAGATCTTATCCCTTTAAGACCCGATGAAATTATAAACAAAGCTAGCCATGCTGATTGAAAGAAAAACATCCACTGCATCCACTATCTGTTGATAAAAAATTATACTTTGCTCTTTCTGCAAGCCTGAATGACAGTTCGATTTGGGTTTTTATTACATACAACTGGGAAGCAAAAATTTAAAAGAATGTCTAACCAGTACGATCGTGCGGGTTGGGACTTAAAGGGTTAAGGCAGCTAGTCACTCAACTTCCGAATTACCCGAGGTAATGTTAAGTCTAAGAGCGTTTGGTGCATTTTTATATTCAAAATATCGTCTCGCGAAATCAATATTTTTTGGGATTTTTTTTTCCTTCTGTATACTCTTTTTAAAGGATGTCTGTTTTTTTCTTAGTAGTCAAAATATTTCAAAAAAACTATATTTATAAAATATAGTATGTAGAAGTACAATATGTATGCAGTGTTAAAACTTTACACCCAGTTCGTCAGCTTTTAATACATAAAATATCAAATTAAATAAATAATTTAGAAATGTTTTGAGAACTAAGAAAAAAAAATAGAATCCTTTATTAAGTGAACACTGAAAAAAGAAGTTAAAATTATTAATTTTCCGAGGAAATATTTTGAATAAAAGAATGCAACAAACGGCCATAAACTTGACTTACCAAAAGGGAATTCGGAATCCGTGTGACTGGCAGCCTTAATGTTATTGAAATAGTATTATCTGCAAACAGAGGACTTTAAAAAAATCAATAAAATAAATAAATGAGAAAAAGGTATGTCTCTTCAATAGTTATGCAAAGACATTCGTTAAAAAAAAATAATTAAAAAAATAGTCAACCGAATTGGATAACACCCTTAGTTGAAATTCAGTGAATAACAGGGAAGTTTTCTATGTATGATGGCAATGACTACAAATGAGCAGTTTATTCTAGAAATATACCAGGGGTTCAAAAATAGATTGACTGATTTTAAAATTCAATATCTTATAAATGGTCTGGGCGCTTTTAACTACGCTTTTTTTCTTTTACGGCAATGTTAAAATGAATAGGATAATGTAAATTTAATAGCTAAAAAACAGCAATGGCAATTGTAATGTTAATCGATTTTTTTTTTTTTCTTTTGGAAAAAATTAAAGAAATTTTTTTTTTATTTAAATTTCTTTATTTAAGGAAAAGACCCGTCTAAAGAAAATAATTCTACAAAGGTAAAATAAAATATTTTACATTAATTTTGGCATTAAGATAACACAGGTCTACAAGAAAAAATATTTTTTAAGCTGCATGTTAAAATTTTGTTTAATTGTATAGTTTCTAGGGTCCTATAGTTCCTAGGGATTGTTGTATCCAAATATGACCTCCATTTTCCTAAATCATGTACAGTGTATTGGTACACGAACAGTACATGGAGAATTATACATTAGAAAAACACAGTTCAGATGAAAAATGGAAAAAAATCAATATTTTATTACAAGTAACTCTGTTGAAATTTATACTACAGGCTCCAAATGATTCGTTCTCTCCTTGCTTACATTTTACATTTCAGCAGATGTGTGAATCATGGTAAAAACTTATGTCTGTTAATAATAATTTTTGTTCGTTCTTCAAATTCCTCTCATTTTCTATTCGCATTTCTCCTGAGTGTCGCTCTTAAAAACATAAAATTAATGTATGGAATCGTTACGGATATAAACTTTTTTATTATTAAAGATTAGGATACAATATTTCAAGTTAAAGGGAGAAAAATTACTCTTAATTAAACTAAAACCATGTCTGTTTGAAAAAAAAACCTGTTGTGATGAAATTTTTGAAATAATTTTATCAGTTTCAGTGAGTAAAACTTAGAAACGGTTAATAAATCTTATGCAATATTTTAGTTGCAGACCTGTGTAAACAAAGCAAATAATAGTAGTAATTAGTTTAATTATATATTTTTTAAGGATTTTAATTATAGCCCTAGGTATTACGAGCAACCGTTAATACCAGGGCTTTTATAAATCCCTTGTTTCTCGTATTAACAGAGTTTGATTGTATTTTGGAAATTTCCAAAAAATGTCAATAAGTAATTTTCATATTTCATATTTTTTCAATAAGTGGAAATGATTTTAATTACATAACATACTTGTATGTGCTAACAGATAATACGCAATATAAAATAAAAATGAACATAATAAAATCAGTCAAAGCTTATAAATTATTTTCATCTGTTACCATAATTTTAAAATAGCGATTACGAAAGAAGTAATAATTCTAAGCAATGAAATTTCTGATAAAAAGTGAACTCTCAAATATAAACAAATAAGCAAATTTTCAAGTGATTATAATCTGTACATCATAAATTCAAATTACATTTATGCCAAATAAAATTATCAAATAATTAACTAAGTATTTTAAAAGACATTAAAGAAAAATAGGGCTGTTCAACTTCTATGAAACAACAATTTACAAAAAATTATGACTATTATTAACTATTAGAAACTCTGATTTATAATATAAGCATTTGACTTTTATTTTTTTTTCATTCGATATTAATAATAATGTTTTTCTTGTATATTTAATAGATGTGAAGATGTAGTGGTATGGAAAGGATATTTTTATGCGAATTTCTCTTACATAATCAAGATTGAATATATTTCCTTTTTCAAATGGTGTTATTTTTCATTTTGTGCACGTCTGAGTGAATACAAAGAACATACAATACATCTCTCAATAGATACATCAAATAAATAGAGCCATGAATCTGGATTAACTTGATATAAAGAATATAAAGGTAAGTCTTACGTACTTTTCTTCTTATATTGATATAATATTTAAAATAAAGTAAAAGAGAAACTAATCTTATTCACGCAACTTCAGTGTCAGGAAAACAGGATAACATATTTCTAACAGAATGCACAATTTATGGTGAGCTTTGTTAATATGTGTTTTACTGAGATGAAATATGACAATTTTTGTGACAAAAGTTAAAAAAATAATGTCGTGCTTTATTTTTTTCTTAAAGAAAAAAAAAGATTGAGCCTTTGGGGAGACAAAATCCTGTTGAAGATTAAGAAGTAAAGAGACTGAATTTTTGACATAGAATTACGGTTATGATCTCTCCGATCCCCTTTTGCATGTGAAATAATTTTCTCATTATCATAATTTATCCGGGATTAACTTCGTTGGCCTTCCTTTTTATTCTGATAACATTACTTGGGTTTTTATTTCATTCATGAAAATCTAATACTAATACATTTCTTTTATCTCTTTTCGCCATCTTTTTCTATTAACTAGGATAATTCACTCACTAACTATTTAAATTTCAAATAAGTCACCGATATACGTAAAGCTGATGTGGTCTGTAGACCATAACGCGTACCTGTAAGGATTGATATTTGTATATCCTGTATGTCCGCTTTGTTATACCTTAATCAGAAAATTGTAGAAATGTAATTACTAAAAATACTTAAGATTGCGATGATAACAGACATGCACTGGGAAATACTAGTCTTGAATTGAATACAGTCTTATGCTAAGGAGCCGTAGTCGGTTTCGTATTACATATATGCAGATGCACGGGAAGCAAAACTAAAAAATAATACGTTTATTTTAATCCCTTTTCGCTACCTGTTTCTGGTAACTAGATTATTTAGTCATCTAACTATTTAAATTTCAAATAAGGCACTGATATACATAAAACTGGTAGACCGTAATGCACGATTGTAAAGATTAATATTTCTATATTCTGTATGTTCACTTTGTTATACCTTTATCGAAAAATTGTTAATATAAAAATAATAATAATGCTAATTATGATTGCAAAAGTTAGAGACGTACGCAGAAGAACGGGGGGGGGGGAATCAAGTGTTGGATTTTAACTGAAAATAGCTTGCTGAAAAACAGTAATCAATTCCTTATTAAACATATGCAGTGAATGCAGGGGACTCATTAAGTTCTTCAGATGCGAAGTGCACATTTATGCACATTTGTACATCATAGGTTTCAGTTGCATAGCTCACTTATTATTTAAAAACACTCGATTTAGTCTATAGTCGCACTCTAAAAAATATGCGTAAATGTACACATAAAAATGTGTAAATCAATGATACAAAAACGATTTGTTTATGTGTGTAAATTTGTATGTAAATTGCCAAAACACACGCCTATGTAAATTTCAAAATTTACATTTCAGTGTGTAATTTGATGATAACACTAACTAAGGAACTGCAAGAAGTGTAAGTCACCGATTTTCATGAAAGTGGTATCGTTGGAAAGTTCTCATCGTGAGCAATAAAAAACTCAATGGAACTACCCGTCGCAAATGAATCGTTTTCGAAATATCCGACAATTTATGTCACCTAACTAGTGCATTCTTACTGGAGAATCGCAAAAAAATTTAGTTCAGATTTTGACGAAAGTGGTATTGTTGGAAAGATCGCATCATAAGGAGTAAAAATCTCGATAGAACTACCTGTCGGAAATGAGCCGTTTTCAATATATCCGATAATTTATGTCAAGTAGCTAGTGCATATTGGGTTAGTGCACACTCAACGGGGAACCGTAAAAAACTGTGGTCCCGATTTTGACGAAAACGGTGTCGTTGGGAAGATATCATTGTGAGAAGTAAAAAACTCAATGAAACTACCTATCAGAAATGAACTGTTTTCGAGATATCCCGCAAATTATATCACTTAATGCAGTTTTTCAGTAAGTTGCATTAGCTACGTGACACAAATTGTCGAATATCTCGAAAACTTTTCAATACCGACGGTTGGTTCCATTGAGTTTTTTAATCCTCACGATATCTTTTTAACGATACCATTTTTGTTAAAATCTAGACAAAAATGTTTTGCGGTCCCCCATTAGTGTGCTCTAGCTACGTGACTTAAATTGTTGGATATATCAAAAACGGCTCATTTGCGACGGGTAGTTCCATTGAGTTTTTTACTCTTCACGATGAGATCTTCCCAACGATATCACTTTCGTCAAAATCGGTGACTTACACTTCTTGCAGTTCCCTAGTAAGTGAGTGAAAGTTATAATGATCACTCATGAAATACGCACATTAATGTGTAAATTGCGGAAGAATACACATGTATCTGTGTAATATTCTTACTCATTTATCTGTGTAATCTTCAGTGATTACACGGATTAATGTATATTAGGCAAAAAACACACATTATTGTGTTATACAGTGCGTGTCAAAAGTTTAAGCACAATAGCAATTTTCCAATAAAACTTTAAATATTCACTTTATTTCAATATTTGTCTTGTATATGTTAATAATATCTATTTTAACACCATATTCATTGAAATTAACTTTTAAATTTTATTTCAAACCATGGAGTTTAAGAATAGAAGAAAAATGACCGTGTCAAAAGTTTAAGCACAAAATCGTTTTTATGCAAATTTTACAATCTGACGTAAGCGGTTGCGCACGCAAACAATTTCTGGGTGTATAAGAAGCTGTTAGTTGTTGTTTACGTGTTAATACAAAATGCCTCGGTCGAAAGAATTTTCAGAGGAGGAGGTGATAAAAATATGGAGTATGAGAGCAAAATCTAAGTCTGTTTCTGAAATTGCAAGTACATTAAAAAGATCAAAACGATGTATTCATCAAATTTTGGCTCGTGGTAATAATTTCCAACGAAAATTTCGTTCAGGAAAGCCGCGAGTGACTAGTTTGCGCGAAGATAGCCGTATCAGAAATTTGGCTTCAACTGGTAATTACTCCCTTTCGCAAATAAAACATGAATTTGGAGGACAAATTTTGATAAAAACTGTTCATAGAAGAGTTTTGGAATTCAAATACATCAAATACCGTAAAATGGCTCGATTACCGTGTCTTAAACGACACCATAAAGAAGCTAGATTACAATGGGCCAAAGAGCATATGTCATTTGGTGAAAAGTGGCTAAATGTCATATTCAGTGATGAAAAAAAAATGGAACCTCGATGGCCCTGATGAGTTTAAGTACTATTGGCATGATCTCCGCAAAGAACCTAGAAGTTTATTTAGCCGACAACATAATGGTGGTTCTGTAATGGTGTGGGGGGCTATTTCCTTCAACGGTCAGACATCTCTAACATTCATCAGTGGTCGTGAAAACCCTGAAAACTATCAAGAGACACTTACCAATCATTTGCTTCCTATTGCCAAGGTTTTGGGGGGAGAAAAATGGTTATTTCAACATGACAATGCTTCGATCCATACCTCAAACTCAACTTCATCGTGGTTTAAATCGAAGAAAGTGTCTGTTTTGAAATGGCAGGCAATTACTCCTGATTTAAACCCTATAGAAAATATGGGGGGTATTCTCACTCATGAAGTTTATCCAAATGGAAAGCAATATTCTTCAGTTAAAGATATGAAAGATGCCATTGAGAACGCTTTTTTTAAAATTGAACCGAAAACAATACAGAATCTCATTTTATCAATGGGAGACCGTATATTTAAAGTGATTCAGCATAAAGGAGCAATAATCAAGTATTATTTTTTTTTATTATTGTTCTGCTAAAGACTAAAAAAACTACTGTGCTTAAACTTTTGACACACTCATTTTTGTTGTTTTGATAAATTTTATTATTTAGGATAAATTTTATAACATAAATCTATTAACTATCTTTTTAAAACTACAATTTGTAGATTATGTGAAAAGGAAATTAACTTTCATTCATTAATAAAATTTTATTTTGAAATTTACTGTTGTGCTTAAACTTTTGACACGCACTGTAGTAATTTATACAGCTCTTTGCGTAATATGTAAAATACGTACATTCGATGGAGGTTAAATAACTATTGTGTCTAGTGCATATAGAATAGCTGTACTGCAATGGGTTGATGTGTAATATCGAAGTCTAATTCTTAGTTGATTTTATGCTTAGTTTCAGAACCGTAGCTGCATTATTTATATAGTTTTGGATGGAGGAGTGAAATGGGGGGCATGTAGTTGAAAGCCTGATTTTTAGCTTATGGGGTTAGATTTGTGACAGTGGATGATATAAAAGTATTGTTGTTTGGACTCGGGATCATAGTGATGTACCCACTTCTCATCCACTGTCAAAAGTGTAGCCTCATAAGCTCCAAATCAGCCTATCACACTCCCCCCCCCCTTCTTAAAAACTCTCTCTAAATAGGCTTTCAGAACTTCACCCCTCCCTTGAAATATATATACCCCCCCACCCCTACTATAGCAGCTACGGTTCTAAAATTCAGCATATTGCCATTTAAGACATTAGTTTTCGATATTCCTCATTAACCATCCTAGTACAAATATTATTTCTCTGTTAATGTGGAAGTATGGGACACATTTTGAAATTTACAATTTCTTTAATTATAAAATTGATTCTTCAAATCATGTTTCTATATTGTTCAAGGACATTAGAAAGTGTTTCATTTTGCATTCTATAAATCAAAATTTTTGTATTTGTGTCAAATAAAGTTGATTTTATTATTGTTGGAAAAAGTGTCCCATTCCTCCTCACTCTCCTTTAAATATACACATAAAAACTGCTCTTTTATTTTCTATATTCATCCTTGCTTTTTAATTTTATATTTTCCCTTCATTTAGATATTATTTAGTACATGCAATTAAAAATTAAGATAAAGAAAAAAATAATTAATTTATGATAGATTTTAGATTAGTCAGATGGAATAATGATAGTTGATAAACTTGCAATCTCCACACTTTTTATTTTCAGAGTTCAGACTCAATTTTTCATATTTTATTTTTCAGACTCAAGATACTAACTCAATTATACTCAAGATACTGTGTTACATTGTTACATACAGTTATAAAAGTAAAATTTAAAATACTATAAAAAATAGAAAAAGGTATGTAATCTTCATCTCACACACACATACACATATTACCTGCAAAAATTTTAGCTGATTTGTTTATATATACATAAATCACTTACACTATACGTTGAATTGTTTTCTTTTTTAAAATATTCATCATTACAAAGAATTTACCTTAAAAAATTATCAAGATTATCAAAAAGTCTGTTCAATCGTTAAAATAACATCTTTTGCATTTAAGATTATATTTAGAAATTTGTGTCTTTTTTAAAAAATATACAAATATATTTTAACATTAATGAAATGATTCGTGTTTTCATAAATGAAAATTTCAGATATTCTAATTAAAATTTTAGATATCAAACTAATGAATATTTTTATTTATCAGCTATAGTAAAAAATAAAATAAGAAATACTGTGATTATATCCAAATATCAATTGACTCTTTTAAATTTTCGAAATTAATGCTCGTAGAATTTATTTGACAGTTACATTTGTGTCTTAAGTGCATAAAACTCACCCGGCGGGGAATATTTATGTAAGGGGGGGGGGGGGGTCTAATAAGTTCGATTTTGAATATTCATTATGACACATTTGTTATAATTTTTTTATATGCATACAATCATATGTTTTAGGTCATATAAATTCTGTAATAATAGGCAAAATTGCAATGGAAAAATGTTTATTTAAATAAAAAGCCATTACTTTAATATAATTTTTCTTCAGAGTTTTTAGTCTAAAGTTGTTTTAAATCAACGTATTTGTGTCCTTTTGCAATTTACTTCTGTGTATTTTTATTAAATCTATAATTAACAAGCAAAAATTATGTGTTCTTTACTATGATTATTTTAGTGAAACATAGTTCTTCTGATGCAATATTTTCAAATTAAAACGCAGCTGAAAATTAAATGTAATTAGGATAAATAAATATTCCAAATTTCTCAAAATTGGAAAATGTAGCATAGAAACTAAAAACAGCGCTATAGGTTTAATCGATGATAAACTTAGTTAACATTATGAGTTTCATAATTCAATAAAAAAAAAACTTACAAAGAAATTTTTAATAAATAAATAAACTCAGATGAACTGTTTAACTTATAAATCAGAATATATAATTTATAGATATGATATACATTTGTATAATAGTTTATAAATAAACTATAATATCTTTCACACAACCGACCCAAAATTTAATACCGCCTCCCCCCCCCCTCCAAAAAAAATGATGTTAACGTTTATTTCGCTATTGTTAAAATACATTCATAAATTCTTTTTAACAGGAAAATGTTTCAAGAAATAAATAACCTTAAATACAACAGTTGTTATTTTAACAGACATTTATCAGGAGTTAGGTAATGTTGACATTTTTTAAAGCAAGTAAATTATTCGTGTAAATATTATTTTAATTCATATAAAATTTATTCGCGTAAAATTCTTATATGTAAAAAAACAATCCAACATATAGCATATACATTTATACGTAAATGTAAACAAATCAGATAAAAAGAATTGAAGGTAATACGAACGTATGAGATTACATACCTTACATTTTATAGGATAATAACTTCTATATTTTTCTCAACGCGAGTGCTAGCATTCAACTGGACCCACCATTGGTTTTCAACTTAAACCTGATGAAGCCAAGTCGACCATGATTACGATTTTAGGTTTCGATGCTTGATTCTCGTTTAACTCGGGGTCGAAGTAATTCGTGGACTATAAATTGTATTGCGAACTGAAGTTAAACTAAAATTATATGTTAAACTTTGAAATGGGTAAAAGGTTGCAAGCTATGAGACAGCTAAAGTAATTTAGGGCAAAATAAGGCATACTTATATTCGATGTGCAAAATGTAAAAATAACTCAGGATACGAATTTAGAATTATCTTAATTACATGAATTATATTTTATGTTACATATTAAATGAATTCGAAATAGTTTTTAGATTCTACTGAAGGTTAAACTACTGTTCTTTAAATTAAGAGGAGGGGGGGGGGGGCAGCAGAAAAATTAACAACAGTACAAAAAATATAATTTAAATTTATGAATAAGTATAAAGTGGGATTATATCTCTATTATAAAGCCTCTTTAGGAAGTCTTCTTGATTTCGCTTTAAGAATAAAATCTAACAATATTACTGAAAATTACAAGTAAAGTTGTGATAAAACAGCAGTCTGCGAGACGGCTGAAAGAAATTACGGTTTAATCAAAACCTAGAATTATAAAATCAAGCATTCTTATATTTGATGTACAAATTTCAAAAGCTAATTCGGAAAACGAAATTAAAATTAACTTATTAAATGAATAAAATTTTACGTTACTTGTAACGAAATATTGTTATATGTTGTCGAGATTATATTTTTTATAACTTCTTTTAAATGTCCACGTACTGCTGAAACGGGGAGGGTAATATATCCTAGGGTCTAGTATCCTATAAAAATAAATAAATATATTAGTTTATTATTTAGAAATGCCAGGGCCGGCGCTAGACATTTCGCCGCCTGAGGCGAGGTTTTATTTTACCGCCCCTTTTATGTCATTTTTTTTTTAAACCACAACTCAATTTTTTTTAAAAATAAGTAAATTAATATAGTAACTATAATTTATTTGCATAAATATAATATAAAATGTATTATAAAATGCATTTACATTTAAGGAATTTAAAATAACGGGATTGCGTAATTTATTTATTTTATTTTACTTTATTATTATTATTATTATTATTATTATTATTATTATTATTATTATTATTATTATTATTATTATTATTATTATTATTGCATCTTTTTAAAAAATTACAACAGTTAACTTGCCATTAAATTAATAAATCACATTCTACTAACATAAAAAAAAGAGCCTTGAAAGTGAAAATATTATACAAAAAAAAATAAATAAATAAATAAATAAATAAATAAATAAAAAAATAAATAAATAAATAAATAAAAATAATAAAACTTGACAGTGAAAGTATTATACAAAGAATAACAGTAACACTACAAAATTTCTTCTGCGTTGTTTTTCCTTTCTTAAAATCACGCATGTTATGAATATAAAAAAAATCTTGTTACAACAGATAAAGAATGCTTTTAAAAATAGATATTACTGAGACAAAATATGTCAAACACTTAAAATCAATCATATTGCATATAAAATTTGTGTATGAATTTCAAACAGAAAAATAATGATATAGCATAACAAGCTATTTATCTTTTTAAAATCGTATATACAAAACAAATCGCATATTGGTACTATTAATAAGAAAACAGCTATTAAAAAATAAAATGAAAGTTCTATAAGTGAGTTACTTCTCTTGATTTAGCTTTGCAGAAATCATACATTATAATGTCGAAATGTATAGTATAGAGCGAAAAAAATAAAAATAAATAAATAAACTTATTAGATCAAACTTTGCAATAGAATATTCACATTAAATGGAAAAAATATGACATGCAGAGAAGATTACATTATCATTTTAAATTTGATTTAACATATTTAATATGAAGATTTAATATTATAATAACAATATTATTTTCAAAAACACTTATCAACAATGAAGTATCCAATTCAATGATAAATTGACCTTGAATTTTTTGTGAAAATAGTTTTTATATCACTTTAATCAATATAGAAAACAATTACATTTTCCTTGAACAATTACATTTTTTTACTGCTAAAATAATTTAATTTACTCGTGCAGCTGACCTGATAGACGATGCGTTTCCGGACTCTATAAAAAATTGAAGACAGTAAAATTTATTTAAAATAAAACAAGATTTCTTTTACAAAGTCAAAAAATTGTCACAGAGTGAGCAAAAAACTAATAATTTTTTTTTAAAAAAATCAGAAAAATTCGAAAATCGTTAAGCGAATTTCAAATAAATTTAACTGAAAAGAGGACACATTTTAGTACATTAGGTTAAAAATTAAAACGGGATTCCTTTTTAATAATGTTAAAAAAATGCTTCGAAGCTAAAAAAAAAAAAAATATAGTAAAGGTCTCTAAAAATGAAAAAAATGCGTAAATTAAAAAATTTACGATTCTTCAAAAACTCATGTTGAAAATTGCATTAAAACTCGTGAAAAAATTCAAAAATCGCGGAAAGATAATGTTAATGTATTATTCTGAAAATTGTAACAAAGTTCGACAAAGTTTACAACAGTGAGATAAATCTTACTAACAAAAGTACATAACAGAAATTCGTTTCTAAATGTAAAAAAAAAAAAAAGAAAAAAAAATGCGAAAGCAAAAAAAGAGCGCTAAAAACCGCATAAAAAATAGTGCATTTAGGATAAATGTTTGGAGATAATTTCATATTATTAATGTCAGAAAATTGTCGCGGAATGCAAAAGAAAGATGAAAATTGCATTGAAAATCACGTTTAATAAAATATACTTCGATTAGGTTAAAATTTTCAAACTGAATAATTTTTTACAAATGTCAAAAAAAGAAAAAAAAAGCAGTATGCAAAAACATTCTAAAAATCTTGTTGAAAATAACTTTAAAAATCCATAAAAGTGAAAGAAAAAGAAATTCTCTAAACAAAATTTACAACATTAATGAGAAGTTTGAAACCAAATGCCTTTCACGAATACGAATGTGAAAAAATCGCGTCGAAATGAAGGAAGAAAAAATGCAGAGGGCAAAATTTACACTAGTGGGCTAAAACATTTGTAATCCGAATTACCAGAAATTCAAAAAATGAGCAGACAAAATTTGCTGCATTATGCTAAAAATATTGAAACGGAACTGTTTACGAAACTAAGAAAAAAAAAATCTCCACAAAACAGGAGAAAATCCAAAAATCACTAGAAGAATTTAAAATTGGCTTGTGGATTCCGAAAAAGTTTTGTTGGAAAAAGGACAAAATTTACTACATTGGGCTAAAATATTAAAAGCCGTTTTATTTTATTAATATATGGAAAAATCGCCGGAAACACAAAAATCGTCAAATATCGCAGAGGACCAAATTTACTCAAGATGGCCTTGGTTCAGTTTAACAGGAATTATTTCCTGAAGTCAAAATATTGGCGTGAAACACAAACAGTGGAAAAAAATACTGTGAATTCCGGAAGATAAAATTTAAGATGTCCTTTGCAGAAAATTTTAGGAAATAAGCACTATTTTGTAACTTTTTTTTAGTACCAAAAAATTAAACATATTCCCCAAACATTATGTATTTACTGTCAGTGCACAATTAAAAGCAGGACAATTTTCGAATTTTCCGAAAATTTAAGGCATTTGCTGCCGAAAACTTTAGAAATTAATCAGCCCAAAATTTCAGACACCAAAAGTCGCGAATTTTGACAAACGATGGTCGTAAAAATTAATTTCGTCAATCGAAAAACCCTTCCAGTTTCGTGAAAATATTATGGAAAACACACGAATTTAGTCCCTTTTCTGCGATAAAAGCGCGAAATACCATCGAAAAGAAACGAAAAACCGCAAATTTTCTTAAAGGATAGCGAAAAAAAAAAAACCCCACAAATTTCGAAAAAGATCGTGAGAAAATTACGAATTTCGTCAAAAAACCTCGAAAAAATCGCGTAAAAACGCGCATTTCAACAAAGGACTGCTTAAAAAGCCTTTTTTCGTCAAAGGATCGCGCGAAAAGCACGAATTTCAAGTAAGAGCCACTCAAAAAACGTGAATTTCAACAAAAGACCTCGCAAAAGACGAAAATTTCGACAAAAACCGAGCAAAATTCTCAAATTTCTTCTGTCGTCTAAAATCGCGCAGAAAAAGTGAATTTCATCCCAAGACCGCGTAGTACCATGGATTTCGTCTAAGAATCGCGTAAAAACCAAATTTAACCCATGAATCGCGCAAAAAAAACCGCAAATTTTATCTATAAATTGTCTAAAAAACGCAAATTTCGCCTAAGAATTGCATGAAATGCACATTTCGTCGACAGATTGCTCGATAAACGCGAATTATGTCTATGAATTGCGTAAAAATGCGAATTCCGTCCATCAATTGCGTAAAAAACGCGAATTTCGTTCATGTCAAAATAATATAACAGGTAATTTTATTAAATCTTAGTCTGACATAGGCACACAAGCATGATCTCTTTAAAGAATGAAAACTCACCGTTTTGTGATGATCATTAAGGGCCTATAATTAATATTTCGGTTAATTAACAAAAAATGAAAATTTTTACTCTCAGATGCACCTTTCAGCATCTATCTTTCTCCAAATTTTTAGATCTCTATTTGGTGATCTCTAGGTAGATTTTTTAGCCATCGCAAATACATGCAAAGTAAAAACAAACTTTTTTCTTTTCTTTTCTTGCTTTTAAATGCAATCTATTATTAATGTATTGAATTATTTTCTCCGGGATGGTGAAATTTAACCGTTACACAGGATTCTGATACATATTGTTTCTATTTTCACAGATTTTAGTGCTTTACGAATTTTATTTACATGGCTGATATCTTTCTCTTTTTTTCAAATAATTTAAGCATGCTTGGAACCAGAAATTTTATTTAACGAATCAATAAATGAAACAAAATACGAACTGTATAGAAAGAAGACACATTTTATTAATAAATTTTTTGGTTCAAAAATCTTTATTTGACTTGGTAAAAGCTCAAGACGAATGGCAACTATGCATTTACAGATATTCATAGTTGTATTTTTTGATAAAGTTTTATTTTTGGAGGCGAGGAGGGGGGGGGTATAGGGGCCAACTGAAATGGTACACACAAGCGCTGGATGCTGCTGGCACACCCCTGAACCTGCCAGGACTTTGTAATCTATAACTGCATAGATTTGCGGAAGTGTCATTCGATTCCGAATTAAAAAACACATAGCAGACATTCTACAGTACGCTTTAGTTAAAGAAAAAAATTGAATTCTCCACCACAGTAAAAATGCGCCCTCCTCCCCAAACACCTTAAAGCAGCTTTTATTATTTTATTTATTTATTTATTTTTTTTTGAATGGCCATTATTTGGTGTTACTCATATTTTGGTCTATTTTACTTATACAAATATGCGAGACAAATGCCGCCCTTTTACGGTGCGCCCTGAGGCGATCGCCTCACTTGCCTCACCCCTGGCGCCGGCCCTGAGAAATGCTGTTACAGCAATGCAATGACATCATGTTATTTATGGAATGGGATTACTGAAATAAAAATAGTAGCTCTGAATAATATGTAAGCCTCCCATCCCTTTCGTAACGTCTACTTTAAAATTCACGCATATATAATTTTTGTAATTTCAGGTGTTATCTACATTTACAGATTTTTCTGAGTTGATGAGCTGATAACAACTTACAAACTTAATACCATAAACTAAACACACATTAAGATAGGTATTTTTTGTAGGAAATGTGTATTTTTCATGATAAGTGGATGATTTTAGAAATTCACACACTTACCTATGTATATATCATTGTGTGTTAATTACAATAACGTACAAATTTGTGTAAATTCAGGCATTTTTCACCATTTACACATTTATTTGTGATTTTCAAGTGATAACAAAATACATATTTAGTTTTTTAAAGCTAAAATACGCATAAAAACAAGGAAAATTTTGCAAATAGTGGGTAATTTTCATGTCAGGTGTGTAATTTTAGGAATTTACACACATATATATGTGAATTTGTCTAATTTACACTTTTATTTTTTAGAGTGCTGTCATTTGTTTGCATTCATGTTTTATAGTTGTAACAAGTCATGGCGCTAGCAGTCTTTGTTGATATGATTTCGCAAGAAAAAAAGGGCAACGGCGAAAAATACAATTTATCAAAAATGTAAGTCCATTTTTATAACTAAAAATTGCTACTTATCATCAATAATTTGTGGGATTATTTATAAACACTTCGCTAATGAATAAACCATTTATTTTTTTTAACCAGCTCATAATGTCTATTTAAATGAGATGTAAAGGGGCACATTTGTTGACTTATGGCTCCAATTCGAGTTTTTGTAAGGAAGTTATGTCTTTAAAATTTTGTCACAGAACGATATTTAATTTTTGCAGAGCAGCAATGTTTGAGTGATTCTAAAATTCTACTCAATTATAAATAATAATTCATTTTGTCAACTTTCATTGTCATTTTTCATTTTGTTTTTAAATTAAAAATTAATTTTTTAAAATCATAGCTAATGTGTCTTTGTAAGATATATTAATTTTTTCTAAATATTTATTTTGGAATGAGATTGAAAAATTTACAAATGAAAGTGATGATGTGAATAAAGTGACACTGAAAACCTGATTTTTCGAAAATATTTATTATTATATTAATAATATGGTATTCTGGGTAATAACAAATTGAGGAATATGATTTAAAAGTAAATCCCAACATCATAAGTGGATCATTTCACACAAAATGAGTACACAAACTTTTTAAAAAGTCGTGACCACATAGTAACCGATTTTAATAAAGTTTGGTACACAGATTCAATTCCTACATAATTAGAGCTTAGCAAAATAACTTGACAAAAAAATAAAACATTCCGCATTTCTGGAAAGTTTAACAATTTAAATTGGTTGTAAAAGTTGAGAAATTGACTATTTTGAGAAAATTAAAAATATTATAAAAATAAAAGGAATTCAAAAACATCTGTAAAATTGATGTCTATAATGTTGTGTTACATATGAAGATCGAACTGTTTAAGTTTGGAACTTGTCATATATTTTTTACATCTTCAAAATGGCTTAAAATATTTAAAAAAATTACAAAATCATATTTTCTCTCTTATGTAATGCACAAAAAAATAAATAAAGTAAAATTCAGACATTAACAATATTGCATTTTCATAAAGATGAATAAGCCTATGATATTCTTTAAAAAAATCAAAATAGTCTTTTAATTCCTAACATAACAAACTGGAGCTCAAAAATGTAACTTATTACATTCCACTTCAAATTTTTGAGAATTATTTACAAAATTGAAAACGATTTCAAAGAAAATTAGTGCGGACATCTATATTGGATTAATATATAATTTTTGCTCAACTCAATCACTTTTTTACCTAAATTTAAAATATTCTTAGGGCAAAACAAACTGAAAGCAAGAATAAAAGTTTTTATATTAAAAATATACAATTTTATTTTATACTTTTTCTACATTTAAAATATATTCTTTAAGTTTCTGCATTTAAAATATATATTTTTATCTATAATGTCAAGAATTTACACTTCATGTTCAAACAAGTGAAAGAAATATTATATCTCCCTCTCAAATTTATTCATATTTTTGTTTTGTCATTAAGGAATGAAAAGTAAATAATGAACATTTCTATAGTTAAAGTATGTATAATTTCTTTATATCTATAAATGCATAACGTCAAATAATTTTTAACTTTTAAGAGCTTTCCTTTATGTTCAAATGAATAATAGATATGTAACATTTTCCTTCAAAGTTTGTCATTATTTATTTGCTCTCTTTCATTACGGAATAAAAAGACAATGACTAAATTACGCCAATCTGTTACTTATTAAATATTCTTAATTATAATTATTTTAATATAGTCTTTTTATTCCTATGGCTAATAATCAAAATTGAAATTTGTGTTTAAAAAAAACCCTCGATTTTGCATCTATTTTTAATGCACGTTTTAAAACTTAAATAAAAAATCCTGAAATCGCGTTTTTTTTTTTTTTTTTTTTTTTTTTTTTTTTTTGTATTTACTTAAATAAATATAATCTACTTACATACTCATTTTCATTAAAATCTGTGAAATGTCAGTCACAACTGATTTGCTCATTTTGTATGGAATGACCCAAGTCTTTTAGAATCCTTTTTAGAACATTTAAATGAAGATTTTTGGGAAAGCTTCGGAGAAAACCAATTTACGATTTCATTCAAACATGAAACCATTGCTAAGTAAGCACATTTAAATGTAAAATTATGAAAATCCCAGACGTACATATACGAGAGCGGTTTAATAGTTATTATCCTTAGTGAATATAAATTATTTGTACAGCGGTGATTTATGTGGAATATCAAAGTATAATGTGTTAGGTGTTTATATGCTCAATTTCAGAACCATAGCTGCAATATTAACATATTTATGGGGAGAGGGGTGAAAGGAGCGAATGAGGCTGAAGGGCTGGTTTGGATTATGCTAGATTTGTGGCAGTGAATGAGACGTGGCTACTGTCGCTTGGACTCGGGATCATTGTGAGGTAGCAATGTGTGTCACAAATCTAGCCCCTTAAGCTCCAAACCAATCTTTCTGCCACACCTCCCCTTCCTTAAAAACCCTTTAAAAATAGATGTTTAAAATTCATCCCTAACTCTAAATACAGTCGAATCTCTATATAACGAAATCTATCTTTCAGTCAAAAAATTAGTTATATGGAAAAATTCGTTGAATAGAGAACGACGAAAAGTTTTTTATTTAATGTGTAAATTTTGGAATAAAACTATTTTTCAGCTGTGTAATTAAGGTTTTAAAATGTTTAATGCTAAATGTTAATTTTATATTTTATTTAACTACCTCTGACAATAAAGTTCGGTGAATGAGTTCTGAATGACCGATCTGGCAACACTGGGGAAATAAAACGCTGCACCTGCATAGAGGCAAGTATAGACCATCTTCCTCCACCGTTGTTCAATTGAGCGTCGTTTATGTTCTGTGTAAGACGTGCTTTACTAAGTGCTTATTCAGTGTGTTGAGAACAGGAAAATGAACGAATAAAAGATCAGTTTAAAGTTTGGTTTTAAGCTTTGCATGACACCGAAAGAAACTGATAAGGGATCGTGCAAATTGAACACCTACCATACTCGCCAGATCTCAATCCTCCAGATTTCTTCTTATTTTCACGACTCAAACTCTCTTTGAAAGAGATTTGACCATATTGCTGACATCCAACGAAACGTGATGAAGCTTTTGAACTTCATCCCAAAAGAACACTTCTTGCGAATTTCCCAGGACATGTATAGCAGATATCAGCGGTGCATAGTTATAGGAGATGAATATTTTGAAGGATGGTATATTAACTTTCGTTAATATTTCATCTACATTGATGCTACAGGACTACTCACCGAACTTTATTGTCAGAGGTAGTATATTTATTTAACAGTTTCGAAAATGAGCGTTAATTTAAACGCATAATAATAATAATAACAATAATAATAATAATAATAATAATAATAATAATAATAATAATAATAATAATAATAATAATAATAATAATATAACGTAAGAAAGATTTAGATTTATTTTACTTAAAGAATTTGTAATTTTTAGTAGTTTTGATTTCAAACTTTCGAACTTCTAAAAATTTTCATACTTTAACAAAGAATGCAAATTTGAATGGAGAACATTTCCTTCCATTTGACGTCGTCTTCTTGTAACGCAGGGTGCGTACGAATCCTGTAACGTCAAAGAAATTTATCGCTATGAGTTTTTTCTTGTTTTGAGTTTTTACTTTCATGATCACTGTCTTTGTCACTAGCATTGCTGACTATGCTCCTTAAAATGTCACTATCAGTAGGATACTATGCAACAATGACATTTTTATCCACCATCAAAAAGTCAAATTTCTTCATTTCTCATCTTAGTTTACTATCATTATCTTTAGAATTTACAGATCAATTTGAAGCATTTTCTGAACAAATGAAAGGATGTCGCTGAAGAAATTCGTTACATGGAGATATATATTTCATTACATGGAGATTATTTCCAATTAATCATGGAAAAATTGACGGTTCCTACAAAAAATTCGTTAAATAGAGAAAGTCGCTGGATGGAGTTTCGTTATATAGAGACTCGACTGTATACGTTAATATAGTAACTACATTTCTAAAAGAGAACATATAGACATCTAAGACATTAGGTTTCGATATTCTACATCAACCATCGCAATACAAATATTTTATGCACACCAAAGACAATAATTATTGAACCACCCTCATACTCATGAAAATGTTAAAATTATCCACAAGCAGGAATCTAATCAGAAAAAAACTTCTCATTACCTTTCGTTTCAGCTATTAGTTTACGTGATCAATTTTTTGAAATAAGAAAGTTTCTTCGTTTTTGCAGATAACCAAGTTGATCAATGAAGAGGGACTAATTATAGAAAGGAAATTTTATCGTGAATTCAGTAGAAATAAATGGCTATTCTTGCGGTGCCCAAAATATTTATCACACAATGAACAACTTATCCCATTTGCTTCACGTTGCAGATTCAGGAAGTATATACCATTAACCCTTCACTGCACCATGTGTCACCCTGGCACGTACCTAAAAACCCTATGATTCTTATTGTGTGCCAAGTTTGGACAAAATGATCGCTGTAACTGATTAAAAACAGTCCAAAGAATGGAATAACACTTATTTTGTCCATATCAGATAAATGGCTGCGTTTCACAGAAAAAAAAAAAAAAAAAAAAAAAAAAAAATTACTTTTCGGAAACGAAAAAAATTTTGATCGAGCTACTAAGGCAAAATTTACTTTTATTGTTTCTACTGGATAGTTAAAAATATTAATATAAAGAAAGTTTCAAATTGTTAAGCAGATAAAATTAGCTAATTTAAGCCCTATTTAATGAATTAACGAGTACGATAAATATTACGATATCACAAGTAAAGTGCGGTTAATTTCTGAAGTAGAAATAAGAATTCTTACTCTAATGCAAAAATATATACCGGGTGTTCCGAAAATGACTGATGGATTTTAAAATTCAATAACTTGCAAAAGGTGACAGCTATTTAAAAAAAAAAAATTGCAGGAGGGTTATGTATAATGTCAGGAGTTTTTTTTACCGTAATTTTTTTATTTTAGTTCGAATTTCAAACAATAGGTGGTCCATTTTAGGTGATCAGTTTCAGTCATTTTTGGGACACCCAGTATATTAATTATTGTTATTATTATTTGACTAAATAGATGTAATTTCTTGTACTTTTTAAATCATTTAATTAATTTGAATTGCAGAGAAGAAAATTTTTCTTATGACACATTCGGGGCAAATTACGTCCAACAAACAAGTTTCTTGCACCCGTATCCGTTTCAGAAGAACACCGATCCTCAACAGGCCAGATAATCAAAAGAAAGTTTTACCGGAACTAGCGAAAAAGGAAGCATGGAAGGCACAATGCAAACGGGAATAAATCATACGATAACAATGTAATTTTTATAGACATATCAAAATTTAATGTACTTGTATCCAGCACATAAATTACTGAATAATAAAAGTCGAACAAGAATCACATCCGTAAATCTCATTATTTACTGTGATACACGGAAATAGGATATTGTGGTACGCAATTGTTTGGACGCGGTTTGGAAATAAAATGTCACTTTTATTGAAAGTATCATAGATCATACAAACAAATAAACTTGCCGAAGTGAAATCTGAAAAGATCCGCATTAAGATTTCCACTGAATGTAACAGAAATTTTTTCACGTTTCATTTTTTATCCAAAAAGTTACACATTGGGGGAAATATAATTTTTGTGAAGTTATAAAATTCCACAATAGTTTCTAGAATCAAAATCTCTAGAAGTATAAAAAGCAAACAAAAAAAAGTGTGATCTCTCTTTTTTTTAAATCTTAAGTGTAATTAATTATTGCATTCGCAAAAAAGTATATAATATTGAGGTTTATCACTGGACAATTCTTATAGAAAACAAGTGGGTAGCATAGTTCATTTAAAGGGACACAGAAAAATCCTGTATAATATGGTTTATGAGCAATAATCGATAGATTATCTTTTTCAGATGCATTCTGAAATTTTTAGTGTAACAAAATTTTAGTATATTAGTTGGTGTGTATACATTTTCTAGCTTATTTAGTGAGCTCCAAAAGGAATTTGTAAGAGATGCTGTCTCTATGTGCGAACTGCTTTGAGATTCTTTTTTTTTTTATTGCGTCATACATTTTTCTGCTTAACAATATTTAGTAGGCTAGGATATGGTTTATTAATATAAATATATTCATATACTTAAAAAACTGGATACATTATTGTCTACTAATAGTTGTTGCTAGAAGTGCATTTTTAACTGTTTTGTGTCTTTTCTAGCGAATTAAAATTTTAATGTATTATATGGTGCACAAAAATATGTAATTCAAATTGAGGTCTCCAAAAATATTTCAAATTGCCTTCTATAGGATATAATTACCGAAAATAAATTTTTAAATGCGTTACGTGATTTCTTGCTGAATTAAATTTTAGAAAACAATGTATATTATGTATTCCCATCTATAAATCATATACAGGACTCTGAAAATAATTTGGAAGTTTTTCCTATTATGGATGCTAATTTCTAAAACTAAATGCTCAACTTTATTACGTGGTATCTAATTTGTCTGTTTAGATAACTTCTTTTACCATATTAAATGGAAAACTTCGTTTAAGTGTTGTTGGAAAGTATTTTATAATCAACATTATTATTTTTCTTTCCTGTGTAATATCAAGAGACAATGTATATGTACTTGTTGTCATGGAAAACGTGATAAATTATTTGCTGTTTAAAAATTTGTTTATCATTGACTTATTCTTCATATTACGAAGAACTGTACACATATAACGGTATCACTTTAGGAATAAGGAGGTGTGTCTGGCACTCGATATCTCTAGGAGGAGGGATGATTGTGTTTTTTGATATGATTATCATTTTTATCCACCCCTTTTTTTCAAACGTTTTCTTACATCAATATAATTTGTTATCTTTTTTTCAGTCTTTTATCTATTTATCTCAAAATATAAAGTTATTATTAAAGCCATTAAATGATTATAAAATCATTTCATTCCAAAATACGGAATATCCCAGTATTCTTCATTTCTACTATTCTGCCATACATAATTTGTTGTAACGAGTGATGTAACTTTTTATGTTTACGAGTGAAAACCCGTCGAATTCGACGAATGAAATGTTCTAAAGACCCGATCGATTTGATTAAAAAACAACAACAACAAAAGTAATTACATTATTGAATCAATATATAATAGATATATTTCCAAACTTGATGTCAAGTATGTCAGTTAGAATTTTGCATGCAAATATTCACACATCTTAAGTTAAAGTTGTAATCTGAATGCCAGCAAAATTCAGAAATTTTATTTTAGATGCACTCGCAAAAAAATAGTTTTAAGAAAAAAAAATATTTTGTTTTCTCTATGATATCATTTTTACCAATTCAAGTCATCTGAAATTAGAGTCTCAATCTCAGTGTCCATGAAAAGAAATATTAAAATGTAATATCGTTATGAGTAAAAATACGTTATTTTATATAGTGACGTCATTTTCTCTTTAAACGTTTTTCAAAAGTTACTGTTATTAGTAATATGAAAAAGGCATAAAAATAATATGGTAATTCCCATTTATCTGGTTTCTGAATGACATCATTTTCCTCATTTGAAAATTTCCTTATTTTTCTTTAGACATTAATTTTTATCGTGGATTATTTTCTGTTATTTTATTTGTATTATTATTTCTCAGTAAATAACATTTTTTTTTACCTCAATTAATGCATAATTATATGCAATCATTTTATTATGGTTAAATTTTACGAAAACAATTAACTTTTTTCTTTTAAATGCAAAGACGTGTTCACTGATGAAATAAAGCTTCTGACTGGTGGAAAGTGATAATGCAAAATAAATTTTTATTATCGAGAGAAAAGCTGAATTGTGTTGCCACCATTTTGAAGAAATATCGTAAAAAGCTTTTAAAATTTAACATAAAATATAAAAATGGTAATAAATAAAAAAAATAGCTAGAATGGACACAACTACAAATGAACAGCTTTCATTTAAAAAAATAATTATCAAAATCGGTCGAGTAGAAAACTCGTGGCTGATGACTAAAAAAACAGCCTGGTCTTTTAAACATATAGGCTATCAAAACACAGGAAAGAATGCTGTCCACCTGTTTTATTTGTAAGAAGTTCTTTCCCCCGTGCAGGGGCAAGTGCAAAAAGACAATATTCCAGTTGAATGCATTACGTAACAAAAATTTTACTTCTGTAACATCTAAGTGCAGGAAAGTATAGGAAACCATTTTTGAGGTAAACCCCATCTATCTGTTAAAAACACAACTCTTTTTTTTAGCCCCTCTGTCCTGAGCTTTATATTAAACTGATTTTTCTAATGTTATTTATTTATTTATTTATTTTTTTGACTGAAAATGGTTCATTTGTAGATGTGCCTTCACTAGCTATTTTGATCAAATAAAAAGGCATTTTTGGAAATCAAAAATCTACCTTTCCAATTGATGCAAAGGGGTTAATTCTTGACTAACAATTTTAAAGAAATTATTTAACCCATATTATATTATGTACAAACTGCTCACCGACTGAGAATCGTTTCAATTGGTCACTGCATTTTCATGAATTATAAACTCGAAAATAAATACAGGTCGGGGAAAGAATCCGCTGCGATTTGACTGTATTACAAGAATCTTTCGATCACCAGAGCTACTCGAATTATCTAAGTTTGAAACGAGATTTAAAAGCAACAAGCGTGGAGATAAAATATATCCACTAAATAAATAGATATACAATTTTTAATTTTGTTTTGTTTATTATGATAAAACTTGCGTGTTAAAACGTAGCCCATCTATACGGAATCCTGCCATAAACGAAAAAATTTAATGGTGAAGCTGAAAAGAATACAATGCAAATGTGGCCTAAAATGTTAAACTTTATGGCGAAAAAGTTTTTTTTTTCTTTTTTTTTTTCTTTTTCTTTTTTTTTTTCTTTTTTTTTTTTTTTTTTTTTTTTATTGCGATTCTGTTTTGATGAGTTTTACTGTATAGCAAAACATTACACTATTTACTTAAAATAACAGATCAGAATTAAAGATGATCTTTTTAGATATATGTGTGTTATGTTGGAAAAAACAAAATAAAATAATATACATCATTCAACGCTTTTTACAGCATCGAGTTACATAAAATAATCATCATAACAAAAGAAATCCACTTGTTTATTCCTGTACGATAACTCGTAAACAGTTTTAGAAAACAAATATCTTTTATCACCTAAGGTAAACTCGAGTTGTAAATAGCGTGAAACGTGGCCCGCCTTTCACCTTCGAGCAAAGATATAGAAAGCGAAATTTGGTCGCTGATAAGATATCCCTAAATTTACCCTCATTTCGATTCAGAAGTGAGAGGGAAAACTGGATGAGGACAAAACCCATCACTTACCTACTAACCCCAAACGAATCTGGAAATTTCGAAACGTGTTGTGTTTAATTTGATGAAGAGCGAAACTTGTTTCTGGAAGGGGCCATCTTGGAGGAAGAGAGAAATCTCACCTCTTCACGCTGCAGAAAATAACGCGCAAAATGACCTGTGCGACCTGGATTTGCAGCGCTTCCGCGAGCAGAAAATGTCCTTGCCGAAAGAAAAAATGGAAAGTGATGTATTTTTATTCCACATGGACCAAGTTCAAGTGGCCGTTCGTTGTCCTGTTTTTCTGTACTGTGGATGGATGCCTTCATGTAATGAAATGCTTCCACCCGTAAATAATAAATGTTTCCACATTATTAAAGTGCTTGTGTCTTGCGTAAGTTTAGAACAGGGAGAATCAAGTTTATTAACATCATAGGCGCATTTGAATTTTTCTATCACTCTTTTCGGATGCACTCATTTCATTTCACACTCACACATTTGTATACATAAATATGTGAGTATTTGTCTCAGATAAATGTGTATCAGTGTCAGATATGCATGTGTGAGCTGTTATACACCTCATGTTTAAAGTATAGATAGTATCTCACATTTATTAGAACGTTTATTACAAGTATCTTACATGTATAGGTAAATTACCAAACATGTATAAAAGTTGAATGTATGTATACATATGTATGAAAAAAAATAAAAAAAACTAACCCTCATCAAAAAAGAGCACTATCAATAGATTGGCATAATAGGAATGTATATTGTATATAAATATTATAAAGAGGTAAACTTTGTTTAATTGTTTATAGAGGTAATCTCTGGAACTACTGAATCAATTTCAAAAGTAATGATAACATAATGATAAAAAATGATAACAGCTTGAACTTAATTCAGCAAAACTTGTGAAAAGAGGTAATGGAAGATTTTTATAATACCGCAGAAAGTAATTTTGTACAAATCTACCTAGTGAGGCTATTGTGATTTGTAAATTTCATCAGATTTTTCTTAGCAAAACTTGTAAAGACGACATCTGAATCCTGTTTAAAACGTAAAAATTACATAGTCATTACAGAAGCAATATCGTACAATTATTACTGCTCAATCGAAAGTCTCTTCCAGCGAAATTTTGCTTTGCTTTCTAACGATAACGATTTCACCAATTTTGTACTATGTAAGATTATTAAATCTAGTTTATTTAATCCAGTAAAATATTCTGTGTAAAAATATTAAGTAACCAGAGAAGTTTCCATTTTAAACCAATTTTCATCTTAGCAAGTATATTTGTGTGGTATTCTTTTCTTAGAGACAATGTTTTTTTCCTTTTAAGTCAGTATTCCGTTATAGACAAGTTCCAATTTTTTGCTGTGCTTTTTGTCCTAATTTAAAAGCCGCTGCCCGATTTTTTTGACAGTATATTCGGTATCACTGTTGACCATCCGTGACTTAGAGCAAACAATAGCCAAAGTAGAAATTCCTAGAACTTGATACAAGTATATTTTAGATCCCCTAGTGATACAGATTTAAGTTATTACCTTGTGGAAACACAATTTCTAATATTTAGGTTGTATTTTTATCCTTGTCTTTTCGGCGTCTGGTTGCAGCCTTATTTATAAAAGTCCACTTGGCGAAGTGATTAACATGCGGTGCAAAAGTATGAATCAATCGAAGGCATTGTTATACGAATTTCGAGATTTTTGACATAGAGATCAAAACCTCTTTGAAATGGAAAAAAAAAAAAAAAAAAAAAAAAAATCCTTTTCTTTATGGAAATAGGAAAATCAAAAATCAAAGTACTTTCCTTTACCACCATTTTATTCCCACCACTATTTAAAAAGAAACAATTTTTGTGATATATTTCTCTTGCAATTGTTGTCGAATTGTATCTTAAACATTTTTGTTTTGGAAAAATAGTGTAAAGTATAATAAAAAAATAGTTGCCTGTGGCAGCTTTGCTTTAAAAGTCTTACCTCAAGGGATATTTTCAATGACAACTTTTCTTTTATCTTATTAACTTTTAAAAATTTTGGCTTTATCCAGCTTCAACTTAACGAATATCATATTGGATAGTGAGATACCACACAAAATGTTCTCAATTGAAAACAGCTCGCATATTATTCGTCCGCACAGACACACAATTTAATTTCGAACTGTCATTGGCTCTAACGATTAAAGAAAATTTATTTTAATGATGTTGTACTATTTTTGCTATTGAGATACCATACAATATGCTCCCTATTGGAAATTGTTCGGATATCATTCGTTTACAGCGTAACACAATTGAATTTCTAATGATATATTGGCGCTAACAACTAACGAAAATGCGTTTTAACGATGTTATACTATTTCGAACATGAAATTCATACACATATATATATATTATTGAAAAAAGTCATAGCATAATTTAAAGAAATGACGCATGAAAGTTATTTTGCTTTATTTACAGAGTGACTCAAAGGAAATTCGTGTATAATACCGCGTACGGATGGTAATGTCAGAACGTGCTTTTTCGATTCTGTTATGGATTTACCGAAAGACCTACATTTTAATATATTATTTGTGGTGCTTAAAATAAATTTTTATATAAAGAACCGTATAAAAGATTAAAATATTTAACATTCTATACGTGGCTACTACTGGAAGAGCGTTTTTCAACTGAACTGCTTATATAGAACATCTATATAGAATGTACATAATCAATTAATGCTATATTGAAGTGTTTAACAGCTAAACAGTTCTGCTAAATTCCAATTCGTTGCCATGCATAGGCAGGCATTGTTTGAAATGTTTCACAGTGATATTCTACTTTTAAAATAGACCTTTTTAATGCTATAAAAGTCTTCCTACCGCAGGCATTTTTAATTGTGGCATTATAACTTTTTTTCAAACATTTAGGAATAATGAGTATAAGGTATTAGCGAGTTGGAGGTCGAACTTATCAGCGAATGTAATGGAGATTTTAATACTTTGGCTGAAAATATTAGGAGATTTTGTGACGATTTGTTAACAAATTTTGAAGCCAATTATGTTTTGGGAAATTAAAGAAATGTAAGATTTCACGATCCATTGCAGCTGGCTTATCTAGAATTGTTCCGATTTATCGAGTAAAACTTATATGTTCTGATTTCCCTCTGTTACTCATAACTAAACTGTCACCGTACCAAAGTAAAACGCTTTTGTAATAATGTTGTGGTAATGCTGGAAAGGCTTTCACATTCAACGATCTTCAATTTTCTTTCTAATTTTTACCTAAGAAAACAAATTCCTGATAACCAAAGTTATCCAGTATAATGATATATTCTCCATTACATTATTATTATCCAAACATAAATTTTTTATTGCAAATTAATCTTGACTGACGAAATTTTTTATAATATTATTTCACATTTTAAATCATTTTTGTTTATTTTAAATTGAGTGCTCAATGAAATAAAATTTTTCCACGTACCTATCTGCCTTATTTATTTTTTGGCGGCAGAATAAATATTTTCGTATGTATGACCACACATTACTGCAGATAGTGGTACACTGGACATATTTATTTAGATTTTCTTATTACAATAAATTGTGCCTTTCTTACATTTGTTAGTTTTATTATCAAATACGCATCTTCTTTACAAAATCACACTTCTATATGAAATTTGCGTTGTATTTATGATAATGATTGATTTTTAGAAAATGAACATTTTAGGGTTTCAAATAAAATTATTTTGATACGTAAATTGTCATTTTACTAAACCTAGATCACTTTTATATATTTTTTTTGTTATTATTATTGGCTATCTCCTGTAGTTTCCGACTTATGATCGATGCTCTATTAAAAATCTGGAACTTTTTTGCATAGTCACCCCACCATTTTTATAGAAAATGAATTCTAGACGATATTATAGATCATTCTCATTGATTAGAATAGATATATTCCATAAACGCTCTTTAGTGACTATGTAACAAAAGTTTCAGATGTTTAACACTGTAACATCTGAATTCTGTCGATAATTGAAGTTTTATCTACTCTCATAAGGTATCACAAACTCGTTTTACTCTAAGTAGACACTTGTTCCATAATTTTAGTCTTATCTGTTCAAAAGTTATTTGAACGTACTTGGATTTTACTTCACACCCTTCATAACTAAATGATTTTTACAGAGCAAAACAAGATTTTTGGGAAATCTGTTAGAAACTTATAATTTTTAAGACTTTATAAGCTCTTCACTTCCTTGAATATATCTTGCTTTATCCAAAGCTGATCATAAAGAAAGAGGCCTACTTTGAATCCTATTTGAAAAGAAATTAACCCCCTAAAAGATTTTTCACCGGGCTTTCTGTCTTTACAAGGAAAAGGTATACTTACAAACAAAACTTCTTTCAACCAATATACCTACTATATTTTTTTGCTTTAACGATCATTTCAGGAATCTTCATGACAACGCTGACCAATCGTGCCAAGAAGATTTTAATTGTAGACCAAACAAGATCATCTGAATTCTTCCTTCCAGAAGAAATCATAAAGTCATACAGGAAATTACTATGGGATCCACAGTAATGTTTCTAAAAGTGACACCAGATGGCTGTTTCAGAATAGTATCCGCAAACAATAATGCAAGAACTTTATTTTTGAGAAATATTTGTGGCCTGAAAAGCAGTTTTGCATACTTCTGGATGATGCTCAGATATTTTAATCGATGGTCTTGACTGCTTAAATACATTACTTGCTTTCGATTGTGCTGACTGTTTCTCAATATTTCTAGTTAACTGATTACTATTTGCTTCTGATCCGATTGTATAGAAAGTATCTGCGACAAACGTTTCAAGACAAACTTTGAAGGCATCAAAGATCAAACAGACACTGACATGAGACTCTTTTCGTTTCGATTCCTTCCGTGCATTCAATGATGCAAAGTCAGACTTATGCCTTCGTTTAGAAAACAAAAAACATACATTTGCGTGAAATATACTTTTACATAATATCTTGCTTTTATATCTTAAGTATTTTTAAACAAAACATAAATCATGTTGCCTTCGTTCTCTAAGGGATCACTTGTTTTATTGCAGAAAATTTTTGTTTCGCTTATTAAGTGGACAGTTTTGAATTCCGATTTTTTTTAACAGGTGGAGAAACATTTTCTACTTTTCTTTGCAGGGGGAGAAGGGGACACATATACAGACTAATATTTAAAAAAATAATAATTATCCAAGTGGAGTAAATTACGATTTATTGAATAAATAAAGACTTATTGAAATTTAACGGATACATCCTTTATTGAAATGAAAACGAATATAATTATTTTGAGTACTATTAATATTAATTACAATAGCCTACACTTTTTTGAACACGCTTGCGAAATGTCGGATTACAACAGGATTAAATACGCATAACTTTTAGAATTTTTTTCTGTTTTACAATTTTCCATATATGGAAGAAAAAAGAATTGGATTCATGAAAATTTTCGACTTCTTTTTTTCGATGAATTTACTCCATATGAGATGTCTTGAATAAGATTTGATTACTTTTGAAAACATGCCTGTCTTTTCGTGACACAAATTTTGTAGGCACTCTATCTTAAGAGTTAATGCACAAAAGTTTATAAAAATTCACATTTTGTCACACCTTGATAGAAGTTGTTACTTAATAGATTTGGAAGTATATCGTGCAATAGATGCGCTTTTTTACAATTTCTTTAAAAGCTATAAACATGTCTGTTTGGGTTAATTTCAACTAGAATTTTTGGGTTTTGCTCGTCTTTAAACAGAATTTTTGGGTTTGGTTTGGACATAACCCTATCTATGCAGGATTTTCCTATGTTTGGGAAACCATTATCATGAATGTTGTTTTCTGTAAGCCTTTTCTAAGATACATTCTGAGATAAGATCTTGCATCCACTTCTTTTCTGAAAAAGAAAAATTTTCGAAAAAATTCTTCTTTTACTTTTTCGTAGATCCTGGCATTCATAATAGAACCAGCCAGATGGAGCAATCCCAAAAATATTTTCTATTTCATGCATGTTAATACTTCCTGAAATATGCAGCATAGCAGTACCACCGGTTAGATTGTTTACGACAAAATCTATCCAGCAACAACTTATGTCAACTTCTAATTGAATCTGAAGTTTGATGAAAATCCGTGCATTAGTTTTTGAGATAAAGCTGTTGTAAAATCTTTAAAAAATTCTGCATAGCAGTACCACCTGTGAGGCGATATGCATAAAAAATTAACAAGAATTAATTTTTATCAGGTACTAACTGAAACTGAAGTTTCTTGCAAATTCATGCATTAGTTCTTGAGATACAGTTATTGCGAAATCGTGAAAAATGCAGCATAGCAGCGTCATCTGTAAAGGGATTTACACCAAATACCAACAACGCTAATCTGTATCATGGACTAACTGAACCTGAAGTTTGAGGAAAATTCGTGCATTAGATCTTGAGACATAGCTGTTGCGCTAATCAAGAATAATGCAGTATGTCAGCCCTACCTGTTGAACGACTTGCACCAGAAAATAGTAAACGCTACATTATGCCTAGGAATAACTGAATCTGAAGTTTTATGAAAATCCGTACATTTTTTTATGAGATAGAGCTGTTGTGGTAATTCTGAACAAGGAAGCATATCGGCGCCACCTGTTGAGCGATAGTACCAAAAACTAATCAGCTTCAGTTTACATTAAGGTCTAACTGAATCTAAATTTTTGTGAAATTTCGTGCATTAGTTTTTGAAATAGCGCGCCTACAAAATTTTTGTCACATACAGACTCACATAATGACAGCATGATGAACAGACAGATATTTTTTAAAAATTATCAAATCGTGTTCAGGACTTTACACAACGTATAAATCCATCGAAAACCGTAAGTCGAATTTTTTCACGAATCCAATACTTTCCTCTTGTAAAGATAGAAGAAAGTGAAAAAAATCATCTCGAAAAGTCTAATAGATTCTGTGATGTATTCTATTTTTTGAGTTGAAAAGCGAGAGAGATTCGGCTATATTTTGAAAAATTCCTTATTAGTGTATCTAACGTATGTTCCAAGGAAAAAACATCGTATAAAGTTTCATAGATAATTTCTAAAAAATTCTTTCAGACTATGTTCCGAGACCCACCAAAGTGTATATTTTCATCTACATCATGGTAATAAATTGTGAGGCATTTAATTTCCTTACTGATTATCTTGCTTCGTTCTCTCGGGAGTGCCTTTTGAAAACTTTCTGGTGGAGGAGGCAAAAATTTCTGTTGATTTTGTTGTACACAGATGAGAAGCAATTGATGCACTTTTATTATCACATACTTTTTTAACATTAGCTAAAACACTAGTTATTGCTAAATATAAAATGTTGTAATAGATGCAACATAGAATGTTATTATATCAATATTCTTGCAAACATGATTTGATTACCAGAAGCCAAGGGGTATAAGTGACAAAATTGAAAAAAAAAATGAGTTGAGTTATAGGCTACACTTTTAAAATCGTTTCCTAATTTGAACCAAATTTTGGTGCTCATTAGCTGCCTCTGTTAAGTTGGTGAAATCTGAATCCATATTTGGAGCTCCTGGTGAAGCATAGTTCCAATAGTTGGGACGAGGTTGAAAAAGGAAGCTTCAAATGTTGGTACGAGATTCACCATCTTATGGGGACAGTTACTGAGCACCAAAATTTGGTTCAAACTAGAGCAAAAATTTTAACAGTATCTGTATATAAGCCTATTTGTTTGTATTTAATGAGATATAAATGATTTTTTAATTATATGCTGTGTTGTAGGGGTCAATTACTTAATCTCTTTCCTGAAACCGAGAAACGCTTGGGGAGCAAAGAGTTATAGGTGCACTTGTATCCGTTGATTTCCACATAGCTGAACCATGACCAACGACATGTCTTTTTAAACCATGCCCAGTTCATGATTTAAAAAGACCACACAAATCTGATAATCTTTAAACGGCGACTGGCGCATAAACACGAAGATGTATCTAACAAACGGTTGAAAAACATAGTAAAGAAAAAGATAGAAACCGTTTCTAACATATCTTCTCGCGATGGAAAAGGTAGAAAATAACCGTCGAATAAAATTCCTTAAGACCGTATTGATGTCATCAAAGAAGACATAAACAAAGTTTCATGATACACATGTCATTATATTAGAGAAAAGACCCACAACCGTAAATATCTGAACACAGAAATCAATTTAAAAGAGATATAGAAATTCTATGTTCTCTTTTGCCTTGAATAAAAGAACGTGGAATCGGTCAAGGAAAGTTTCTATAGACACATTTTTAACACTCATTTTAATCCCAGTTTTAACTGACGGGGAACTGATACATGTCTTAAGTGTGACAAGCTACAACTGAAAATAGACCATTAAAATGCAGAACTGAAACAACGGTACTACTTGGTTATTCCGTCGACCATTTTCGCTAAATTATAAAAATCGCCAAACTAATAGCCAAATTATGCATGTTGATATAATTTTTTATTTTAAATAACGAAAGAGCAAATAAATTAGTAAAACATGAATAAAAATGCAAATAAAAAGTGGAATTAAAAACCACTTGATGATGTTTTAAACATGTGTATCGTATATAATGTCACTGAATGTGACATTCACAATCATCCATTATTGGCATTTAATCTTATAATTTGGCGATAGTTTTTTGGTCGACGGGATAACCAAGTAGTACCGAAACAACTATCAGAAGTTCAAAAGGAATTACATCACCAAAAAGCAGAAGCAGTCAGATTAGCTAAAACACTCATTACACAATTTAAAGGATGTGCAGGTGACGGTGCCCGGGCAGAGTTCGAACCGGAGATCCCACGGTCAGTAAGCGAGCGTCTTATCTTCTGAGCAAAAGGGTACCTCAGTCGCTTCCTGCGAGAAACTCGTTTTACTGACCGCGCAAGATGGTCGCCACAGTACTCCACCCCCAGTGAGAAGAACGTCGCGTTGACGTTGGACGAGCGATATGCACTTCGTGTTGCGCTGGCGCGTGCCAGATGCGTTGTCGTGCTGCCGCCGATTGCACGTGTGACCCATCGATGATGCGCGGCGTGGCAGGCTTTGCTGCTGTGAGCGTTACACAGGCTTTGGTCGTGTGCTCTGAGCGTTACAGAGGCTTTCGTGCTGCGAGCGTTTCGCAGGCTTTGGATGCTGGGGGTGTTTTCAGTGCTGCCATCTGTTGAACTAGAGCGAAGGTGGTGAAGTGTGTTCGTATGTCCAAGGTCACCAATGCAGGTGACGGTGCCCGGGCAGGGTTCGAACCGGAGATCCCACGGTCAGTAAGCGAGCGTCTTATCCGCCGAGCAAAAGAGTACCTCAGTCGCTTCCTGCGATAAACTCGTTTTACTGACCGCGCAAGATGGTCGCCACAGATGACTCAAAGATCGCAATATGCTTTGATATGCAAAAACTGATTACTGATGCCAACTTCACGTGTTATCAATTCTAAGACTAATTACTTTCGTCAATTTTGGACGCACAACTTGAACATTTACAACTTTGAAAACGTAGTGACCACATGTACATGTGGTATCAAGGGCAGGCTTTTCGTGGTATCCAAGAGATCGCATCCTATTTTTGAAACTCATAAGACTCTTCCCTCACAAGTTAGGCATATTACAGATTTTAGAGACTATAGTAAAAGACAAAATAAAAGACACTTGATTAGGAAGTTCTGCCATATATCCTAAGAAATAAACACATAGAAATGGTCGATCTTCGCCTTTTGATTTCAGGACACTTCTACAATGCATGTGACCAAGACTTTGAGCTCATAGAATTCAGAAATCGGAGGAATAAAAAGGATCTGTATGTCACAGATCACTGGGCTTAACTTGTAAATGATTCCCACTTTAATGTAGAATTGCTAAAGGATGAAGATTTTATTAATCTTGAGTTACTGGCACAATACCTTATGTAGTCAATGAAAGGTATCAGAAATATGTAGTGCTTGCAATTCAAGAAAAAGGAATGCCCTTCACATTATTCTAGAAAAAAAAAACTACTGGTGGTGAATCACCTTTTGACGCACTAAAGGTGAATTTCAGATATACAGAAAGATGCCTTAGAGTCCTGCCTGAGCTCCACATAGCATAAGAAAAACCAAAACTTAAGTATCTTAAATTTAAAAATGTCATGGAATTATTGCAGTTTGCCTTTCCAGTGTACCACTGTTTTCTACCGAGATCTTCCTCATCAAGTGGCATCAGGGTAGACAGCTAATCCGGGTGCTTGTCTTAGTGGATCGTCTCAAAAATTCCGACATGTACGCTAATGACGCCTGCTGCATGTAAAATCCGTCGTGGGTACAAAGTCCTCCAAAGTTGCCTGTGAATTATGCTTCTGGAGGTGCCTTGTCAGGTGAAAGTCTCGTCATCTAATCACGTTTTTAAATTACGAGACCAACTTGAGTAGCCATTTGCAGTACAAACAACAGGATGTAACATTAAGCAACCGGCAAAACAAATTATGCTCAAACGAGAAGTAAGTACTGCAGATATGATGACGTGCGAAGCGAAGATATCAGGTTTATTGCCGCGGCGATAATGGGATCACCCGCTCCTATACCAGATATCTAACCCGTCAAGATGGGGTAACTCTGCTAGTAGGGGCTTGGTCATAGGTTAGAAAGGAAGAAAGCCCTACACACTTCTGAAGATGAGCCGATGAGCCTAATTGTGTTTATGAAACTGATGAGGATGATATAATGTAGATCTGTTGTTCCCATGTTATCACCAGAAAAAAAAAAAAAAAATCCATATTTTCAAGCTGTTTTGTATCATTTTTTTTCCTTTTAGAATTTTTACTTTTTTATGCGTTAAGTAAATGCATTTTTACGATTAAAATTTAAAAAAATAATAACTTTTCAAACTTATAATAAAATTTTAAAACTTAAATTAGAACAATTTTTCTCCTACCATAAATTTGTATAAAAATTGGTTTTAAATTTTTCATTATTCTTTTATTCTTCTTCTTTTATTCTTTTCTTCATTATTCTTTTTTAATTTCATAATTTTTCATTTTTTAAACTTAGATTAAATCAAAATTTTGTCCTTTCATTCATCTGTATCAGCAATGTTTTTTAATTTTTCAAAAATTCATTTTTTTCATAATTTTTCCTTTTTTTTGTACCGTTTGGAAGACAAAGGGTCCAAGTGCCGAATGATAATCAATATTGCTTAGTTTTAATTTTTTTTAATTGTATTCCTTTTTTTTTCTTTTTGCAGTTATTGAAATAAGAGTTCAAAGACCACTAAGAAATAAACAAAAGTTTCATATCTCAATTCATTCAATTACAATTGATGTGTAACTTTGAACTCAATTTACTCGAAACTAAGTTTTGTCACTTGTATCCCTTGGCTTCTGGGCTCCTCATTTATAATCATTAATTTTTATTCTTAAAGTGATTATTTAATATCAATGTTTCTACTGTTATAAAATCTCGCAAGAAATTTAACTTTTATGCAATTTCTGAAAAACATTTTTTTAGCTGATCTTTGATAACTGATACTCTTTGAAATAATAAATTCTTTACTCTCCCCCATACAGATGCTCTTCAAAAGGCGCCCTTACTCCCTCTTTTACCAGTCTAAGAGAATTTTCGAAGATTTCATGCATATACCTAGACTAATACCTAGAATAGACCATGCATATACCTGCTTCAAGATGACCAATAATCCTCCAAAATTGCATTATATTATCCTATATCACATGTTATAACAGCTTTAAATTTTCAGATCCGGACTTGGCCCGATTTTGACCTGATTTACCAAGTTGTAAAAGCTAAAAATTCTGTCTGGCATGTTTATTTTTTTTTCTAATTTCATTGTCCGGTCTGGTGCAATCAAGAATCAATGAAAAAAAAACACTAACCTTGCTCGAACCGAGTCATTTTCTATGAAAAATGCGAATATTATCCTACAGTTACTTTTTAAAAATGTTTTATACATATTTATTGTAAAATATTAAAGTACAACATTTTTAGAATGATATGTTTTCAATGCTTTTTATATGGAATTGGAAAATTAATGATCATTCTTAGATAATTGAATTCAATTTCAACTAACTAAATAAATGAATAATAATGATACAATTTAGAAAGGAATAAAAAGATAGTTTTAAAAAATCGTAATTTAGACACTCTTCATAAAAAAAATTCAATTTATTTTTTAAATTATTTTGTTTTAAGTTTTATAAAAAAATAAGTTTGTAAAGATTCTATTAACAAATTCATACAATATCACTATCCGTTTTACCAAGAAAAAAAAATTGACACGACACCTATCTGAGATTTAACCCTTTAACGTTCATTGGTTTCGCCACGAAACCACAAAATTTTAATTCCGATATGCAACACTGACACCGGTATTTTTATCTAAAAATATCCCTTTTATTATGTATGTGAAAAAACACATTTTCTTATTTAGAAATATATTTGTTCTTAATTACCGGTGTCTTAATTACCGGCCATTTATTTCGACATCTTAGCAATGAAAATGCTTTGATCGTTAAAGGGTTAAAGATTTAAATCTAGACCTAAAGCCCAAGTTAAGAAAAGCAGGAGAATACTGTCCTGAATCTAACTAAATAAAATCAGTCCAATTCCATAATCAACTTAAAAAAAAAAAAAAAAAAAACTTAGGTGTATCCGTACCTTTATTTTTTCTTCAAACCTTTATTAGCGGCAAACTATTCAGATTCTAGAATATTCCTGTAATCATCCTTCACTACCATAACATTTTTTATCGCTAAATTTTGCAATTTCGATTTGTAGTTTCTCAGCATTACAATAGATTGTAGATCATCTTGACTGAATAATTTCGAAATAATCGATGATTGTCTTGATTATTACTTTTTTTGATGGCGATTGTTCTGGATTGTTCAGTTATCACTAATTTTGCATCTCAGACCATACCTGTTTTCTACTATTATAGCACTTGTTTAACAAGACTAAAAGATATTTTTTTATCGTTGAGAAAATGCTTGGGCGCCAACTTACCACCCGGCCTTTGCAATGAGAACGCTCGTTTAATCTTACTTAAAATCTATTGTGATATAATTTATTATAAATCATGCGGTTTTGATATCTTATTCTGTCATCTATCTATACATTACACTTTTAACTTTATGATAAGTGATATACGTTACACTTTTAGCTTTATGATAAGTGATTTTTTTTTTCTCGCTCTTTTCTGCAAACAAGATGACCTATATGTCTTTTCCCCGTAGCTGAGCCGTGTCTTCGATTATTCAATCAGTTAAAAACGTTTAAACCGTTGACATTATCTGCACAACAATATTAATCATTTGAAACTTAATCTTCGCGCTACACTTGCTGGTAGCAAAGGAGAAAGAAGATGGTTTATCCCATTTTTGTAGGGCGGCGGACATCAAGCTGGGACCTGGCACAAACTGTAACCGTGATACTGCAGGCGATTTTCTTTTTTAAAATCGTTTGTTCTCTTCAGTGTATAGCAAAAGACCTGCCTAAAATCATCAGTTCACGAAAATAGACTTAAAATGGCCACGAGAATCGCATCGTTAAGCCGAACGCGTAATGCGATAGTTCTGTTTGGAAAGGCTGACCACAAGCCAAAACTATTAGAGGGTGAGGAATAATGTTTTTATGAAATCGAGATCAAATTCGAATATGGAACGAAACGGCAGTCTTGAAATTGGTGGGTAACGTGTGCCCTAAAAATGGAAAAATGATATGCATAAAAGTGAAAGTACAATAGAAGTGGAAACTGGAAAGGAGACGTTGGGAAACATATAATAAGGGATTTATAAATGTAAAGCGCGCATTTTCAAGGTATAAAACAGTAGACCATAAAAGTCAAATGAAATTTTATGGAAGTAAAAATACAATAGTTTTCTGGAAATAGAAGAGGTCTTTGAGAATTTTAGATTCACTAGACGGGAAAAAAATAGGTAGTTATATGTATCAAATTTGTGCATAAAGAATAAGTGATTTATGAGTTTTGAGATAATAAATCACTGATATCTATGTTGGTCTTATTGTAATTTTTTTTTTTTTTTTTTTTTTTTTTTTTTTTTTAAGAATCGCACTGTCGCACAGTGTGGTATTTTGTTGAAAAAGCTGGCCAAAAGTCGAATTTTTAAATTTCGTATTTAGTTGATCACTTTCTGGTTTGTATAAGAAGACTATTCAGTCCATGTGATAACAGGTTCATTTCTTTCCCAATTGTCTCCAGTTATCTGGTATTTTACTTGGAATTCATGGTTTTGCATTTCTCATTTTATGCTTCTGATCTATGCATCATTTTGTCGAACATCTAAAAAACTACCTTTAGTCGAACTTCAGAAACATTTTATAGTTTTGAAAGACGAAGGTATATACTCTCTTTTACATAAATATTTTTGTAAATACAGTACATCTTCATTTATGATATTCAAGTTTGAAACCATAGATTTTTTTGGGCTAAATATTTCAGATAAAATTATATTTATAATAGGGAGTTAAACTGAGTTCAGTAAGAACTCCTGTGTTTTCATATTGTATGGATCTTCTAATTTAAAGATATGAATTAAAATTTACCAGGATTTTCCCCCCATTTTTTTTAATACGTAAAAAAAAAAATTTTTTTTAAATGTTCCTGTAAAGCAGTTTTTTTGCTTTATTAATATTTTTAAATTTATTAACTGTTTACATTTAATATATGCTGTAGTTTTTTATTTCTTACTGGATACCTTTTGGTGTGCAGATAACAAATCTGAAAATTGAAGGGCAAAAATCCTTTTTTTTAAGAAATTGGATGTTTCTTTTTTTTCTTTAAGTAAGACGTTTTTTGATCGCACATACATAACGTGGGCTAACTGATTATTTTTAAATAATGTAACATTTTGGTTTTGTACCAAGTTTTTACAATTGTGGATTTTCTGTTATCTTTTTGAATAATATACTTTAAATCAACCATAAGAAATTGTGTTCTTTACTCACTAACGAGGTAAAAGAGTTTTATATTATTAAGAAGAAATTTACTAGCCATACATATATTATTTTTTTTATTCTATTGAATAAAAAAAATCAGTAGAAATATCAAAAAAATATATGAGTGATGTAATAAAATTATTGTGACACAGAAAAATTAACAAGTTAAAGTTTCTAAAAAATAAACTTATCAAAATTGTGGAATGTTTATAAATTTGCTAAGCCAGAAAATAAAATCTATCAAACATAGTTATAAACAAAAATGAACTTCTTCGGAATTCCCTGAACAATGTTTACGTGAAAACAATGAGGAATGACTGAAAGAAACGCGTTATTTTTCTTTAAGGATAGTAGAGAAACTCGCTCACCCAACAAAATACACTGCTCAAAACAATTAAAGGATATTTGAAGTTTTATGTAAAATAAAGATATAAACGAAATTTTTTTTGCCGAAAATAGAAGAAGAGAATCACAAATGCAAATTTTTCTGGTTTTCAAACTGTGGAGTATGCAAACTTTGAGTTCGACGTCAAAAACGTCGCTTCAGCGGCAGCGAATGAAATTTGACTTTCAACTGGATAAAAGAGAATGAAGACAAGGATGATCGGCATTCAGTGATTGCTTTGTTTCGATGAGTACGATGTCTCAGCGAAGTCATTTGACAGATTCAGAAGCTTGGAGAATTGTTGGTAAGTTTGAAGGGGGCCAAACTCAAGCCGAAGTAGCGCAAGCCATTGGAGTGTCACAAAGTGACATTTCCAGGATCTGGAACCGTTTTTTGGAGAGTAGATGTGCAGGCCGAAGACCAGGGCAAGGTCGTAGATGGGCAACAACGCCCAATGAAGATCGGTATTTAGCGTTAACAGCTCGGAGACACCGAAACATGAACGCTACTCTTCTCCAACAACACCTTCGCTCGGCTAAAGGCACCACGATTTCAACTCAGACTGTCCGAAACCGGCTCCATGCTGTAGGTCTGTATGCTCTCCGACCGATGGTATGTGTTAGATTAACATCAAGGCATCGTCGCGACCGCAGGGAGTGGGCAACCGAGCATGTCAACTGGAGGAGAAATGAATGGAGCAATATTCTGTTTTCTGACGAGTCCCGTTTTTCTGTGCATCCAGATAATAGGCGTATTTTCATCTGGAGGGACCGTGGCAGTAAGAATAATCCTGCGTTCGTGCACAAAAGTGTCAAATTTGGCGGTGGAGGCGTGTTGGTGTATGGTGGCATCACCATTGACAGGCGCACTGACCTCTACATCATTCGAGATGGAGCTCTGACTGGTCGCCGATATAGGGATGAGATCCTCAGACCTCTTGAAGTCCCTTACGCTGCAGCAATCGGAGATAACTTCATTTTAATGGACGATAACTGCAGGCCACATCGTGCAAACCTGGTGGAAGATTTCCTTTTCGAGGAAGGAATCGTTCGAATGGAATGGCCAGCATGTTCTCCAGACATGAATCCAATCGAGCACGTTTGGGACGCTCTAGGAAGACGAGTTTCTGGCCGCCAACAATCCCCACAAACTCTCCAAGAACTGGAAAGAGCTCTTCTGGAAGAGTGGGGCAGAATACCCCAACTCGTCATTAATAGCCTCATTGAGTCCATGCCTCAAAGGTGTTCAACGTTGCTGGCCGCCCGTGGAAACCAAACCCCCTACTGAAAATGATTTTCTTTGAAGAAAACACCTTTTCTTATTCTTTTTTTCTCATATGCGCAAATTGTGTTTTTTTCCTTTTGTACACAAATGCGCAATAAAATGCATTTTTTTCTGCCAAACATGTGTAATTTATTCTCATATAACCTACTATGTTTGTCGACCATGTATCAATCAGCTAAAAAGTTTCCCAGATACAAAATCCACCTAAAACTGCAATATCCTTTAATTGTTTTGAGCAGTGTAGTTCAAATATTGTATTGGCAAAAGTAAGAGATATAAAACGGAACAAATAAAATATGAAATTAGCCAAGAACAATTGCAGTTCAACTAAGCAAAAAAAAGCTGCAGGACATGCAGATGTTTCAAAAATTATTAAATACATTGCAGCCAGGCCAACAAGAGCTCCAAAATATCGAAAAAAAAATTAATACTTTGTCTTAGACCTCAAATCTAAGTACATTGAACTTATCACCGACTGGAGCTTCGGCCATGTCTGTTGCAGCAGATTTTACATACAATCTATATAATGTCACACTAATATCTAATATATATATATGTCCTCGCTATATACTCCTTCAGAGAGCTAAAGAACAATGTTATCCAAAAGATAACTACATTACTGAAAACATGGCGGAAGTAAAACTTCAAAATCCTTTAGATCACTTTACTCAAAGACTGTGTAAATACATAGAAAATGTTTTCACAATAGCAAGTGAAGCAGAATTGATAAGTTTAGAACCTCTGTGCAAATGGGGTTGTGACAGCTCTCCACAACAAATATTTAAACAAAAGTCTGAAAATTCCTTTGGCTCAAACATTTTCCAAAATTATTTAGCTTCTTTTATATTAATAAGCAAATAAATGGATTTCAAAAGTATGGTTTCAGAACCCTGTACCTTCATATCCACGCTTTTGATTTCTCATACTAATAAGAAATATTCATGAAATTAATGATATAATCCAAGAGGAAGTAAAATACATTGAAGAGCAAACACGAAATTTAATAAACACAGAGATATTCCCAGCTTATGGTTTATTACAAGTTCAATTCAGGTTAGTGCTGACTAGTGTCGATGCTAAAGTTTGCAATGTTATTACTAACAATCAATTCATCAATACGATACTATATTTGCAAACAATTATGAAAAAGATTTTAATAAATTAAAAATAATTAAAGACATTGATCCTGATTCTTTGAACTTCGGTCTTTTAATATTCCATGTTAGAATCAGATTTTTCGAGTCAATTTTACATCTTGCTTCTAATAATAAAAAATGGTAAGCAGGAAGTAATAGTGAGAAAGAGTTTCAATAAAAGAAAAAAAACTCATGCAAGGCATGTTTTAAACTGAGATGCGATACTGGTACACGTTACAAAAGCTGGTTTCGGAAATACCTCAAGAAAGTTTTCTCAGATTAAGAAACATCAGCTTAAATTACAGGAATTGATATAAAATTAATGAACTATCTAAAATCTATTCTAGAAGTGCTATCTAGTGATTATAAAACAGATACTAAAAAGTTTCAAGATATTCCGAATGATACTTCAAACCTTCATGTAAATCTTTACGGTTGGCACCCAGTGTCACATACATTACATACAATTTTGAATCAAGGAGCTATTATTAAAGGACATACCATCTGTAATAGAGATTCTTGTGAGGGTGTAGCTTTGTAGCAGCTGCTATTTTATTAGAATACTTAGAAGAAGCGTGATTACGTATAGTAGTCCAGATTCGGATGTACGAAAAAACCCCACAATGATTGCTAAGTTACTCTTTATTTAGACATGTATTACTAGGGGGGCACACATACAGTACTCGGAGAAAATCTCCGAACAGCGATTAGCAACTTCACAAGACGAGAGCAGTGAGTCAAGTGAATTCGTACATAGCAACAAAACGCCACTTTTGGCATGATATAAAATCGCCAACATACACAAGTTCGCCCATGCACAATGGATAGTATACGCCAAATAACAGTTAAAATGCAGCCAGCAAGATCAGAATTCAATTTGGTTTCCCAGCTGGGATGGGAAAGGAAAGGTTGCCAAACAATAAATGTTACACGTGTTGTTTTGTCTAATAAAGAAGCACACCGAAGGGACATCAGATTTTACTGCGCAGATGTTAAATTCTTTTTAGGGTTTTGTCGAGAAAGGAAAAAGAAGCGTAAGCATAAATTTTAACTGCGAAACAGAGATGATCTCCTTATAAGGTAATGCAGAATTGCTTCGATCGGAAACAGCAGACATCTGGAAATTGTTTTAAACGGTTGAATAATATGTGAGTGTATTTCTCACAGATAAAGTTAAGCAGCTGCCGATTTTCGGTTAGAGAATTAATAAGCAAGAAAAATGGAAAAGGAATGAAGGACAACTTAAAACTAATTTTGAATTGAACAGAGACGGGGGGTGTAAAGGAATCATTTAAGAAAATAACCAATATATAACGAAATAATCGTTATACCATCCAATTGGGCAGCCATCAGAGATGGCGGCTGAAGCCCGCAACATGCACTTTCGTTCATATAGTCAAAACTTTTCAAGAAAAGACTTGCTTATAGACTGCAATAAAAATGTACTTAATGTCTTACTTTTTTGTATCGATCTTTATTTAAGTTTTAGTATGCGAAAAAACTCCACAAAACATAAAAAGAACTTCTGCAGAGTCATTACAATTGTTATTTCCAGAATCTAGTTTTCGAGTGATTCTGAAGAGGACGACATGGAAGAATATGCTCGAAAGAATGATCGGCAGTAGGACACTAATTTGCGTAAATTGTTCGAAAAATGATTTGTTTCTAGCATAATAATATATTTTACGATTTCTTAAAGCATTTTATCTGCTATAGAGCACACAAAATATTTTAAATAATTTTAGCCAGGTTTTTTAGTAAAATACCACACTGTGCATCGTAAACTGTGACATATCAGACGTTTTTAAGAAATTGTAACGAGTTTCATAATTCTACTTTATTACTCGACCTCGACAGAACAAAAATCTTTATGTATTTACTAGTCTATCTATCTTTGCATTTACGTATGTAACTATGAATGTTATATCCTATACAGTAAATAAAGACAAATGTTGCTTAATATACGAATATAACCACCAGTGTAAATATACAATAATTTTCTCGGAGGTTCCCAGGATTCCGAAGATCGTTCCTTTATTTTTAGAAACTTCAGAAACAAATATATTTTCAAGAGTTAAAAAAGCATTTATAAAAATATTAAATTTATTTTTATGCCGCATATTTTCAGAAATGTTTCTGAGTAGTTTTACACAGCAAAATTAGTTTTCTCAATCCTGAATATACGTTATTGAGGTTGATGCCAATCCTCAATTAAACATTTTCAGCTGCGCTATTATATTTATGTACACAATAGTACAAAATAATGTTAGTTTTTATCTTATTTACACAAAAACAAAGACAAAATTAGACAAAACAAACTGAAAAAGAATTTTCTAATTTCACTGGGAAATCTGGTATCTTTTCACTAGTAGATGGTTTCCAGGGTCAGCGCAATGTGGTCGGGTAGAACACTGTCAAACAGTTAGAGACGTCCAATTAATATTGAAATAGTGGACTATTAAAATTTAATTTTTTATTGTGTTTATCATATTATGGCATATATTATAGATATATATAATAAAATGCATGAAAAATACCATCAATTTCACATTTAATGTTCATAATTATTTTTAATCTCAGGATATATTCGATTCTTTACAATATTTTAAATATTTACATCATGCGTTCATGGTTACTTTCGGGATCATATCACACATTTTCCACAATTGAAAAAAAATAGTGCTTTTTCTCAAGAAGAAACTTTTAAAAACAAATCTAGAGCAAGAATATTATTATTTCATAGAGATTCGTTATTCCAAATTGTATAGAGAGACCGGGAACCTCTACTAAATGTAACCAAAAACCCAGTTGGCAAGGGGTTCTGGGTAGCCACATTGTTAGCCCGATAGTTGCTCTGGCTCTTGCCAAATACAGGGTTTCAACTCAATCTTTACTCTGGATTAACGTACTCTAGGTTACCAAATAGGATGACCGCGCGTTAGTAGTTGATAGCACTCCAGCAGTTGATTAAGATTTTTAAAATATGTTTTACGCATGGCACTAATAGACATAATATTTTTGTTTGAATGTTGGAGCACTTCTTGTCACATTGTTGTCTGCTGCCTGCTAAAAACAAAGTTTTTTTTTTTTTTTTTTTTTTTTTTTTTTTTTTTTTTTACCTGCCCGGTGTTGCCGGGATCAGTTATGATAAACTTGAACAAACACTTAACACTTTAGATCTGCAATTAGACAACATTAATCATATGATATGAATTATATGTTAGAATAATATTTTAAAGAAAAGCAGAAAAAATTGCGTAAATGCTTTTAAAAAGTCCCTAAGACCCCAATAAAAATATCAGGGGTAGGTCCTTAAAGAAGAGTCCAAAACTCAACTTTAAAATTATGCACTGAGAAGGTGGGAAAATGAGTGAGTGAAATATGCATGTCAAACAAAAATTTCAAGGGCCCTGAGCCAGGCCCTACGGGACTATAGGGAGTCCCTGGCTCTTAATTGGAATGTAAGAAAGTGGGAAAAACTAAGTGGCAAAATAGTTCCAAAAATGAAGATTGGATTAAGATAGGGCAGTTTAATGACAAATTATGTACAAAAACTTCAGGGGGCCCTATATTAGACCCAAAGGGCCAGGAACTTATTTCGCATGTAGCTGGACATAAAATATTTTGGTTTCAGATTTAAAAAAAAAAAAAATTGCTTTAAATTTCAAAACCGGTTTAAACCGGTTCTGAAATTGAAACTATCAGAATATAAAAGATACACAAGTGAAATCGAAAAAGTAAAAACTAGGCCGTTTGTACATCGTCCTCAGCTATCCTATGCAAAAAAAGCATGTAAAAAATATTAAAATTTGAGCGAGATATTTGAAAAGAACGCTCCCATAGGCTTTACATTATCATCCAGGTCTTTTTCTGTGACTATGTTGACTGAGTTTTTAAACTTTTTAAACAATATATTTCATTCAGTTATCTATTTTACTCCTTTTTCATCTTTATTCATTTTTAAAGCCTTACAATTTTTAATTATTCTTTTATTTTCTTATTCTGTTTTTAGCACGTAACTCTTATTGTCGCCGTCTCGTCCGTTCCGCGTATAGAAGCTCAGAAACTACCCAACAGAATGGTTTGAAATTTAATTAATTGAATTGTTGCAGAATTATGCCGTGTCATTTCAAATGTTATGAAAATCAAATCATAACTTAAAAAGGTATTAATAAAATATTTATTAATTTTAATAAATCCTATCATATATAATTCGTTCAATGTATCTCATGTAAGGTATTGATTCTAAGTTTCCATGGTGATTATTCTATTAAGTCCTATCACGCGTAATGAATTCAATCGTATCACATGATAGGAAATGATTCAAAGTTGCCAGGGAAATGGTGTCTTATTTAAGATGGAGGCCTATTTTTTTATGTTACTGAATTTAATATGTACATTTGTAATAGAATTTTGCATTCATGCATTTTTTGCAGAAGAATGCAACAGCTATTGTACCAAGATCTGATTATTTATTAAACCAGTTATAGTACGAACACACCTCATTTACTACGTTTGAAGTACGATTTCGGACTTGTTTTACATAGCATTAATACTTAATCTCTATAATTATTTATGTAGTTTGTAACATATAATTAGACTTTGTCTTTCCCAATGGTTCACTAATAATAGGATAGTCCACAGAAAATTGGTCGTAAAGTGGCTGACAATTCGGAAGCTCCTCATGAACTGTTAAGCAATAACTGTAGGAACGGAGTGGCATCGAAATTATTGTAGTTTTGCAAAAATTATTACAGATCATCGAACTACAGACATAAGCGCTTGGTGGCACTATAAGGAAACAAAAATGGCAATACTGACATAATATTCAGTGAAAGTGAAGGAAATTTAATTGATATTCGATGAGTTTCAGCTCCCCCATCGCGAGCCTCTTTAAATCATTGCAACACATGACTTTTTTTAATTGGACCAGAATAGCAGTTATGTGATACAGGTATAAAAATCGAGTTTCTTGCAAAAGGTTTTTCTTTCGCAAGCCATGAGGAAGTTTTTGTCGGAAGACAGATGTGAAATTTGCTCCCATTTTCATTTTCTTTCTAGAAAATGTTTCAGATGATTTTTTTTTCAATGATTCATTTTTATTTTCACTATTGGTTTTAATGAAAACTTTACCAGAAACGTAAGGAAACATAACAAGACTCACATGTAAGACACGTGATAATTTCTAGAATTTAGTTACCATTATGTAACGATGTCTATGACTTCAGGTCAGTTGTAATTTGAGAATACATTTAAATTTACGTAAAGAACTAAATATATTAGTAATAATATAAAAAATTATAGAGTATTTGGATATTTGTTTCATGTAAATTTATCTTCAATCGGTCCAAATACAAAATAGTTATTCATTCAAATATTATACTTTTGCAAAGAGTACACAACATGATTATTTTCCACATATCAGTTATTGTATGTTTTTTATCTGTCATGTGTATAACAGTAATTAACAATTATTATCTACGAACTGACAAAATGGTACTGATTTTATAAGCATTTCATAAGCATCATGGTAGTTTTGAAACTATCAGCTGAGAAACATAAATCTGTCATAGGTGTGTTTAAAGCAACAGATTGAATTCTTTCTGAATTTTTTCTCAGGGTTACAAGTTAATTTCCATTTATTTTCATTATTGAGAAATGACTGCTACTAAATCCTTTATTTTTAATCTACAGAAAACACGAGTAAATATTTAAGTTTATAAATGACATGCGAATCAATCGCAATTCTTGCTATATTGAAGTAAAGCATATGATATAGATATACATTAAAATTTTTGACAGTCTCAGCACGCATCCATGTCCTTCATCAGGAATGAAAATGATTTACACTGCATTTATAAAACATGAACTTTAAAATTTCAGCAAGTAAAAATGTCATTATATTTCAAATGGAAAATCCTGTTTCTTTCAGAGAACTTACATATTTTATAACACTTAGACAAAATAACGAAATGAATATCATGCAGTTACGCCTTATAAGGCGGAAATTTGCAGAAAGAGTCATCTGACGTTTTATATTGCGTTTTAGCATAGGTTTTACTTTTTTGACCCCCCCCCCCCCCTCCCTCTCTTCGGCGGAAAAGAAATCCTGGCTACGACACTGCTTTTTGTCCCTTACGAATCCATGAAAAATTCAGTGACACTACTACTAAGTTCAGCAAAAAGTTCTGGGAAACCTAGAAATTTGTGTTGTTATGCGCAAATTAACAATAAAAGCAACCAGGGCTATTCTTCAAAGCAGAGTATATCATATTTCACGACATTCTGCTATCGTTCTGCCAGTTTTCGGATTTTCTAAAAAGTACCATGGCAGTCCAATGGGATTCAAAAAACTTTTGACGTGCTGCGTCAACTTCATTAACCCCTTCTCGACGGAGATCTTTTATGAAATTTTAATGTTTTGTCACCAGTTTTTAAAAACAGAAATTTGTGTCTTTTCAAGTCGAGAAAATACTCCGATTAAATAAGGCAAATTTTACCATAAAATTTCACCGGTGGGGATAAACAAAGATTCTTAAGCTTTTCGCGGACGTATATGTGTCTCTCGTCCCCAAGGGATTAAAGAACTCAAATCAACGACCCTTGAAAAAAATATCGCATTGATCGAAATTGTTCATAATCGGATGGAGCCACGTCTGGACCGAAATTATTAACTCCTATAGATATACCACTAGTACTCTTATATACGATACAAATTCTATTAACTATTAGATTAAAAGTTTTCCAGAACTTTTTGCTCAACATAATACCAATTTTTGACGAGTCATTGAACTAGCACACTAGTGAAAAACTCTATTCAGTAATTAAAACTGAAATAGGTTTCATATTGTAGTTACATATTGCAAAGTGATTTCCTGAAACAAGCAACAAAACAGCACTTTCAAAGAGCTGACGTATATGAGATTCAATAAAATTTACAAAGCATACATCATTAACTTGGCAATTTAAAAAGTGAAAGTATTTCATTAGGACACTCTTCTAAGAAGTGTCATTCAAAGAAAGTTTTTCTTTTTATACCGTCTGGTGGCTGCGGGCAGTGATTTGATTTCGAGTTTAAGCTTTTCAGACTTCAAGTAAAGCTGGATTGTACATATCGTTCATAAACTATCGCTCAAGGCGTATACACACGTGACTTGCTCAAGATTTGGGTCAAGCCGGTATTAATTTTTCTAAATAAAATTTTTCTTTGAACCTTAAATGTAATTTGTTCAGTTACGTGTATAAATATATATCGATGTATAACTCGTTATCCCAGATATTGCAATCACCAAATCTTACAATTCTGAAAATAATATTGCAGATATATGAGTATATAACAAAATACTAAATATAGATGAGCAATTGCATATATAATTATATAATCTATTATAAAGTGAACGCTCTAACAAAATAATATTTCCTTTTACAGATCTCAAAAACCCATATTTAGCAAAAGGAACTTCTAAGAAAGGATTTATTATTACCTAATGTTACCTAATATAAAAAATTAATTACCTAAGTCATAATTGCCTAATGTCCAAAAATTAAAGGTAAATAACGAGACGCTTTCAATTTTACACCTTTTGTGGAACACCTACTAAAATTATAGACGAATAGTTCTAAAGAACATGTGTGACTTCATACTTCTCAGTAACGATTTAGTCAGTAGTATAATTAAAAGGCTAATAATTAATTAAATAAAATAATCTAGAACTATAACCCATGTAAAAGAAAATTATCACAATGATCTTTCACTGTATTAAATAACTAAGTGAGTCCTGCTCAACATTTTTGTGCATTTGTGTATACTTACTTGGAACACATATTCATGAAGATTTTAACGTTTCTGTGAAAACATCAAAATATTTTTGTTTAAATATACAGATTTTCAACCAAATTTAACACAAAAAATCTGAAAAACCAAGCAATCAAAAACAGGACTCGGAACAGTAGACACAGTATACTGTAATTGAAACAGGTATATATGGCATAATTGATTATATATGGTCACTTATATGAAATAATTTTTAACTGCGCACAAGTGAAAAATTAAAAAAAAAATTCAAAAACTTTTAGATAGATATTTCGTAACTTCTATAAAAAGTCTAGTCAAACTTTTCGAAAACTCAGAAAGATAAAGTTAGTTGATTGCCAAATTGTGAAAAATTCCTAGCAATAAATCTACTTTTCAAAATAAAGTAATTATATCGCTCTTATTTTTCTGATTTTTAACAATATTTAACTCGATTTTTTATATAAGTTGTCCTAAATGGATGATTATCAGGTTATGAAATGAAATTTTGTTATCGCAAAATATAATTTTATTATCAAATTTATTATTAGCCCCTGACTGTCCTCCTCACAATCTTCACTGATTAATATGAAGTGAAGCAGGCTCTTTACATCCTAGAAATCAAGAATAATTCGTCTAGTATTTTTAATAGATATTCAACAAAACGTGTAAAATTAAAAGCGTCCGGTCACTTACCCTTAAATTTTAGACATGAACAGTGGTGTAGTTGTAAAAAATGGACGGTATACTCTCTAAGCAGAAGGTATACGTTCAACTTAGAGCGTACACTCCAGAGTGTACACTATAGCGTTCTTTAGAAACAGAGGGCATACGGTGCTCTTTAAAAAAATCCAGAAGGTTATACGGCGTATACTCGCGTGTACCCAAGACTACATTCCTGGGCATCAGTATAGTTATCAAAATTTAATTTTCACCCTCAAAAAGCTGTCCGATATCGATGTACTACATTTAGGTTTTTTTATTAAGCTATTGCATAGCTTTTATCGCGGGCTTTGAGCGCGGTGACCGAATCCAAAAATTCCGTAACGCGAAAAATCCTAACACATCGGTAACGAAAAAACCTAACACTCGGCTAACGTCGTTTCCTTTCGGAAAACTTCGGAACGGTATCCTTCGGTAGACTTCGGCAGACATTGACGCGGTATTTTTCAGATATTAGAATATCAAGTCTCAAACTTATGTTTCTTATGATCTAATTTTCATAGCGCGGCCAAATTTTGTTTGGTAATTTATTATGAGACAGTGTTTATTTTGGTGGTCTTATTTATTTTGGTGACAAGAGACCCCCCACCGTGAGGGTCGAAAAATTTAAAATGCTTATAACTCACGATCTAATTTTCGTAGCGCGGCCAAATTTTGTTTATTCATTTATTATGAGTCAGTGTTAAGTTTTGGTGACAGGAGACCCTCACGGTGAGGGTCGAAAAATTTAAAATGCTTATAACTCGCGATCTAATTTTCGTAGTGCGGGCAAATTTTGTTTGGTAATTTTTTATGAGACATTGTTAATTGTTGGTGACAGAAGACCCCCCCCCCATGGTGAGGGTCGAAAAATTTAAAATGTTTATAACTCGCGATCTAATTTTCGTAGCGCGGCCAAATTTTGTTTGGTAATTTATTATGAGACATTGTTAATTTCTAGTGACAGGAGACACCCCACGGTGAGGTTCGAAAAATTTGAAATGCTCATAACTCGCGATCTAATTTTCGTATCGCGGCCAAATTTTGTTTGGTAATTTATTATGAGACATTGTTAATTGTTGGTGACAGAAGACACCCTACGGTGAGGGTCGAAAAATTAAAAATGCTTATAACTCGCGATCTAATTTTGGTAGCTTGGCAAAATATTGTTTGGTAATTTATTATAAGGTAGTGTTAATTTTTGGTGACAGGAGATCCCCCACGGTGAGGGTCGAAAAATTTAAAATGCTTATAACTCGCGATCTAATTTTCGTAGCGCGGCCAAATTTTGTTTGGTAATTTATTATGAGACAGTGTTAATTTTTGGAGACATTAGACCCCCCACAATGAGGGTAGAAAAACTTAAAATGCTTATAACTCGCGATCTAATTTTCGTAGCGCGGCCAAATTTTGTTTATTCATTTATTATGAGTCAGTGTTAAGTTTTGGTGACAGGAGACCCTCACGGTGAGGTTCGAAAAATTTAAAATGCTTATAACTCGCGATCTAATTTTCGTAGCGCGGCCAAATTTTGTTTGGTAATTTATTTTGAGACTGTTAATTTTTGGTGACAGGAGACCCCCCACGGTGAGGGTCGAAAAATTTAAAATGCTTATAACTCACGATCTAATTTTCGTAGCGCGGCCAAATTTTGTTTATTCATTTATTATGAGTCAGTGTTAAGTTTTGGTGACAGGAGACCCTCACGGTGAGGGTCGAAAAATTTAAAATGCTTATAACTCGCGATCTAATTTTCGTAGCGCGGCCAAATTTTGTTTGGTAATTTATTTTGAGACTGTTAATTTTTGGTGACAGGAGACCCCCACGGTGAGGGTCGAAAAATTTGAAATGCTTATAACTCGCGATCTAATTTTCGTATCGCGGCCAAATTTTGTTTGGTAATTTATTATGAGACATTGTTAATTTCTGGTGACAGGAGACACCCCACGGTGAGGATTGAAAAATTTAAAATGCTCATAACTCGCGATCTAATTTTCGTAGCGCGGCCAAATTTTGTTTGGTAATTTATTATGAGACATTGTTAATTGTTGGTGACAGAAGACACCCCACGGCGAGGGTCGAAAAATTAAAAATGCTTATAACTCGCGATCTAATTTTGGTAGCTTGGCAAAATATTGTTTGGTAATTTATTATAAGACAGTGTTAATTTTTGGTGACAGGAGACCCCCACCACGGTGAGAGTCGAAAAATTTAAAATGCTTATAACTCGCGATCTAATTTTCGTAGCGCGGCCAAATTTTGTTTGGTAATTTATTATGAGATTTTGTTAATTTTTGGTGACAGGAGACCCCCACGGTGAGGGTCGAAAAATTTAAAATGTTTATAACTCGCGATCTAATTTTCGTAGCGCGGCCAAATTTTGTTTGGTAATTTTTTATGAGACAGTGTTAATTTTTGGTGACAGGAGACCCCCCCCCCACCGTGAGGGTCGAAAAATTTAAAATGCTTATAACTCGCGATCTAATTTTCGTAGCGCGACCAAATTTTGTTTGGTAATTTATTAAGCTATTGCATAGCTTTTATCGCGGGCTTTGAGCGCGGCGACTGAATTTAAGAATTCCGCAACGAGAAAAATTCCTAACAATCCGGCTAACGAAGTTTCAGTTTGGCAGACTTCGGGAAGGTATCCTTCGATAGACTTCAGCAGACATTGACGCGGTATTTTTGCATAAGTTGATAAAAAATGCTGTGCAATAGCTTTACCGCGGCAGTCCCCGAGTGGCACACATATTTTTTTTTATATAATTTCAAATATTTTAAAAAGGACATTAAAGACTTTACTAAAACAAAAATTTCAAAATGCATTGTCTGAAAAATGCTTTGAAATCAAATTTAACAAAATAGAAACCGGTCGGCAAATTTCGTACAATATTTTGTTTGTTGCGAAAACTTATTTTTATATTTAAATGTTAATTAGTAAACCTTCATTGAGTATTAATACGTTTTAAGAGCTATAGAAATTTTATCTCGATACTTTTTATTGAGATTATTTGCATAATGTATCGCAGCACTTCATGTGAAGTTGTATAACCTTTAAGTTGCTGTTGTTCATTATTGAAGGTTCCTGTTTTCTTAAATTTAAGTAGAATTTTGTGACATACTTTTTTTTAACTTCAATTGAAAAGTATGTTTGGTACTTGTGTATTAACGCCACCGCAGCAGAAGTTGCGTTAAGGGGGTAGTAAGGTTAATTCGAGGGAAAAAAAGCATATTTTCTATCATTTTTTGTAAGGATACAATTAATATTTATTTATTTGTATAATTATAGTATAATTATATGTCATTTAAAGAGTATTCTGTGAAATTTTCATTAAGAAATATTAAAAAATGAGCCGATGACAGCGAATCTTCGAAGACGTCCCAAAAAAAAGTTGATTCGCGGTGAACCGCATAACTCATGACTGAATCAACTGAAATTAAAAACCCAAATTGATTTAATTAGTTGATAAGTTTCCTGAGGGAACGCAGTCGAGTTTTTTTTTTTTTTATTATTGATTTTTCAATTTTTTACAAGGCTCGGAAGTCAAAATACTGATTTTTCATCAAAAAAATCTGATATTTTGTTTTTTAAAAGTAAGTTAAAATTAAAAAAAAGAAAAAAACTCGACAGCGTTATCTCGTAATTTATATAAAGAAAGAGTGTGTAAAATTTAAAAAAGATCGGTTCAGTAGATTTTGAGCTACAGAGTTCACCGGCTTCGAAAAAGCGAAGTATTAGAAAAACACGTTTAAAGTTTCACAGACGCTTTTGTCGAAATCGGAGGGCGGAAACTTACAAGTGTATATCTCCGTCAGTTTTACTTCAATTGCTTTCAAATTTTCACAGAATAATCTTAAGATGTTGTACATTAATATAAAATAAAAATTAAAAAAATGCAAAAAAAAAAAGAAAAAATACCTTACTACCCCCTTAATACGCCAATGAAGAGCAATCTTATTGTTCGCACGCGCACAAAAAATGACGTCAAAAATGAGCAAAAAAAGCATTAAAAAAGCACTAAAGCACTAAAAAAAACACTAAAAAGCAGTAAAAAATGCACTTAAAATGGCGTAAAAAATCACCAAACAACAAGACAACAAGATGTGTGCTAACGACAAGATTGCTCTTGGCGCATTAGCGCAACTTCTGGTATGTCTTTATGTAAAAATATTTTGCTGTTATATTTTTCGTACCGCATTATAATTTCCTTTTCAGCATAATCACATGAATAATACGTGTTTTTACAGTAATTTCTAAAAAAAATGGTTGGCATTTAAGATTTTATTGCAATAAAATTTTTATATAAACTATAGAAATAATCTTAAGTTACGTCACATTATATGCAATAAAAAAATATAAATTTTGCGTAAAGAATGAAATTGATCGAATAATTAGTTGTCGGGATATTTATAATCCTATTTTCCACACTCTTCGATTTTTTATGATCCTGTATTTTATTCAAATTTCAATTCAAATATACATTTTAATTGAAAATGAGATACTTCATCCGAATCAGTAAACTGTTTATTAATAGGGTTATCATTTTTGGAGTTATAATTATGCTTCTTTTACTTCTTGATTATTACACTAACCAAAAACTATCGCCAAACTATAAGATTAAATGCCAATAATGGCTTAACATAAATGTCACATACACTTGACATTAAATACGTTATATGTGTTTGCATATCATAACTGATTTTTAATTTGACGCTTAATTTGTATTTTTATTAATCTTTTAATAATTTGTTTGTTCTTTCGTTATTTGAAACAAAAAATATGCCATTTTGTATAATTTACGAGTAGTTTGGTGATTTATATAATTTGTCGAAATAGGTCGATGAAATAATCAAGTAGAACCCGAAACCCCATAATAGAGCATTACTATGTATTAAAATATTAAAAATATTTAAATGTACGTTTAAATTTCATTTTGGAATTGCAATGCATTTTATAAATAGTTTACGTGTGTTTTATTTTCATATTTTATAGTATGCATATCCATGATGGGTAAGTATCACCGTGACCCCATTGACTAATTTACTACTAGATCGTTTATTGTGTTCTATACAATTTTTTACTTAAAACATTATGAATCTTAGTTTTAAAACGATTAAAAATCTTACTTATTTCACGTTCAAAAATTCTTTTTCTTTCGTAGAACCACACAGTTCACTCCGACGAGGTATGTTACATATAAATGTGAAGAATCACATATAATTTACGATTTCTGCATTTTATTCTTATTTTTAAATTTTACAGAGTGTTAAGGTTACAGTTAAATTCTAAGTTCAGAATAAAAACCGTCTGCTTTCTTATAAATGTAAGAATGGTCTTATATTTTTGAAAAAGTGGAACTGCGTAAAATCGTTTAAATGAAAAAAAAAAAAAAAAAAAAAAAAAAAAAAAGATATTCACATTTTTTTTTCTTCGAGCTAAATAAACATTATAGAGTTTTTTTTCTATACAACTGCTTTTAAATTAGCCTGATATTTTCTTTACTGAAAAAAGATGAAATCCTGAAAGGTCTTATATTTTGTAACAGACTATAGTTAAAAAGTGTTTATAGTTTCAATTTGCCTGTCTATCCGTCTGTTTGTGCTCTAACTGTCGTGCATATTCTTGGATTGTCATATAATTTTTACAGCTTATTAAATTTTGATAAAGAATGTGGAGTATTGAAAATGAGTAAGTTAGAATTTATAGTTATTTTAGAAGGACACACAAAAAAATTAAGTTATATTAGGTGCTGGGAAAAAAAATCATTCCTGATGCATTATAATAATATTACATAGTTTTAAACACAATGAAATTGATAAGAAGGTACTACTTGGTTATCGACCAATTTTGCCAAATTGCACAAATCGCCAAACTAATAGCCAAATTACACATATTGACGTAATTTTTATTTTAAATAACGAAAAAACAAATAATTAGTAGAATATAAAAAAAAAATACAAATAAAAAGTCGAAATAAAAATCATTTAATGACGATTTAAACACGTTTAATGTTATTGGATGTAATATTCAAGATCATCCATTATTGGCATTTAATCTTGTAGTTTGGAGATAAATTTTTGGTCGACAAGATAACCAAGTAGTACTGATAAGATTTACAAAGGTCAACTAATTTTTTTTTTCTCTGAAGTATTGTCTAATATGTTTTTATAATTTATTTATGGGAATGCACAAAATAATCGCATTTACGTTATGATCTATATATATAGAAAGATCATTTGTGGTGCATTTTAATGATTTTATATATTTCAAACATAATGAAATTAAAAAGGATCACTAAAAGGCTTTACAGCGTATTTTCTACAAAGATTATGGAATGCGTTGCATTTATGGGTCATTTACAGAGAAGAGACGCATAAAGTAACCCTATTACAGGTCTGACTATTTATATCATGAAGGATAAACGTGTCCATCTATAATTATGACTTCAATTCAACCAAAATGCTACCAACAGCAGTCGAATGAATTTTGCTGTTACTACAATTTTCTAAACTTCTAAATATCGCACATTTTTGCGTCGTCGAAAATAGAAAAAAAATTCTACTTACAAAACATAATTAACTTCAAAGCTGTATTGCAATTCGCTTATTGCAATAATTTGTTTGCGCAAAAGCAATAGATGCGTGATTGTACAATTATTTTAACTTCAAGTCTCAAGATGGGGTTTTTTTCCTTAATTGCTTGCTAGATTTCGTTGTCCGAAAAAATTAGATTTTTAACTGTTGGAAAGTTTTGCATAATTTAGCGTGATGCATAATTTTTCATTCTTGTTTAAAAATATTTTCTTTTTTACATTCAAACGCGTAATATTCAAAATCATTTTTCTGAATGATAATAAAGTTCTCAATCTTTGTTTACAACACTCTGCATAGAGAACAGAACAATTATTCATTATTTGTCCTTTAGAAAACAAAAGCTAATCAACAACAAAATACAAAGGAAAAACCTTCTTTTGTTCCATATGTCGGCCAATGATCAAGCTGTTCAGATTGAAAGCAGCTTCATATTCATACATGGGAAAAATCAACGCGAAAGGAAAATATGAATTTAACTTGAATTCCGAAGTAAATTATCTCATCCATTCTTATCATGAACGTTTTACTTGTGTTAAAAGTTCATTTCTGTATTTCATCTCACTAAAATTCCCACGAAATCATGATTGTTCCCTCAAAATTAGTTCTTACATCTCTGCCTGAACTATTCTTCATGGAAAACTAAATGATTATTTATTGTTTATTCTTCAGAAAACAAAAGTTATTCAACAACAAAAGATAAAGAAATGCTCATCTTTTGTTTTTTCATATTAGCCAATAATTAAGTTGTTATAATTCATTCATATGAGTAAACAACGCGAAGGGAAAAAAATTAACTTGAATTCCGAGGTAAATTATCACGTTTATTCTTTTCATGAATGGTTTATATGTGTTAAAAGCTCAAAGTATAATTATGTATTTCATCTGACCAAAATTTCCACTAAATTATGATTATTCCCACAAAAAATCAACTCTTACATTCCTGCTTGAATTATTCTGAATGGAAAACTAAATGATTATTCATAATTTGCTCTTCAGATAACAAAAGTAAATCAACAACAAAAAACGAAGAAAAGCTCATCTTTTGTTTTTCATGATAGCCAATAATTAAATTGTTGAAATTCACACATTTAGGAAAAAACAACGGGAAGGAAAAAAATTAATATAACTTGAAATCTGAAGTAAATTATCACATTTATACTTATCATGAACAGTTTACATGTGTTAAAAGTTTAAACTATAATTCTATATTTCATCCCAACAAAATGCTCACTGAATCATGATTTTCCCTACAAAATTACTTCTTACAACTGTGCTTGAATTATTCTGCACGAAAAACTGAATGATTATTTATTATTTGTTCAAACAAATTTAGTTTGTTTGTAGAAAACAAAAGTTAAGCAACAGCAAAAAACAAAGAAAAGCTCATCTTTTGTTTTTCACGTCAGACAATAATTAAGTTGTTGGAATTCACAAATAGTAGAAAACAACGCGAAGGGAAAAATAAATTTAACTTTTCCAAACTAAATTATCACATTTATTCTTATCAAGAACGGTTATTAAAAGTTTAAATTATAATTCTGTACTTCAGACTGCCAAAATGCTCACTAAATCATGATTGTTCCCACAAAGTTAGTTCTTGCACTTCTTCATGAATTATTCTGCATGGAAAACTAAATGATTATTTTTCATTTATTCTTCAGAAAACAAAAAAATAATTAACAGAAAAAGAAAAACTCATCTTTTGTTTTTTATGTCAGCCAATGGTTAATTTGTTCAAATTCACACAAAAGAGAAAACACCGCGAAAGGAAACAATAAGTTTAACTTAAATTAAGAAATAACATGTTTCGTACGGATACCGTTATTTCCCAAGCGAAGTACCAGAATTTCAGAATAGAAAAATAAATATAGTTCGAAAACACGGAATTTCGTCTTATTTCATAACTGATTTTCTATAATGAAAAACTAATACGCAAGAATTTCCTGGTCATGAAGTACGAACCTTGAGTAAGAACTATAATTTTGTATTTCATCCCACCAAATTGCTCACTAAATCATGATTATTTCCGAAAAATCAGTTTTTACACCTCTGCATGAATTATTCTTCATGGAAAACTGAATGATTAATTATTATTTGTTCTTCAGAAAACAAAAGTTATTCAACAAAAAAGGAGAAAAAAAAAAGGAAAGCTCATCTTTTGTTTTTCATGTCGGCTATTGAAGTTTAAGTAGTCCAAATTTGGAGCAGCTTTAAATTCACAGACAAGAAAAGAAAACAAAAACTCGGAGAGAAAAAAAAAATTTAACTTGAATTCCGAAGTAAATTATCACATTTATTCTTACCGTGAACTAACTGTCCACACGTGTTAAAAATTTAAATTATCATCGCCTCAAAACGCTGCCCAAAACACGATGTGCATGCAAAATTAGTTCTTACACCTCTGCTGGAGGAAGTATCGCGAAAATGAAAAAAGAACTATAGATTTTTATCTAGCTTTTTCCTCAAACTATAATAAACTTCTCACTGAGGAGGATGATAAAGAGTGTGGTTTCTAACAACAAGTATTTCCAAATGGCTGTGCAACTGAAAGAAGAAAAGTAATAAATATCTTCGGGTATATTCCACTAGAGCAACCTAACGTTCGATTTCCGTGTTAAATTTCTTCCTTCGCCGAAAATACGCGAATTTTCCCGAAATCTTAGCCGAAACTAGAATTGTCTCTTGCTTTTCTCATGAAAAAGCTGATAGTCGGAATGATGAACTGAAAAACCGGGAATTAACTGAACAATTGAAGACTATTTCTAAATAACTAGGGTTAGGGGCAGGCGAAATCTGATATTCAGAAGAAAAAAATTCTAATTTTATAAATTTTTAGTTTTTTACATGTATTTTATGAAAGTGTGATTTATGAATTTATGATTTGTGAATTTGTAATTTGTAATTTTACATTTGTATTTTGAATTTTATGAGTTTCAGTTTCATTATTTAAAGTATTTCCTACATTTATCGTACGAAATAATTTATACTAATAAAAAAGAAACGTTAATGTGTTTGTTTGTTTCTATAGGAAGCACTTCTGAAAATATCAAAATGGTTTCCAAAATAGTGAAAACTGTCTCTGCTCTGACATACATTACATTCTATTTTGGTACCATGATGTCTAAGGTAGAAAACGAATTAAAGTAAAAAAGACTATTGTCCAGTTAAACTGATGACAGGCTATTCACACTAAATGTACATTACAGCCATAATTTTTCAAAGAATAATGTCCCTAGGAAAAATATTAAGGAGGGATTAGCTGCCCCATTTCCACCTTTTGTACTTAATCATTGGCCCCCAAAACTAATCAGGGATGCGCCCTTTCATAATGAACTAACATCCAAAATTAGAAGCAAATCGGATAATTCTAAAAGCATAAAAGCCCATTTATTTAATTTAAGGTGGTTTATTCCCCGTTTCCCCCTTTATACTTAACCAGCAAACCCCCAAAATATCCAGGAATTCGCCTTCTCAAAAAGAACTTATATAAAAAATTTTAAGCAAATCGGATAATTCTGAATAAAAATCCATTTATCTAATTTAAGAGGGGATAATCGCCCATTTTTCCCTTTATACTTAACAAAAGAACCCCAAAACTAATCAAGGAACCGTCTTTCTAATGTGTACCTATATCCAAAAATTGAACAAATCCGTTAATTCTGTATGAAAAGCCCATTTGTCTAAATTAATAGGGATAGCCTCCCTTTTCAACGTATATACTTGTACAATGAACTCCTAAAACTAATAAGACAAGCACCTTATCAGAATAAACCTATATCCAAAATTTGAAGCAAATCGGATATTTTTATGATGAGTTTTTGCTTTACATACGTATATACATACAGAAATGGGTAAAAAGAATGGAAAAAGTTTTAAATTACAACTTAGTGAATTGTCACACCAGGAAAAGAAAATTTCATATAGCTGTTAATTTTAAGAAACAGAGGTTTACACAGATAAGTTTCTAAAATAATTGAAATATTAAAAAATGCAAAAGCAAAAAAGTTCAAAAATTGCGATTTCTGTGATATTGTTGGTGCTAGAAACTTCAATCGTAACATGGTAATTACTTTTAGTATTTTTCCGGCGCAGGGCATTTCCACTGCTAAAATGATACATGAATGAATGACACTGGAATTTACGAACAAATTTATATGAAAATAAGAAAAAGCTTTTTTTTTTTTCTTTTACCTGCATGAAAAACGGAAAATACTTGTATCGAAATTTTGGTGCCAATGTGACATTTGGTAATCAAATGAGATATTCTATATGTTATGGAATATGGAACCACAAAGAATTAATACTCGCTAAGTACGACTTCTGAAAACTTTCAGACTTTAAAGGGTAATGTGTGGAAAACGTTCAAAGAAATTCTAAATTACCTCAAAATTTAACTTAGCTGTTATGTTAAAAACGTAAATGTTCGTACAAGAGACCACCCTTTGAAGAGGGGTGTCAAATTATTTATACCATTTAATTTTAATTTTAAGTGTCATAATTGCTCCGGTAGTTTGGCTTAAAAAATTTTTCATTCAATATTCACACCTTGTATTAAAATTTATACATTTTTTACATTTAGAATGTATATTGTTTTTTTGTTGTTGCATTGATCATACGGAGATCTGTGGCTGAAAATTGATTAAAAAAAGTCCTTATGAAAACACAATATTTATTTTAACACGTTCGCTGCCGCTTACATGAAGATGTGATGATAGTTAATGCCGCACTGTAGAAGTGGGTTTTTCCCAGAAGCCGATTTACTTTTTATAACAAAGAACCAGTGAAAGATTTTCCCGCGCCAGCGCGTGACTGGCTATTGGACATCACCCTACATCAGGCGCTAGCGCGTGAGTGGACCTTTAACGTTGGAGCCATATCGCGCGCTTTCGTGTGAGCGGCAGCGAACGTGTTAAGAATGTTCTAGAAATAATAATAATAATATAAAAATTATTAGAGTTTGTAAGACAAATAAAAAATTAATAAGAGAAAATCGCACATAATGCGACAGTGTACAACTTGAAAGAGAATCTCTTTTAAAACGAAAATTTGTATTTGTAATATTAGTCTATTGAATCATATTTCGTTAAGAATTTTTTGCCGATCGCATTTCAAATGTAAATGTTGTCTCATTTGGAAATTATGGTAAAAGTTTTTTCTTTAAACTTAAAGTTACTCAATTAACTCTATAATAGATCATAAATCTTGATAATAAATCTTCATAATAGATCATAATTTTACTGCAGTTCGAATATGATACCGTACATATGTTACTCTATCCCCCCCCCCCCCCCACCAAGCGTTTATCTCTAAACAAAGCTGAAGGAAGCAATAAGTTATCGTTTTTAGGATTTCGTATTTAAAAAGTAAAAACTAACCATTATAAGTGTGTCTGTCTGTCACAGCCATTTTACTCGAAAACTATGTAACATGGAAAGCTCAAACTTGCCAGAGCTATAAAACTGTTTATCCACATATTTATGAATTATTAGCCGTTCACAAATATTTTAATCAAAAAAATATGGGACTAATTAAGGTACTTGAAAATTGAAAGGTCTCGTAACATCGAACTCAAAAATATATGTGTTTTAATTTTAGGTATTAGATATTTTCAGAGACATCGCTGAAAATGTGCTGCAAACAAACCCTTTCCTTGTTTTCGAATGTACTGAAACTAAAATTATCGAGAAAATAGGCGCAGTATGAGCTTACTGAAAACTTAGTAAAAAACATTAGTGATTACTCTAGATCACATAGTTTTTGAGAAAATCAGATTTCCCCACCCCGCACAGACTTTATTTTGCAGGCTCTTCGTGAGGGAGTTGAAAAGCGCTCGATGTACCTATCGCCGCAGATTCATGCAAGGTTTATGGATAATAATTGTAATAAAAATTTGAAGGTAATTAGCATAGGCATTAATTAAAAATCTATTCAGAAAACATCTGCATGGACCAAGGCGGTTACTTTATTACCTTCTTTTGAAGCGCGATTGGCACAATGCCAAGTTTAAACTTTGTACAAGATCTTTTCTGTACAGAACCCTTTTTGCGCCACTAAAACTCGCAATTGACCTATTCTTTTCTCCACAAATCGACATAGTACACAATGAGATATAAAATGCTAGTACGCAATGAAATAGAGTCTAATTATATACTTTTATATTTATCTCATAAAGAATAACATGAATTATAAATTTCTATAATATGCTTTAGCCTATAATGTGCATATAATATGCAAGGACACTCCTAGAAAGGAGGTGCTTTTTTTCTCATTAACATGTCCCTAGATTTTGTCTGTTTTTAGGTGCGTTCGCAATTATATAAATACGTACCACCTATAATCGTAGTCTGTTAGTTCTTCAAATTCTCAGTCCTTCTGTGCTCCTATAATAGCGTAAAATTTTTTCAAATCAATTGATTTAAAATTCAATACACAGAATCATTGCAGAATTTTGACAACCATTTTGAAATTTTTGAAAATTGAATCAAAACTTAAAATGATATTCATGAAAATTTACTTCTTTTTTCAAATCCTATCATACGTTCTTAATTCAATAATATCCCAAGATCGATTACGATTCTAAACACACAAAAAGTCAGCACTGTGATATTGCATTTTTTAGGCGTAGTACGGAATAGGAAAGATCCTAATATCATTTTAAAGTGATTTGTTTCATTTTTTCTATACAGGGCTCCCAAATGCGCCAACTGAACATCAAAATTTTCTTAGAGAAATTTTCTTTTTAGATTTTTCTTGCAAATTGCCAAGAAACAATCTTTGGAAGTTAATTTTAACGCTAATTCTGTAGAAAACTATCATAAAATTTTCTGTTAAAAAATATTGATGTTCAGTTAGCGGACCATTTGGGAGCCCTGTATATATGGAACAGATAAAATGTTTTTAGCCGGTTATATGTAGCTGTTGATTGACTCTGCTTTTCACACTTTAAGATTCTCTCCAATAAGCATTTTTAAAAGTTATTTAAGGCGTTTTTCGCAACTCATACAAAAAAGATCACTTTTTACTATCCATTACTACAGATGTTATTCTTACATAATGAATGGTGATTATTTTTTTAAATATGCAAAATATATGTTTTGTATTCAGTACAATGTGTATATAAATACAGGGTGTTTCTAAATTCATGGTCCAAACTTTAAGGGGTGATAGTACACATCAAGACAAACAATATTTAAATAGGAAACCAAGGGTCCCAAAGTCTTCCGAAGGAGATAGGCGCCATTAAAGTTTAGGGTCCAAAAATTCAAATGGTTATAAAAAACAGAAAAATTGGTTGATTCGTTTGTGGGTTTTCACTAAAATTATTCTTTATGTCAGTATTGTCTTGAAAATAAATTATAAAGATAAATTTCAAAAAATGCCGATAGAGGGCGCTTTAGACTTTAGAGTAACGAACAACTATTTTTTACCGTTATTTTTTGCATCTCATTAAAGGTTTCGTAAGCTTAGACTTAAATTTTGAGCTCAAAATCTGAATAGTTGGAAGCAGTTAAGTAGCACAAACTTAACTGTGTTCAGAGGGTTTTAATTTCAAATGATTATAAAAAACGGAAAAATTGGTCGATTGATTTGCGGTTTTCACTAAAACTATTCTTTATGTCGGTATTTTATTGAAAATGAATTATAAAGATAAATTTCAAAAAATGCCGATAGAAGGCGCTTTAGACTTTGGAGTGACATACAACTATATTTTACCGTTATTTTTCGCATCTCATAAAAAATTTTTAGAAGCTTAGACATAAACTTAAATTTTGAGATGAAAATCTGAATCGTTGGGAGTGGTTAAGTAGCGCAAACTGAACTGTGTTCAATGGGGGTGGGGAGGTTTAAATTTCAAATGATTATAAAAAACGGAAAAATTGTTCGATTCGTTTGCCGTTTTCGCTAAAACTATTCTTTATGTCAATATTTCCTTGAAAATAAATTTTAAAGATTTATTTTAAAAAATACCGTTAGAGGGCGCCTTAAACTTTAGAGTAACCAACAACTATTTTTAACCGTTATTTTTTGTATCTAATTAAATGCTTGTAAAAGTTCAAACTTAAATTTTGAGCTCAAAATCTGCATCGTTGTGAGTAATTAAGTGCGGAAATTTGAAATATGTTCGAGGGGTGGGGAGGGTAACATTTTAACTCCTGAAAACTGTTCAGTTTCCGCTTCTTAACCCCTCCATCGATTTAGAATTTGAGCTCAAAATTTAAATCTAAGCATTTGCAAGCATTTCATTAGATACAAAAAATAACGGTTAAAAATAGTTGTTGGTTACTCTAAAGTTTAAGGCGCCCTCTAACGGTATTTTTTGAAATTAATCTTTAAAAAATTTTTTCAAGGAAATATTGACATAAAGAATAGTTTTAGCGAAAACGGCAGACGAATCGACCAATTTTTCCGTTTTTTAAAATAATTTGAAATTTGAACCTCCCCACCCCCATTGAACACAGTTCAGTTTGCTCTACTTAACCACTCCCAACGATTCAGATTTTCATCTCAAAATTTAAGTTTATATCTAAGCTTCTAAAAAAATTTTATGAGATGCGAAAAATAACGGTAAAATATAGTTGTACGTCACTCCAAAGTCTAAAGCGCCCTCTATCGGCATTTTTTGAAATTTATCTTTATAATTCATTTTCAATAAAATACCGACATAAAGAATAGTTTTAGTGAAAACCGCAAATCAATCGACCAATTTTTCCGTTTTTTATAATCATTTGAAATTAAAACCCTCTGAACACAGTTAAGTTTGTGCTACTTAAGTGCTTCCAACTATTCAGATTTTGAGCTAAGTTTAAGTCTAAGCTTACGAAACCTTTAATGAGATGCAAAAAATAACGGTAAAAAATAGTTGTTCGTTACTCTAAAGTCTAAAGCGCCCTCTATCGGCATTTTTTGAAATTTATCTTTATAATTTATTTTCAAGACAATACTGACATAAAGAATAATTTTAGTGAAAACCGCAAACGAATCGACCAATTTTTCTGTTTTTTATAATGATTTGAATTTTTGGATCCTAAACATTAATGGCGCCTATCTCCTTCGGAAGACTTTGGGACCCTTGGTTTCCTATTTAAATATTGTTTGTCTTGATGTGTAATATCACCCCTTAAAGTTTGGACCATGAATTTAGAAACACCCTGTATATCGCTAAGAAATATTATTGTCATTAAATGCATTTAGTTTTAATATAAATATTAATAAAGAAAGTAATTTTATTTACATAATTCAAAGTAAAAGAATAAAAAAGAAATTGAAAAAAAAAAAAAAAAACAAGGTGGAGATTATTAATAAAAAGCAAATAACAAAGGATGCAAAGTGTGAATTAATTTTTCAGATAATCAGCTTCATATTTGCAGTTAAAATAGGGCTCAAGCTCTCTAATTTAACCGAACTACTCTGTTGAATAATCCGTTAACCCCGCGATTTCAGTAATTCTGTGTTTAGAAACTTCCAGTGGAACTACATCCACATAACCAAAGCTTGACCTATAGAAAACTTTATTATTTTTAGGTCATGGCAAAATGAACGTGGTCATATACAAGGAACGTACATGTACAGGATTCAAGCACGGCATCAAAAGTAGCTGATTTTCATGACTAAATTTTAAAAGTATTGTTTGGATTATTAAATCTTAAAAATTCTGTCATTAAAGAAGTCAAAAAATATTATTGAAATTTAGTGGTAACAATCGTCCATTCTTCGGGCAGCGCTTGCATCCCTGCGTACAGACCACACCTACTTTGTCTTTGCTCCACTCGAAATAGAGGCATTTTTGATCGCACCATTTCAAGAAACATTGCAATGACGTCGCTCTGCTCTTAAGAGAAAAAAAAAAGCTTTAGAATCAGTAAAAATATTTTACAAATTCTAACTTTAATATAAATTATTTATCAGTACTTGCTTCCTGTTTGTAAAATATTTTCAAATATCCAAGTCAGAGGAAAAAAAGAAATTAATAATAAAAATAACTCTTCCTTCAAGATGGTTTTGAAACAGTGTATCAGTTTAACTATTAAATAAGAGAATGAAAATAATGAAAAGAAAACAAAACCTAACAAAGCACAAACTAACCATTATTAAAATTATGCTTTCTTCTAATTTATCATTTGCATTCAACATGTTTGTAAGTTCATAAAGGAAAAATACTGGGATAAAAAAAAAATATATTTAATCTAATATATATGAAAAAGGAAGAAAAATAAACCTTTTTTTTCCTTTAAAAAAATTCATAGTATAATGCATGAACTATCAAAATAAAATATGACAACAATTTAAAAATAAAAAATCTAACATGTCAAAATTTTCGCCATTATCTAAATTGTGCTACTTCTGTAATGAAACAATTTTCTCGTGAATTTTGTATGTTAACGTAATTTTCTTTTCACTGTGTCTTCCTTTGTGTGTATGCGTCAATAAACGATCGTCCATTATACAGCATTATATAGTGTAGTGAAGCATGGGGATTGCATAGGACTATTTCACGCTTAACTGCTGCCACAGCAGCTATGCCAGTTATTTAAAATTGATTTTTAAAATGATACATGGACGTTGGCAAGAGAAAGTGAACTAGAGAGGTCCATTGCCCCTGTGTGAATTTTAAAATTTCATTAACACAATTTTTTTTATCTGATAATTTTGGAAAAAAAAAATACTCCCTCTGTTTCAAATTAGTTGTGACATTTAGGTTGAAAGTTTTGGCCCAAATTAGTTGCTCATTTCAAGTAGTTGGAGTCATAAATAATTTCTGATGCAATAGTAGATCGACACCAGTAAAATTATATTAGAATGAATATAATGGTGTATACTAGGTGTCAGTAGCAATGTTTACGCGAGTTTAAAGTAAAAGAAAAAGAAATAATAATTTAGAAAATTCTCCGAAGAAAAAAATGAATAATATTGAGCGCAACGCTCTACTGAAATGTTTGAAACGATATTTTAAAAATTGTAAACTAAGCCTTAACGCAATAAATGCTTCAGCTAGTAAATTCAATGTGCATCATAATGTTTATCATCCTATCTCGTTTGCAGAAACAGGCAAAGACGTCAAAAATAAAAGATGAGGAAATTTACAATATACTTTTTTTTAAATTGTAAATGCGGACGAAAAAAAAAATGCCACTGAGCAAAATCAAAGATGTCCCAATAAAACGAAGACAATCTCTGGGAAGATTATCATATGCTGTTATAATTCGTAAATCAATATTACACAGGATTTTCAAGGTGGAAAAAATTTGAAGCGTATTTCATCCATCATTCAGCAAAATCTAATAGAAAAAAATTAGCTCAACAGAATTCGAATTTGTTTGCAGCATGTTTATGCTAAATGATACTTTTCAGAAATGCTGGAATAAATCGTTCTTAAATGAATTCACCATTGATTAGCTTGAATATGGTTTTATGTGATTACTGTTAAAAAAAGTATTTAAAAATTAGGGCGTGGCTTAACCCCTTGCGACGCAGTGGTTTCATAGATATACCATTTAATTTTAATTCCCAAATGCCACATTGGCACCGGAATTTTGTTTTAAAAAATTACTGTTTATTGAATGCGTGAAATATAGCGTTTTCTTATTTACAAATAAAGTTGTTTTCAAATTCCGGTGTCAGTCATTAATTTCAACACTTAAGCAATGAATTTGCCTTGCGCTGCAAAGGGTTAAGAGCGTGTGAGCCGGGATTTTTTTAATTAATTAATTACTTATTTATGGGATGATGGAGGGAATGTCAGGTACGTAAATATTGTTGATTGATAGCATAGCTCTTTGAAAAATGTTCAAACAAAATTATAAAGTCATAAATATCAATAATCAATACAAAAATATTCAAATGTTGCAACTAATTTGGGACAGAAGGAGTAATATTTATTTTCCTCTCAGGTGGTTTAAAATAATTAAAGAGATTCCCAAGTCATTTGCTCAGAAACGCAAAAATTTCTGACACCATTTTTTGGTTTATTTTAAAACGTAAAGGGACAAAATTGGCAGATTTGACTCTTGAAAAAATATCCAATCGAAAACCGTTCTCCAATTTTTGATAAATAAATTACTTATCAAGCTAAAAAAGGATTCTTGTCACGTGACGACAAGTTTTACGCCTCTCTACTGGAAATTCAGTTCAAAACACCCGCTTTGACGGTACTTTCTAAAAGATTCTTTACCTTTGCTAACAAATCGATAGCATATTTTTATTGCATTGTTTATGAATAATATTAGCTGTTAATTTCTTGCGTTTCTGAATAAAAATAAATTCAATTATTAACTTCTTTAGATTTGAGAACAGCCTTAACACTAAGAGAAATAGTAACTAAAATGAAGTAGCCTTGTGAAGTTTATTATCGGTTTTTTCCGTTTGTATGTCAACACTTATCTGAAACCGAGGCTTCTAAGAAGTTTTTCTTCCCTTAATCTTCCCTTGACAAAAAGAAAAAAATCTGTTTCAATTTTCCGTTTAAAAAAATGCTGATAGAAAATGATTTTCTAATATTTAATAAAAATGGATGAAAAATAAAACTCTTCCATGCAAAAAAATATGTGTGGTGTACTGTACAAATGCCTAATAGCTTTTAATATTCCTAAATCTAAATATGAAGCTCAAATTGCCTCAGCATACGCGTCGCTTTCCACCGAAACATTTTTCTAATACAATAGATCTTTGTATTAGAATTCATATAATATTCAATTTTATATAATGCAATAGTTTATATAACGCACAACTTCTTATATAAGTGTAGATTCCTAAAATCTCGAAAGAGCCAATGGCTTCTAAATCCAAAAAATTCAGTCGTCACATTGGGAAACAATTGCTTTAAAAAATGGTATTTATATTAGGAGGGGGGGGGCTAAACAAAAGAAAATCAGGAATAAAAGTGATCAATAATTCATTTGGTATGCTCACATGTACAACAAAACACAGACTAATTACATAAAGTGTGTACATGTAATTTAATCCTAAAATTCATGAAATTTCGAGAATTAATTAAACATGGGAGAACCCGTCGAATTTCGACGGAAGAAAATTTTAAAAAGGAAGTGTTTCAATGATTGATTTGCAATAAACCTTATAAAATTAATTATAATAAAAAATGCACCTTATATTAGTAATTCTAACTCTTAAGTAAATGATATTTAACCCAAAGTTATCAAAATACTATTTCGATAAAACTCAGTTGTAGAAATTCTTAAAATTACACTTTAATAATTCATGTAAGCAGTAAAAATATTAAAAGATCTGTTTTTGTTATAAAGTTATCAATTAAGGCTCTTATTGCTAATATTACAAAATGAAAAAATTAAAATTTATTCCATTTTGACTCAATCATAGAATTTTTTTCCCGTGAAATCTAAAGCCACATCATTTTCACCATATCAAAATTTATATACGTATCTTTCATACTTGTATTCACCTTCTTTTTTAAAAAAAAAAAAATGGTACTTTAATTTGATCATTTTGAAATCATTTTAATTCAAGACTTGAAGTTTGGATGCTATTAGTGAAACAGATACTAAACTACTTAAATTCTTTTCTTACTCTCTTCTGTACTATATATATTTAGTTTGAGACAAATTGTATTTAAAAGTGCATTTTCCCCCTATACAATGGTGTAAACATTGAAATTTTTCGATGTTTAGAAGTTTAAAAAAAATTGCAGTAGCAAAAATTGCAAAAAGGAAATTGCATTTCTAATTTTAAAGTGTTGTCATTCGCAAAATGAGATATACGTTACGCACAGGTACGTTTGGCCTTTATAATATAGATAGATATAATATAAAATTTAAACTATGTGCAGTTAGAAGGTAAATTTGGACAAGATATAGATTGAATAAATAAGATTATATTTCACACATTTTTTTTTTTTTTTTTTTTTTTTTTTTTTTTTTTTTTTTGCTATAAAAAAAAGATTCTTAAATAAAAATAAATAAATAAATAAAATACATGAAGACTTAGACACTAAAAATTGGTGGCTACAGCAAAACATTTAAGTGCCATGTGGCAATTGGCGAACAGGAACCTTGCCCTTAGGAGTAAACAATGAATTTTGCAGTTAAGAAAGTGCAATTAGTTTGCTTTTTCACACTGTAAAAAATTGGTACTTTCCAATGGACTAAATTTGATATAATAGTTTGGCTTTATCTCCTTAATCCGGAACTTTTTAATGAAAAAATCGCTATTATAACAATGACAAATTTTTTAAATGAATAATATAATGAATTATTTGGTCCATGTTTATAAAGCAAATTTAATAATGTATCGAATGATATATATTACACAAAAAAATATAATCTGCACAATTCTTAGTAACAAGGAATGAAATAGAAAGATATTCTATCTGATAAGTTTCAGACATACTTGCCGTGTTTACAATGTAAGTTCAGTGATCTGTGAAATGTAATTTATATAATACAAAATTCTATGTAACTCAAGACGTCACATTTATAGGTTTGCTTTATAAAGGGCAAAATAAAAAAAAGTAAAATACATTAAATTGCAATGCGAGATAAAACTGAAATCATAAAAAATATTTTCATTGTCTAAAAAAAAAAAAAAAAAAAAAAATTATAAAGTATAGCATAAAAAATGTATCTTGCATTTTTGTTTGGTGTCTCTCCCTTCCCACACATTTTTGTATCCGAATTTACCATTTGCTATCCACTAGTATATTTTCATTCCTTAAGCCGCTGTATCTAGGGTAATGATTTTTATAGATTTATTTGTAAGTAATTTACATATCATTATGTACATTTTATTACTTACAGAGTTTCTACTTATGTTTTAGCAAAATATAAAATACCTTTATTTTAAATGTAAGCTCTCCTACCTAAAAAGGAATACTTGTAGAAGCAATTCCATTGCCATATTTTGATTTAGTAACATTGTATCTATAAGAATTAACCATCCTTTTCACTGCAGGAATGATTTTGATGGCTTAATTCTTAATTTTATATTTTCTCACAAATTTTGTCGACTAACGTAATTTTCGTTTCAATGTGTCTTCTTTTGTGTGTTTATGTCAATAAACGATCGTCATCCTCCATTATACAGCATTATTGAGTCTAATGAAGCATAGGAAATGAATAGGATTACCTTGCACTTTACTGCGGGCAACTATGTCAGTTGTTTAAAATGGTTGCTAAGAACGTTACACTACCTAGAAAAAAAAATTTCGTCATTCGAATGGAGAAGTCGTAATTTTACAGCCGATTATATTTAAATAAAACCATATTCAACAGAATATTTTTAGAGAAAAATCGCGCGCCATGTTTAAATGGCAGCACATTTCAGATCATATAAACATTCGGGGCATTTTACATAATCAGTGCTTATTATGACTATATAATTTTTAGGTATTTGTCTAACTGTAAATTTCTGGAGGAAACTTATGAATCATGATGGCAGATTCATTGTCATATTGCAGAACTGAAAATCTTTAAAATATTATGCTAGTAGGAAATCAGGGCGAACTTGAAAATCGACCATTATTTTGTCACTATTGTTTTAAATCGATTCCGTAGTTTCGGATATTATTTCTTACGAACAAGCGTACAAACATTTCTCCTTTCTTTAGTATAGGTATTGATAACATTCGAAAAAAAGTTAAAGGAACTCAAAATGCACATTTTTCATGTTTTAATAGGTAAAGTGTCAAAACAGGGACATCTTTTAAAAATACAAAGAAAGTTATTTCGGACATGAGAAAACTCTTTGAAAACAAGTTACATAATACACGTTACATTGTAATTTAAAACGTTGATAATTGAAAAGCTCAGATAATAAAGATGAATGTGACCAAAAAATGAGTTAATCACATAATGGAATATAACTGATAGTCCTTTATTATTTTTTAACCTTTAACTAAAACTACCGGTCTCAAAGAATACTGCTTTCTTAATTTTTAACAGTTTAACTTGTGATTTTCAGTTTAACTAGAAACACTACCGAAATTTTGTTTCATTTTGATTTTTAGTACTATCACCAGAAACTTATAAATAGGTGAATGTTAATTATAATAATTTTGTACAAAATGTTTAATGTAAAAATACCATCCTATGAATTAGTCATGCTTTATTCATCTTTCAATCTTACGGTCTCACAGACCTTTCACATTAGTTACGTTACAACTTCTATCAAATCAGTTAAAAGTTAAATTACAATTTGAAAAAAAAATAATACCCACAATTATTTTAACTGATAAAGGAGATACTTGACAATAAATGCAAAAAGAATTGTAACTTTACAGTTTATTTTTTCTAAATTATGTCACTTACCAGTTTTACCATTTCAGCTTTTTCAATTGCAACATTATTTCTTTATTGTTGAAAGCCAGTATTAGAATTGAAAGTTACAATGCAAATATACGCACATAAATGTTTGAAAGTGCATTATATCTATACGTAACAAATACATGTTTATTTACTTTAATATTTATATTCAATAGCTGCAAAACAGTTTTACACTTCACTACATCACGTGCAATATCTGGCACCTAAAAACATTATAATTTTAATTAGGTGCCATGAATTTTGCTAATATGATCACTGTAATTGATCAAGAACATTCCACAAGTTGGAAAAACACTTATTTTGACCATGTCTGCTGGATGCATTAAACAAACAATTAGAATTTGTTCTTCGGAAACAAAACAAAACAAGTTGGAAATTGCACGTGAAGCATAGCAAATGAGGTGCGTTCGTACGATAGTTAAAAAATATAGTTTTAAAAATAATAGTTTAAAATAATAGTTTAAATAATAGTTTTAAAAATATTACTCTCATATATCAATTTCATAAACTTGTGAACAGTGAATTACAATTAAAACACTCATTAAACAATGTTCTCCCTATACCATTAAGTAATGGAATACTTTTGCGTGGCCTCGTAAATCAATAACAAATGTTCTTTGCACCACAAATTATGTAAAATGTATATTATAATATGTACTTTATAGTTGCATATTAATTTTAATAAATTCGAATCAGTGTAACACCATTAAAATGCATTTGAAACATTTTTCCGCATTGACCGTAATGTAACGGAATACTTTTGATTATCCCTGTAATTGATCTATGCATTCGATTTTCATAAAATTTGAAATAACTCGACGAAATTATGTAATAATTATGTATTTTAAATGTCTAACGTATAAACTATGTTTCAAACTTTTTCCCCATTGATCATAATGTAATTGAATACTTTTGATTGCCCCTGTAATTGATCTATGCACCCGATTATCAAAAAATTTGAAATACTCGACAAAATTATGTAATAATTATGTATTTTAAATTTAAAACGATTAAAATGCATTTGAAACTTTTTTCCCCATTGACCGTAATGTAATGGAATGTTTTTGATTGCCCCTGTAATTGATCTATGCATCCGATTTTCATAAAATTTGAAATGACTCGACAAAATTATGCAATAATTATGTATTTTAATTTTCAAACGATTCGGTTGGGTAGTTTTTGCGTTGTTGTATGCGGACAGACGGACGGATTGAACGACTACTATAGATGCTACGTAATTACATAAATACGAACGCACCTAAAAAGAACAATCAAGCTATTAAGCGAAAATTCACTTTCATTATTTTTAATGAATGCTTAAAAACATTAATATAAAAAAAGTTGTAGAGTGTTAAGCATATAAAATTAATTTAAACTCATTTAGCTGCAAAATATAGCAATAAAATATTTTAAAACCTTAAACGTGGGATTATAGCACACACCATAAAATATCAGATTTTAGATAAAATTTGAGATTTAGTTTTTTCCCATTATTAAACCGATAAAAAATTTAAAAAAGACTTAAAAAAAACATTTTCATAAAAATAGAAAATTTCATGCAGTAAAGGGATAAGTTTGCAGCAGACTGTTGGTGCACAATTTTAGGTAATTTTTATTAAGATTAAAAAAAAAAAATAAATTTAAACAAACCCAACATGTACGTTTTTCATGCTTCACTTGATAAAGTGACAAAACTATTTAATTAAGGATACCTAATAAATATGCAAGTAAAGTTATTTTGAACATGAAAAATCTTTATAGTCTATTATTAATACCACAGTCACTGTACCGTTACATTGTAATTTAATACACTGATAATTTCAATGCTATTTTTTATTTATTTTATGTTATTATTATTATTATTAGTAGTAGTAGTAGTAGTAATAGTATTTTAAGCGAGCCTTATATCTGAAACTTAACAATGCAAGCATGCGCTCATAAAAATTCGAAAGTGTGATAGATCTATACGTCACAAATACGTTTATTTATTTTAATATTTATATTCAATAGCTGTGAAACAATTCAAAGTTAGCAGCAAACTATTGCTGTACATTTTTAGGTGATTGTTTTTAGATTAAATGTAAAGTAAACGAACCCATCATGCACAGTTTTCATGCTTCGCTTGATAAAGTGCCAAAACAATTTGATTAAGGGCATCTATTAAATGTGTAAATAGAGTTATTTGGGACATGGAAAACCTTCGCAGTCAAATATTAACACCAGTCGTGTAATCTCTGTATTTAACCCTTAATCCCCATCACCCGTTCCATCGTAATTGCAAAGGCAGCCGAGGCGATGGGTGCGCCTATAATAACTACTGAGATCTTCAACAGATCTTTCCAAACTCCCACGCAGTTTGATACCTATCAAACTAAGCAAGACTAGATTACGTTCAAGTAAAAATATCTACCTGGGTTCAGCAGAGTTATTTTCTACAGCTATCTACGAACGAGGAAATGTTTTTTCAAAGAGTTACATCACTATTATTATGCTATTTACAAATATTCTTTTGATTCATAAACGTGTAATTAGGAACAGACTTCCTGAAATCAATTACAATCGCAGAGTTATGAAAAGCAAATGTAAAATATGTTAAATCAGCTTATACAATAATAGGGTATTAGCAGTTTGAATTAAAATCTTATTTTGTGTAAAAGGTGAATAACATTTAGAAAATAAGATTTTTCAAATTATAAGATGCAAGGTGGCATATGCCTCAGTTAACCCTTTCGAGTCTGGTGTACTGTTAATAGTACATGTCCTTTAATGGAGTATTATTTTGTTTTAAGAAATACTTTTGATATTATTTACATATTGTAATGTTAGTATATGTCTATGCATTCCTTGTGACTTCATGTATGTTTAGACATTTAGTAATAATAATGATTATTATTATTTACTTAATTCTCTTCGTCCGGTTTGCGATTCTTTTATTTTAAATATATATTTCACACTTTAAATTTAAAGTAAAAATTACTTTCCTGAAAGTATCATGCTTAATAAAGCGCAAGACGTATTAAAAAGTTGCAGTATGAGCTGAATCTGATTGTAGTGCAATATTTTCTAAACATCTCCAACAATTCTTCCTTAGCCTATAGTCATATGAATTTGAATTGAATAGTAAACAAAACAACAATATTTATTATGTTTTGGACATTGAAATATTCGTTAAACACTTATTAATCTATTTGAATAGCGAGTATTTATATTCTTTACGTAAAAGTATTTTTTTCTAAAAATTGGAAAAAAAAATTCGGACCCAAAAGGGTTAAACTTTACAAGGTGGCATATGCTTCAGTTAAACTTTACAAGGTGACATATGCCTCAGTTAAACTTTACAGAGAGATAGAAGATATTACAAAAAACTTTTGTATATGAAATCAAGGACATGATATCAATGGCCATTGATTTTTGGAAACGCTTTCGAGTATTTTCATATTGTATTAATTTTCTCGAACCGTAATATTGTTTTTTTTAGGATGCTTTCAATTTTCAATTTCACATTTTAACACTAAAACGCCCGGAAAGAATCTATTCGACTCTGGCTATGTGATTAAATGTCAATTTTAAGCGCGTAATATGGCGCCAACGTTAAGGATCCACTCACACTCCAGCGCGTGATGTGGGGTGATGTCCAATAGCTAATAGGAATGATGTCCAGTCACGCGCTGGCGCGGGAAAATCTTTCACTGATCCTTTGTTATAAAAAGTAAATCGGCTTCTGAGAAAAACCCACTTCTACAGTGAGGCTTTAACTATCATCACGTCTTCATGTAAGCGGCAGCGAACGTGTTAACCAGAATTTTTTTCAAAAAACAAATTAAATCTAAACCACGCAGATTGACGTTTAATAAATCAGTTAAATGATTTTAAATAAAAATTCTGATGCTAAATATTTTTCTGAAACTTGAGCAAAATTTGCGGTATTCTTGTGTTAAGTTGCATATATATGAATTTATCCATAAGAGAGTAGTAAAATAATATTAATTTTAATGTTAATATTAATGCTGTTAACTTATCATGTTTGTCTGCAAAATATGTTTGTTGAACGTCAAAATGTTTACTTGAGAATGTAAATACTTCAAGTTGAAAAAACTGATCAATTCACTCTAAAAGCTGCTCGGAAAAGTTTTCGAAAATTAGTGACAGGAAAAGAAATTTAATTTGTACAAATGGCATCTTAAAAGCTCCAAATTATATTATTTTTTGAGATTTATAATGAAAAAGAACTTTTTTTTTTTTAAATTGCGGGCATCTTGGTTGAAGCTGTTGTATATTTTCGTTTCTGGTTATATTACACAGGATATTTCCGAATTCGACCTAGTATTTCAGAGATAATAGTAGACATTAAGAGGATGAAAAATTGCCATACAATATTGAGTCGAAAACCTCTTATTTAGTCTCACATACAGGGTGTTTCAACATAGCTGAAATGGACTTGAAGGCAACAACGCGCAACGTTGCGGAAAATAAAAATATCGCAATAAAAATGTTATGATATGTACAGTCAGAGAGAAAAAAAAAGCAAACACTCCCTACTAACTCATAGAAGAAAGTTACTGTTACCGAACGATTGCAAATAAAGTCTACTTTTTAATGATGCATATAAAATTTGCTTAAAGGGTCATCTACATATTAAAACAAATCCTACACTCTTAAAACGAAAGAGTGGATTTGGCTTCTCAGGAAAGAGCTGTAATTTATTGGATTGTGAATGAGATGTTTTTAAAACGTATTACTCGTCTTGATTTAAATTGCTTTTTTAAACTACTCGTGTTAATTTAAATTGCTTACAAACAACTCGCCAACTCGCTACTCGAGTTGTTTCAACTCTTTTTGAGAAGCTGCCTTTCAAAATGTGCGATAAATAAATTTCGGCTCAAATTGAGCCTTTTTTTTTTTTTTTTTTGGCTGACATTTTAAGAGAGTAACTTTTCTTTTTGATAACAGTATCCAATTCTGACATCAAAAATGAACTTTAAACACTTCAATTAGCCTAAACACAAATTTTCATGCAATTCTGACCATAAGTTTCAAAGTAGTTAAGAATTTTAAACCGAAAATATTTTATGGACTGTATCCAAGTTGAAGTTCAGTACTCCATTATTAAACGAGGGAGCACCACAATTGATCAAGGCATTTTAGACACCACTGAAACAATCATTGAAGATTGTTAGATTAAAAGATAGCAAAAAAAGTTTCAGAATATCTAATTGCTTCTATTGTAGACAGCCTCTTAAACTATCATTTTGCCGTTTTTAAATCATAATTTGAAAACGACTTGGAAGAGAAATTTGAAATTTTGGGTTTCTGAAAAGATCTCAATCTAAATCCATCATAAAAATTGTAGGTTGCAGTTTATATATATTTTTTTCGGATATTAATTTCAAATTTCATGTAAAAAATGCAAATTCGATGTATTTATGTTTTGGTATTTTAATATTATTGCTACAGAAAAAAATTACCACATTAGGAGCATAATTTTAAGAGATATTAATGAAAATATGAAAATATAATTTAACATTTAGCAGCACTAAATTTTGAATGTTTATGATTCAAAAACTTATCATTCAAGTGACTTGAAAGGTGTCTGGGTACAAGTTGGAACAAAGAATAACTATTTCATAATTAAACATAAAAAATAATCAATGTACTTTTTTTATTCGCGTCTTTATGTAAGCAATTAAATTTCTAAGTTTCGTATTACAGATAAAATGCGCAATTATCCATACAAATGAAAACTTTTAATTGATTCTTCTCCCTGTTTATATTTCTTATAACTTATTAGTTCGATAAATACTAAGGATTTGTTGCCAATTTAGATAGAAGTTTTTTTTTTAACTTGTTCTCCATGATGTGATTAATATTTTTATGCATAGATTTAACATTCAATTCGTAATTATGTAAAAAAAAAAAATTTAAATTGAGAACTTGTTGGATTTCCTTCATTTTTTAATATACACGATAGAAAAAAAAATGACTTTAAATGTAAAATCCCACACATCTAAAAATCCATGCGTAGTTTTATACAGTGTATTCTAATGTATGTGGAAAAAAATTGAAGCAAAAATATTTATATTTATAAAAGTAGTAAAGATTTTTTTTAAGTTAAATAAAAAAAAATAATATATTTTACTAAAATAGGCTGTTCTACAAGATTTAAAAAAAAAATTATTTAGTTTTTAGTACTAAGTGTTGTGCCACTACATATTAATGCAGTATTAATCAAAATTGATGAGGTGGTTTCAAAAGTAGTGTGGCCCCTTAAGGGGGTTTGTCTGATCATTCAGCTTCTGAATTCTCCTCACTAATGCTAAGTCTATGGGCGTTTGACGCATTCGTATATTTAAAAAATATATTTGGGTAATTAATAGGTTTAATTTTTGTTTTTTGTATACATTTCTTTAAAAAATGTCTCTGTTTTTCTTAGTTTTCAAAATTTTTCTAAAGTATATACTTAATTTGGTACTACTAGGTTATCCCGTCGACCAAAAAATTATCGCGAAACTATAAGATTAAATGCCAATAATGGATGATCGTCAATGTCACATTCAATGACATTAAATACGATTCACGTGTTTAAAAGGTCATTAAGTGATTTTTATTTCGACTTTTTATTAATGTTTTTATTAATATTCTACTAATTATTTGTTTTTTAGTTATTTAAAATAAAAATTCTGTCAATATGTATAATTTGGCTATTAGTTTGGCGATTTGTATAATTTGGCGAAATTGGTCGACGGGATAACAGAGTAGTACCCTTAATTTTATATGAAGTGTTAAACTTTTACTCACAGTTCGTCAGCCTTTAACACATAAAATATTAAATTAAACAAAGATTTTAGAACTATTTTGAAAACTAAAAAAAAAAACGAAACATCCTTTAAGAAACGTGCACAAACAAAAACAAAAAATTAAAAATATTAATTTTCCCAAGAGATATTTTAAATACCCGAATGCATCAAACGTCCACTACAGAGGAAAATTCCGAACAAGAATTTTTAAAGGAAGACTAGAATCGTTATAACTCTAATCTCTTTTTGGAATATTAATTTCAAAAATGAAGGAACAACCTTTGCTTTTTTTTTATTTCATTATCATAGACGATAATGATCTGACTTAAATAATCAACAGAATGTCGGAAACACGGAAAGTGAAAAAGCAGCAGAATTATACAATTATGACATCTTTATTTGCAATCTTATCTAAAAATACTTTTTGTTCATGACAAGAAGTAAAGGAAAACATACACATTATGATAAATGAGTTATGGATTTATCTATTCTCTTTAAAACAGTTCACTTCCTTCTTCTTAAAAGAATAGAAATTTTTTTAAACATAATAGCATTTCAAGCTAGCTGTTCGCATTGTTATTTATACTGCAGTGATTTAATAGAGACAGCAATATTTTTAAACATCAACAAACAACAGAGATCGAAATGTTAGAAATCTATAAACGACACTGCTATCTTTAGTGTCAAGATCTAAAAGCAGTAGCATAAAATTTAAATACTGTAGTTATTTTTATCTATTTTACAACCCTTCTCTTAAGAGTATCTTAAAAGTAGGTGCGTAAAATTTATGCGAGTTTAATGCAGAGTATTTTCTGACATTATTTTTTTTCTCTGTAAAGAGGTTTCAGGACTCTTAAAATATAAAAAAAACTAGCAGCCTTCGCCCGCTACGCTGGTCAGTTTTTTTTAAAGAAACTTTAAATCAAACGAAATTTTTATATCATAGTAATTTTTAGTTTTATATTGTATTTTATTCTGTATGTCATCGGAGAAAAGGCAGTCATCTAAACAGAAAGTTCAAAGTTAGTCACCAACGAATGACGTAGCGCTCAACATGTTAACAGTTTTAATCACATAAAAATTCATCCAGTGGAACCTTTAAAATAAAGCCAACCTTTTGTAATTGGGTTCATCTGATTTAAAATATCTCCATAAGTATTCATCTAAAGATGAATGCTATATTACAATTGTTACAAAATTTCTGAAAAATTATCCAGCTAACAATGTAAGTTCTATTAAAATCTATCTAGTAGAACTTAATTTATAAGAGGCCGGAATGAAATTTTACTTTGTGTTTTATATATATTGAGACAATTAAATATAGCTTACATAATCATGTTAACCTGATTATAGAACTCACTTCCAAAGTGTAGGTTCAATAGATTTTTTTGTACGATTATTAATTAAAAAAAACCCAGACTTTCTTTTATATATAAAGATTGAAAATTTCAGCTTTTTGCGCAGAAGATATCGCCAAATTAGAAAAATGTGAAGTATCTCACAAACAACTGGATTTAAAAGAATTTGCTTGGTACCATTCGATTCAGCATGGCAAAATACACTAAAATATGGTACCAATTGAATCGTCTACAAAATGGTATCAATTGAATTGACTACAAAATCTGATCTATATAGAAGGATTGAAAATTTCAGGTTTTTGCACGGAAGACATCGCCAAATTAGGAAAATGTGAAGTATCTCACGAAATAATGGATTTAAAAGAATTTGCTTGGTACCATTCGATTCAGCATCGAAAAATACATTAAAACATGTTATCATTTGAAAAATAACTACATAAGCCGATTTTTAAGGAATTTTTTTAAAGTTCGTTCTTTTTTTTACCCCCCTTAGGGGTGGAATTTTCGAAAATCCCTTCTTAGCGGTGCTCGGTGATATAAGAAGTATTTTTTCCCCAATTTTCAAGATTATGGGTCCAGTAGATTTTTCTGTGCTGTGATTAATATGAAATCCAGACTTTCTTTTATATATATAGATTGAATGCATGCATTTATATTATTTAATCAGCCCATTTCACTGAAATCTTTTAACTTTTTTCATTTCATTCCCCTAACAACTGTTATAAACTTATTAAACGGATCTTTCTCCTTGGCACACATGTGCAATGCCAAATTGGCGGGGGGGAAAAAGCATATGCCCAATGTGGCGCGTATATGACATCTGTGCCAAAAACACTTATTGTGACTTTAGACATAACAGTTAGACATATGCTGTCGCGCCATTTTTTTTAGATAATTATACGTTCTGCAAAGTCGTAGTACATTATTTTGTTTTATAATCAATAGTATTCGCAGCGCACGCGATGTAAGGATTTTTGGTACTTCTAGGTTATCCCATCGACCAAAAAATTATCGCCAAACTATAAGATTAAATGCCAATTATGGATAATCGTGAATGTCACATTCAATGACATTAAATAAGATTCACGTGTTTAAAATGTCATTAAGTGATATTAATTTCGTTTTTTTATCTGAATTTTTATTAATATTCCACTAATTATTTGTTTTTTCGTTATTTAAAATAAAAATTATGTCAATATGTAAAATTTGGCTATTAGTTTGGCGATTTGTATAATTTGGCAAAATTGGTCGGCGGGATAATAGAGAAGTACCGGATTTTTTACGGTCATTTTTCTACACCTTGGGTTACATTATTGGCATTTTAGTAAGGATCCCCCCCCTTTTTTTAAATGTAATATAGCCTATGTTTACCGGAAATAGTGTAGCTTTCCAACGGTGAAAGAATTTTTCAAATCCGTCAGGTAGTTTCGGAGCCCATTCAAGTCAAACAAACAAACAATCAAATCTTTCCTCTTTATAATATTGGGTATAGATGTGACATCATTATTTACTGATTTTTATTAGTTACATATATCCATGCCTCTTGTTCTTTTAACAAATATTTGAAAATTCCTATGTTATTTAAATTATGACATCATATTTTTCCAAATCAAATATTTTAATAATAATTTAATTCTTTCTCGTTCACTTTACTTCTAATTATGTCGCCATTTTTCGCAGAGAACCTCTTATTAACGTAACCGATATTTGTGCGTCTTATATAGCGTCTTATATATTATTTTTATTTTAATTTTTCACGTGGATACTGTTCAATTGAAAATCAATTGCCGAGGAGATATTATTATCCCAGATTTTGATTTTATTGGCAACGTGAAAGAAAAATGGTTATTTTTTATCGGAAAAATTTTAATTGATTCTGTATGAAAAATAATAAAATTTTGAACTATTAAGAAAAATATTTGAATAAATCAATTAAAAATTAGCCTATGTTCACCGGAAATTGTGTAGCTTTCCAACGGTGAAAGAATTTTTCAAATCCGTCAAGTAGTTTCGGAGCCTATTCAATTCAAACAAACAAACAAACAAACAAACAAACAAACAAACAAACAAACAAACAATCAAATCTTTCCTCTTTATAATATTAGTATAGATGAAGACAAAATGACCATTTTCAACATTTAATATCTTAAAATGCATATCATTTTAAATTTTTGAAAGGAAGAAAGATAAAAGCCTCTTCTTTCATTTCATATGCTTTACAATTACTAGGATATGTACTAAACATATACATATGTTACTTAACACAAACTAAAATTACTAGATACAAAATATTTTTTTTATGAAGGGAGAACTTCAAACAGGTTAGACATTTGTAGAGTAGAAAACAAGTGTGTTAGCTTACGTGCAAGATTGCAAAATAAATTTTGAATCTAAAATTAAAACATTTATGCCTAGTTATATTTAAGCTTGTAATAGTTAACTTAATCTTAAATGAATTAGTATTTTAGACATCTTCATATTTTTAATGCAAAGTTGTAGTTTGATAATGCATTTTTTTTCCTAAAACATAACCACCAAAAAAAAATTTTTTTTTAACAATAAAAAGAAAGTTTTAGGTTCATCTTATGCTGAGTAACATGCAAAATATCTTTTGAAATTTTCCTAAAAAAATATTGGGAAGTTTTTGAGATATCTTGCGCATTATACCCAGAAAGATTTTGAGAAAAAAGTATTTCAAAGTTCTGGATACGCCGTTTTAGCTCTTAGTGGGTATAATTCTTAGAACCATAGTTTCTTTTCAAATCATTTCTTATTTCAAACTCAATCTGGATTTCTTTCTTTTTCCTTTTTTTTTTCTTTTTACTTATCTATCATACGTAGTAAAGGGCAAGCCTTGCAATCGTTTTGAAAATCGACAATATTTTTTTGACTGATTTACACGTTTCAGACACTGTAGATTCCGAAATATATAATTTTTAGAAAAAAAAAAAGGTTGTCCGTTTGTCTGTCCATCTGTTCGACTGTATGTCTTTAAATGCTCTATCTCCCGAACAAATTGAGATAGAAACTAGAAATTTCGCGTGTACTTAGTATGTAATAGTGGGCAAAAGCCTTTCAAATATCAGTAACCTCGATTATCTGGAACTATTTTTTTCGGACCCTCAAAATATTCATTCTAAAGAAAGATGTATAAAAATTTTCGAAACCTTTTATTTTAAGGAAAGCATGTAAAAGATAATAAAATAACACAAATTTCGCATAAAGAACGAAGTAGATCGGATAATTAGTTGCCGAGATATTTGTATCCTATTTTCCATACTTTTCAATTTTTCGTAACATCTTTTCAATCTGTTGTATTTAATTCAAATTTCAATTCAAAGATATATATTAATAGGAAATGAGACGCTTAATTTGACGCAATAAACTGTTAGTTAATTTGATAATGATTTTTGGAATTATAAGGATGTTTCATTTACACAATTCGGTACTACTTGAGTAATTTGGTGTTTTATATAATTTGTCGAAATTGGTTCATCAGCAATTCATTAATAGATCAATATTATGTATATTGTAAATATTTTTAAATGTACATTTAAATTTTGTTTTGAAATTGCAATGCATTTTATAATTAGTTTACATATTTTTTTTAGCTCACAGGCTATCATAGCCTGAGAGCTTATGTGCCCGTTCGTTCTGTATGTACGTTGGTACGTTCGTGCGTAACGCGATAACTCATGATAAAAATATCCGATCCACTTGAAATTTTGTATGTATGTATATACTGACAAGGCACTTCCCTGATTAGTTTTTGGAGTTCATTCGATATGTATAAGAGGGGGAACGGGTGGCTGATGCCCCTCCCCTTAGTTGATATAAATGGGATTTTCATGCAGAATTAAGTTTTCGTTCAAAATTTAGATTAGGATCATTCAAATGAGGCGATTCCGTGACTGTTATTAGGTGTTCATTGAATAAGTATAAATAGGGGGGAACAGGGGTTCTAATGTCCCCCCTTAATTTATATAAATGGGTTTTTCAAGCAGAATTTTCAGATTTCGTTCAAATCTCTGAATAGTTTTGGAAGTTTAATGGTTAAGTATAAAAGAGGGGGATAACTCCTTTTAAATTATATAAATGCTAAATGGGTTTTTATTAAGAATTATCTCATTTGCTCTGAATTTCGAATATAGATTTTTTATATGATAAAGCATGTCTTTGATAGTATAGGAGGTTCAATGATTAAATATAAAAAAAGAGGAAAGGGGAGAGCTGTTTCCCCTTCTTAATTTTTTTTTCGAATGGAATTAACCCTTGAAAATATAAGGCTTTAATGTACAATTAGTATTTGTAGCCTGTGAGCTCAATGCCATCAGTTTAACTGGGCAGTATTCTTTATTTCATATCTTATAGTATGCATACCCATGATGGGTATGTATTACGGTGGCTCCCAACGACTAGTTTCATCATAATAAAAAAAAAAAAAAAAGAAAGAAAGAAAAAGAAAAAGAAAAAACAATGTATTTCTTTTCACAAAAATTATTTTATTTCAAAATTTTGAAAGCAGCTGACTTTCTGTTTTCATATTTTTTTTTAATTTAATTATTCATTGATATATTTTGTTAATGTAGAATTAAAAGGGAAAAACTGCTGACAACGTAAATGTTTTCTTCAGTTAAGGTAAATATTATAGTAAATGTTATGCCAATAAGAAATTTATCAAAATAATTTTATTTTAATAAATTAATATTCAAAATAGCTATAAATTGTAAAATATTCTCAATCAAATTAATTTCTGTCGTATTTCAGAAAGCAACTTTGTTTTATTTAATTGTATTCACAATTTTTTAAGGAAATCTGATTATTCATCGGTATGCATTTTTAATGCACAATTACAAGAGAAAACTGCTGACAACATAGAAAGTTCCTTAAATTAAGAAGAAAATATTTCAGCAAACATAACGAAAATATTAAATTTATCAAAATAATTGTATTTTAATCTTACGATGAATCACAAAAACTTGTTTAAAATTACTTTAATACATCTTCAAAGCTGTATTAAAGTATATTTTTTAAATTAATTTTCGTATTGTAAGTTATGAAAAAAATATGTTTTTTACAAGTTATAATTTATTTAAAAAATTGAATGCGTACGATTAATAAATTCTTCTTTAACGCATTTGCAATGTTTTATCTTTTTCTTATATCTAAGTTTTCAGCTATCCTTTAAAATAATAATAATAATAATGATATTTACTTAACTTCCTCAGTCCTGATGTCGCCTAAAAAGGGGACACTAAAAGACACCCTTTAAATGAAATTAAATGCTTCAAGAATTATTAAAATTACTTCTAGACATTTTTAATAAATGCATGCATATCATAATCATTTATATATAGGAAGCTAATACAGCTTTGAAGATGTATTAAAGTAATTTTAAACAAGTTTTTGTGATTCATCGTAATATTTGGCTCAGGACTGGGGAGTTTTAAGATCACAGCGAGTTCAGACACATTTTTGGCATATTTTCTGAGATTTTTCATTTTCATGGAGCTTACAGAACTATTTACGTATTATGTGTTTTTATATTTACCGGAAAATTAAAAATAAAGGGAGTAAAGAAAAATATTAAGATCAGCATCACTATCAGAAAGATATTTTACTCCCAATCTTCACCACATGAAATATTCTTTCTATACCCCCCAGAGCTATCAGTCTGTTGAATTGCATCAAAATACAACAATCAGCTACACATTACAATCCACTATTAATTTACTGAAAAAAATTGATTGAGTATCAAGGCATTACCCTTCACTGATATACTTGCTAAATCTCCACTGTGTGCGCGGATTTTTACGCTTTCGGATATTGACAGAGCATGTTATCCAAGCGTCGACCCTTTATGGAATTTGAAAAACTGTTCCAGAAGAATGATCTAAAATACTTCATCTCTAGCTGCAATCAATTGTTGGCACTGACGTTCTATGCTGCCAATTAAGTTGTCCGAGGAAGGAATGGGAAGCAAAAACCAAACACAGAGTAAACTTTTTCCCAACCTATGTAAGAAAGGGAAGGGGAAAGCAGCAATGTATCTGCCAAGGTAGTCTCAAATATATTCTATCAGATTTAGGTCTGGAGATTAAGCCGGCTATTCCACCCGCTCCAATACCTGATTATCAAGATAATCCTCAACCAGCAAACTCGGTGAAGTCTCGCATTATCATCCAATGGAATGAACCATTCCGTTTCCACCGTTACCAGTATAAGTAGTATATGGGCGGACATATTGATCAATGATCTCTGCCAATATCTCGCAATAGCCAGAGTTTTAACATAGAACGCATGCAGGTCACAACCGAGAGAGATTCTTGTCTAAATCATGATTCCACCACATTCCGTCCGTAATTGTATCTTTCAGCAATTTTGGATTGGTTCTATATGGTGCGTTGTTGCCATAGATCAGAAATAACAACGTTATTATTAGACGTCAATGGTTGTTGCCTTCTTTACAACAGACGCCCTGAATCCCCCTCTAGTGGTATTCTAGACTCATCCGTGAACAGTACAGAAGTTCATAGAATCCTGGTCCAGGAAACGTCTTCCCTTGTCCAGCATAAATGGGCACTTCTCTGTCATCGGTTCAGTGAGACACACAGAACTAATCTCCTTGCATAGTGATCAGAATAGTAAAGCGTCATAGAATGAGACATTCTTGTTTCTGGAGTGATAAAATGACTTGAAACAAGCTTAAACACGATAATGGTTCTTCTTCTACAAGTTTAAAGAGTCAGAAAGCGATCTTCCGCAGTTGTAACTCAAGTTCAGCCTAGAACAGGTCTTCCAGACACCGAATCTCATTATGTAAACTGATTTTACTCTTTTGGACAACGCTTCAAGACATGTTTGAGGCATCTAGCACTATCAACTTGTAACAATCCCATTTCCATCCATCACCTTGATAAATTGAGTAAACGACTTCACTGAGCCATTGCTAGACTATCCTGGGCATTGTCAACGAAATTCGAAACAACAATTGAAATAAAACTATCATACACAATACTTGCACACAAAGTCAGGAAAATTTGATTTTCTACTTTTCTCTTACTCCTGAAATTTCTTTGAAATAAAAGTAGCGACCCAGGCTTTTGCTGAAATTTTCTTAAAGCTCAATAATAACGAACGCATCCGCTAAGAACTACCAGCAGAATGAGCATAATCCAAGAAAAAAAAAGAAATATCAAAATCTACTCACATCTTCTGAATCTATTCGCTGACACTCTTTAAATATATAAACATCTTTGTTGAAAACCAGTTAATGACAAAAAAAAATGTCATTTATGGAAAATTCCTTATCAAACAGCAGCTTTTAGAAAGCAATTAAAAATCGGCTCACATTATTGTCGATATCTTCTAAATTTTCATAATATTTAATTAACCCCCCCCCCCCTTTTTTTCTAAGAAAATTTCAATTTATGGCGCATCTTCTTGTGGGATTTTGTTCAAAAATTAATCAGCGCCAGTTCGTTTAACAATAGAACTTTATATGAAACTTCCTCCTACTCTGTTATATAGCAGTTCGTGAGTTACTGCGCGCTGACAATTTATGTCACATACAATAAGATGGTCACATACAGACTGTCATATATAGATTCACGACAAGCAATTTTCTTAAAATAGTCAAATCATGCTTAATATTTTTAATTAAGGTTTATTAGGGTTTTTAATTTAGAAAAAGTTTTTTTTTTTTTTTTATAAACAGTTTTTTCCCTTAGAAATTCCGGACTCTCAACAGATAGTTTTAATAGGTATTTTTACTTTATAAGATGATAAATATTCCCCAAATAAAATAAAAAATTGCTATTCAAAAAAAATTTATGTCAATATTAAAAAAGTCTTGTTTTAATAGTTATTTTTACTTTATAAAATGATAAATATTCCTCACTAAAAAAAAAAAAAAAAAAAAAAAAAAATCACTATTCCAAAATTTTTGATGTAAATTCAGAATTTTTAAATTAAAAAAGCATCTTTCAAATCGAACAATAAATATTTATTTACCAAATAAAACGTATTAAATCCGTAGAAAACGGGAAATTGAAATTTTTCACTAATCCAATACTTTCTATTTTTGTTGACAGCAGAAAAAAAAAATTTCAAAATATTAGGAGTGAAAACTTTATATGTAATTAAAACTAATTTTATTTCGTTTCGTTTACTAATTTATTCCGGTAAAGTCCAACAATTACAATGTATCCTGCTCATTCTCGTATATCACAAACAGTTTTCTCATTATGACCACTACGCGGCAAGTTGAAAGAATTTTTAAAACTTTTTATCAAATCAGGTCTGTCAGAACCAGGAAGTTTAAACATGAAACTATTTGCATTTACGGTATCGATTTCTCCATAGTTTTTGGAAGGATAAATTTAAAGTTTTCTCTTTTTGATATTTCCACACACACGATATTCGATAAAGCTAGACGAAACATGAAGAAAGGTTTATCTGAAGTCTGTTCTTTTTCTTGTGAAAACTATTTCGATTTTGCATTGGATTTTTGTTCATTAAAAGTATTTTTATCGTTATTTTCCTTTCCTTTAGTGTTAGAGGATTAAATAAATTTTACTGGAACTTTTCGTTTTTTTAAAGATATTCTTAAAAAAAAACACATCTCTATACACTAAAAATGTCTGTAAAAACACAGAAAAAAGCGAAATTCTCTGTAAATTTACACTAGTTCTCGGTAAAATGCATTTGATTGAGTTTTTCTTACATCAATTAACAGACATTTGTCTTACATTATACCTAAATCCTTGTAGGGATTTCAATGTCTTCATTTAAAGACAATTTTATCATTGTTAAAATTTGAATTCAAAATACACTCTTTTAAAATTATTTTGTAATACAAGTAGAAATATTGAAAAAGAAAATTTTGTTTAAAAACTTTTTCTAGAAGTTGAATAATTTAGAAAGGGAAAAATCATCTTCTTGGACTTAGTGGGATTTTTTATCGACAGTCAATTTGTAATTTTTTCTATTTATTTTTCTTTTATTTCTTACTAAAAAAATCTTTTGGAAAATTAGAGCATTGCAAATAAATAGTGTGTGAAGTTTCGTAAAATTCTCCTTAACATTATTGTTGTATAAAATTAATTACATTCAAATTGTTTCATTTAAAAGAATCCATTGATTTTATTTTATAAATTACATAAACTAATCAAAAATTAAAATTGATTTTAAAAAAATCAGTCTAAAATAAATTTTAAAAAACCTTTTATAAATTTTCTATCGAATATATTTCATTCGAAATCCTTGAAAATCACAAAAGATTTTTCCCCTTTGAATCATAAAAGATATAATCTATACAAGATAGCACTATCTCCTATAGCTCAGTCTGTAAGATATTCTTCTAATATCAAAAGGTCTCGGGTTCAAATTCCAGGACGGTTGGAAAAAAAATGTATAAAAATTAAATGATACAGCCGTTCTAATTTACTTTAAAAATTCAAATACTTTGAGGCTCACTATAGATTGAGTGATTTGCTAATTTTAAAAGCTAAATTAAATTATTATGATTAAAAGTAAATTTACAGTTTCTTGTGCATTATTAACAATGTTAATTTACAGAGACTATAGTAAATTTTCTTAAAAACTTCTCTGTTATTTAACAGAATCTTTGTTTTTCTAATCTCTGTAATTTTACATAAGACTTAAAATAACGGATTACCTGTAGATTCTCTGTAATTTCCCCCCAAAAAAATTTTAACAGTGTACAGTGTGTAATAACACAATGGTTCAAAGTTTTAAAAAAGATAGAATACACTTTGATGATGGTAAATCGCACAGCAATGCATGGTCAGGAAAGTTTTCCTGTCGCTGTAGTGACGACATTTAGCAAAAGAAAGGGAGCATATGAAAAAAGTGAGGAAACATGGTTATTAATCTTAGTACAATAAAAATCTAAGAAATAACAACAAAAAGAGACACAATGATCGTCGTTAAAAAGGGTTATAAAATTACGACACCAGTCCGTGATGCAAGCCTAGTATCTCTGGTTTATAAAAGATTAAATATTGTCAAAAATACCGGACGTGTCCCGAACTTTCCCAGCATCTACCACGATGCGTATAACAAGTTTCTCTTTACTTTCCAACATTGTTCTAACATTTTTTCAATATTACTGATAATAAATATGTTTTATCACATTGTTCGTTTATTTCCTTTCTTATTTTTTGTGTCATCACTACCGCACTAGGAAATCGTTTCCGTCCATGCATTGCTATATGATTTCACATCGTCTAGATGTACTCTATCTCTTCTGAAATTTTACAAAATCTGTGTTGTTACCCCTTGTATAATTTGTAAAAGCACGAATCAATTCAGTGTTAAAAATAAAATGTATAGCCTTTTTTTAAATTGCATTTGGAGTATGTAAACTCTTCGCTACTGAGGTCCACATATGTGGACCTTGTATCTTAGTCCATTGTAATAAAACTACGCAAAATATCTAAGTTTTGATTATCTATTTACATTTAACACAGTTTAAGCTCCGAAATAAATTCAACAAATTTCAATACTTAATTTATTTTCATGGTTAAACCGTTGATTGAAAGTGAGGTTTATAAAAATGTCGTCAATTTCGCGGTTGCGTAAAACTAAGTATTACTTATCTATGTTAAAATTTTAATTAAAATGTCATAATGTTTTTTATCGTTAAAAACATTATAAATATTCATTAAGCAGCTTCCTTTGGTTAAAATGTTTGAAAATTTTGATTTTAAAAGTACCATTTTATTTTAGTCCACAAACGTTTACCTGAGTACTCAACAACTATAAATAGTTTTAATTTCAGAGATTATTGTTATTGGTTTTAGAAATAACAATAAACTCCCTGTATATAGAATTAACTTAAAATATGTGTTTTTTAAAAAACAGTTCATGCATGCAGTTTCAACTAGATTAAGTGGATTTTGTGCATTTGTTTTATTAAATATTATTTCATGATGATTGAATTCTGTAATTTTATTGAAAATATGTAGACATATTGGAGACCATAGCCAGATATATAACGTATTTTTACTCAAAATAAATGATGATAATTATTTTTATATATTTAGATTTTTAAATTATTCTTCCCCGTAAATAATAAATAATAAAGTATTTCCTTAGGATAGCTTTTTATTTATTTATTTTTTAATCTCAATACTGTTAATACCCAATACACATGTACTTTTTTTTCTTATGTATTCATTTTAAACTAAATGATTATAGTTCAATAGCTATTTATTTTTAAGTGTGCAAAAATAATGCCTAATACTGTTAGAATTAATAATTTTCTTCAAAATAATATTTAACCACCAGTTAAGAACAATGAGCTTTTTGAGGAATTAGATGCATAAACAAATTTACAATCCATGTTAAATTAGAAATACAGGCCAGTGAATATACTACAGTTTATGATATAATTGAAGCTTACAGGCCGGAATATTCTCATGGGTATGTCAAAATTCCTCAAAGCAAAATTATATTGACCGCAAAACAAACTTTCAACTTCTTGATGCAATAGCGAAAATTGAATTCTTTAAACTAAGAGACTGTTTGTATTTTGACGGAAATTCTACCCATTTTTCTTTCCTTTTTAAATAAAACAAAAATATTTAAGCTTATCTCGGCAAAAACATATTTCTTTGAACTAGAAAAAAATTCTCTTTCTTGGCAGTGTGATTTCCCACAATATGTGCCTTCAAAAACAAATCCTCTATGTTTAAAAAATTTGCTTTGTCTGATAGAGATAGATCGTTAGTGGATTTCCGTATATACGTATGTTAGCGATGACAGTATTTCTTCAGATGATATGTGAAATTATCATTTAGGGGGAGGGGGGTGAGGATACTGTTAAATTTTTTTGTTAAAGTGTACCCCAATATTTTAATCATATAATTTACAAAGAGATTTTACTAGTTTGAAATGTGCAGAATATCTTTCGCAAGATAATTTTCTTTTAGGAATTATTACGTCAATCGTTTTGACTACATAAAAATTGAGAGTTGGTAAAGAACAGAGAAAAGGAGAGTGGGATGAGGTAGTTAGAGGGGATGATATTTCCATTTTAAAATACAAATATAACAAATCAACTGCTTTTCTTTCAACAAGTATTGAAAATGAAACAACTTATACATACACAGTTGATAAGGTCGAAAGAGGAAAAGTAAAAAGTAAAAGCAGCCAGCCAGCTGAAGCAAAGATGTACAACATATTTTAGTCCAAAAGCCGACAGCGCAAAAACCTATGTCATCGACCACATGAAAAAAGCCTTTATTTTATGGAAGAGTAGAAATAGGGTAATCTAATGATCCATGTCTGCCGGAAGTGAAATGGTGCATAAATCAAAAAATTAATACCACTAGTGGTTCACTCGTAGGTTCTTCATTGTGCTTGTCCTGCAAAGGTATGAAAACAGTTAAAACTGGGAGCAGGAAAACACAATGTTAAACCTACGAGTGAACCACTAGTGGCATTAATTTTTGGCTTATGCACCACTCCACTTCCGGCAGACATGAATCATTAGATTCCCCTATTACTATTCCTCCAGAAAATAAACGATTTTTTCTTGTTCTCGATGACATAGGCTTTTGAGCTGTCGGCTCCTGCACTATCTATGGATGGTACATATCTTTTAACGGTATCTAGCATATTATCATTACTCAGCAAAAACAAACACATAGCCAATGCGTGTATTTAATCCCTATATAATATCTAATGATTTGTAATTCCTGGATACATTACGTAAGAGATAATAAAATCATAAAAAGGAAAAGACATGTCATTAATAGATTACTGGATGAATACTGCTACACGTGTGATCAAGTATAAAGGAAGAAATCTAATAACTAACCATAGACGTACTTCACGAAGAAATTCAAGATTTGAAAGAAGAAATGCCAAAGAAGGAAGGAAAAGTTAACGTACTTTATAAAGAAATCCACCTTGATAATGCAGGATATTCACAACATTTATAGACAGCAAAAATGTGCCTAAGTGTTATTTGGAAAGATGTAAATTAAAAAGAAAAGTTATATGTATAAAGTGTAAAGTTTATTTATGCATTTTGAAAAACAATTGCTTTAAATTTTTAACACAATGTAAAAAAAGAAAAAAAAAAGCAATAAAAATGTAATTTTTTAGTTGTTTTTTAACAATAGTTCACAACAAAAATTGGTTTAAATTTTTTAGATTTACGATTAAACTCGTTTAATGCATTAAAAGCTGTAAATATAATATTAAATTATGTTATATTTAAAAAGAAAAACATTTATTTTCGCATTTTTAAAAAGAAAAATGATTTACAATGATTTTCCAAAATTTTGAACTTTTAACTCAATTGAGTCCCAAGGTCTACATATGTCGACCTCCATTTACTAGAACCATGGTGCACCAATTTTTAGAATTATTTTATTATTATCATTTTTGAAGCCAAAATATATAGGAAAGTCTATTTGAATATTTTTTCAAAAAATATTTTTTGTTCATTAAGAAAATGTTAATGTTGATTTTATGTAGCACAGTTTGCAGTTTTTTTTATTTCAAAAATTCTCGACCAATAAATAGTTCTTGTGATTTACATAAATTTTTTTATTGGTTACTATAAAATTTGAAATAAAACATTAATATTAAAATAAAAATACAGGCAAAAAATTACATAAAAGACTTGCATTAAATATGTAAGATATTTCTATTGACGAACAAAGCAAAGTAAAAGGGCATCATATATTTTTTGTAGAAAGATGCAATATAGTTGTTTATGCAATATAGATTAATGATGATATCTGGTGGAGAAAAATCTTATTATTACTTTCTTCTATCTTTGCAAGATGAAAGTATTGGATTCGTGAAAAATTTTGACTTTCGGTTTTCGATGTTTTTGTACGTTTAAAAAGGTTTTGAATAATATTTGATATTTTTTTTGTTTGTTTGTTTTAAGAAAATGTATGTTTGTCAATCTCTCTGTCATTCTGTGAATTAACTTTGTGAGTTTTGTCTTTGAGGATGCTATATTTCAAGAACTAAAGCACGGGATTTCACAAAATTTTAGATTTAAATAAACCTTGCTTGAAACTGGATATGATTAATTTTTGGTGTATATCGCTCAATAGCTGGTGCTGCTATGCTTCATTATTTACAATTTCCACAATAGCTCTATCGCAAAAATTAATGCACGGATTTTCATAAAACTTTAGATATAATTTGGTATGCTGATTACTTTCTGGTAGAAATCACCCAAGAGGTGCTGCTGCAATATTACGTTATTCAAGATTATTGCAATAGACTCAAGAACTAATGTGCGAATTTTTATCAAATTTCCGATTCGGTTAGTCCAAGGTATAGATTAGAGTTGTTTAGTTTTATGGTTTAAATCACTTTATAGAGGACGCTGCTATGCTTCATTTTTCACGATTTCGTAATAACTGTATCTGAAAAACTGATGGAGGGATTTTCATTAAACTTCATATTCCGCTAATATCTAATAAAAATTTATCCTGATTTGTTTTTTGTGTACATCACCCAACAGGTCACGCTTTTATGCTGATTTTTTCATGATATCGCAATATCGCTATCTCAGAAACTAATGCACGGATTTTCATCAAACTTTAGATTCAGTTAGGAGTCGATATAAGTTGTTGCTGACTAGATTTTGGTGTAAATCACCTAACTAATGTTGCTGGTATTCTGCATTTTTCAGGAAGTATTAACGTGTATGAAATAGAAGAAAATTTTGGGATTGTTTATCGGACTAATTTGTTGTGTTAAATGAAAATGTATCATTATACGTTTAATATTTTAAGAACGAAATAATCTTATCAAAATATAAATATAAAATTTTTATTGAACAGAAAAAAAACTTTTGTCATGCTGTAACTATTGTATTTATGAACCGACTCGAATGAAACTTGGTGCGTACATACTACATACTACTGTCTCAACTGAGTTCATTCGCCAGCATCATCCGCCATCTTGTTCCAAAATGACGGCCATTTAATTTTTTTTTATTTAACATTTAAAATTAGGTACAAAAATTTTAAGTTGAAAAATGTTTTTCTTCTGTGTGTTTGACCTTGATACAAAGATTCCAGAGCAGATTTTGTTTTGTCTCTATCTTAAAAAATGGCTAAATTGTAGCACTTTTAATTTCTGGTGTGTAATTTCTGGTTAGTAAACTATTAAAACCGTTAATTATATCGAAACAAATAAAAATTATGTTAATTATGATGTTAAGAAATATACTCAATTTAAAATTACGGCTATAGCCATTTGCATGGTTTAGTTTGACAAACATAAAGGGAAAACTCGGTTTAACTTAGGAATATGGAAATTTGGAATGGAAAATTTTAAACTAAGTGACGTATTTTTCCCCCTTTCCATTTTACCCATGCTGCTCGTTTATTCCTCTTGCCAAAATTTACTTAACAATTGAAATATGCGTTATCGATAATTATTTGCGATTACAATGACCTCCCTGATATAAATGGTCACTGGTCACTCCATAAAATTTCAGGCAGAAATTTTGTATTTTAATTTGTCAAACCATAAAATTGTGATGCCTTCGATATTTTAGCATTAACTGTAAGAATTTCATAAAAATAAATCTGTTTGAATTTTACCCTTTTTTTTCGCCCTTTTTCTTCAATGGGTTTGACATACACAAAGAAATATGGTTGTTATAATTTTTCTAAGAAATGAAAGAAAATAATGTTATTGTTACTTGTGTAAAAATGGAAAATAAATAAATAAAATTGTAGACATCCTAGATTGAAGTAAAATTATTTTTACTCTATAATGTTTCAGAAAGTCAAAAATAAATGCTGCTTTTCGGAATACACACAAAGTTCATAGCATGCAATTGTAGTATCATAAGATTGCACATTATATAAGAACAAAACTAATTCAAGAACCTTCAAGAGTCAAGAGATATAATAAAATTATTGGGGAGGGAATAGGTATGGAAGTATATCTTTTTGTGTGTGCGTGGATTAAAACTAGATGGAGAAAAAAATATCTATGTGTCTAAACTAAGAATTCATTTAGTATTTCCGTTAATTCTATTCTGACACCAAAAATTACAGAATACTCCGTACATTTCTCACAAGTGAAAGACACTTTTGTTTTAAATGTGAACAAAATATATTAAAAAGGTTATTTATTTATATATTTGCATTACAAAATTCTCCATCTTTAAAGAAAGGTGCACATTATTCAACATCTAGCAGAGCGTAACAAAAAAGACAGACTGCCGCGGTACGTTACAGGTGTCTTTTTTTCAGATTGTTTGGGTCATTTGATGCTCAAATCCATAAATACGGGTGCTCGAAAAGAGCATCACGTGAACCTAGAGGTCTAATTCCAACGATAGTGCGGCAATCTATTTTTTTAGTTAGTCTCGATTTAGTCTCGATCTTAAACTCACTAGGCTAGGGTACTTCTATTAGGGAGTGACGATATATGCATAGTGTCATGCTCAAAATGAAGTCGTCCAAACTACTATAACTAACATTCCAGAACAATACTCCAGATTACTCGCCTTCATAAGTTCGATCAGACAAGAAAGACAAGTCAACAAACATTAACTTGACGATAATAGCAGAGTCGACAAGATGCTTGACGATTCATTTTTCTCCAAAATGATCTTGACCAATCAAATTTAATTTCCCTTTATCATCACTCTCATATACACTGCAAAAAAATTTACCCTTTTGCTGCATCGTAACTCCACCGCTTTTATAAAAAACTATTACTTCAGCCTATTATGGAACATTCACATGTATCAAAAGAGAGATATTCTATAAAAGCGGGAGAGTGACGATACAGCAAAAGGGTAAAATTTTTTACAGTGTAGAGATATTCTAATTGAGCCATTGGAATAGCTGGAAATGTGATACATTGAATATCAATGATCCAATGTAATTTTTATGAGAGTATACAAATTGTAAATATGAGTTATACACTATATTGCCATTGTTTATGGGACACTTGCGATTTTAGACATTTTACTAAATATCTAGAAAAATACATTAGGAATCATCTCGAAACTCTTAGTGTATAAATATAATAGTATACGTCATGCATCTCCGTGAAGATTTTTTACCGAAACTCCATAGGGGATCGTCAACAAATTAAAAAAGAATGAATATCTTTTGAATGACCCTGTCAAAACTAATGTAGCAAAAGCGCTCAAACTCTATATTATGATTGAATGCCTTATTGTAATACACTGTGTTCATTTTTATGCAAATAGCATGCATACTCGCAGAGTAATTAAGGTTTTTATAAAAATGATCCCAAATTTTTCCAAGTTTTTCCCTTATAATTTTCAGAGTTCTTAATATAATATAATATTTTTTTCAGAAAATATGACGAACAACATTGCACACAGTATCCTGTAATCAGAATTAAAAAAGAATAAAAATTGTATGAAAAATGAGTAGGTTTACTAAATAATTTTTTACTGCGCATGCGTCAAAGATATCAAAATTTCATTTGCATATTATGTTAGCTAAATGTATAGAGCAACTTTTGTAAAAGTCTCAAAATTATAGCTTGAAAATTCTGAAAGTAATCGTCTATAGAAAAAGGACAAAATCCGTTGTTTCCAAAATGAAGCAAAAAAAATGAGGGATTTTATCCAAAAGTAGTCGTAACATCCCGTATTGTGTATTCTATATTGACACTAATCAATGAATATATGGATACAACCCCTCTTGTTTTTGCTTCATTTTGGAAACAACGGATTTTGTCCTTTTTCTATAGACGATTACTTTCAGAATTTTCAAGCTATAATTTTGAGACTTTTACAAAAGTTGCTCTATACATTTAGCTAACATAATATGCAAATGAAATTTTGATATCTTTGACGCATGCGCAGTAAAAAATTATTTAGTAAACCTACTCATTTTTCATACAATTTTTATTATTTTTTAATTCTGATTACAGGATACTGTGTGCAATGTTGTTTGTCATATTTTCTGAAAAAAATATTATATTATATTAAGAACTCTGAAAATTATAAGGGAAAAACTTAGAAAAATTTCGGGCCATTTTTATAAAAACCTTAATTACTCTGCGAGTATGCATGCTATTTGCATAAAAATGAACACAGTGTATTACGATAAGGCATTCAATCATAATATAGAGTTTGAGCGCTTTTGCTACATTAGTTTTGACAGGGTTATTCAAAAGATATTCATTCTTTTTTAATTTGTTGACGGTCCCTTATGGAGTTTCGGTAAAAAATCTTCACGGAGATGTATGACGTATACTATTATATTTATACACTAAGAGTTTCGAGATGATTCCTAATGTATTTTTCTAGATATTTAGTAAAATGTCTAAAATCGCAAGTGTCCCATAATCAATGGCAATATAGTGTATAAATTGTGTTATGCTCTAATATCATTCTGGAAACACATACTCCGATTTTACCATATTATTAAGATCTGTACTTGCAATTATTACTTACCCATCATACGTAGTATAGGGTAAGTCTTGCAATCGTTTTGAAAATCGAAAAAATTTTTTTGACGGATTTACACGTTTTAGATAGTGGAGATTCCGAAAAACATATTTTTAGAAAAAAAATTTTGCCGTCCGTCTGTCTGTCTGTCTGTCTGTCTGTCTGTCTGTCTGTCTGTCTGTAAACGCTCTATCTCCCGAACAAATTGAGATAGAGACTTGAAATTTTGTATGTAGTTAGCATGTAAAAATGGGACGAACCCTATTTAATATCAGCAACCTCGATTATCCGGAACTATTTTTTTCGGACTCTCGAAAAATTCGTTCTGATGAAAGGTATATAAAAATTTTCGAATTTTTTTGTTTTAAGGAATGGACGTAAAAGGCAATAAAATAACACACATTTTGCATACAGAACGAAGTCAATCGGACTGTTAGTTGCCGAGATATTTGTAATCTTGTTTTCCACATTCTTCGATTTTTCATGACCCTGTATTTCATTCAAATTTCAATTCAGAAGTATATTTTAATTGGAAATGAGATGCTTAATCTGACGCAGTTAATTGTTAGTTAAGAGAATTAATATTTTTGGAGTTATAAGGATGTTTCTTTTACGCAGTTCGGTACTACTTGAGTAGTTTGACGTTTTATATTATTTGTCGAAATTGGTATATCAGCAGTTCTTTAATATAGCATTACTATGTATATTAACAATATTTAAATTTTGTTTATGAATTGCAATGCATTGTATAAATAGTTTCACATGTTTTATTTTCATATACATATCCATGATGGGTAAGTATTACGGTGGCCCCCAACGACTAGTTTTTATATCTCTACTAAGTCTTCTGAGATCAATTTTAGCTATTTTATCTATTTTGTTTTTCATTTGATTTTTTTCTTCAATTAACTGAGTGTAATAAAAGAGTGAAATAACTCTCCATACCAACAATTATCTTGCATACAAAAATGTAAAAGACTGACATTTTTGTCAGCTCATTTTAAATCTCAGTTAAAGTGTTCGTTCACGTGAAACGTAATCATTATATATTATAAGAACGATTCTTAAAATTTTAGTAGTAGTATTTCCCTTTCTTCAGAAGAAAATTTTACAAGTCAAAAATCCAACTCAATCATCTTTGTGGAAGATGTGGATTAGATATGAATTAGATTGGATATTGTTACGAATTTTGTAAATGGTTAGTGTTTGTACTGTAAAATAATGTAAATAATCTTATTAAGCTCCATTTCTTTACTAATATTAGTTTTTGTTACATTGTCTCTGTTATCAAGCAAACTTGTCTATTATTTTCAGTGAATGTCTATGGCAGCTTTGCGAAATATTAGAGATATCGCCAAGTTGGCGTCACTTTTGGCGATTAATTTTGGTCGCCAAATTTGGCGATATATCACCAAGTTGGCGACAAACTTGGCGATTGTTGGCGATTGTTGGCGATGGTAACCCTTCCCTACTCTATGGTAACCCCCCCTATTGATATACTGATACATTGAATGTTGTTCCGTGGATTTTTCGAGATGGTTCTAGAAATTTCCAGCACCTGCTGCGAGCCTATATAAGGAGAGCGATACGAGCTGTTGTTGTTATTATTTACCAGTCTGTCATTGAGTGAACAAGGCGTTTGTTAGCAAGTTTGCTTGAGTTTCATTTATGTTGTTTTGAATGTTATTAAGTGTTGAGACGTTGTATAAAGAGTCTCTGGGATCTAAAGCTATACTTGTACGATAGATTTGAGCAGTTATTTTTGAATATCTAGTAAAATTTGTGAGTTTCGAAGACTCTGTTGTTCTGAAGGTCTGTAAATAAATTATTTTCTACTTTTCTAAGAGACAAGAGTTTGAAGTTCTCTAACCATAAGATCAAAAGAACTATATATACGCAACATTTGGTGTCAGGAGTCGGGTCTTATGGCGAAAACAAGAACAATGGACGGACAACTGAAAGAACTGTTAGATGCTATCAATGGCATAAAGACAGAAATGAATAAAGGCCAAGAAGAGTTGGCGGAAAAAATAAATAAAGGCCAAGAAGAGTTGGCGGAAAAAATGAATAAAGGCCAAGAAGAGTTGGCAGAAAAAATGAATAAAGGCCAAGAAGAGTTGGCGGAAAAAATTGACAAAGGCCAAGAAGAGTTGGCGGATAAAATGAATAAAGGCCAAGAAGAAATGAAGAAAACTTTTGAAGAAAAGTTCTCGTCGGTAGAGAGAAGAATAGGCTCGGTAGAAGAGAAAATAGAGGAAGTAGAAGAGAAAATTCAGAATGAAGTTAATAATGTTGAAGAGAAAATGGAAAGAAAAATAGAGGAAGTAGAAGAGAAAATTCAGAATGAAGTTAGCAATGTTGAAAAGAAGATGGAGAGTAAAATAGAGGAAAGAATACACGATATGGAGAAGAAGCTTTCAGCATGCAGTGGTAATTATGAAGAATTTAGGAATCCGCCTGCTTCTCCAGTGCACGTTAAGCTGTCGACATACGACGGAAAGAGTTCCTGGCAAGTTTACAAGACCCAATTTACCATTGTAGCCGAAGCGAACAAATGGAGTGACGAGGTGAAAGCTTGTCAACTGGCAGCATCTTTAAGAGGAGAAGCCGCCGACGTACTGCAAACATTGCCCGATATGACGCAACTCAATTTTGAGACTCTAAGTTGTGCACTTGAAATGAGATTCGGCGAAAAATTTTTCAAAGATTATGCGAGAATACAAATGAAGAGCCGCCATCAAAAGTCGAATGAAACCCTTCAAGAGTTTGCCTCGGAAATAGAACGACTGGCAAATTTAGCATTCATTGACTGCCCAACAAATGTACAGGAGATGCTCTCACTGCAGTACTTTGTAGACGGGATAAAAGATCCAGAAATGCAGAGAGCGGTACGAATGGCAGATGTGCAGGATTTAAAGGCTGCATTACTGTATGCCTTAAAGTTGGAAGCAGCTACTCAAGCCAGCCGAAGAGATCGTCATTCAGTCCGAGGGGCAACGGTGAACAAAAGCTCAGACACTGAGAACGACGTCTTAAAAGAAATTAGGAAAATAAAACAAGAGATTGAAGCTTTAAAATATGGAAGAACAAGCTAAAGGAGACAGAATCTCACGTGCTGGGGATGCGGTGATACAGGACATCTCCGAAGAAATTGCCCCAAAATCCACGAACGTGAGATAAATTCAAACAGTCACCAGGGAAACTAAATTTTGGCCATCTCGCGGGGCGGAGGTTGCCAGAGAATGAAAAGCCCCACCTGAAGATCCTCCAGATATCAAAAATGAGCGGCGGTGATAACGAATTATATGTGATAGGCTTTATTAACGGAATTCAGTGCCGTATGATTGTCGATACAGGAGCCAATGTGACAATAATAAGAGAAGATTTGGCTCGAAAATTGAAATGTAAACTCATCTGGACTCCACCATGCGTTACCCTGCAAACTGTGACGGGCGACAAGATAGGCATATATGGAAAGGCAAATTTAACTATCAACTTTGGAGGAACGAAATATTACCATACGGCATATGTGGCTGACATAACAGATCCTTGCTTAATCGGGCTAGATTTTCTGAAGAAGTTTGGCTTCAAACTTGATTTCAAAAATAACAAAATGCTCTCAAAATTTGAAGAAATCAGTCTTTTTGGATTAAATAACGAAATTGAATGTAAACAAGCAGTAATAGCCAAAGAAGACATCAATCTAGATCCAAGAACAGAATTTTTAGTTCCAGCTGTAATTAAAAATGAAACTAATTACCGATTTGGCCATATAGAGTATCCCGAGGACAATAGTAAACAAGCAGGAGTATTGATGGCTTCATCTGTGGTGAACCTCTCGAAGAAGACCATTCCAGTCAGAATTGCTAACATCAGTAATAAGACGAGGACTATCAAGAAAGGAGAGGTGATAGCGTCATGTGCTCCTGTGACGTGCATAAGTCAAAATTCCAGTCACTCTGAGAAATCTTCAGATAATTTAGTCAAGGATTTGTTACAAAATACAGACTTAGATCCAAAACAGATGGAAGCTGCTGAAAGTTTAATTAGAGAATTCCAAAGTTTATTTTCCCAAACATCTGAAGACTTTGGACGAACTAAAATGGCACAACACCGAATTGACACGGGAGATCATTCTCCTATTAAACAGCACCCTAGACGATTACCTTTTGCCAAGCAAGAAGAGGTGCAGAATTTAATTAAAGATATGGAAGAAAATGACGTCATCGAACCATCAACAAGTCCATGGGCGTCTCCCATTGTATTAGTAAGAAAGAAGGATGGTTCTACAAGATTTTGTGTAGACTACCGCCGACTGAATGACGTCACTAAAAAGGATAGTTACCCTCTACCAAGGATCGACGACACTCTCGACACACTTGCAGGCAACACTTGGTTCTCGACTCTGGATCTGAAGAGTGGTTACTGGCAGGTAGAGATCCATCCGGACGACCGCGAGAAGACCGCCTTTACAACGGGACAAGGATTATGGCAGTTCAAGGTAATGCCTTTTGGTCTGTGTAACGCACCTGCAACTTTCGAACGGCTTATGGAAACGGTTCTCCGGGGGCTGTCATATGAAGCATGTCTTGTTTATTTAGACGATATCATAATCATAGGAAAATCTTTTGATGAACATCTGAACAACCTCAGGCGGGTGCTACAAAAGTTAAAGGAAGCTAATTTGAAGTTAAGCCCTTCGAAGTGCAGTTTGTTTCGTAATGAAGTCGCCTACCTTGGACACATCATTTCGGCGGAAGGAGTTAGGACTGATCCGGAGAAGATATCGGCCGTGAAAAATTGGAATCGTCCAACAGATGTTCACCAACTTCGAAGTTTTCTAGGATTATGCACCTATTACAGAAAATTCGTCAAAGGCTTCTCGATGATTGCAAGACCACTTCATAAATTAACAGAAGCCAATCAAAAATTTATGTGGACACAGGAATGTGACGCTGCTTTCGAAAAGCTTAAGGAGGCCTTAACATCCACTCCGATTCTGTCATATCCTCAAATCGATAAACAGTTTATACTTGATACGGATGCAAGTAACGAAAGCATTGGCGCTGTACTGTCCCAGGAAATCGACGGCCAAGAGCGTGTTATCGCCTATTTCAGCAAGTGCTTATCAAAGGCAGAGCGAAACTACTGCGTCACAAGAAAAGAGCTTCTTGCTGTAGTGAAAGCCATAGACCATTTTCATCACTATCTTTACGGTCGAAAATTCCTGATCCGAACTGATCATGCTTCTCTAACTTGGCTATTGAATTTTAAGAACCCTGAAGGCCAGATAGCCAGGTGGATACAAAAGCTTCAAGAGTACGATATGGAGATACGCCATCGAAAAGGCTCATCACATGGAAATGCAGATGCTCTCTCAAGAAGACCCTGCTCAGAGAATTGTAGATACTGCGACCGGGTTGAGAAGAAATTTAATGCCAAAGGTCCTATAATAAAACGTTACAACTGGGTCTACATCATCGCAAGATCCGTGGAGTGACGAGAGCCTGCGTAAAAATCAACTTGCTGATCCTGAAATTAAGCCAATTCTAGAGCTGAAAGAGGAGTCCATCAGGAAGCCCAGCTGGCAAGACATGGCCCATTACCATCCTACGACTAAACGTTATTGGGCTCTCTGGGATACCCTACATTTGAAGAACGGTATTTTGTACCGAAAATGGGAGTCTGACGATGGAAATACATGTAGATGGCAACTACTACTCCCTAAGTCGAGAATTTCTATGGTCCTTCAAGAACTGCATGGTAGTCCCACAGGAGGTCATTTTGGTGTAATGAAGACCCTGCAAAAGGTTCGAGAGCGTTTCTACTGGAATAATGTTCGCAGTGACGTGGAGAAGTGGTGTCGAGCTTATGACACCTGTGTAGCACGTAAAGGTCCTAAGAGGCGCACCCGTGGACGATTGCAACGTTATAATGTAGGAGCTCCTTTCGAACGAATTGCTCTAGACATCCTGGGTCCACTTCCTAGAACATCTGATGGCAATAAGTACATCCTCGTTGTCATGGACTACTTCACTAAGTGGCCTGAAGCCTACGCCATTCCTAATCAAGAGGCGGTAACCGTAGCAGACATACTGATTCAACACTGGGTTTCCAGATACGGAATTCCTCTTCAAATCCATTCCGATCAAGGAAGAAATTTTGATTCGGCTGTGTTCAAGGAAATGTGTGAACTACTCGGCATGGACAAAACTCGAACAACACCTCTACACCCTCAATCGGACGGCATGGTGGAGCGGTTCAATCGTACCATCCTAAATAGCCTTTCTCTCCTGGTGTCTAGAGACCAACAGGACTGGGACAAGAAATTGCCTCTTTTCCTGCTTGCCTACAGGAGTGCCACTCATGAGGCCACTGGTTACTTCCCTTCTCAAATGCTCTTTGGTCTTGATCTTCGTCTGCCTGCGGATCTTTTGTTTGGCCGTCCTCCTGATGCTCTTTTATCGCCCGAGGAGTACGTGGATGAACTCCAGGCACGGATTGAGGAGATTCATCGTCTAGCGAGGAACCGAATCGGACTGGCATCGGAAAAGATGAAGACGCGGTACGACACAAAGGCAACTGGACATGAGTTCAACGAAGGTGACAAAGTTTGGTTGTGGAATCCCATACGTCGTAAGGGACTGTCGCCAAAACTACAAAGAAACTGGGACGGTCCTTACACAGTCGTCAACAGGCTGAATGACGTCGTCGTACGCATAAGAAAATCGCCACACACCAAGCCGAAGGTCGTACATTATAACCGGCTAGCCCCTTATTTTGGCGAAAAAGATTAGAAATTCGAAACCTGAATTTCAGACCATGGTCATGAAAGTCACTTTTTGTAAATATGTAAATAGCAATTAGTTCTTATTTATGTAAATCTTATTATTATTTATTTATTTATTTATTTATTTATTTGTTTACTTATTTTAAGAGTTTTCCTCTAACTCAAGGATTGCACTGCCCGGGACGTGCAGTCTTTGAGGAGGGGGTAGTGTTACGAATTTTGTAAATAGTTAGTGTTTGTACTGTAAAATAATGTAAATAATCTTATTAAGCTCCATTTCTTTACTAATATTAGTTTTTGTTACATTGTCTCTGTTATCAAGCAAACTTGTCTATTATTTTCAGTGAATGTCTATGGCAGCTTTGCGAAATATTAGAGATATCGCCAAGTTGGCGTCACTTTTGGCGACTAATTTTGGTCGCCAAATTTGGCGATATATCGCCAAGTTGGCGACAAACTTGGCGATTGTTGGCGATGGTAACCCTTCCCTACTCTATGGTAACCCCCCCCTATTGATATACTGATACATTGAATGTTGTTCCGTGGATTTTTCGAGATGGTTCTAGAAATTTCCAGCACCTGCTGCGAGCCTATATAAGGAGAGCGATACGAGCTGTTGTTGTTATTATTTACCAGTCAGTCATTGAGTGAACAAGGCGTTTGTTAGCAAGTTTGCTTGAGTTTCATTTATGTTGTTTTGAATGTTATTAAGTGTTGAGACGTTGTATAAAGAGTCTCTGGGATCTAAAGCTTTACTTGTACGATAGATTTGAGCAGTTATTTTTGAATATCTAGTAAAATTTGTGAGTTTCGAAGACTCTGTTGTTCTGAAGGTCTGTAAATAAATTATTTTCTACTTTTCTAAGAGACAAGAGTTTGAAGTTCTCTAACCATAAGATCAAAAGAACTATATATACGCAACAATATTTATAGAATTCCGTGTGAATTTAATGTAGAAATATCAATTGCAATTATTTTTAGATTTTACTAGCTGACCCGCCCGGCGCTGCCCGGGTCCGTATTAACAATATTAAACGAACTTGAAATTTGTATGATTTTATCATTAACTCGAAACATGCAGAAATGCATTGTCTGAAATACGTGACCACTGACTGTGCGAAAAATCGGTTTAAAAAACAGCTAATGTTAAGCTCTAAAAATACTCAAAATGAGCGATGAGATACGCGGTAGGAAATATGTATCCAATGACTGCGTGATTTTTGTGTTAAAGTATTGATATATATCAAAAATCACTGTTAAGTCATGTAACTAATTATTTTTTTTTTCACATAGAAATCCCAAGTGAAATATTTTGAATTTCAAACTAATTATATCACTCTTAAATCCGACTATACCATGAATGAAATCGATACTCGCTGGTAGCTAAAATGTTGGTATGTAGTATTATAATTTCAGAGCCATTTAACAAAAGTAAGTCAAAAGTTAATCAAATCATGCGTAATGTTCACTCTATGGATAAATTCCTACCCGTAAACTTTTGTACCGTAACCATAACCTGCCTGTAACCTAACTTTGACTTAACAGTACCTTACCGTAAATTAAATATAACATAAATGCTTCACTTAAACATTTTTGCAGGGTTCAGATTTAGTTCGGGTCAGTTATCAAATCCATAGTTTTTTCCAAACAGAATTCTTAGGTCAGGGTCGGGTTTATACTCCGTAAATTTTGTGTATCATGGATCGGAGTGTGGTCCGTTTTTTTTCTGGTTGGGATCGGGTTATGTTTAAAATAGTCTAATCATTAAGGTTATAATCAGTTTTGCTACTATTCTTTTTATGGCTATTTCTGATAGATAATTTACTTTGCTATTTGATAATTTATTATGGTGAATGAATCGTTTGCGGATACAAACAATTGTACGCCAAACAGTTTTTTATTTTTGTTTTAAAAACAAATTAAAGCCATATTACAATTTTAAACTGAATAGAACACATTTAAATTTAATCAATGATTAAAAAAATAAATTCAATGAAAAGTGTTGTGTAATGTTTTTTACAGCAACACAGCTAATGACTCATACATTCTAATGTTCGAAATGCCAAAAATATGCATAAAACCATATAGTAAAAAGAAATTAATAGAGTGGCAGTATAATGTCTTGGGGTGACGCAAAAACTTTAACTCTAAAATCCGCTACATTAAGTCCAAATAAGCACCAACAAAACCATGTCCTTTGAAACTCCGATCAATTCAAACTGGTTTAAACCAGTATTTCTTTGTCTTTGTTTTTTACCTTTTAAACTGTTATTGAATAGATGACTAAAATTTCGTTTAAAAAAATTACGTTTTCTGCCATTATTGCCTGTAATACACGATCAGAATGCATGAAAGATACAATTAGATCAATCATAGGCAAGAATTATTTGATTATTTTTATCATATGACTTTGAAATATCAATATAGAAGCATCATTTAAGACTTTGCTTGAAAAATCAACATTCTTTCGTTAATGTCTTAAAATCGTCTGCACTCTGAAATCTAGATTTTAGATTAATATTATTATTTAAGTGTTCATGCATGATTTTAAAAGAATATTTTCATCACTATATTTTATATATTGACATGGAATTATTAATATGTTGTTAAATCGTAAACATTTTTCATCTACGTTATAAAGTATTAAAAATTTCTGAAAAAAAAGAGAAAACTTTTAGTAATACAATTTTTTACTTCAAATCATATGTTTTCAATATTTTATTTATTTTATTTTGACATTTAATTATTTTTAATTTTCCAATTTCAATATTTTTAAAAGCAAATATTTATTTTAATAAATAATATAATAGAAAAAACCATTTAAAAAAATTACTATTTTTTCGTAAAATATGCTTCAGCTGTAATTCATTTCTTCCAATCCGTCTTATTAATACAAAATTCCTTCCTCGTGCTTTATTTTGAGACATTAAAATTTCAGCGATAAATGGTTTCATATTGCAAATCTTTTTTTCCGTTTACTTCGCCACCACCTATCTTTTTCCTCCATGGCGTACAGCAGCTGTAATAAAAAAAATCCTCATTTAAACTGACAGTGTGCCAGTCTATGAATTTTAAAGGTCAGTCCCAGTTTTTTAAATTATTTCTGCGAAAATTTTATGCAACCAACCAACCATAAGAGAATGAAAAGGAAAAAAGCTAAAAAAAGCGATTTTTTATGAGAGTGAGGTTTGGAATTTAATTAATCACTCAGTTAATAAATAGAATTTTGAAATTCGGAGCGTCAGGTGCATCAGGAGAGATATTGGGCTACTCTCAGAAAAATTTTGAGCTTCGTACGTACCGTAGTTTTCGCTAACTATCGCAGACACACACACACACAGAGCGAATTGTTATTTTATTAATATAGATATCTTGTAAACTACTATAAAATTAATGTTTCGTTTAAAATAGTATTTCTATTCACGACACAGATATTCTTAAAATTTTTAGCAGCGTTATCTCCTTTTAAGAAAGTATAATTTCAAATATCCAAAATTTAACTTTTAAACATGCATAAAAAACATCCTGTAAGTACAAGGCATATCTAATAAAAGAGGACAAAACTTAGACTAAGAGGACAAGCGATAAAGTTAAAATTAGTTTTCTCCTGTACCAGAGCGATGGATTGGTCGAGGTGGTCCTGTAGTTTGGTCACCAAGATCGCCAGATCTCTCCTGTTTGGACTTTTTCCTAATGGGGCCGTATGAAAAGCTTAATCTACGAGAGCCCCATTAAAATCGATATGGATCTAATCGCCAGAATTGCTGTTGTTGCCGCCAATATTCGGGAAATACCTGGTGTCTTCGCAAGTGTGCATAAGTCTTCATTCGGCAAGTCTCAAGGCATTACAGCTGGCGGAAGATCTGTTGAGCATGTACGTTAATTACATTCTTGTTAATAAAATGTTTTCTAAAGTATCTCCTATCTTTATTGTGTTAATTCTTTCACAGTGAAAATGGAAAACTAACTACCTTTAAACTTCTTAGCTCTTATGTTCCGACCTTACTTTCTATTGTAAAATTTGCTCGTATAGCTGTATTCTATCGTTTGTAAAGTTTTGCTCCTTTTTTCGGATTCATCCTGTATAAGACAGTTATACCAAAAGCAGTAAAACGAAAGTACCTAATGGTAAGTCACCTCACCTGTCTAACTACTGAGGAGGAATTAAGGGCTACGTGTCAAATAGCGTGCGCCAATGGAGTGCCACCATGGAACATATTACCACCCTATAGCGCCCAAGAGCACCATCCAAAAAGCATTATAGCCTCCAAACACACCATTAGAAGACTTGGTCGGTACGACAGCAAAGCCCAGAAACTCTGAAATTAAGCTACGTGATTTGAGAGCCACACTTCCTGCCCTTCCAGGAGCTTTGGATGTACTGGACATTCATAAGAATGCCAAGTCTTCGGCCGTAACTCAGATTGTTTCCCAGATGTGCTAATGCTTTACCAGAGAAGATATTACGAATGTAAAAATCTATAGGAATAATCATTGGACCTTCTGCTATGGTCTTATCAGAAAATAAACATTTTAAAGGAGAACCATAAAGTCTGTGGAAGTGTTTTACCTATCATTTACCAATAGCAGTACACCAATAGCACAAATAGCAGTAAATGATAGTTCAAATATTTCCATAGACTCTGTACATCATGATTGTTCTTTAAAATGCTCATTTTTAAAAGATAAAGCTACTCATGTGCGACTGTATTTGTCATCAGCTAACATATTTAGAACTATTCAAATTAAATAATAATTATGGTTCTACAATTCGCTGAAATAAAAAACTACAAGTTTAATTTTTATCAAATAGAATATTTCAATTTGGGCAATAATATGTTGACTCCTAACTGTTAAGGGGTATTTCGATCTAAACTGCCTTTTTTCCGATTTATTTTTAGATTCATTTTTTTCTCTCAAATGCACCAAACTTTCAAATTCTCTTATTTAGAAACTACACAAGGTGCCGTGTCTGTCGATTTTTTGATAAATGTAGAAAATGTTGCAAAAAAATGCTGTCAAAAACGGTGTTTTGGACCAAATTTTCCGAAGCGGGAGGTCTGCGAACGAAAAAAAAGGGCATCCTGAGAAAATAAGTGCTTATAAATCAAATTCTAATTAATTCAGCGAAAAATTACTTCACACGGCATCTTGTACATCACTTCAAAAATCACCCCAGCAAGTTTCATGTTTCTAGTTTTAAAAATGAGTCTGAAAATGTATCGGAAAATTTCGAGCTGATGAAGGTGGAAAAGTGTTTTTTCGAATACACCCTTAAGGCCCCTGTCCTTGCTCGAGGAAACGCTCGCGAGCTAATGCTATTCCTATGGGGAAGCATTTTTCTAATAACTCTTTCGCATTTTGACATTTTTGAATAATTTTTTTTTTTTTTTTTTTTTTTTTTTTTTTTTTTTTTTTGCATTGGATAGCTGAGGTGCATGCCGACAGCGCACCTTTTTTACTTTTTCGAATTTGGTTGCAGATATATTTTTTAAAAAGCACTTTCAGTTTCGAAACCGGTTTTGAAAGTGAAACTAACTTTGCACAAAATATCTGCAACCAAAATCGAAAAAGTTAAAAAAGTGCGCTGCCGGCATGCACCTCAGCTATCCAATGCAAAAAAAATTATTCAAAAATGTCAAAATGCGAAAGAGTTATTAGAAAAATGCTTCTCCATAGGAATAGCATTAGCTCGCAAGCGTTTCCTCGAGCGAGGACAGGGGCCTTAAGTATCAAAGCTGATTCTTGTGTGTCTGACCGTCCACTTTAGCGCCAAACACTTTAGAAAGACTTTTTCCCCTTCAACTTTTTCCTCTTTACACTTTTTCATTTTTTACGCTAACTGTCATTGCAAATGTTTTTGTTATGTTATGTTAAGACCTTCCTTTAAAAAATTTAAAACATGTATTTATTAATTGTTTAAGGACATTTTTTAATAAGCTGGAAGTCGGGAGGAGAACCCATTGAGTTGGGATCCCTTTTGAAACTCTTTCTAAAAAAAAAAAATAACGATTTTTTTAAAAGAAATCTTATTTGTTTTTAGCTCTATACGTATAAATTAGTTCTCTTAAAGTTTCTAGAACTAAAAGAATTGATATTTATTATTATTATTATTTAAGCTATAAAAAGTCTACCAATTTTATTTTCTAGTGTTACGTGAAACAATTTTATCTATCTATTATTTCTACAAATTAGCCTCAATATCAAGTTTCATACTTATACCATTTGTCGTTTAAAATCAAATAAGCCTTTAAGAAACTAAAAACCTGAAAATTCTTAAGTTTTCATTGAAAACTTTAAAGAAAAAGTTTAACTATTATTGTGCAGCAAATGTTGCAAAGATAATTTAAAGCTGATTGGAATCAAAACCTTTAGTTTTGATGTAATTATACAGGGTGATTCAAAAAAACGTGGACAAATTGATATGACAAATCAGGCATACGACAAGGATAAAAAATCACATAGGAACATATGGTCTCAAACCATTTATTGTGTCACAAATATAGGGTTTTCATCCTAACTCGATTTGAGTTGACGGTAATAAATTTCATAAAACTGAAGTATATTATAATAAAACTTTTAACAGACATTCCCACCTTTGTTTTAAATGTGATAACACCATACAAAAGGGGTAGAAGTTTGCATTATGCGCACCAGAAATATGCATTTAGCACCTCACATTTTGAACTGTGATAATCAGTTTATACGGTATCATCGATTGCTTGAGCAATATGTTTTTCCAGATCTTTTCGTAATGTAATCATATTTCACACAAAATAAGGTACATATCGTTGCGTTTTCATTACAATGTTTTTATTTTATTCGAAATTATTACTTTCAAACCGGGTTTAGCTAGAATGAAACACCCTGTATTTGTGACTCAATAAGTAGTTTGCGACCCTATGTTCCTATGTGATTTTTTATCCTTGTTGAATGCTTGATTTGTTATTTCATTTTGTCCACGTTATTTTGAATCATCCTGTAACGTATGATGTGTTGTTGTATTAACAATAAAACCTTTCTGCTACATTGTAAAAAAAAAAAAATGAAGTAAAATTGTTGTTTATTCTCTGGCTTTTCATAATACTTCCGTTTCGATATTTCCGCGTTTTCAAGTTGGAAATTTTCAGCTGTTCAAGAAGATAATTTCTCAATAAAAATTTCCTTATAATATTTTTAAAAATTATATGTAATAGTTATATATTCTGATGGACATTTACGTGAAACAGGTATTTATTTGTATTGGATATTATTATACCGGTTTTCTGTCTACCTCAGGATTCGAACCTTGATACGCACGATTAGAGGATGACTGCTTTATATCCTTCAACATCTGGCCACATCCAACGACTTTGTAATAGGCTCCAAAACACTAATTACGAAAATTTAAGTAGATTTTTCCAACTTCTTTGAATTAAAAAGGAATATTTACTTATGTTTTTCTTAGTAATCTGGCAACATTAAAAAGTTGTGGATCTAAAAGAATTTTGCGTTTATTCCGAAAAACCGTAGGAATTATTATATATACAGGGTTATTCATAATTCCCTCTGGTGTTTCCAAACGCTATAGTAAAAAAAAAAAAAAAAAAAAAAAAAAAACTAATATGAATGCAGCAAAAAAGAACATTTGAAAGAATACAGAAACAAATCAAGTTTTATTGTCTGATAAATCTGCCTATGGTTGTCTGTCAATAATTTTTGTTACTACTGAAAACATGTTAATAAATAAAAACTGCGTTTACAAGCGAATGGAAAACATTTTGCAGTTTGTAATTTGCAAAACCTGAATCAATGGTGTTGATTATGCGGACTTTTCGTAAGAAATATCGAACACAGGAACAAACTGGCAGGCAAGACAATTCATGTGTGGTACAATACGTTCAAAGAACGTTGATAGTACCATGCTGAATAGAGTGTTGCAGGAACTGGGCTATCGCATTTATGTATGCCGTATGACCAGTGGCTCACACATAGAGCACTTGTGAGTTATCTAAGTAACACTTTTTTTGTTTCTATATTCTTTCAAATGTTCTTTTTTGCTGTATTCGTCTTAGTTTTTTACTACAGCGCTTCGAAACCCCGGAAGGAATTATGACTAACCCTGTATATATAAAAGTAATTTTATTTACAAAGTACAAAGTCTTGATTAAAAATAAATTGAGAAGTAATGAGAAAAAAAAAAGATACGTAAAAGTTATTTGCAACTAAATAGTTTGTACCCTTTTTGAAAGGGCATGATGACTTTTGTACAAGGGAAAATTGTTTTTGTGTTAAAATGTGGTATAAAAATTATTCAATCAAGAGGTCATACTTTAATGTGTGGAGTTGACCCCAATAATCATATTTATAGTTTTCCAGTATAGCAGCCGCCTACATGTCGAAAATTCCCGTGAAAAAAAATATTCGAGCGGAATAATAATAATAGAAAAGAAAAAAAAAACCATCACAGCGAAAGAAAACAATATTGTTGGTTCCTGCACGAGTATTCAAAAGTAGGAAGGATTCGGTCCGTCGATTGTCTGTCGCACATCGGGAGAAGAAATCTTTTTGCCGAGTGCTTGAGGCCAGTCAACACTCGAGCACAAAATACGAGAGGACCAGTCTTCCTAAGTAGGCTACCAAACACAGAACACCTCTCTCTTCCCGAGAGTGAACGACCTGCCCGTCTGACGTCACCAGGTAAAAGCCTATTTTTGGTTGGCGGGCAAGGGGTTCCAGAGAATGCATTTTCCCCCCCTCGCAATATAAAGCAGCGTTAGTTTTAGTTTGCGACTTCAGTTTTCATTTTGATCAGGTTGTGAACACATCATCCCAAGTCTTGCCTCTACCAATCTCTTGGACTATATTACTCCCAATTCAGAGTTTTCCCTTTCGCTTTTTTTTTTCGTAGCATTGACTGCTGAAGGCTGAGCCCGCGGCCGGCCCAAAGGATTTTTTAACTTTACAGGTTTGTAGCCATTCGATGGACTTTGTGTTTTGGATGTCGGGAATATTACACAAACTGGAGCTTTTAATTAAATATGTATTAGCAATTAGTTTTATCTGTGAACCACAAGACATGAAACAGTTTTCATAATATACCATAGGAATAAAATTTTAATATTTAATGAATTTTCGATGTGTTCAAGATTTTATTAATATGTATATTTAGGAATTATTTAAAAAATAAATTGAAATTCTAAAACTCTAATATGTCGTCAACAGTACACATATATTTTTTTGGTTTTTATTTCGCACTGTTCAACATTTCAAATCTGCTACATTTTATAGAAAGCAAATCTAAAATAAGGCAAAAATATTGAATTTAAAACTACAGCTAACGCATAATAATACAATTAAATATTTTATAAAAATTTGAAAAGTTAAGAACGTTTTCAAATTTTGTTTTTATAGACTAAAATAAGGGAAGTCCAAAATGTAATGTTTAAATGTCATCTTCCCATAAGAACATATTTACATATTTTTATAAAGTTTTGAAAGGTTCCATCAAAATTTTGTTATGGATTATTTAAAAATGAAATACAAATTGTAATGTAACATCTAATGTTTAAAATTGCATTTAAGTTTTTATTTATTAAATTTTGCGATGTTATTCAAAATTATTAGTTTTGTTTAGTTTTAGTTTGCTTCTAAATAAGACAAAAAAAATTTAGTGCTAATTAATGCATAAGAATACATATAAATCTTTTAATAAATTTATGATATAAAACAAGCTATAAAAAAGACTACTTCCGAAAAAATAAAAATACAAAGTTTAAAATTCTATCTAATGCATAAAGTATATCACCAAGTTTTTTCATCAATTTTTCAGATTCGACATTTTATCAAAATTTTCGTTCATGGATTATTCCTAAAAAAAGTCAAAGTGAAAAGTTTAAAATACAGAAGAACACAAAATGTCTAATTCTAATTTTTTAAGACTAAATTTTACACCTAAATAAATATAATTTGAGAATTACATCTAAAAATTTAAAATACGTAAAATTTTGCTGTAAAATATCCTGTCTAAAGATTATGAATGCGATTAATCGATAACATTGTTATTTCAAATAAGAAATAAACCTATCAAAAAATTGGATTTATTTGAAAAGAATGTATAATTTTGGTGTTTAGTTCCTTATCTAAGAAGTAAGAGATGTAATAATCTTTTTAGTATTAATTTTCTAAAAATTAATTCAAGCAATTTTAATTGTGAATAGTGCATAACAGAAACTATAATTGAAAGTATAATCTGACACGAAGTGAATTAAACTATATACAATTAAATGTTGCTGTTAGTTAAAAAATAAAAAAATAAATAAAATAACAACCTGTCTATTATTTTTTAAGTGCAAAAATGTGAAAGTTCATATTTTGTTAACGTATTCTTGAAACTAAATGATAGTGAATTAAGAAAAATACTGCGCTATTAATAAGTTATTAATAATAACTAATCTTAAATTATATTAAATTTATTATTTGTAGTTCAATGTTTTTAAATTCGAAAATTAATCATTCACATAAATGCATAAAAAGCTAATATAAAAATTTAAAAATGTAAACTATCTTGAAATTTTATTCGTCTTAAAAACCAAACAATTTTTGTAGCAGAATTTTAGTTTAATATGAATTTGATATATAAAGTATTACATACATTAATTTTTCAAGAAAATTGCATTTTTCTAATATTAGAATTTTAATGTTAATTAATTAAAATCTTTTCTCTAGTGCACCCAAAAAGAAATTTTTCTATTCTTGAAACCAATTTCCTCATTGAAAAAAAATATTATTAATTGTTCTAAGTGAATATTAATAATAAAAAAAAGATAACTTGTACTATAAAAAAATAAATAAAAAAGCACTGACTTTTAGTAAATCGGAAAAATGGATTGTTTCAAAACGCTGAATAATAAATAACACATTGGAGCTAATGAAAAAAAAAAAAACTATTTGTAGATTAAAAGTTTACTAAATAATTAAACACTTGCTTCTGAAAATATAAATTAAATATTTACACGGCTCTTATTAATTTTTTTAATGCATAATTACAAATTTGAAGTTAAATAGCGGTAAGAACTGAAAACAGATCTCTAACCTTCTTAAAATTTGATGATAAAATATAGCTTACATTACATGATTTACAAACCACTAAATAAAAACATACCATACACTCCAAAAAAAATCGCCAGGCAGAAAATAAAGTCAGAATTTAATTAAAAAATATTTATTATGATAATATAATGCTTAATATACGCAGAATCATTAATATTTTTTACTATACTATTAATATTTAAAGTAATATGTCGTGAAGTAATATTTTCCAATTAATAAGTATAATTCTGAGCCGTAAAGGAGAATATAAGTTTTGCTTTACTTTTTTTAGTACAATATTATTACATGCTGTCTTCATTAAGAATTTTGGTTAACGCCTTTATATGAAGTTGTAAGATAAATTTTGATTCAAAAGTATTATATATATTCGTTCAAAATTCATAAATTCTTTCAAATTTTCTCCATCCTTAAATCAAAATTTTCCAAAATTTCTTTTCTATAATAAAAATACTGAAGTACAAAATTTAATAAATATTCGAAAATTGAAAAATTTTAAATAACAAAATCTGTAAAAATAAAATATTTAATCTATGTTAAATGTTATTTTCAACTGGTGTAACAAGATGTTAATATAAATCATTACTCTAAGTACGATCAATATGTTCCTAGGAAGTTAAAGCTTAAAAAACATATGAACATAATTATATATTAGGCGTATTCAAATGTATTACAAAATTAGGACATTTAAAAACGAAATATACTGAGAATATATATATATATATATATATATATATATATATATATATATATATATATATATATATATATATATATATATATATATATATATATATATATATATATATTTAAGGAAAAAAAATACATTTATTGCAATTAATATGACTTCTGTTCGTTTTGCCTATATATAAACAGTGAGCATTATTTAAACAGGAAAATGTTGTTGAAATTTAAGAATCGTATGCTATTATATTAAAATTATGAAAAATTAAAGATTATTTTTTAGATATTTAAATATATATATAAGCGGGTTTTGCTGTTAGATAATTGTAAATAGTTAACTTACAAAACATTAAAATTTTTAAAAGCAATGGTAAAAGAAAATTTTTTGTTAAATAATTTAATTTTAAATTGTATTTATTGCTTATAAAATCAAATGCAAATGCACTTGCATGCATAATATAACACAAAACTTAACTATATTTCCTATAATTAATATTTTAGATTTTAGTTCAGTTTGTACTTGATGATTTTAAAAAATTACGAAAAAAATTGAAATAAAATTTCAGACTCAATGGGGGATATTTTTCGTAAGTTATAGATTAAAAAAAATGCAATTATATAGAAACGAGTTTATTTAGCTTTTTAGAAGCTATTAATGTATATATGCATTTACATTGTTCTCTTTATATAATTAAAAAGTGTTTATATGTTCTTACTCGAGCATTTAGATATTTATATATTCCTAAAGATATTTTCTATTATATTTATACAGTTTTGATGATCTTACCTATTTTTAAATTAACCTGAAAGCTATGTTTAAAAGATTTCTTTACAAAACACAGTCTACTTGGAATTTTATTATCGGTGAAAGAAAATTTGTTTTTCTAGATAAATTTCAATGTTATTTTAAATAGTAAGAAAAACATGAGATTTATAACAAAAACAATAATGGAAAATAGCTCTGGTTTTTCTTTAATATCATTTGTATGCCTCAAAAAATAACATTCAAGTGTAATTCCATTTAATATTAGTGTAGACATTTATGTATATTTTTTGTTGTCTTTTATAAAAGATAATTAAACGTTGAGTGCCATGTCAGTTACTGGTAACTGAAACTGAACTTTCTGTTTTTGGCCGCGCCAGTCACCGGTTAATGACAGTCTAAAATATGACACGAAACTGCAATATTTATATTGTCTTAAGTAATTTCTGAAATTTTTTTAAACTTAACATATAATAACATATTTTGCACTGTCAGTCACCGGTAACTGAAACTAAACTTTCCCTTTTCGGCTCGTCGATCACTGGTTACTGACAGTGCAAAATATGACATAAAACTACGATATTTGTATTGTTTTAAGTAACTGCAGTAATATTTATTAAAAATTTATATAATAACATATTTTACACTATCATTCACCGGTGACTGATATGTCAGTCACCATGAAACTCAATATGTTAAAATACAAATTAAGAATGTCGTATTTTCCCTATAAAAATTGAGGACTGACGTGAGTTATAAAACTCGCCTTATTCAAAATTTTTAAAAATGGTGCGTTTTCTCTATCAATCTATTATATTAGTAAACATATTAAAAATATATATATATTCAGTATTTCTGCTATTGTAGAATCTTGATTTACAATGAAAATCAATAGACGTAGTTAAAGGATTTTCGCGTTTAAAAAAAAAATGAATTTTGTGGGATAAGGCGGGTTTTCAAATTCATGTTTCTCAATTGTCTTCTCCACAAGTAGTTCGGAATTTACATTTCGAATCTGTATGAGAGCGCATTAAAGCTAACGCGCATTAAATCTAACATGCATTAAAGCTAACAAATTCAGCTATTTTCTCCTTCTCTAATATCCACTAAAAATATTAGCATGCTATGCCCACATTAGAAACAGCAAAAAAATAATGATTAATTTAATTTTTTATGAAAGTCAGAAGTTGTGTAAATTATCTGTAAATAAATTTTCAGCTGTGCTGTTTTTCCTAACAAAGCTAAATTTTAACATACAATGTAATATACATACAAATCTCTAGATCATATACGGGGCTTTACGGTACATAAGTATGAGGATATTTTTCCGACTAATGATTGTTATTCTTTAAATTGTTTTCAAATATGTTATACGTTTTCATATAGTTTACTTAAAAAAATTGTTTATTTAGATGTGACATTTCATTTTATTAACACGCTGTGACACGGAATTTTTCGTTTAGGCCACGTCAGATAACGGTGACTGACAATGTAACATATGATATAAAACTTAAAAATTATATTGTTTTAAGTGATTATTTGGAATGTAAAATTCTGTAACAGATAAAGTTAAGTAAATTTTAAATAAATTTCCAGTAATTACTGAAAACAATATATATATTTTCTTAGTTTTATATCATATTTTAGACAGTCAGTCACTGATGACTGACACGGCAAACGGAAAGTTCAGTATCAGTCACCGGTGACTAACGTGTTAAAAGGTGAAGTTTCGTTCCAATATTGCAGAAGTGTTAAAAAGACTTTCGTAATCGATACTTGACGCATAATTTTTCGTTCTTTTTAGAAATATCTTTGGTGCTTGTGAATATATAAGTCATCAAGAGAAAAAAATTAAATAAAACGAGAGTATATATCTTTTAAATGTTAATAAAAAATTGAACTTTAATTTAATTAATTCATTAGTTAGTTTTTGGGCATTAAAAATTTAATTTTTTGAAATAAACATGCAATTAATAGGTTTTTGTACTTTTTTTTTTACTATTGTGCAATTTAAAATTGTATTATTTAAAAATCTTCATAAAACACAAACTTAACGTCATCAATGGTATAGTTACAAATTTTTCTACCACAGAATGGTAATTTTTTAAAAATATACATAGCATATTTTGAAATGAATATAATTTACATATTTTACTATTATACAATGACAACTTTCGAAAATATTAAAGTTTTCTATTTATTTATTTATTTATTTATTTTTTATTTTTTTTTTTTAAGTGGACAACGTAATTTTCGAATGTATTCTATAAACTTTTAAAATAGTCATTAACAAGAGAAATTTTAAATAATAACAGCTATAAAATAAATTTTAGTAATTTAGCATAAATTTTAAAGTCCTACAGTTTTTTTTTTTTTTTTTTTTTTTTTTTAACTTTATTTTTAAATGTTTTTTGATCAATGAAGAGCATATTTATATTTTATTTCCTTCATAAATTGACTATTGTTTTATTGAGTGTACAATAGTTGAAGGTGGTATTTTTCATTTAAATATTTTTTCTAGGGTCTACTTGATAAAACAATAATTTAAAAATAAACACCATATTAGCTTTTTTCTTCTTCTACTTTTCCTTCTTTTTTTCTTTTTATCATTTTTACGAAAATATTCTTTGAATTGAAGTTAAAAATATAAATGAAAAAATAAAAATGAAAATACTAAAAAAAATCGTAAAAAAAAGGTTAAACGTGTCATCTACGCTGGTCAAACAATTAAATACATTGATTTCGCTTATGCGCTTTTCAAGAAACCTTTCTTAAAAAGCGCATAACTGGAACAATAGATAACTGAAAATTATACGTTACTGGAGGTAAAATATAATAGTAAAATTTTAATAGTGCAATTTAGTGATACCCAGTTACATTACATCTGTGTAATTTAACAAAATTTTATTAAATTTTAAAACGAATTAGAATAGGGAAATAAATATATTGCCCATAAATGCTAATTTATACCATTCAGACTTTGGAAAATAAATTAATACATTTAAAAAATAATAATAAATTAAATTAAATTAAAGTAATCAAACTTTATTCCCGTGATATTTTTATTTATTTATTTTATTTTTATTTATATATATATATATATATATATTTTTTTATTATTTTTTTTTTTTTTTTGAGAATTTAGAAAATAAATAACATCAGAAAATGAATCAAGATTTATTTGGTGGAAGAGGAGAACTTATGAACAAAATTACTAATTTAAAGAAAAAAAAAATCTAAAAATTAGTCAAAAATTATCGGGAATAATCACATGAATGAAATTACTAGTTTACAGAAAAAAAAATAATAAAAGAAAGAAAGAAAGAAGAAAATAACAATAACAGCGGAAAAAAAGTCTCTAAACTTATCGCGGAGAATCACATGAATTAACTTTCTAGTTTACAGGGGGGAGGGGGGGATATATATCAGAGATTAAGTAGAAATTTATTGGGTCAAAATTTATGAATGGAATTGCAGAAGAAAAGAAAGTATTAAGAAATGAATCGAGATTTATTGTGTGAAAAAGGATGGATGAAAGTATTAATTTACAGAATAAAATAATATCAGAAAATTAGTCGAGATTTACCGCGGGAAAGCATTTGAATAAATTACTAATTTACATTTACATGCAAACTAAATATTTTTATTACTTGATCATGCTTAAATCAATTTGGGCACTAAGTTTAAAAAACGTATACAGTCGACTCTCGTTAATTCGAACTCGTCGGGGGCCACAAGAAATGTTTGAATTACCCGAAGTTCGAATTATGGAAAGTATGAAATGAAAGCATGCTTATTATGGTATATTACAAAGGAATTAATTTTATAGTGTTTTTTAAATTTATTTCGTCTGTTATCATTAGAATGTGACTAAATATTAAATTAGAATGTATAAATACATAAACTAATTAAAAGATTAGAAACAAGCACAATGGATGAAAAATTTTAAGCGTCCCTGATGGATAGATGGGGCACTAAGAAAGTGGATATCAAATGCATTGGATTATATGTATGCTCGTTCGGAACAATTTTCACAAAAATCAAAGAAAGAAAGTTATTCAAATGTCTGAAATCCGTGAGAAAGAAAAGAAAAATGAAAAATCGGAATTCTCGTTAGTTCGAATTAAACGAAGTCAAGAGAAAATAAGTTCGAATTAATGAAAATTTTTAACGTTATTCTGTCATTGAAAATTTTGGGACTTCGTGTTTAGTTCGAATTAAGCGAAGATTCGAATTATCCGATTTCGAATTAACGAGAGTCGACTGTAAATGTAAAACGAATAAATATGAAACGAATAAACTGCGCTCCGCTGTATAACCAAGCGAAACACACTGCCCCCGAGACCGTACACCGTTACGTTACAACAGTTATCGATAGACGATACAGAAACTTGAATTAGATCACGAGGTAGTAAGTGTCTTTCCACTTCATCCCGTTTCTGCAAGAGGAAAAGAGAAAAGAAAAACAATAAACCAAAATATCTTCAAAATTCATCGGACCGTTAAACGTCAATGCCCCAGGTTTACTTTTCCTCTTAACTGATTCCAATCCAGTTTTCCCTCAATTTCTTTTTTTGCTCCATCAGTGTAAGTGAGTTTTCTTTCCTTTTCAAAACTCTCTCCCTACTTTTGCTTTTAAGAAGCCATTGCTTGCTTCCACGAGGTGAGTTAGTTTATCTCTAGAATTAACATGTTCGAGTCCATCATTCTTTTGAAATTAACATAATGTTTCCTGGTTGACGTCTATTTTTAATTTCGTACATTCAAATATAGAAGTTCTAATTTTGTATTTTTAATAGTCAGGAAATACTTAATATAGCACTGATGTACAGCCGGAAGAAGAAATGCGGTATTAAAATCCTATCTATATTTTTAACAAATAAATTTTTCTTCTACAGTGATTTTTTTTAATCATAAAATTTCTAATTTTGAACCTTCAAATACAGAAGAAATTAACAATATTGAAATTTTAAAGAGAGAAAGAGAAAAAAAACATTATTACAAAATTGACATTTTTCTCGTTAATTTATATTCTTAATTTCATACCATTCCAAGATAGAAGTTCTAATTTTTAAATTTTAATACTAAAAGACCCAGTAAGAGTCGAATTGACTCCAACAAAAGGATTAAATTTCCCAGCGTTCTAGTGCTAATAATCTGGAAGTACTTAATTTAGCACTCGTGTTCAATCGGAAGAAAAAACATGGAATCGAAATCCAAGATATATATTTAGTTAAAATACTTCTCACCTGCAATGATTTCCTCGCAAAAAAAAATTGAGATTATGAATGCATGAATTTCTATTTCGAATTTCGAACTTTCGACTGTAGAAGATATTAACATTATAGAAGTGGGGGGGAAAGATGAAGAACGATTTGTACAAAATTGACGCATTTTTTTAGTCGTTGAGTTAAAATTCAAATATAGAAGCTCTATTTTTTATTTTATTTATTTATTTTTATAATCAGGAAGTATTTTAGCAGTCGGATGGAGAAACATGGTAGCGAAATTTAATATATACTTTTAATTAAAAAACTTTACACTTGTAGTGATTTTCTCTTATAAATTTTGAAATCAGGAATGTCTGGGATAATTTTTTTTTCAAATTTCGCAAAACTGAAATGTAGAAGATATTAACAATATAAGTATGATGAAAAAAATGCAAAAACATTCTTTTGAGATTGATATTTCTTTCCTCGTTGAGTTGCATTTTTAATTTCGTAACATCGAAATATAGAAGTTCTGATTTTATTTTTCATTTAGAATAATCTAGAAATATTTAATTTAGGACTAATGTACAGTCGAAAGGGAAGAAATACACTTACTGAAATTCAATATTTCATTTTAACCAAAAACTTCTCACCTGCAGAAATTTTCTAATTTGGCAACTTTCAATTATAGAAGATAGCTAACAATATTAAAATGAGAAAAAAAATGGCATATTTTTTTCTCGTTGAGTTTTATTTTTAATTTCATAAAGTTCAAATATTTTAAGTTCTAATTATTGTTATTTTATTTTAGCAATCGGAAAATATTTAATTTAGCACTACTGCTCAATCGGAAATAAAAACACAGTACTGAAATACATTATTTATTTTTAAATAAAAACTTCTCACCTAGAGAAATTTTCTCTCAAAGATTTCAAATTATGAATGCATAAATTTCTATTTCTAATTTGACAACTTCCAAATATAGAAGGTGACTACAACATTAAAGTAAGAAAAAAAAAAAAAAAAATGATAACATTATTCCGAAATTTACACATTTCTTCCTTGTTGAGTTCTATTTGAAATTTTATAACAGTAAAATATAGAAGTTCTATTTTTTTTGTTTTTAGTAATCAAGATATATTTAATTTAGTACCACTGTACAGTTGAAAGGAGAAACATGATACTGAAATCTTATTTATATTTTTAACGAAAAGACTTTTCAGCAGCATAAATTGCATAAATTTATATTCCTAATTTGACGACTTTTATATATATTTAAGATATTGACAATGTTGAAGTGGGGGGGGGGGGATGAAAAATCCTTCTTTTAAAATTAATTCTGTGACATTCAAATATAATTAATTATCTTATTATCAATTTTTAATCATCAGGAAATATTTATATTTAACACTTCTGTACAGCTGGAAGAAGAAACATGGCATTTAAAGCAATTTATATTTTTAATTGAAAAACATTACACCTGTGTCGATTTTCTCTCATAAAATGTGCATAAATTCCATGTATAAATTATTATTTCTAATTTCGCAACATTTATATATAGAAGATATTAATAATATTGATATAGAAAAAAGATGAAAGCAGAACACGCGAATTTCTATCTTTTTTTTAATGTATACATAAGGAGAAAGAATATTTTTTCCATTTCCAATAATAAATAAATATTTAATTTAGGGTTGTTGTACAATCGAAATGAAGACAATATATTTTTTATGATATCCAATTACATCTTTAACTAAAATCTTTTCAGCTGTTGCTATATTTGTCTTCTATCTCTAACTTTTTATAGCCTTTAAATATTTTGGACATTAGCGATATTAAAAACATTAATACGGTCCACTTTTTAATCAATGGAACAAATAATATTTTAAAACAATATTTATAGAATGAAAAATTTTTATTAATCAAAATACTTAAAAGTATTTATATTAAATTTATTATTCAAAATATTTAAATATCGATGTACTATCGAATAGGATACTCTTAGTAATTTGTTTCCTATTTTCAATATTGAAATTATCTTCCTTCGATTGTATTATTTATAATGATTTTGAAAATAGATATGAATAAATATTAACTTTATGTATGCATTAATTAAAACAATTTCACTTTTTTGATTGCAAAAAGATTTAAATTTAAATTATATTTCCCGCGCGGAAACGAAACAAAAAAAATTGCGTTAAACTGCTGATTTTAAGTAATAATTTGTAATTAGAATCAGAAATAAATGTAGGAAACTTTATGGAAGCTTCGTTCATTGAGAATCAATATCTAACTATTAACAATGTCTAAAGAAAATTTATTTAAACTGAATCATTTAAAGTTCTATGATATGTTACTTGAAGAAAAACCTAATCACTTTCTAAATATTTTAACATTTCACCTTAAATATTTTTATTTCATTCTACTTTTAATTTTTCTCATTGACACTTCATTTATTTATTTAATTTTTAATTTCAGGCTTCTTTTAACTTTAAAATTAAATTTCGCAAGCTAATTTATGTTATGAAATCTGCGATAAATTAAACAAAATAATTTAATAAGATTTAAAATAGTTTTGAGATTATAACTCATTGATTACTATTAACTATAACAAATCTTAGAAAAAAAGCAATTTTAAAGGAATAATTTCATAATAAATTAAACATTTGTATAAGAAATAATAAAAATAAAAATAAAAATAAAAATAATTTTTTTTAATATTCTGATTAGTTTTCGGAGTGTTGCGCTTCAAAATCTTCTTTAGAAAACTAAATTGCGATATTAAAGTGAACGCTGCTAAGTACAGCTTCCTTATGGATAACATGTTATGGCAAAGAAACTGATTTTACAGGTAAAGAGCACATTTTAAAAAATGCTCCTTTTAAAAAATAAAGGATTTCAACTAAAAAAGTTCCACGGTATGAAATTATACATACTTAATATATTTTTGTTACAAATAAACCTATATTGGATGACGAATTTGATAGTTGAAAAGTCGAGATATTTAAAGAATAATTTTATTTAATAATCTTAATTGTTTTGAAATCTTTTGACTTACAAACTTTTTTTTTTTTTTTTAAATACTTTGTATTTAAAATAAGTGCTATAAAATGTAACTTTTTTACAGATGGAAGTCAAATAAATTAAAAGTATATCTTTAAAAATAAAAGAGGTTTATTTATATTTTTATTTATTTATTTATCTATTTATCTGTATTATATTTCTTAAGATTATTTTTAAAGGAATAATGTGATATTGATCAAAACATTTGATTTTTGATTTAATAGAAATTTTTAAGAGGAAATTTTATTCAATTTTCTTAGTTTCCACGAATTGTTTCTGTATGTAAATTTTATTTTTGCAAAAATCCCTTAAAATTGGAACCGATCAAAATTTAAATTGGTTACATGTTTTGAAAATATGCTTTCCTTAATTTTAATTTTTCACTAACGAAATTAAATTTTTGATAAAAAATAAGTATAATAATTTTTCATTAAATTTGATGTAGAAATCATGCATTATATTTCTTTATTATTATACTTTCATTAAAATTATGTGCAATTAAAGTTACGAATTCCAAATCCCACTAATGTTGAATGAACAAGTGTCGAACCGAAGTGCCGAATGCACTGATTAAAATCAATGCCATATAACTTATGTCTGCATAAGATCTTGTAACGAAGAAACCAATTGTAAAAAGAACGAAAGATCATGCGCCCAGCATAGATAATGGATTACACTTCAGCACATTCTGATTACCGCAACAAAATTCACTCTTTCTAAATGTGAAAGATGTTCTTTATATAAATCAATTGGAAAATGCATTTAACCCTCATGCGGTGCTCATTTCAAATGTCATTTTTCAAATATATAGAGCTTCCAATTTTTCCTACCAATATTTTAGCTCTGAAAATGTCTTTTATTTAACTGGAACATTTGAGCGATTTAACAGAACAAAAATTGTTTTAAAATAATAGTGGTGTGCGGAATCAACAATTCTGTACATTGCTTTTAAAATCGAAATATACCTGAATACCTTATTTAAGCTAAAAACCCAATTTCTGTATTTGCCATCAATAGTAGAAAAAAAAAAATCAAATTAATTTTTGCGCAGCCCATATATTATCAATAAATTTGTATGTATACTATACATGGTATGATAACGGTTAGTTCCGTTAAAAGCATAGTTGAAATTTCTTATTTAGCAATTTCCATGAATAAACAGAAGCGTACTGGAGAATTTTTGCTAAGACCTGAGTATAATTTATAGAATTTAGACGCGCCAAATAATGTTCAAGAAAATATTTACAGTTAAAAACGAGTACCAAAACTCAGTTAGTGTTATAGCCAAAATATTTTGTGTGCCCCTGTAAATGTACGATAAACTCTCTGTACGACATATTCTACAATAATCGTCTAGAAGTAACCTCAGCGATATATATAAATTTCAACATTTTTAAAATAGTGTAATGTCATTAAAATACACAGTAGCGGTTTTTTTCCCATTTATCATAATGTAATGGTATATTTTGAGTGCTACTGTAAATGAACTGCTAAAACTACGCACTTTATTTCAATATCGAACATGACATAGTAAACTTCAAAAACATATGTCAATTTCATAGCAATCCGATTATATTTACGTGCATTAGAACACAGATAGACGGCAGACAAATATGCGGATAGACGGACAAACCGAATTTATAAACACTGTTCAATTATGCTTGAAAGTGACAAAAGCGAATATTAAAAAGAACGCCCTTATAAATACTAAGAGATTTCGGCTAAGAAAGCAAATTTGCAAGATACATATTTACTTAAAATATCGTAAATGAATAATTTAAAATTAATTTAAACATTGGATGACTAAAAAACTAATAGAAGGTTTTCTTTGAATACTCTCAAATGTTTTCGAAATCTTTCAGAATGGAAATATTCCTTCAAATAAATTTTAATTGCTATTTAAATAATAATAATAGTAAAATGTTCGGCACAAAAAACCTTCAGCAGCTATGAAAATTCTACCAAGAAGAAGAATTTAATATTGAATGAATCATTTTATATTTTTTATTTTAAAAATAGGAATTTCTAACAATAATTTCTTTTAACAGTTTAAAATGTATTCGAATTTTTTTAGCTTTCAAATTTTCTTTCAAAAAAATTCAATTATTAAGGTGAATGCTACGGTTTGCAATTTCTATATGTGTAGAATCTTATAGAAAAGAAGCATATGTTACAGGTAAAGCGTTCATTTAAAGAAAGTTAAGTACTAAGTAATTTAGGCTAAGAAATTTTAACTGTATTGCACATAGAAGAAGTCTGAAAAAAAAGGACACTTTTAAAATTAAATAATTTCAAAACAGCTAATTATAGAAGTGCCCTGTTTCGTTGCATCTTTATTGAAAAAAAAAAAAAAATTTTAATTATACGATTTCAAAACTAATTCAAAATTTTGCCAAAAGATGACGCAGCAAGTTGAAATTAGACGACTCTATTCGCCGTTTTTGAATTCTTGTGGGGTTTTTTCCTATGCAGACATTTAAAAGACAACGTTTAGAGGAGTTGGAACATTACGTCGTTATGGCATGTGAAGACATTGCTGAAGAAACATATTCATGGATATCGGCTAGTTTTGTTATGAGACTATATCATTTTATAGCTGCAAAACACTGATGCTTCGAAAATAATGCCATTTAGTTTTTTTTTTTACAGCTCCACCTATTGGTAAAATTTTAAAATAATTTTTATTAGTTATGGCAAAAAAAAAAAAAAAAAAAAAAAAATTATTGCTTTTGAAATAAATTTGCAATAAACAGAGAATTTCTTTCGTTAACCATTTTCAAATGATTTATTTTTACAAAAAGTTCCTCCTTTTTAAGGCACCGGGTATATGTCTAACATATTTTTATGGAAATAATTTGATATTAAATGACTCGCAGAACGCAGATGCTATACGAATATCACTTCGAATACCGATTGCGAATGCTGATTGCACCCAAGAAACTGATTTTATATACAGAGCGCGCATGAAAAAATTAACCCTCTCCAAACATCAAACGGTTTCAAATCGTGAAAGGTTAGATGCGATCTCTCAAACATCCCTGGTTTTAGCTGTGTTAAAAAATTCCTTTTAAAACTAAATTTCTTTAGTTTTATTTTCTAAGTTGAATGGTTGAAGAAATTTTGTACTAATATTTAAATAAGGAATCTTTCTTTGAATCATAAATAAATGCGATCACTGAAACCACATGTTTTCTGTTATGTTTTACATTTCATTCCCCCTTCTTCCTATTATATATCTACCGAGAAAGATTAGCTATATGGCACCATATATACACAAGGCACTACCTCACTTGCGAGAAAATACCCGTTTGCTAATGTTAATCCGATAGGAGATTTTTTTTTTTAATTTACATTTCAACATATGTATATATATATGTTTTAATAGGGATATTTTTACTTTTGAAATGGATTCCAAACGGGAAAATAATCTAATAAAAAAAAAAATCGCAAAATTAAAGAACGGCCTTTGTGGAGATCAACCTCTGCTAACCAAGTAAAAAAATACATAATAATAATTTTTAAATATTGAGATATTTTTAAAAAATTTCTCATTAAGGTTAAAATTATCGAGATGGTGTTTCCGAGCGTTAAACAATTTCTTATTAATTTCCTCAGTCCTAATACAAATACTTCGACGGACCACAAAAACCAATTTAAAATTACCATAAAACAACTCCAAGGATGCATCAGACTTCACATCGACTTTTAGGATATTCACGCATTTATTTAAAAGGTCTAGAAGTAAATTTAACAATTGTAGAAGCATTTAAATTAATTTAAAGGGTGTTTTTTAGTGTTTCTTACAGGCAACACCAGAACAGAGGAGATTAAGTCTGAAGTAGATTTGATATTTAGAAAAAAAAATAAAGGAGGGGGACTTTGTCAAATTGTTTCAAGGAATAATTGTTTTTCATTTTATTAAATATTTTCAAAGTTGTTTGACTTACAAGAATTCTTTCAAAAGAAAAAAAAATATGGTGACTGTTGCAATGTGCTGTTTAGATATGCATATTACCTTCTGTCAAGCTGCAGAGAAACTAACTTAAAAGTATAGCACATATTTTAAAAATGTCCTTTTCAAAAATCAAGTTATTCCGTTAAAAAATATTAACTGTATAGTCAAATACACATTGAAAAAATATATATCCGTAAAAAATGGAAAATGTACTTGCAATAAAATTACCATATATTCTTTGTTTTTTCATAAAATTTCCGATCTATTGTTTTCTCGTTTTTAAAACGGATGATTTCTATTTTTACAAATATAAGTAGACAATAGCGCAATATACATTTTAAAAATATATAAATACTGGCATACATTTATAGAGAACAGGTATTTGTATTGCATATTACAACACCCTTTTTTATCGCTTTGTCTTTTTTTATCACCTTGAGATTTTAACTTCGGTACGCGTCATTAGAATATAAATGATCTGTCCCCTACACCATCTGGCCTCATAGAAAAACTTTGTTATAGGAGTTAAAATATTAATTACGAAATTTAAGCAAATATTTTCCGATTTTCTGCACTGAAAAAAAAATCGCTTGTTTATCGTAACATGAACACTTTTCTTTTTAGAGTTCAACTACAAAGGATAAAACTAAAATTTTCTGTTTATTCTGATTAAATGTATGAATTCCACTCAAAATAAAATTTTCCGTTAAAAGACGAATTTTTTATATAAAATCCCTTTTATACATACAGATTTTTCATAGTGTACATTATGTGTATAGTATGTTACATTTCAAGACATATAACTTAATATTCATATTAAATAATTATTTAATGCTTACATTGAAAAATAATAAAGCATACATTTTTAGCAATAATGGCTTTTAATTGTTTTAAATATACTCGAAGTGTTTCAACCTTTTAAACTTTATCCCAAAAGAACTTTAATTTTTAAAAAGAATGATCTGAATTTCAGTTTCTCAACTCAAAACGTCTTGTAGCAAAGAAACCGGTTTTACAGGCTAAGCACTGATTAAAAAAACTGAAGCAATTTCAAGTAAAACACGTAACGCTTGTGTAAGTATCTTGAATACGTATTTCACAATTCATAAAAAAAATATAGCTATGACAAACATCTTGTATTTGACAAATGTATTTGTATTTGAATACCTTATATTACACTCGATAAACATTGGTTCTGCCACAGGAATGAAATTAGTTGATTCTAACTTTTATTTTATTTTTATTTTTATTTTTATTTTATTTTTTATTTTATATATATTTTTTTTGTGTGTGTGTGTGCCGATTCCGAATATACTTTCCGTTTTTCCATTTCTTAGTCCAATTTTTTGAAAAATTTGCATACTCTAGTTTATGCAAATTTAAGCTTTTCTGTGCCATTTTATGCAAACTTCAGGAACAATGAAAGTCAAATTAAATCTTTTTTTCCAGATAATAAATACTAGGCAATTTCCTTCAGATAAATGTCCAAGTATGGATACTTTTAACATTATCTATTAGCTATTATGCCTAGTTTCCATATTTTGCAGTGGCTTAATGTTTACATTACTTTCAAATTTCAAGTAGTTGCCACAGAATTGAAGTAATGATTTTTTGGACAATATTTTTACGCTGATTTCAAATTTTTTTATTTCCGTTTCCTTATTTCACTTCTAGTTTTTGAGCAAAATGAATTTTCACAAGTAAATGAATTTTACTTCTGAATGGCATTGGCAACAAGTTTGGTATACAATCCTTTTTTAGGTTTGTGTTCGTCATTTTCAAAAAATAAATAGCGTTGGATTCTTCTGAAGGGCATAAGCACCAATTGATATAACCTTTAAAAAAATTGAAAACTAGTAGTAGAATCTATATTATCTAGTTGAAGTACATCACAAAGTAGTATAAAAGTCATTTTCCGCAATTTTTAACAAAAAAAAAAAAAAAAAAAAAAAAAAAAAAAAAAAAAAAAAACTTTTTTTTAAAAGCTAGACATATAAGAAAATTGATACCAGATTTAAAATAAGCACAAAAACCTGGTCTACAAACATGTTAACATACTCATGTGGCAAAAATATTTGAATCTCAAGAAACGTTAATGAAAAAATATGAAAATATGTAAATTAGGAACAATATTTCACAGAAGTAAATGAATATAGTCTAACACACCACGGTTTTTGTAAAGTAAACTAGGCAATAATCTTAACCCGGCAGAATAGGGACTAAAATTATTAATCAGCTGATTTTTCATATAAAACAAAGTGATCGGGTCCATCAGTATATGCTTCCAAGGTTACCTTCCGTGCATAGTGTATAAAAAACAAACAATTCAGATTTATTTATTTATTTATTTATTTATTTTTTTAGTTTTATAAAACGAATGTGTCTAGGCACATAAAAAAATCTAAAGTTTCTGATCTATACACACCGTAATTATTAAGAAAATTCATAAATCTAAGTATTCTTATTCACAATAATGTATAATTTTATTATAATAAAAAATTAAGTGCTACATGAGAGAAATTAATATTTTCGAATAAAAAAATAAAGATGATTAAAATAAATTCTTTAATTTATTTTATATTAATATTTAAATTAACGATAATTTAACATTTCAGTTATCTTTTTTCACAAAAATAGTAATTATCACGAATTTCTTGAACAGACTGAATTCTAAAGATTTTTTTTCATATTTATGTCGTTTAATATGTTTGGGGTGTGCTGACACCCCAGTCCTTTTCTGGTGTTACTTTTTGCGGCGCCGTTCATACCGGGATAATATAAAGCAATAAAGTCAGTCTGATAAGACTTTATTCCTTAGATTTGTATATAAATGTATAAAAATATCAAAATTTGCACTGATCGAATATGGAAATATGCAAACGCGCGAAAGAAAATCTAAAACTATATTTGGAATCATTGCAAAAAACTGAATCAGAAACAATTGATTTTGATTTTGTGTTAAAGAAAAAGTTATATTTGTTGTCCAGTATTATACATTGAAATTTAATCAACATGAGTTTTAAAATGCTTTCACAAAAAGCTAAAGCACAGATCGGCGCTACTGTTTTTTAACTACTATCATTATTTCCAGATAATATTCTTTGCTTTAGATTTCTCTTGCAACTCTTGTAGAAATATATCATGAAAATATTATTGTTGGTAGCAGTGATAACCGGAAAGGGGACGACCTTAATCGAACCCTGTAGAACATGGCTTCTTTACGCATAGCGTCTCCTAGCAAAGAAACCGGTTTTACAGGTGAACTACACAATCGTTTTTAAATAGCAAGCTTTTTTAATTACCAAAACTTAATTATATATTATGTTTCAGACATTTTTGAACAAATACGTTGATTTCAAAAGATGCATTTTATATTTTAAAAAAATTTAATTTATATCAACTAGTTCTTTTATCAATATTTTAATTATTTTCAAAACGTTTTGACTCGCAGTTTCCTTCAAATATTAATAATGTATGCTACGGTTAATAATAATGATGATGATGATACTATTAATATTATAACTTCTAATAATAATATTGATATTATTAATAATAACGATACTACTACTAATACTACTACTACTAATAATAATAATAATAATAAGGCATCAGCAACATGAATAATAATAATAATAATGTTGATGATAATGACAATAATAATAATAAAATTAATAATAATAAAATATCAACCAATCAATAATATCAATAATAATAATATCAACCAATAATAATAATAATAAGCATTACTATTGTTACTGTTATTATTATTATTATTATTAATTTGAGTATTGTAGCTATTATACGCGTAATGTCTTGCGAAAAGTAATCTAACAGACAATGGGCAAATTGAAAAAAACACCTCCTTTTAAAATACCAAGTTGTTTTAACTTATAAAGCTTAATTGTACGGCCTCATCTATACTTAAAATATTTTTAAGCACATCATTTGATATTAAATGATTTCATATTTCGAAAGAAAAAATACAAAGGATATTCAGATGATTTCAGCAATAATTCTTTTAAATATTTCTAGATGTTTCGGCAAGCATAATTTTCCAAATCTAAAGAAATAATTTAACAAATAAGCTAAATGCTTGATAATGAAGCTTCTCTATGCGCTGTTTCTTACATCAAAGAAATTTGTTTTGCTAGTACATACATTTAAGCAAATTCCCTGATTAAATAGTACATAATTTTCGTTTATAAAACTTAACCGTACTGCATTATTTAAACAAAGCTTTTTTTTTTTTTTTTTTTTTTTTTTTTTTTTGTCACATGAGATATGTTATTTAATAAAAAGTTTATTTAAAAAAGGTAATAATAAATTAATTTCAAACTATAACTTTTTAAATCTTTTACAAACTTTTTGATTTAAATAGTCTCCCAACTTGACATTACTACTACAATTATTACTACTACTACTAATAGAATAATGGTACATAATCACAATAACAATAATAAATAATAATAATAATAATGATAAATAATCACAATAATAAATAATAATAATAATTTAAGCAATAAAGGCGATTTTAAAGATGAAGCCCAACTTATTAAAAAATTATCTGTTTAACAATCAAATGTTTTTAACTAAGAAAGTATAATTGTGCTGGACAAGTTTGAGCCTTTACTGCCAAATTATTGTAAGCAATATTTCATGATTAATTTATGTTAAAAAGTTTGCAATTATTTAATAAATATTCATTACATGAATTGAGCTTTTTATATTTTTTATGATACTACATCTTCATACTGTAACATTAGACATATTTTTCAAAGGAAAGTATTCAAAAATCGTTTTAATAATCGTCTACAAATTAAAAATTTACTATTATTTGTAACTATTTTTCAGTTAGTTTGTCTCGTTGTTTCACTTAATTTTGAAGATATCATTGAATGTAGTTATATAAATCTCAAAACAAACATAAATATTTAAATATTTAGATACTTTTTCAAATAAGCTCCCACTTAAAATTTAAATCTATTTTAAATTTTCCAATATGGTTCTAAATAAAAATATTCATGTACACTTTATTATTAATAATAATTAATTAGAAATATATTGAAAAAGCCGAAACTACTAAGAAGTAACATCGATTTTATTATTTAGTCACTTTTTAAATAAAACATTGAGTTTTTTTAAGTTCATAGTGTGTATTTTGGAAAAGTAAAAAGCTTGATAAAAAATTTCTTATTTAGTTCCAACAGATTCTAGTTATAAAAATTAAATTAAAATTTTTCATCTGTATCTTTAAAAAAATTAAATACATTAAAAGTGTTACATTTTATTGATAAATTGTTTTTAACCTAGTTTTAAATTTGATTCACCGATTTCGATGTTTTCATTCAAAAGAAGCTGGCTCTCGTATGTTCCCAATGTAAATTTACCGAATATAATATCTGTCTTTTTGTGTTCTTGACCGTCTCTTCGTACTCTTAATTTCATAGTATCCTGTTTAGGCATATAATTACTATTAATATAATTAACAGGAATGCTTAAAAGTTATGGCCAATTAATAGCATAAATTTGCCTAATTAGAAAATTAATTTTTTTTTAACAAAGTTTTCTTTTTAAAATCATTATCGTAACATAAATATCACCAATATCATTTTCCTCACGATATAACACAGAAAGTTATGTTATGGTGATATTAAAAAAATTTTATTTATCTAATTTGTGCGTTATCGCCAGTATTTATACATTATTGCAATAAATTATATTTTTATTCAGTGAGACTATTTTGTCAGAAATAATATTTGTGTAAATACAAAAAATCATATGCGTTACGATTTTTGGAGATTAGTTTTTGAATAAGCAGTACAACATATCGTAACCTGAATGACAAACAATATTATGAATATTTTTTAATGATTTCTTTGTGATATAAAGATTTAAAAAATATATACTGTGACATAATTCCGTAACAAATAAAGTTTGAAAATCCGAAGTACGATTGCAGATAAGACTTTAAAAAAAATAAGAGACAGGAGAATAATAGTGAAGTGTATACATATATGTATATATAATTTTATATGTTAAATTCATTGTCTTGATTTGTGGAACTGAAAATTCTATTCTGGTTCTACAAATTTCAATTATATTCCTTTTATTTTATTTTATTTTTCTAAGTTTCAATATGGTAATTTGTAATGCTTTTAAGGGTTATACATATATTGATTATTATTGTAAAATCAAAAAAAAAAAAAAAAAAAAAAAAAAAACATATAGGGATATAAATTTTTTCTAACAGATAATATTTTGTCTCTTTGCAGAGGTTCTATGAAACACTAAAGAAATATAATCATGAAGTTAGCGTGGATATTTTGTTTACTATTAGCAGGTATGTATTACATTTTTGAAAATATACTTCATCTCAATCACATTTTGCTCTAAACATAAAATAAGGTTAGTGTTAAAGAGTATGTACCGGGTGTCCCAAAATGACTGATGGATTTTAAAATTCCATAACTTGCAAACAGTGACGGCTATTTAAAAAAAAAATGCAGGAGGGTTATGCATAATGTCAGGAGTTTTTTTTTACCGTAATTTTTTATTTTAGTTCGAATTTCAAACAATAGGTGGCGCTGACGGCGATTGAAGGCCAGGTCGACGCTTCACTCAGCACTGATCACCTGGCCTTCAATCGCCGTCAGCGTTATCTATTGTTTGAAATTCGAACTAAAATAAAAAATGACGGTAAAAAAAAACTCCTGACATTATACATAACCCTCCTGCAAAAAATTTTTAAATAGCTGTCACCGTTTACAAGTTATTGAATTTTAAAATCCATCAGTCATTTTTGGGACACCCGGTATATTCGTTAACGATGACGTAATCTGCCTACCCTATGCATGCACCCATTTAATCTCAAGATGAAATAAATTTTCTTTCAATCAGTTTTTGTGGTGCATTTTTTGAGTTTACAGCTGTATTTTTACAAGAGTCTTATGTCAGACGTAATTTCGATAAGCACTGTTTCAGTATCATTGATACAAACATTTTGGCGATTGCTGAGTTTTAAAATGTTAGCAAATATTTATAAAAAAAATCTATTTAATATTTGTAAAATAAAGATAAGAATTCTTTGTAATTCAACATCTCCTATTTCAATAATATTTATTAATTACAAATATTTATTAGTTAAAATACATCATTTTACATATTCAAAAAATTTAAAAATAAATTCAAATAGAAAATTCTTGACTAAAACGTATTTTTTTTCACATCGGCAATCTGCAGAAACTGACATGCTTCTCATACATATAGTGGCAATTTTTTATTGCAAAATTATAAAGTATACGAATTCATTTTTATCAAAATTCTATTTTGGGACAATATTTTTAATATTACATAAACTACGAAGTTCTTTTTAGCAATAACGATGCGAAGCAGTTTAAATGATAAATATAACTGTGGTATGAAAAACATAACTCGTGTTTGAGGTCTGTGGAGAATTTTCTGAGCAATTTATATTAACCGCTGTGCTGGGAGATAGCAGCAATAAAAAAAAATCTTTGTTCAAAACCCTATATATAAGTAACACTGACTTTCTGGGTAGCTGCAGATATGCAACGCGATGATAATTACAGTATTCTAATGAGGTTTGGGTTGTTTCAGTATTGCAAGCGTTATCGTGATGACAAATTTTGCAAATTTTTGCCTCGGTGTCTTCCTGTAAATAAATTTTAAAGCTCCAGTACTGGTAAAAAACTAGGAATTTTTGTGGCATTTTTTATTATGATCATTCACCTACTTTTATTTATTTTAAAATTTTCTTAGTAAATGTATGAAGCTTTTTTGCGTTTATATATATTGAACGTTGATGATTTAACTGAATGCTAATGCAAAAGTACCAAAGAATTACTAAAATTATTTTTAAATGAACAAAATTAGGCGAATGCAGATATTCAAAAAGATCAGAAAATTCCTTTTGTATTAAGTATTGTACATACATGATTAACGAACTTATCCAACATATTTACCAGATCAATACATTGTTCCAATTAGGCTCACACTGGTTTAGTTTTGTGGACGTATCGTGATGACAAGATTTACATTAATTTTACTATATATATATACATATATATATATATATATATATATATATATATATTATAAATATAAACGAAATGATTGAAAGTGACTTACTAATATAGAGATTTATATAAAATAAACTTTTGCCAGCTTTTTGAAATACCGTCCTATCAGGTTTTTACTGTCAAAGTAAAACTTATATACGCATGTTTAAGAAATATTTTTTCAAATATTCCAAAAACTGTTCGACGAATTCAGAGAGGTGATTGCAGGCAAAAAAGGGATGAAAAATCACCGTAGAACATGAGGTTAAAAACCACATAGTTAGTCACAAATACAGGGTATTTCATCCTAATTGAGTTAGGGATTTTTGCTTGGGTTTTGAACTTTGGATAAATTTTCCAAGAACTGAAGTTCATTACAATAAAACTTTTAATATATATTCTCAATTTTGTTGGAAATGTGATAACATAAAAAAAAGTGGTACACTGTTAAAAAAAAAAATCTGTGAAATTTCAGAGAATCTACGGATAATCCATTATCTTAAGTCTTATGTAAAATTACAGAGATTACAAAAACAGAGATTCTATCAAATAACGGAGAAACTATAAAGTAAATTTAGAATAGATTCTGTAAATTAACATCGTTAAAAATACACAAGACTCTACAGATTTATTTTCAATGATAATAATTTAATTTAGCTTTCAAAATTGGTAAAATCACTCAATCTCTCATTGAGCCTGAAATAATTTGAATTTTTTAAATAACTTTGATCATCTGTATCATTTTTTTTTTTTTTTTACGCAATTTCTTCCTAACCATCCTAGAATTTGAACCCGGGACCCTTAGATAATGTAAGAACACTCCACTGTTTGAGTTACAAGAGCTTTTGTCAATTTGTTCAAAACATGTCTTTTATGATTCAGTGGAGAAAAATCAATAAAAATCCACACTAACACCGAAGAAATAATTTTTCATTTTCTCGGGAAACTCGATCGAATGCATTTAACCGAGAACTACCGTAATTTCGGGTGTATAAGCCGCAGATCAAACAATTCTTTTTCGAACCAGAATTTTTTAAGAAACAAATATAAATAGTTAGATCGCCGTAAATATTTGTCTTCAATCACTAAATAAGATTTCTGGGTCCAAAAAGAATTGTTTGATCCGCGGCTTATACACCCGAAATTACGGTAGTATAAATTTACAGAGAACTTCGCTTTTTTTTTCTGTGTTTTTACGTAAATTTTTAACAACGTAGAAATTTCTATTATACGTTAAGATAGTATGCATTTGAAGCTCCATATTTTAGACTGAGATTACCAGCACATACGTATCATCGATTTTTTCAGCACCCTGTTATCCAGAATTTTTCGTGATGTTATAACATTTTATGCAACATAAAGTACGTATCGTTACATCTTCATCGCAATTTTTTTGGTTTTCTTGAAATTATTACCGTCAACATGAGTTCAGTTAGAATGAAATACCTTGTATTTGTGGCTAAATAATTTGTTTGCTAACCCATGTTATATGGTAATGTTCTTTCTCATGATGCCTTCTACTCCCTTACGAAAATATCTCTTAGAATTCTATAGAAAAAGTTTTATAGAACCCTGTAGAATTATGGCCCTTTTTTTTATAAGCTAGATTTAAAGCTGTGGAAATACCTGTAGAAGTTTAATAGAAATATCTGTAAGGAAAAAAATATTTAATAGAAGTTTAATAGAAAGCTTTGCTCTACAGACATTTCTATTAAACTTCTACAGATATTTCTATAGCTTTTAAAATAGTTTATAGAAAAACGGGCCATAATTCTATAGAATTCTAAAAACCATTTTCGTAAGAGCAACCCTTCTTAATCTCTAAGTCACATTTTAGAATCTCTGCATTAATCGTTACCAATAGTAACGATTTTGTTACCAAATCTCCAAAAAGTACTCCTAGAAAGAATATAGATGCCATGGAGGAAAAAAAGAAGAGAGAGGAAAAGCCCAAAATAACTGAGCAAGCACTTAACTGGCAATTAGAGCGCATCAGTAATTTTCTAGAACTCCAAGTTATTTATCGAAACGAGAAATCCAATGTTCTAATTTCGACTTTTATGTTTGATCATTCGTTTGGACACGGTTGTTAGACACTCCAGTCCGAATGTCACAAAGAAAGGAGATTATTTGTGTTTTTCTATTTTTTTTTCCCTATAAACAGGCTACTGCACCGAGTTACGAGGAAAGTTTAAAACTCTTGTCTACCACATACATGTTTCGCTCTTGCAATTTTCCAAAATGTAAATCATGTATAAAACTAAGCTTAATTGATCCTCTCCCACAGAAGATAACTTCTTGGTTTTTTTCGCGTAATAAGACTAGATGTTGTTGATCTATACAAAATTACTTCTGGAGGGAAACAGAAATATGACAAGTTTCGTTAATCCCTATAAGTATATATTATTCAAGTAAAAAGGTGATTAATCTAAGTTTAATCACTAAAAAAGGCCAAAGTCAGATATATTATGTGGATCATTCACTGTAAAAAATATAAGAATTTTTTCCCCATATACAGCAGAAATTCTTATAAATAGTTAATGTAATTTCTTAAGTACACATGAGACTGGGACAATTTTCTTTATCTTCATGAATCATAAAGAGAAGGACTCATCACAAACCTCATAAAACAACAAATTTCTAATATCATTTTAGGAAAGTTTCTGAAATAAAAGTGGTCCTATTATTGTCTTGCGAGAAAAGGCGCTCATGTTTATTTGAGAAGCTTATTGCTTTCTGAAGTTCCTATTTCACAATTAATTCGAATCTCGATCTGACCTGAGTTCTGTAAAAATTAAGCCTGATTCAGACACGATGTAACTGTTGATCTCTATGATGCACATTTAAAATTTCTGTATTTGTGTTTCGAGCTAGCATTGGTTCGTGTAGTACATTTATACTCATAACTATGTTCTTTGAAATTTTTTCAGATTTTATCGGCTTAGTTTGGTCCTTATTAACTTGTTACATCAGCCTGTCGGCACACTATTTTTTTTTATCGGCCCTGCAAGTGTAGGCCTTTTAAATATTTTTTGTAGGCTCGACTGCGACCGTTAAAAAAAATATATATATATTCTGTCGGCCCGGTCCATCTCGTTTAAAATTTTACCTTTATATTGATGGGAACGGCCGAGCCGAACCTTGGGTCTGGCCCAAAAGTATTCAGAACTCTAGAAAAAAGCGAGAAAACTAACTTCTCTACTCCATTTCTAGCCGTTTTATAATATATTTAATAAAGGTCCCGCAGAAAAATTAAATATTTACTTATACTCTTGTCTTTTCCTCTCAGACCAAAAATATGTTAATGTAAATATTTATACACTAAGGCAATTTTTAAATTCGAATTCCCCTAATAATAAATAAATGAAACTTAAAGATATACTTACTCAGTATATAAGAAAAAAACTGTGTCTCACTTCTATAAAAGCAAAAGGTTATAAAAATATGAATGAAGTTGCTATTTTAAGCCGATTTCCAATCACTATGAAAATTACGCCATTGTAATGCAATCAATTATAATTGAAAAATGCCACATAAAAATAAAAATTAAAAACGTCACAATGTGTTTAAATAAATGGAGTCACATTTTGATTTTCATTACTACTGCGACATTACAGAACATACACTAATCACGAGAAGAAAAAAGAACATTAATTTTAATCCTATGGGGACGTAATTTTGAAATTTCTCGATTTGATTTTAATATTTTTGAATATATAAATATATATATTATTGCATACGCTAGCTGAGGACGGACAATCTACAACTGGGCTAATTTTTACTTTTTGAATCCTATGAAGACGTAATTTTGAAATTTCTTGATTTGATTTTAATATTTTTGAATATATAAATATATATATTTTTGCATACGCCAGCTAAAGACGGACAATCTACAATCGGGCTAATTTTTACTTTTTTATTTTGGTTTCAGATTTTAAAAAACAATTACTCTTACTGTCGAAATCAGTTAAAACCGTTTCTGAAATTGAAACTATTGACATATGTATATATAAATTATTACGAAAACCAAACAAGTAAAAACTCACTTTAATAAAATTTCATCTGTAACCCGGAATGCAATTGCATAATATATTCTAGACATCCCAAGATTCCTGAAAAATTCCTAGTAACCTTACAGATTTTTTTTTTTTTTCCAATGCAAATCTGTATCTCTTACATGAATTTTGCTGCTGCCGTTGCATAAAAAAATCTTGGAATCCCAGTTAAAATTTTTGATAACTCACAGTTTTTTTAATAGTGTACTGGATTAGTCATCTTTCTCTCGATTCATTCATCTAATATCATTTATGAAATAGTACGATAGATTGGAGCTTATAATAAAAGTGCATAAAAGTGCATGTGTCTTAAAAGGGCATATTGACAAAATGACAGTTATTTGGAAAAATAATAAAAAGGATTATTTTTAGGAACTTTTTAAGTTTGGTGTTTCAAAAAAAAAAAAAAAAAATTAAAATTGAGATATATTGTGGATATAAGTTCCGGAGAAAATCATAATATTTCATAATCATATACAAAAACTGGTTTCAAATAACTAAATAGTGAGAAAAGGCTCGCCCAATTGGAGGTTCACAGTATATATTTTCCGCCATATGAAATAAAGTTTCGAATATTTCGGTTGAAAAAAAATCATAAAACTTCTCAAAACTATAAGATAAATATAATATAAAATAAATTCAGATGTTTCTTAATTGACTAAAATATAATATAACCACAGAAGAAAATATGCAGTAACTTCTTCTAAGTTAACCATGATTTTTTCCTATGTATTTCAATAAATGTGTATTATTCAGATGTAATTTGTCTATTCTTAATAATTTTCCCAAACTTGAAAACGGGCTTTATCACAAATTTTGACTTATGTATATTAATGTCTTTCAACAAAAATATATTGTAAATGACAGAACTGATTGCTTATTTAACCCAAAGTTTATGAAGCTTTAAAATAAAATTGTAATAAAAAGCATAGTGTTGTAAAATATGTGAAAACGAAAACTATCTGTGAGGGAATACTAACTTGAACTTGTTAGTCAGTGAGATCTTAAATTTACCTCACTATTGTTAAACCTATTATAGTATAATGCAGTTTGAAGTCTTTTTTTTTTTTTTTTTTTTTTTTTTTTTTTTTTTTTTTTTTTTTCACATAAAGGTGTATTTAAAAAAATCCACTTTCAACCTTTCGAAATTTTCTGGCACATTTTTAGATTCATTTTTAAAGTAAAAACATGAAACTTGCTGAGGGGATTTTTGAAGATATGTATAAGAGGCCGTGTGCATTCAATTTTCGCTCAATTAATTAGAATTTGATTTATAAGCAATTATTTTCTCAGTATAATCCTCTTTTTCGTTTTCAGATCTCCCGCTTAGGAAAATTAGATTCAAAACACTAATTTTGACAACTTTTTTGTAATATTTTCTGCATTTATAAAAAAAAAATAAACAAACACGACATATTATGTTGTTTCTAAATAAGAGAATTTGCCAGTTTTATGTGTTTGAGAGCACAAATGGATTTAAAAATAAATTAAAAAATAAGCAGTTTCGATTGGAATACATCTTTAATATCTCATCAAAAAATTTATATTTATAACTTTATTATATGTGTACTCTTCTTGAAGGATGTGACTTTCTTTTTAAGTTTACAAACTATTTCTAACATGTATGCTGAATTTTATTTGAAGTGTTCAAATCTTATTCATAGGTTCGTCAGCTTTTAATACATAAGATATTAAATGAAATAGATATTTTAAAAATATTGCGTCAATAAAGAAAGTAAAAAAAGGATTTTCGATAAAAATAAACAGAAAAAAAAAAGAAATTAAAAATTTTTAATGCTTGAAACACTATTTTAAAGATAAGAATGCATTTTATACCTATAGAGTTAATATTAGTGAGGGAAATTTGAGATTGACCAACACCCTTAAATAAAAAAAAACGCCGCCCACCCCCCTCCTGCACACACAAAGGAAAACAAAAATATAAATCCAATGCAATTATGATCACTTGTACACAAACATCTGTCTCAAAGAAAATCATTTTTTATCATTTACAATTCTGTCGTAGCGGGTTATACTGTAATAATATAAATCGACGAGAAATTAACTCATATGTACTCTACTTATGCTACAAAAAAGATTATTTACTTAGGTAAAAATACACTTTTAAAACAATAAAACATTATCTATGTGCTCGCTGATAATAACTTCTAAACTTTCCGTTTAAATTGAAACAATGAGGTTTGATATAACATTATTTATTCATGCTTAAATTGGCCCAGGGGTTTGGTTATAATGATGTAAGATTCGGTAGTTTTTGTTTTAAAGTATTAAAAAGCTCAATATCCTTCCATTCAATTTTCTTTGAAGGTGACCTTCAAACAAGTCATTTTAAAACGGGTTAGAACGAGTCCTACAAAAACAATACATTTAAAGTTAACTTTGGTATTTATAACATAAGAGTATGTTCTGATTCAACTGTTTCGAGCGGCATCTTTATGGTTTTTGTTCTTTTAATGAAAGACTAAGGTTGAGTAAACCTTTAAAAAAAGAAATAAAAAAGAAATTTGGTTTAATTCACAATGATATAATTTTTTAAAGTTTATAAATGTAAAAACTTACCATTAATAATTTTACATCCTGTTGAACCCATATTAATGTAAGAATTCACCACTAAGATCCGGTTGACCCACCGGACCACCGCTGAGACTGGTTTCGACAAATATGAAAAATATTTCCCAACTTCTTTTTTCATCAGTTCAAACACAGCAGTCTGTATAGTTCGTTTGTATTTATTTTTTTACTTATATATGGCACACGGGTAACTTTTAGGAGATAATGATTTTTACATATGTATGATTATTTATTTATTTTTTATTTTATTCTTTTTATAAAAAAGTTTTTTTTTTTTTTTTTTTTTTTTTTTTTTTTTTTTTTTTTTTTTTTTTGTAGTGATTGCGTATAAATTTCAAAATTTCAAAATGACATCTTTAGTCTTATTTTTTTTTTAAAGAGACACCTCAACATTTTAAATACAGGATCTTTAATATACAATTTTTAATACAGGAACATGCTTCAGACCTCAGCAATGCTTGAAATAGCACTTTTCAATTTAATGAAAAACAATAAACGGTTGGTTTAAATAATAATAATAACAATACTCTTTTACGTCAAACTATTCTTTCAGACCGGAAAGCGACTGCACACACCATCAGTCCATCAAGTTAAAGGCTGAAATTCCAAGATTAGATAGAACTTGATTAGCATATTAAACTGTAATTGGTCTGCTAAGTCGTATCTTTGCGGAAACCACCCACCAACCCGATTACAGCGGTTGATTAGGAGGTTTATCATTACGTTTTCTTACGCTCAAAAGTACGAAAACATGGAGGGTTCGGAGCAGGAAAACACAATAGCCAGACACCCCTCCCAGAGTTAAGAAAAATTGCTATTAATTGCCGCATACATATATGAATCAAAACCAAACTTAATATTTGAACATTTTGACTTTTTCCGGAATCCGCCGCTTTATTGAATCAGATTTCATTTAATAAAGAGATTCAACTACTTAAAACTGTGAAATTGCATATTACATGGATTAGTTAAGTAAAATTTGGTTATTTGAACTAAATTACTTTTCTGAGGTGCATTATGCTAAAAGAATTATAATTTCCTGCCACACAGATGTTCTTTGAGTTTAAGTACTATACAATATATTCTAATTAGTAATATTCTATTAACCACCGATTCAAATAGCTGGCAAACACCTTTATCAGAAACTCAAAACCCCCTCCAAAACCTAATTCTGGCTGCGCCACTGCCTGCCAGTCAACCATTAAAATCGAATTTTCAGGTTTTTTCACCAAAATATGGCTTGACGGACCAGCTGCATTCTATTGTGCCAATCGAACTTTACCTAGTCCTGTAATTTCACCCATCAACTCAAAGAGGTGATGGATGCACCCACATTCCAGTATGTTTCTAAAATGCTTAAACTGCGGTGCAAAAGTAAATTTACTAAAGGCGAATTTTTACATAAAATTTTTTTGCACAATTCTAAGAAAGTCGTTAATTAACGAGTTAAAGTACTTTAAAACCTTAAAATTCAAAACTTTTTTTTTTTTTTTTTTTTTTTTTTTTTTTGAAAATTGAGGCATTTATAAAAAAAAAAATTCACATTAATTTATTGTACCATATTAAAATCGAAAACCGTATGTTTGGTTAATTAATACATTAAAAATCGCTTCTTTTGACAAGTGATGGGAGGGAACATCTCACAAAAAGCAAGTTTTAAACGGTGGACAAACTCAACTTATACTATCTAGAACAATGCCAAAAAAAAGTTTTTTCCCCAAAAAAGTTAGCTAAAAACGAAGCTTTTAAAAATACATATTTTAAATGAAATGATATTAATTCAAAACAAAAAGCAAGTTTTCAATCACAAACTATGCACCTAAAGTAACACTATTAGACATCAATATTACGAGACAAATCTTGCGTAATTTACTAGAAAAATATTTGACTATTACTTTGCAAAAAGAAAAAATTGATTGAGGAAAAATAATTGGCGTTAAAGTTCCTGTACGGAGGTGTACTAAATTAAAAAGAAAAACTAAAAAGAAAAAGCAAGTAGACTGTAAATTTAATGGAATGTTTTATTTTTCTAAGAGTCGCTGCTTGATGCAGCATTAGAGCTTGTTGCTAAGAGACTGTTTCTCTCAATCCACTGCGTCACACAACACGTGAGCAGGGTTACAGTAAATTGCCGATTGGCGTATAATTGGCGTGGGCTGTGTTTATCGCCAAGGCGATGTTACAAGAACACAATACAGAAGCGGAACATCCCGCCCGGCGTTGAAATATTTTTATATTTCAAGATACATATGCAATACAAGTAATAATACAATATGATACAGATTATAAGCAAAAATAAATAAATAAAATAAATAAACACAAATAATACATGAAAAATTAATACATAATAAAGCACATTTAAAGTTTAGGATCTATGATGTTGTCCTCAATGGGTAATATACTTATTTTTGAAATAGGTCGTTTAAAATTACCCTTAGCGGTACGAACTTCAACTACCCTGACTATCCCGTCCGCGCCTGGGAAAACCTTATTAATGCGGCCTAGTGACCAAGTGCAAATGGGTAATTGTGAGTCCTTAAGCAAAACTAGCATTCCTGGCAGAATATTAGGCTTTTTAAATAGCCACTTGTTTCTTTCTTGTAACTGGCTCAGATAATTATTCTGCCAACGTTTCCATATTAACTGCGTTAATTTTTTAGTCCTTTGCCATTTATTTAGCAAATTATCTTTGACCTCACTTAAATTGGGTTCTGGAATTAAATTAAGAGGCTTTCCTATGAGAAAGTGACCAGGAGTCAACACCTGAAGATCGTCAGGATCTGTTGACAAAGGACAAAGCGGTCGCGAATTTAAAATAGCCTCTATCTGTGTGATAACTGTCAGGAATTCCTCGATCGTGAGATGAGCTGAACCCACAGCTCTTTTTAAGTGGTATTTGAAAGATTTGACTCCTGCCTCCCAAAGGCCACCAAAATTTGGCGCCCTAGGAGGGGAGAACTTCCAGTTAATACCTTCAGAAGCTAAAAAGTTCGAAACTTCATCACTCGTAACAAGTCTACGTAAATGTTTTAGTTCTGCTGAAGCCCCAACGAAATTTGTAGCATTGTCGCTAAAGTTTACAGAGCTTTTCCCACGACGAGCGAAGAATCTTTTTAGAGTCGCTATTATAGCCTCGGATGTCAAATCTGAGACAAAATCCAAGTGCACAGCTTTAGTGACCATACATACAAATATGGCAACATAGATTTTCTGAAAAGTACCCTTTCTTTGACCTTTATATTTTATTTCAAAAGGCCCACTTAAATCTAATCCCACATTTGAAAATGGGGAACTGGGCACTATTCTTTCAGGAGGGAGATCCCCCATCATTTGACTAGCCGTTATAGGTTTAATTTTAAAGCATTGTAAACACTCATGTACAATTTTACGCGCAATATTTCTGCCACTAAGCGGCCAATATTTTTGACGCACTGTGTTCAAAAGAGCTTGGGGTCCTACATGAAAATCTCGTTTATGATAATATTGAAAAATTAGTTTCGTCAAGCGACAGCTCGCCGGAAGTATAATGGGGTGTTTATGATCAAAATTCAAATTTGATTTTGCTAGTCTTCCTCCCACCCTCAATAAGCTATCTCCATCTAAAAAGGGATTTAAGAATTTTAACTTACTTGCGCGATGAACCGAAGATCCCGCTTGGAGGGCCGAAATTTCATTTTTGAAATACTTTACCTGTTCATTTTTTATTAAATAAACCTCTGCCTTTCTTAATTCCTCCAGCAACAGAGGGCCGGTTGCAGATGTTGCTTTTTTACATTTATGTATGAATCTGAAAATATAAGCTAAAATTCTAATTAATTTTTGGAAATTATTGCTAAGATTAATTAAATTATCACAGAAATTAGAGTCAGTATGAATAGCGAATGTCAAGTTGCTGGGAACTTTAAGCTCACTAGAATAATGTTCATCTTTAATGTCACTTATATTAGAGTCAGTTTTTGCTATTGTTTCTTCAAAAATTGAAAGAGGCGGGCCATGCCACCACAACTGGTTAAAAGACAGGTTTTCCACACTTTCACCTCTTGATATCAAGTCAGCTGGATTGTGTTCTGACGGAATATGAAACCATGGAAAGTTCTTAGTTTGTTCCTTAATTTGCACAACGCGGTTTCCCACAAACGTTTTCAGGAGATGAGGAGCAGTGTCTATCCAAGCTAAAGCAATAGTTGAATCAGAAAACAAATTGACTGAAGCTACTTGTTTGTCTAATGAATTTAAGACCTTGTTAGTGAGTTTAGCCAGAAGAAGACATGCTGACAGTTCGAGACGTGGCACTGTTATTACTTTGGTTGGACACACGCGGTATTTACTACATAATAAGTAACTGATGGTTTCACTAGAATTAGATGTTTGCATGTATATCACTGCGCCATAAGCCTTGGAAGACGCATCTGCGAAACCATTTAACACCACTGATTGGTTCACAGCTAGGAAGCATCTTGGTACTTCAATGGATTCCAGTTCTTTAAGACTTTCGAGGAAGGTTTCCCATAGTTTGGCGACATGAGAGGGCAGCTTCTCATTCCACTCTATTTTAAGAAGCCATAGCTCCTGCATGAATATTTTTGCTTTAGCAATCACTGGCCCTAAGAGACCGAGAGGATCATAAATGCGGGCAATTTGCGAAAGTACATCTCTTTTTGTGAAATCACTCTTTGTGTTGATATTAACTTTATACCTAAACGTATCATTGAAACTGTTCCACAACATCCCTAATGTTTTAACAGTTATTTCTTCAGAATTTCTGTCCAGGGGAAACATGTGATTATCAGTAGATTGGACCTCATTGGTACACCATTTGTGTAAAACCATCCCTCCCTTTAGGAGGAGTTCTGTTAATTGCGATTTCATTAATCTGATTTCTTCTAAATTGGATGAGCCCGATAGGCAATCATCCATATAAAAGTCCTTCAAAACAATTTTCGATGCTAACGGGAATTCCTTTTTCTCATCTAGAGCTAATTGTTGTAATACTTTGGTGGCTAAGTAGGGAGCACAAGATGTTCCATACGAAACTGTTGTTAGCTGAAATACCTTAACCGGGGATGACATACTGTCTTTCCACAAAATTTTTAAATATTTGTACTGGGATGGATTTATTTCTATCATCCTAAACATTTGTTTAATATCCACAGTAAAAGCATAAATATGCTTTCTAAATCTAATTAATATCGAAAAAAGATCATCTTGCAGAACTCCACCCTTACATAATAAATCGTTCAAAGATTTTCCGTTGGTTGACTTGGCACTAGCGTCAAAAACGACGCGTAGTTTTGTGGTTTTATTAGAGGGTCGTAAAACGCCATGATGTGGTAAGTAATAGCCATCATTAAAGTTCGTGTTTTCTTTTATTTCATGCATGTGATTTAAATCTCTATATTCTTTAATAAATTCTGTGTATAAATTTTTCATAACAGGATCTCGATCTAAACGTTGCCACAGAGAGTTTAATCTTTTCAAAGCAAGATTTTTGGAATTTCCCAAATCGGGTTCTAAAACCTGTGGTTTAAACGGCATCGTGACCACAAACCTACCATCCGGTTTTCTGAAGTGCGTTTTATCGAAGTGATCATTACAATATTCTAATTCTTTACTGTTACTGGGTTTTAAATTTTGTACTTCTTCAATTTCCCAAAAAGACTTCAAAGTGTCATTAAGTAAATCAAGATTTTTTGTTAAGAAACAATAATTAGTATTATTATTATTTACTGTTTTGTCATAAATACACCCAGATACTAAATATCCAAAAATACTTGATTGCAAATATAAATTATTGCCTAACTTTATTTTTTCTTCATTTAAAAGAGAAAAATACAGTTCAGCACCGATAATTATCTCCACACTGCTTGGAATGTTAAATTTTTTATCCGCTAAACAAATATTTGCTGGAATTTTTAAATCTGATATGTTTATCTTTTTCGAGGGCGTGAAGTCACAAATGTTTGGAACGATTAATAACTCAATATCATAACTGGCACTATTCATTTTATTTGACAACTTTGATTTGATTCTAGACTTAATGTAAATAGGCAATTTATTTATTCCACTTACAGGAATATTTATTTTCTCTTTTTTCAATCCTAGCATTTGTGCTGCTTTAAATGTACAAAAACAATTCTGAGATGCGGAATCTAATATTGCCCTGAAAGGAATTTTGATGCCATTTACATCTGTCAAATAAATTATTGCAGTGCTAATTAAAACAGATTTATTATTATCATTTTCATATGAAAAAAATGAATGAGCAGTAGTTTCGTTTTGTGATAAATCTTCCGAAACAAAATTGCTATTTATTGTTTCATGTAATGGGAGATTGTTTATAGGATTGTTTACTGGTGTTGTATAATTATGTAATGATGAATGATGGCTTGCGCTCTTGCAAACATGACAAGTGCTTTTTGAATTACAATAATTAATGAGGTGGGCTGAACTTAAACAATTGAAGCAAAGTTTATTTTTCTTAACAAGGTTAATTCGCTCACTTAACTTCATATTTTTATATTTAACACAATGATATAAGGGGTGGTTTTCGGTTTTACAAATTACGCAACATTTACTTTGAGGTTTGCTTGTTTTTATGAATAAGGATTTTGCAGTATATTTAGAGGATACATTAGAACTTATACTATTTAAGATTTGACATCTTCGCTCAAGAAATTCTAAAAATTCATCAAAATTAGGCACCTCATTATCCTTTAATGTTAGTTCGTATTGTTTACGAGTTTCGTTATCTAGTTTATTTAGAATAATATTCAGCAAAATTGCGTTCGAGAAATTATCTCTATCATACTTTAAGATCTTTAAAGCCCTTAAATTTTTCTTCACGTTATCCAATAAAATGCGGAGATCCTTAGCGGATTCCTGTTTAATTACACAAAGATTTAAAATATTCTTTATATGACAATCTACCATAACTCTTTTATTCTCGTATCTTTGTTCTAACGCATTGAAAAGTGAAACATAATTTTCATCTGGTGTAAGCAAACTCCTCGCTTCACCAGTCAAAGCAGAACGCAAATAAAATAATTTTTCATTATCTTTTAAATTTGAATTATCATTAATAAGCTCGTTAAATGTACTTTTAAATACGGACCATTCTTCAATTCTGCCACTAAAAACCGGCAATATGACCCTAGGTAGCTTAATGCTAGACGTTTTAGCTTGGTCCTGTTCAATAGATTTTTTATTAGAATCAGTATTTTCATAATAAGCATTAATAGAGGATTTTAAGCTTACCTCTAGTTTTAGAATATCCTCGTCCAGTTGACTGAGTGCTTTTTCAATTTCTTCCAACTTTTCTTCCTCTATTATTCTATAATACTCTAGTTTAAGAGCTTCAAACTTTTCTTCTGTTTTCGACAGTAAATCCAGGTGGGCTTTCCATTCGGATAAATTAAATGTTTTTCCATCCATTGCGTTAAATATCCTGGTGACTTGGGCCTTGATATTCCCTCGCCTTCTGTTCAATGCTTTTATCTCAGTTTCCGACATTATTCATCTTGTTGACGAAATTCGATAAATTCAATATTAAATTCAATAGAAAAGACACTGATTCGTTCATATCTCCGGGTCGCTAGGACCAAATGTACGGAGGTGTACTAAATTAAAAAGAAAAACTAAAAAGAAAAAGCAAGTAGACTGTAAATTTAATGGAATGTTTTATTTTTCTAAGAGTCGCTGCTTGATGCAGCATTAGAGCTTGTTGCTAAGAGACTGTTTCTCTCAATCCACTGCGTCACACAACACGTGAGCAGGGTTACAGTAAATTGCCGATTGGCGTATAATTGGCGTGGGCTGTGTTTATCGCCAAGGCGATGTTACAAGAACACAATACAGAAGCGGAACAGTTCCCAATGATTTTTAAAATGCTGTTCTTAAAAAATGTTCGTTATTATTAACTCGTTTTGCATGCTCTGCTTCTTGCAAGGAAAAAAAATCTTCTTTCATTTTCTAATAAAATATTATTTCCGTGTGTATAAAAAATACTCTAAGCGCCATTTTTTTTTTTTTTTTTTTTTTTTTTTTTTTTTTTTTTTCAAATATGCAAAACGGTTGAAGTTGTGTCATCTTCAAGAAGAAATTGCTTGAAATATATTTCGATTTTTGTTTAAAAATTATGCTTTTTTAAAAACAGTTATTGAATCTTTGTGCGTCAAACACATACCGAATATATAACTTAGACATGAAGAAATAACAATAATGATAGTCAAATAAGCAAATAATTAAAACTTGTACAACAAATACTAATAATGTATGAAATTAAGTCTATTTGTGCTTTTCCTATCTAATGCTAAAGTATTTATCTCATTTGCATGAATCTTATTAACGAAGAGCAGCAAAAATAAACTCAATAAAACAAAATGAAATGACATAAATAACATAAATAAATAAAAGCTTTTATTTACAAATTATTTAAAGTAGAATGACCAGGTGTTATTAAGTAGGAATAATATCCTCTTTCAGACTATGAATGCAAATTTTGAAATAGAGGTCATTTACATAATAAAAATTATAAGTAATCAAAACTTTGCTGCAGCATAAATAAATTACGAAGAAAATTACGATCTTTTTGAAATGAAAAATAATCGAACCCTTCATCAGATTCCTACAAGCATGTAATGGTGGTTTGCTTGACATAAAAACTGCCGGCATTGTTAAAAACTTATCATTGTTTATAATTCATTCTTTTTACAATTACTCTAAAATCCGATCACATTATGTTTGTGTTAAAATCTACAACCATTCTCTAATTTTAAGTTGTGAAATGTAAATTTATACAATCGAATACAAAATGCAATCATAGGAAAAAAACATAAACATTAAATCATTATTTTGTCTATGCATTAACACGAAATAGGAGCTAACAGAGTTGTCAAATCTGACGGGTCTTTAGATCAATATTTTAAGTATTAATTTACCCTTACTTTATTTACGAATTATTTATATAACTAACAGACCCACACGGTGTTAAATTTCGAAAGAATTTTAAAAATCACAATGAAAAACATCTCTGCGCGAATCTTGATTAAACTTCACTGAAAAGAGAAAAAAAAAACATCAATATATCGGGTTGGATAACTGAATCCAGATCTCTTTTTGGTAATACGGAAAAATTGCAGAATATTTCCCCCCCCCCCCCCACACACACACACGCACACCACAAAAAAAATCGCAAAAACTTTGAGAACTTCAATTCGAACAAACTTTATTGAAAAGAAGGCAAATTTACTCTATTAGGGCAAAACTCGAGTGTCAAGAAATTGCCACAAATCTTTATGGAAAGCAAAAAAGAAAATTAAGAATCAAAAAGACATTAAATATCATGACAGACAATACTTACTAAATTTGGCTAAAAGGTTAAAATTTAATTTCTTTAATAAATGTAAAATTAAAAAAAAAAAAAAAAAAAAAAAAAAAAAAAAATCGGGAAAATGCTAGGAAATTGTGATAAAAAACGATAAAATAAAAAAACTTTCACGGAAGGAAATTTATTATAAAGTTTGAAACAGAACTTCTTTTCCATATTTCAAAAAATCCCCGCTAAAAATTGCATTGAAAATCGTATGAAATATTGCTACATATCAAAAATTGCAGAGGCGAATATTCACCATAAAACGCTAAAGGTTTAAAATCAAATTCTTACCAAATTAAAAATTTGAAACAGAATTCCTTTTAAAATTTTCAAAATATCTTCGTGAAATACCTCAAAAGCGCATCGAAAATCGCATTAAAAATCACTAAATATTAAAATATCGTTAGGACTAATTTACTATTATGAAGTAAAACATTGTAATCGGAAAATTTACTAAATTAGGCAAAATTTTTGAAATCGAAATCCGTTTTTGAATGTCAAAAAAATCGGCACAGAATTCGAAGATTTTCTAAAAACTACTTTAAAAACTGCTAAATATTTAAAAATCGTTGCGAAAAAAAAATAGGAAAACATGCGTCAGCGTCTTGTATATAAAAATATTATTAGTATTTTCGGCTGAAATTTTTTCTAAATTCAGGATAACAATGTATGGGCACGTTCAGTACATATTTGGAAAAGAAACAGCAGATTTTCAGAAGAGATAATCGCGTAAATAAGTATCTGAATAAGATCTAAGACAGAATCGTGTCGAATGTCTTCTTTACATCTGTGCGCTAGGCAATTTTTATCCGAGAGAAGAGTGCTTTGAATGAAAAACTGCTATGAATTCCAATTACCTAAATACCAAAATCTATGACTGAAAACTCAAAATTTTCGATTAAACTCCATGTTGGAATAAAATTTTTTAACTGTATAATCATTATCAAATGCGAATAAAAATAGTTTAATATTTTTATGCTACTTTTTTCCCTAACACTTAAATTACAAGAGATGGGAATTTTGCATTCAGTTTGGAATTGTACACTGTCGAATTTTTTTACATTATTATATAACTTTTATTGGTGTCTTTATATTTCATTCAATCTAAAAAAAAGCATATTTGCATTATCTTCATTTGAATAAATTGAGTTCATTCATAACATTTTATTTTATTCTTGAATAAAAAGGTTAAATTCAGAATGTATGCACAACCTAAAATATCAATATTTTGAAATAATTCTCTCAATTTTCGCAATAATTTATCAATATTTTATGTTGCTCATACAAGCCAAATACAGTATTACTTAAACTCAATATACAAAATAAACTTAAATGATGAACAAACTGAAGAATTGCGACCAGTTGGTCGAATTTGATCTATTACATGAAAAATTAATTTATAAGGAAAGATTTTTATGAAACACTTCTAAATATATATTCTACGATTGATAAGTTGAAAAGAAAGTAGCATTTTGAAATGGAATTAATTTAATATAAAATTTTGGGCCCCCTTTTTTCTCGATTTCGGGCCTCTTCAAAGTTTTCTAGGGGAAGCACCTGCTTCTCGTGTTTATTCGGTAATCAGGGCCTGTTGAACATTTTGCCGACTTAATTAAGACCCTGGTTCTTAATTAGAACCAGATTTTCTCTACGATAATTGTGATATGCAAAAATCTGGAGACTTGGCAACTTCATGTCAAAAAAATTTCGAAAAAAATGATTTTTTTAAAGGAAAGCTTTAAATATTACAAACCTGAAGTGCTTTTTTTTTTATTTAGCCTTAATTGAATACAGAAACATAAGCAGGGTTACTGTTTACAGTGAAATACAATGCAATATAATACTATATAGAAGTTATATAATATTATACTGCTATATAATATCAATATGTCATTATACAACAGAAATTTTCAATCTTTTTAAACCTGTTGACCGAAAAAGATAAACGAGATATTTCGCAAACAAAGTTGGCAAACAAAGATAAAAATGAACGCATACGTAGCATGTTATTTGTTACATTTAATGTTTTTAAATAACAATTTTTAATTAAATCGATATCTGTTCCTGTTCCTTTGTCAAAAGGTGGAAGTAATTATAATAAATGTTCAAGGATACGGTGTGCATGTTGTTTTAGCATCACACAACGTCTTGAGATCTGAAGCTAATATAATAACTGCAAATACTCACTCATTGTTTTTACACAAAACGTAACATCATAGATGACAGAAAAAAAAAAAAAAATTTCTGGAATTGATACTTTAGAGGACAGGAAATTTTGGTTCACACATGTGGTTTTAAAAAGACTCCCCTGCCACCTCCCCTAAGATATTAAATTAAACCTTTGCACTCGAGCGATGAGGTGATTCTCACTGACCTTTAGTGTTCCGAATAAACGGGTGCCTCAAATGCTCTGGCCTCCAGTATTTTAAGCAAACCTTCTTCGCCTTGTCTAATGACCAAATAATCCTAATAGCATGCATGGTCACAGTGACGTCACTGTGAGTCACTTTGGTCACATCACATCTGTGACCAAAATGCCACCACTCAGTGACGTCACATTGTGACTGAGATGTGACTTTCTTAAAAATCTTTAAAAAATTATAAATATCCTTCAAAACATGTTATTTACTTTAAAAAAACATGTTTCTGTCAATTTATATATAGTCGCTTTTGTCACAGTTTCGTCACAATGTTAATGTCAAATTAGTCACAAATGACACATTTTTCACAAATTTGTCACATTGTGACCACTTTGTGAAACGTTACAAAAGAGCTCTAAAACGGCCATAACGACTTCACATTTTAGTCACTGTGACTTCACATCGACGTCACGTGACGTCACATCGACAATCGATGCCCTCATAGCATGCATGGTCACAGTGACGTCACAATGACGTCTTTGTGAGTAACTTTGGTCACAACACCTCTGTGACCTAAATGCCACCACTCAGTGACGTCATATTAGAATTGAGACGTGACTTTCTTAAAAAAATTTTGAAAATTACAAATATTCTTCAAAACATGTTATTTACTTTAAAAAACATGTTTCTGGCAATTTAAATATCTTCTCTTTTGTCACAGTCTCGTCACAATGTTAATGTCAAAGTAGTCACAAATGACACATTTTTCACAAATTTGTCGCATTGTGACCACTTTGTGTCACGTCATAAAAAAGCTCTAAAACGCCATAACGACTTCACATTTTAGTCACTGTGACTTCACATTGACGTCACGTGACGTCACATCGACAATCGATGGTCACAAGTTCACAATGTGACTTCACAACGACGTCGCAGTGAAGTCACCATGCCTTACGGGTGGTCACAAAGTCACAGTGTGACTTCACAACGACGTTGCAGTGACGTCACCATGCTTTACGGGAATCTGGGATAAAAAGTGGCGAAATAAATTGTAAGATATTAGTGGTGTCCAAAAGCATTTGGCGTCGGACATTTGTCGTTTTACGACGGAAACGTGACAACACTAATGATGAGTGAGAATCACCTCTCGAGTGCAGAGGGTTAATTTTCAATAATCAAAATTCACACAATCACATTTTTAAAGGCTTTAAACAAGTGAAGTATCTGAAGATCCTCAAAAATATTAAGTTAAGCAGTTAAGAAATTACTTACTTTCATGACAAGACTGTCTTAAAGACATTTTACAAACTTAAATCAAAATAACAATTATTTTATAAAGAAATCAGAATCCATGTTACCCTTCAATAGTTATGTTTTAAGCAAAAAACAATCAGCTTCACAGAAATAAATAACAATAATAATTATAAAATAAAGCTGTTTAGTTTTTATGAAGAATAGAATAGAGGTCCCCATTTGTGTACTTCAGGTCTGAAAAGGATAAGGATATTTCGATTTATATTCATTTCACCTTAAACTTTGAGAAATTTGAAAATTTTTGTTTAATATAAAAAGTAAAACATTCGAGGGGAGGGGTTGGAGGTTGATCGCGGGTATTATTTTGTTTATATAGTGAAGATTAAATTTTAAGAAAATATATCTAATATTTTTTCAGAAACAAAATGTTCAATGATTTAATTTTTTAATGCCATAATTGGAATCAGTACCAAATAATGCAGACTTTTTCAGCAGTCCTGCATTCCATATTTCATTCCATTTATTTCATTCCATTAATTGTATATTTTTAACGTTAAGCAAATGTTATAACATGTTAAAAGGGAAGGAGGTACATTTAAAGGCATATAAATATGTTTCGATAAAATGGTCAGAAATGTTTCGTACACACAATCACAAGTACAGTTTTAGCCACAGTATATAATAAAGAGGAAATAGAATAATTTATCCAAAAATTTTTTATTTACATCTCATTATCGAACGCCCCACAAGTGGCTGAGAGGTTCTGAACTCGAAAATGGTATACGGAAGGTGCTGGGTTAGAACCCAATCGTGCTCATCGGCCTAACCGTTCGAAGTTTTCGTTGTTTTCTTCTAGCCTTGCCTAAATATGGGCTAGGTTCTCTTAGAAAGACTCCCACAAAGGACACCCCCCTAAGGCCTATATTCCTCGAACACATAATCGGCTGTCATAAATAACACCAATAACACCTCATTATCCGAAAATAAACAGAAATCTTTTTGGGCAACGTTAATATAGGCAATCCTTCAGGATCCTTGGAGCTATCAGGAATACCAGGAGATGTTTTACCACAAAAACTAGTCAGATGTGGCAATCCCAAAACTTTTTTCTATCTCATGCATGTGAATATTTCCTGAAAATGTAGCATACCAGAGGCAACGATTAGGTGATTTACACCAAAATATAGTGAGCAACAACTTATGTCATCTTCTAAATGAATCTGAAGTTTGATGAAAATCCGAGCATTAGTTGAAAATCCATGCATTAGTTCTTGAGATAGAGCTATTGCGATAATAATGAATAATGCAGTACAGCAGCGCCACCTATTGAGCAATCTGCATCAAATTATATCAAGGACTAACTGAATCTAAAGTTTTTTGAAAATCCAGGCATTAGTTCTTGAAATAGATCTGCGTATTATGGAAATTGTCAATAACGCAGCATAGCGGTGGCACCTGTTGAGCGATATACATTAGAAACTAATCAACTGCACTTTATAGCAAGGTCCAACTGAATATAAAGTTTTTTAAAATTCCGGTATTAATTTTTTAGATAGATGCGTAAATTTTTTGTCACATTCAGATTCATAGGGTGACAGAGTGATAGACAGACTCACTGACAGATATTTTCTAAAAAACCATCAAATCGTGTTCAGTACTTTCTGAAACATAAAAATCCGTCGAAAACTGAAATATGAAATTTTTCACGAATCCAATACTTTCTTCTTTTAAAGATATAAGAAAAACAATAGGGTTAAAATAAGTACCATTTACAGATGACCCTTTTTATTAGAGAACCTTCTTTCATTATTCTTGTGATCACGTGATTTTTGTTTACCAAGTTCATTTTTAAAAATTTTGCGGAAATAGATTATCTATCAATATTGATCTCGATAAAGTCGCAGATTGTGAGTACAATACATGTACATCTGATAAAAAGTATTAATATACCTTTATTTATTTATTTATTTATTGTACTTTTAGCATGTTTTAACTTTATTTTGATTGTAATAAGTGATTTTCTTGAATAATTTTATGTGTTCATTCCTTTCCACACTTGATAATTCACGAAGAATAACGTTACTCAAATTTTCCTTTGTAGGAAAGCTTTCGACGGCTTCCCCGGAAACCGAAGAGAAATCTGCAGCTGCAGCCAATTTGGTAAGTATGAACGACGTTTTCACCGATATTTTGGATCTAATGGTCCAGCATATGGTTTATGCTATCAACATTATCTTGGCCCGGCACAAAAAGAAAAATAGACCTTCTATAACGGAAAAATAAGATAAAGTACAAGAATAGCAAGTAGTCATGTAATATAAGTAGGCAACAGTATAATAAACAATATCGTGAAAAAAAATTCTTCTTTTATTCCCATGCGAAAGGGAAAATGCAACAACTGTTTCGGGAGTAACTTTTTTATCCACAATTTTAATATTTAACGAAAGAAGAAAATCTTGGCATCTATTTAGCTAGCTAACTCTCCTTTAGTTACCCCCCTCCCTTTCTAGCTAGTGCACATAAAAAAGAATTTTCCGTGCACATTTATGGCATATACACACTTCACTGTTTAAATGGTCAAAAGAAGCTCGTGATAATGGTTAGGAACATGCTTATGCCGAATACTTCAGTAATGCTTTGATATGGTTAAGTGACTTTAAGCTCGTCTTCACATACTTAAAAGCAAGTAGTAATACAGAAGATTTCTATTTATGATATTTGGACGAGGAGACTCTGATTTCTTTTGTTACTTTTACTTTTTTTTCTTTGAAATTTTTTCGAAAAAGGTTCTTAATTGACTAATTTTAGCTAAACAGATACAAGTATATCATATGTTTCGCGCTTAATCACTCCGTACTCTTAAATTGTGCTTTTTCGGATTTTCTGACCACCAACATACGGTGTTCCCAAATGTCAATTCTTCTCCCATTGAAAGAAAAAAAAAATAAGCAGAGGTTTCTTTCATCAGATGATATCGACACGAAAAAAAAGAACACATTTATAATATAGCCATTAGAAATGGTAATATCTTTACGATTAAATTTAAGATTTTCTATAAGATGTTCTAATCTCTTTACGGCTAAATTTATAATTTAATGATTAGAAAGTCTGGTATCTTTACGACTAAACTTATTATTTAACTATTAGAAATTTTGATGTCTCTACAACTAAACTGATAATTTCACTAATAAGAATTTTGATTTCTTTGCGAATAAATTGATAATTTAACTGTTAGAAATTATGATGTATTTATGTCTAAATTTATAATTTACGAATTAGTGGGAAATTCTCATTTGTTTTGGAACACTACATGATACAGTAATTTAGCTGCTTTTTAAAGAACAAAAATTCTTTGTAGAATTGTGTAATTTATCAGACTTGTTTCTACAGTTGATGGTGCGTGATACATGCTCCACTGCATAATATTGAAACCCAATAATTAATTACTCGTGGAAATATATTAGATTTTATTTTTTTTTTTTAAACTATGCGAAAGAAAGTTTTTTTTTCACGATATTGTTGATTAAACCAAATACAGTCGAGTCTCCCTATAACGAAACTCCATACATCAAATTTCTCTATATAACGAATTTTTAGTAGGAACGGTCCAATTTTCGCGTGATTACATTAAAAACACTCTCTATATAGCTAAATATCTATCTCCATATAACGGATTTTTTCATAAATTGGTCTTAATTTATTCAGTTTTAAAAAAGCTTTGAAATCATATGAAATCAATTTTCCATCACTTATTTTTGATTTATCGTTCAGCGCTGAGTTTTTTAAATATTAATTTCTCCGTTCTTTAAATCCAGCGAGTTCATCCCATCTCCCTCAAACCTTCCAACATCCTTCTCAAAACAAAGTCAATTGGATTGTTACACATATAAGAGAGGCCTTCAAATGGAGGAAAATGTTAACTACAATCTTTCATTCCTTGCTAAATTTTGAGCTTTTTTTTTTTTTTTTTTTTTTTTTTTTCTGAGAGCGTAACAATTTTAAAATCAAAACAACAAAAAAATTACGGATTTCTTCGTTTGAAATTAATGCAAGTCTTCCTCATTGTATTTTCATTAAGCTTTCAAATAAATGTATGTTCTCTTTTTTGAAACTGCTTAAATAATTAAGAAATAAAATGTTAGGTTTATATTTACTTTTAAACATTTCAAATTCTTAATTAAAAAGAACTAAAATAATATTCGTTCAAAATTTACACATTAAATACGATTTTTAACATCATTCTCTATACATCGAATTTCTCTGTATAACGAATTTTTTACTGGAACGATGGATTTCGTTATATAGAGACTCGACTGTACATTCTTATGTCACGATTTCATAACTTTCCATTATTATTTATTCCACGTTTCTTAATTTAAATTAAATTAAACTAATATTCTGCAATTCTAAACTCATTTCCATCACTAAAGTTTAAACAATTCCACTGTTTTTTTTTCTGCGTAGGAAAACATTCAATTTGAATATTTTAATGTGTTTAACATGTTTTTGGCTTTATACACTAGCATAGCCCAATTGTGAAGATAATGAGTAGTTGAACTGTATGTTTTAATTCACTTTTGATATAAGTGGGTTAATTGTATAATTTTTTAAGTTGTTCTTTCATAAATAAATTATTCGCTTATTTATTTAACTGCATATTTCCTATTAAATGCATCATATCATTATTAAAATTAATCATAAGCTTGCATTATTCATTATCAATTTTATCATTAGATTATTATCTTATTATCTCTTATGCTTTATAAAAAGCATTTTATTAATAATTTTACCTCTTTGAAAACAAGCGTATTTATTAAAAATCACTGCATCATTATTTTACTAAACTTTCATTAGTTTTAATTAAATTATTCTGATCTCATAACTTATTTATTCATTTATTTATTTATTTATTTATTTCACCGAATTTTTTTTAGTTGATGGGCATAACATTAAAAAAAGGAGTATTTGACAATAACTAAACGAAGAAGATCATCTTGAATATGCAAGGAGCCTAATGATATATTTCTCGCGTTTTTTAATGTAGAACGCATGGAATAATATAAAAGTTGGAAACTCCATGCGGATTTTCTTAATTTTAAATTTATAAAGTGAAAATTTTCCAATAAAAAGTTGTGTTAGTATTTGAAAATTTAATGAAGTTTTCTTATTAATTTGTTATGTCAATATTGTTTATTAGGTCTCTTAATAATTACAAATATACCTACTAAATGATAAATAAAAACTTTAATTTTTTTTCACAAACTCTTTTAAAAAGACAAAACACACGTATTAAATGAGTAACATAAACTGGCATATAGAGGGAAAATATCATCACATAATTCATAATCCCACAGCGTATAAAATAACTACAAGCAGCAAGCTAAAGAAAAAAAAAAGACTGTTATCACCAATAAATATAAATGTGTGATTTTATCTACTTCGTTATCGTAAAGAAAATATAAATATTATATTAAATAGAAATTAATATCACGTCATACCGATGAAAGAGCATGGAAATTTAAGGATTTTCAAGTAACGTGCGCATGACGATTATCTATTTGCTGCAGGAAGGCCGGAAATTAAGGCCGATTTTACGAAACCCGTAAAATTTGCAATAAATATAAATATGCAATTTTATCTCTCCACTATACAGAAAGTTTCAAGATTGTCTAAAATATGAAAATAATATCGCATGTGAAGTCATTCAGCTGAAAAAAATTGCAGCTTCTCTAGAGAAATTTAACATGCACTGTCATAATGCATATCAGAAAGTGTATAGACAAAAAAGAACGCCAAATTTTTAATATTTAGGATACAATTCTGATGCACTAATATTCGAGATATTACGGACTAAAAAAGTCGACCATTAAAAACTTCTTCTTGTTAAAGGAAAAAAAAAAACTGAAAAAGCACATCAAAGTTAAATCGTTCAAGGTGAAATATTATGAAAATAATCGTTATACATCAAGTAACTTCAGACGGTATTCTTCTCGAATGCGATCTAACATTTAAAGGATTCAAAATGATAATAAAAAGTGCAGTTCCTTCCATGCATTTCATCAGAATCACAATTCACCAATCCATGTCATTTTGATGTAGCAGAAAAGTTTTCAGTTCAGAGCGGAATTGTTCTTCCATCAATTAGTTTCATTCATCTTGCAGTCTATCTTCAATAATGTCCTCTCCAAAGTGTGACGTAATATAACAGACCTAGTTTTACGCACGATATCTTATAACGGGAAGCATGGATGGATGGTCTTCTATAACACAGAAAAACTTGAATGAAATGCTAGACCCTTCAAGATTTGTACAGTATTCTTTTTCAAAAAAGGATTATCTCAGAAGGTTAAAATGTTATTCAATAAATCATGCTTAGAGAATGACAAGAAAAAAAAGGAGACAGACAGGTTTTTTATTTATTTATTTTAATGTTATTATTATTCGATATAATATCTAAATAGCAAAGCTCTGTGAAACAACAGAATTTTAAAATGTTGCTTTAGTAATCTTATAAATTTAAGAAGCAATGTACTTATAATATCGTTTAAAAATTAATTTTTAAAGGATGGAAGTTTTCTAGTAATTTAGATTTTTCTTACAAATTCTTAGATAATGAAAAGTTTTAATAATAATGACAAATATTTTAATATGGAAACCAAAGTTAATGCGCACAAACATACAAGCTTCAAAAAAGTCAATTTAGATTATGATACATGGAAAAATAATGCATTTAACAGATGTGACCAACTTATAAAGAGAAATAGAAGAGGTTTTATTTTAAATGTTTTATAAGCGAAAAAAAACTCAGTCATATTAATTTTTTTTTATAAAAAGTAGGGAATGAACTTTATGAAACTTTAGAAGTATTAGAGAATGAACTTTAGAAAGCGAATATAACCTGATTTTTAAGTATATCAATGCATAGTATGTATTTTCCTTTACTTATTTATTAATTTCTAAAACAATGTATATTTAATAATTATTATTAAGAGAATTACTTAATGATAGCCATATATTTGAATTTATTAAATAATTAATGTTAGCATGCTATATTATTTCTTTATTTAATGAATTGTGTTACTTATTTTTAAATGTTTTATTTAACATATCTGAATATTTTTTAAATATGCATTAAATAATTTACTGGTTAAGGCAAAATTAAATTTTATAATGTACAAAACGTATGAAATTGCTAACTAAATCAACAAAAAATTTACATTTTTTCAAGTAAGGATATTTTATTGTTAAAGACAAAATAACGTGATCAAAAATGATAAAATACATCCTGTTATTCAAAATTCGTCTTAGGTTTTATTTACTGAAATTATCGAAATTTTCGTCTATTTTCAAAATCTTATTAAAAGAATTTTGAAAGCTTTGTTTTATGAGAAGTTCTCTTCATAAAGTTTTAATGCTTATAAATGCTGCGTTTATAATCTAATACAGGGTTTTTGAATGAAAAACTTATTAACAGCGGTGCTTTTTTTATGAACTAAGTGCATACATAGCTATATTTTCTACTTGAATCTGTCTAAAAGGCAGCTTCATCAGACACTTTATGTTAAATTATTAATCAACTGAATTGCTATATATATTTTAAAAAGCGAAAAAAATGTTATCATTAATTTAATGTTTACAAGTATAAATTCTATAAAAATATCTTTCTATCTTTAAACTCTTTAATAAAATATATTTAACTATCATTTTTATTTGTTAATTAAAACACCAGAAAAATATACAATGAAATAAAAACAAAATTGTTGCAATTTCAAACTTAATGTGCTTTTAACTCGATCAACAATAATAATAAGCTCAAAAAAGAGCGCTTTTGCTTTAAACTTTATTAATGCAGGTTAAACATGCTCAACTATCCGGTATTCTTTCGACATTTTTACCTGATCCTCAGGGTTCCGGTTACATGATGGCTTTCCCCATGAATGATGACAACCTTGCAGAGGAGAGTGCTCAAGAAGCAGTCAAAATCCTTGCAGAGTCACTAGCCGGCAGTGATGACGATGATGACGACGATGATGACGATGAGTCAACAACAACAGATCAAAAGAAAGAAGGCGAAGCCCTCGAAACAGCAGAAAAGAAGGAAGACCAACCCGAACAGCCTGAACCTATGGGAATCCTTCAAGCTGAACTTGATGCTGAAGAAGAAGCCGAGAAACCTGCTCTTCCACAAAGACCTTTCTTTAAAAGACCAAAGATTGAAGAGCTAAGAAAAATTTTGGGTTTCCCTCCACCGGAAGGTCCAACAAAAGCCAAGCCTATTCCCCAAGAAAAGCCAAAAGTATTTCAAAATGTATTCAACAAACCAAAACCAAAGATTGAACAATCCCCTCTTGGTGGACTTCAGTTTAACTTGAGGAGAGAAGACCGAATGAGACCATTTGGCTTCCCTATGCTACCTTTGAAACGGGACGATAGTTTCAGACCTTTCGGAATACCCGACTTAGTTCAAGCTGCTTCAAGCATTCTTCGCAGAGCTATCATCGATGACAACAATGAGAATGACCTCAATGACATCAGCAAAGATGACAAAGAGGAAGATGAACCTCAAATGAATGAAAATGAGCCTGAGGATAATGATGAGGAAGACGATGATGAATCTGTTATGATTGTGCCCCTTCCAGATCCTAAAGAAGTGACTATCGAAAGGCCACCTCTTTTCAGGCGTTTGCCAATTCCCTTACCTTTCCCAGTTCCAAGACCTGCCCCTCAACAAAGACCACGATTGCCTTTCCCACCTATTGCACCTGTAGCCTTTTTCTTGCCCATTGCACAACAAATCATGCAAAACATAAGACATTCCCAGCCAAGGTCATCACCTCCCATGATTCCATTACATAACGCACAACCACAAATGCAAAATTTAATACCCTTACAATCTCAGATTATCCCCATTCAACATCCAATGCAACAGCAATTTATCCCTATCCATCAACCATTTATTCCATTACACCAACCAGTTCAACACATAGTGCCTTTCTTTCCTCTTCCTCAAGCTGCTATCCATATACCAGTACTAACACCACTTCCACCTAACATGCAGCGTCCTATCTTGCGACAAGTGCCTCGAAGAATGCCTGTCCACTCACAACCACCTCCACAAATGACTCGAAGAGTACCATTCCCCACTCCTATGGCCAGAATGGCAAATCCCCAACCCCATCCCCAAATGACATCCAGGATGGTTAACCCAATGTTACGCAGACCCATGCAACACACAGCAGCCAATCGCCCTATTCACCAAGTTGTCAGGCCACCCATGCCACCAGTTCACCCTGTCCTATTTATGATGGCTCCAATGCCAGTTCCTATGCACGTGCCAATGCCCCAACAAATACAGCAAGTGCCAGTTTTTCACAGACAGCCCATGACTTTCTTACCACAACAATTGCAGCCTGCAATGTCGCAGCCTAGACATTTCGTTCAGGTGCCAGAAGAAGAAAGAGTGATCTTCGTCAGACCAGAGCAAGACGATCAAGATGACGATCAAGAAGTCTTGATTCTGGTTCCAAGTGATGAAGTTGAAGTCGCTCAAAGGCCACCCATGCTGCCTCCTCAACTTTCTAGGCAAATTCCTAGCCCCGTAGTAAATCCCCTTCAGAGGATCAAATTCCTCCGGGATCTTTTATTAGCCAGACAGGCTAACCGCCAACAAGCAATGAATCCTGAAGGCAAGCCTTCAAGAGTAGTTGAAATCGTACAACAGCAACTTCGAATCTTCCCCGCTCATCATCCTCAGGTTCATATGCCCCAACAATTTCAGAGACAAGAAGCCAGTGAATTGCACCCGGTGTACGTTCCTTATCCAGGCCCACAGTAAACAGAAAGAGCTTGAAAAGCCTCTCTTTATCAAAGACTCGTCACTGCATCAAACACCATTATAAAATTCCATTTGTCTTTCCTTCATTTGAATATCCATTCGCAGTGCATTAATTTGGCAGCAGGGATGCCAGATTAATTGTTGAATTTATCGATAAGATCGCTTTATTTTTTTATAAAGTTTGTTATTTGTTTGTTTGTGTATTCAGAGTTTAGATCACTTGAAATCCTTGGATTATGGATAATTCATAAATTTATTTAAGGATCTTCAAGATAAATAGGCCTTTACCAGCTATGTAATTCAGACGATTATCAAGATGAATTTAAAAATTTAAAGGACGTAAAAAATATATATCTGGCATCCCTGTTAAATGAAACTTAACGATTCGTAAAATGAAAAGAAATTCACAAAAAAAAGTCATTCAATAAAATTTTACAAATGTCATTTTAGTAAATCATTAAATTTAATATGTTCAATCACACATTTTTTCTTTGTGTCTATCGTTTTATACAAAGCAGAACGATATGATACTTTATATACTGGTTTAAATTTTGAAAATAAAAACATTCGTAAAGCATTCTACAATGAGGCGGAGTATTGTTTTTCGAAATCTTGTCAATTGAAACAAGATTAGGAAGAGCAATTATTTGCATACGTATGAATCGTTAGGTTTCCTTTAATTATAAGTTATTTTCATTGTCAAAATAAACAAGAATGAAAAAAACTTTGACCAATCCAACTGCATTCCATAATATGTAAAAGAATCTTTTAAAAAATGTAGCTAAAGAAAGCTTAAATGATGAATGTGATACTAAAATTTTTTTGTACAATTGCAACTGTGTATAGGCCTATCATACTGGCATAAGATCGCTGGTAATTGAAAATGTATATAAGACTAGTGCTGTGTAAAACACTTTCTTACATCGCAAATGATAGCTGAGAGATTTTGCACAAATGTTTCTGTAAGAAACTACTTTACCATCAAAGTATTTGTAAAATAAATCTTTTTCTTTAAGTTTGTGTCTAGTGTATTTTATTTCAACCTTGCACTGTAAAAACAAAATACCCAAATTGGGTTGAAATATTTTTGGGTACAGCATTGTTCCAATTTGGAAAGTTCAGTTTGTAGCACAAAATCGTTTTAAAAAAGTCTGATTTTTAATGATATTAAAACAATTAAAATATCTTAGATAGTATATACATTATACCTCAGAAATTTTGATTAATTTAATGTTAATAAAGATCTGCTCTGTTTTGAACCATTTTGGGTTATCTATTTTGGGAACAATACTCTACCATTTTGGAATCCTTACTGTACCATTTTAGGAACATTACTATACCCAGAAATCTTTCAACCCAATCTGGGTCTTCAATTTTTACAGTGTGCTTTATAAAATATATGTATTGCACACATTATACAACAGACTCTCTCAAATCTGGAACCCTAAAATATGCAAACACATAAACTTCCAATTGAAATGTTGGGAAAAATTCAAGATCGTTTTGTTTTGTACAAACCTTAACCTGCAAATCTAATTAATATGATTGAATTCATGCTTACTTCAGGAAGAAAGTACAAATTTATTTCCTTAAAAAAATCAAAATAGTGCTGATATCAATGGTGATCGCGATCTTTTTACTGAATACATTTATGTATTAATAAACATTTTTTTAACTTTTAAAACTGGTAAAATATGAAATAAAACTAATTATTTTACGATTACAAAGTAAATTATTAGACAAGTTTCCTTAAATAAGATAGTAATTAAAGAAAATTTTTCATTATTATGCATATTTAGTTCTGCATTATTAAATATTTACTTGACCGTTACTTTTAATATTTAAATCACTTTTTAAAATTTCTTAATTTTTATTATTTTAGATTACTACTCTACTTAATATTTTATTATCTAGTAAACATTCATTATAAATTCGAATGAATCATTGCATTCAAATTACTGCTTATTAGATGTAAACAAAATAGTGACCAGAAATCTGCAAAATTCTAAAATCTGCACAACCTCTGGTTCCAAGTTATGCGAATTTGAAGGAGTCTACTGTAACATGTATGAGGACGTCAGTTTCAAAATTCGTCTTATCCTGAAAATAAAATTTTTAACTTCTAACTGTTTTAAAACTTTTACTGTGTCCATTGGTTTTTACTGTAAACCAAGAAATTCCAATCATAGAAATACAGGGTAAAACTCCCCCCCCCCCCCCCGCAGGTTTACACATAGAAAATATTGACAGAGAATACATGATTTTAATAATTTTAGATAAGGCGAGTTTTAAAACTCACGTGTTCATATATATAAGGGAAACTAGAAAAGATTTACCATAAAGGATGGCTTGACCAACCCTTAAGTTTTCATATTTAAAAAGGGTTCAGAGTTTAGTCAGTAAGTGGCAAATAAAATTACTGAAATTCTCAAACAATAGTCTTTGCTTCATGCAGATTATTAAAACAGGAGTGGAAAAGTAAATTGTAAAGTGTTTTCAGCTTAAAAAAAACGTAATTTTTAGAAACAATTTGTAAGACTTTCTCAGATAAAATATATCATAAAAATTTAAGTGAGATCGTTACATTTTAAGTAATGAAGAAATATTGAGCTTTCACTTCAGGCATAATTGTACAGTAAATTAAGCTAAACCTAACTACAGGGTGTCCAGCAAATAACACCTTGATTTCAAAATTAAATTTCTCAAAAACAAAGATCAATAGAATTATGCAGTAAACGGTTTGTTTATCAAGTAAGCTGTAAAAATCTTATACAAAAGTTTCGAACGGTAAATATTTTGAAAAGATTGTGTTCTGATTGCAAAGAATGCCTTGATTTGACATTTTTCTTGCTTTAGATTGCTGCCAGAGAATGTGTTTTTCGGCTTAAAATGCCATATTTTATAGTTTTTTTACATTAAATTTTTGAAATTTCGAAATTCTAAAAATTTACTTCGAAAAATCTTTAAAATATTGCACTGTAAGCTGAAAAATTATTTTTCTGCAGGCAATCTAAAACAAGAAAAATGTGAAATCAAAGCATTCTATGCAATCAGAGCGCAATGTTTTCAAAATATTCACTGTTTGAAATTTCTGTATAAGATTTTTACAGCTTACCTAATGAAAAAACCGTTTACCGCTTATTACTATCGATCTTTGTTTTTAAGAAATTTAATTTTGAAATCAGGGTGTTATTTTCTGGACACACTGTATGTACTATATTTCAAAAAGTAGTTACATAAGGAAGCTTGACCCAATGAGTGTGAGAGAGGGTTGATTGGGTGGTCAAAGCTTCCTTAACCCTTTCAGGACCGTAAAAATCTCAGTAGTAAATATTAGTACACTATCTACCAATAAGTGTTCGAAAAATTTCGATTTTTGGCATTTTCTCAAATATTTAAAAATATACTTGTCGGATTCTTCTGAAACTTCAGGATTATGAAGATTATGTATGACCTCATATTTATAAACATCCATTTGATAAGCAGGGCAATTAGGGGGCCGACAAAAAATTAAAGAATAACAGAAATATTTGGGATCACCCTGTACATGAAAATGCACGAAACGATTTGTGAAGAAGATAGAAAAGAATAAAAGCTCTTTTCCTCTTCTATCACAGGTGTCAAGATACTTATTAGCAGCAATATTGTATTAGATATTGTATCCATTAAATAGTACCAATTTTTTCTTAAAAGTCAGTTAATAAAAAATGTCAGCTTGTGGAGAATCCTTTATAATTCAACCGTTTTTAGAGAGCAATGTAAAAACAGCTTACTTATAATAATGATATCTTTTTGAATTTTCATGATATTTGATTGGATTTTTTTATAAGTTACTTTATAAAATTGACTATTAAATGATGTAAAAGAATCGTTTTTATTGTTCGCGCATGCGCAGATAAAAATTATTTCATAAAACTGCTCATATTTCATAAAATATTTAATATATTTATATTCCAATTGCGCCGTATTTTTTCTAATAGATTTTGCCAATATTTCTGAAATTTGCGTTAAATTTGGTCAAAAACCCTGCATGATATAAACAAAAAACATACCAGAATTTTTGATTTTTTTTAAATCACTCTTTCTCCATGAATATACATGCTATTCTTACAAAAATTAGTGTACATGTTGTGCAATATCCACATATTTGTATTCTGCAGCGATAAATCATTTCGTGCATTTTCATGTACATGGTGATTCCAAATATTTCTGTTATTCTTTAATTTTTTGTCGGCCCCCTAATTGCCTTGCTTATCAAATGGATGTTGATAAATATGAGGTCAGACATAATCTTCATAATCCTGAAGTTTCAGAAGAATCCGACATGTATATTTTTAAATATTTGAGAAAATGTCAAAAATCAAAATTTTTCAAACATTTAATGGTAGATAGTGTATGTAACCGTTTATTTTAGTTTGTTAAGACTAAAAAAATAAAAATCATTAGAAAAATACATAAAAATGTGTAGCTTTGTTTTAAAATTTTATGGGAAACATTTTCCTCAATGGACTAAAAAGATAACACAAATTAAAATTAAGCTTATTATGCAGTGTCATTTATTTATTGGTTTATTATAACAAAATGCTAACTATAATAAAACAAAATGATGAAATGAAATTACTATATAAAAGATATGCTAATTATAATATTATGTGAATCTATTTTGATTGTGAAGCATAGATGAGCATTGCACATAGTACACATATTATAAGTCCTATTTTCTATGTGGCATGTAGCACAATTTGCCCATCTTTTACATAATTGCGTTCGATATACGTTTTATTTTGATATTCTGCATAAAAAATGTCGAAAAGATTATAGTTAAATACTCCAGTCACCAATTTTGAAAATGGGAAAAATGTTTCTATTAATCGTGAAAGGGTTAATTAAGTGTTTTAGGAAATCTTTTTATTACACACTGAGTATAATGAAGCTTTATGAATTACATTTCTAAAATAATGTAAACTTTTTCTGTAAAGCTATAGTAAAATGACAAGATAAAAAAATTAAATGTTTAAAATTGTTTAAAGGAAAGTGTGTAGAATTTCTCCAGAAGCAAGAAAACATTCAATGAAATATAAATTGGATTTTTATTAAATTGGACAATTTTATTTCATTTAAATCGTACCCATAGTAGGCAAACCGAAAGAATTTGAATAAACTAGAAAGATGAAAGCAGCAGCTTTAAGAAATGTTAAGTGTTCATACCTTTGCAAAAGAACGCAACATTGAACAAAACACTTTACGGAGATATATAGACATATTTTTCCAAGATGAATACAATGAGATGAAGCAAAATTATATGGTAACTAGCGTTGCCAGGTCGAGTGTCACAAAAAATGGTTGGTTAAAACGGATTTTTTTTTCTATGGCTTCAATTCCGCCAAAATAGATCTGTTTACCCATCTCATTCTCCCAAATAATTTTTAATAATCATTAAACCATGCAGCATAAAGTTATTCCGCCTTTTTTTCAACTGATAGCTTAACAAATATCAATATAAAAATAAAGCGAGTCAAGATTCCCATATGAGGGAGTGTTGACCCATTATTTTTTCATTATTAAATTCAATCAGATTTTAAGTTTCTTATATATTGCACTTATGACGTAATTTTATTTTGATAACGAATGATGTATAATGAATATATATTGTATAATGAATAAAATGATGTATAAAACTTTATTATGGGTTCAATATTTAAAAAATAAAAAACGATTTTCTAAAAAATGGGTCAGCCCTCCCTAGTCTCCTCTGTACGTACCATTATTAATAATAATTAGCAGCAGGCCTGGTGCGTTTAAAAATAGAGACAAATGTCTTCAATATTGATTAAGGATCGATCGAAACCGGTTTTAAGGCGGAAACAGAAATCGAAAACGAAAACGCACAAAAAATTCACTTAAGTAATAAATACATGCATACAAAAAGACAAATGTCTTCAATATTGATTAAGGATCGATCGAAACCGGTTTTAAGGCGGAAACAGAAATCGAAAACGAAAACGCACAAAAAATTCACTTAAGTAATAAATACCTGCATAAATATACCTATTATTAATTAATTAATCATATTTATCAAACATGCATAATTGTTAATTAACTATACGTATTTATTAAATATATATAATTATTAATGAATTATACATGTGGCGCCAGTTGATATTCTGTGCCTTAGATCCAATTTTTTTTTATTTTCCTATAAAATGAAACGTCATTAGTTCATCAACGACGCTGAAAGTTTTTCCAATTACACGAATATCATTTATAGACCAGGAGGCGGCAGCACAGACAATCACCTCATCGAGTTCATGGATGAAAATCTAGGATTAATTAAATTTCGATTCGCATATTACAACTCAATCGGTCTACCAAGTTATATCTTGGTTGAAAACACCTAAAAATCCGATTTTAGTGGTTACTTTATGGGTTCATGCTCCCAATCCTCCATATTTTCATACTTTTAAGGGCAGGAAAGTACAATGGTAAACTTACGGCTCAACCGTTAAAATCGGATTTTTAGGCGTTTTCCACCAAGCTATGACTTGACAGACCGATTACGTTGTAATATGCGAATCGAAATTTAACTAATCCTGGATTTTCATACATGAACTCGATGAGATGATTATCCGTGTTGCCGCCTCCTTGTCTATTATATTTAAGATACACACTTCGATTTATCTTTTATAATGTTTTTTGTAAATGACCATCTGTCAAACTAGAACTTTCTCAAAGAGTATTCAAAGTACTTATGTGGTTTCGAACTAAAAATTTTCTATTAGGGTTGAATCTGCAGCTTTCAGTGAGCACGTGTGGTCTGGTCATACATATGCATTGTTTACTTTATTTTCTTCATGTCTCTGGGTCAGGGCCGTAGCTAAGGGGGCGCTATGGGCGGCTCAGCCCCTCCCCCTAAAATACTTTGAGCCCCCCCCCCCCCAGGAAAAGATGCCAAGGTCACTAAATGAATTTCTGTTCCGAAAATTCAAATGAAATTCTGTTCAAAAATCTAATTTAGTTTTGAGACCCTTTTATATTTTTGCAGGATTACTAAATTGTATCTAAAATAAGTGTTTCAACACTCCCTCATCCTATTTGTACATATGAAGCTTACATGATGTTTAATTTTGTACCAGTTATATACTCAAAATTTTCATCATCCTATACTTTTCTAAGCATAAAATGAAGTTATTACAATAGTATAATAAGAAGCATAGTACCTATACGATGTGAATGTGCATTCATTTATCTTTTTGCGTCAGAGAGAGAGAGGGGAAAAAATATGAGCCCCCCCCTATTGTTTACTTCTAGCTACGGCCCTGTTCTGGGTCCTCATTCGAGGACTCCCGTTCTTTTACTTATAAAAACTAAAATGCCTGCGTTTTTTTTTTTTTTTTTTTTTTTTTTTTTTTTTTTTTTTTTTTTTACATTGGAAGCAAATTAATAAATGCTTGCATCTAAGCTGAATCCCTCTAAAATAAATAGGGGAGAGTGGGGATACTTGAGCCCTCATTGGCTCAAGTATCCCCACTATCACTATTTTTGCTTCCCAGAGTTTTACTAAATAAAGCATGCAGCAATTAGAACTATTTTAGACTCAAAATACAATTGAAATTATGCTTATTGAATGTATGTATATAGTTGCAACTTTAAACAAAACTTTGATTACAAAAAAAGAAAAAAACCATGCACCCAAATATTTACTTCAGATAGGGAAAAGACAACTATTAATCACTATACTTTCAAAATGGTACCAAGATGCGTGATTTCTTTTTTACATGTTCAGAACTATAAATATGTTATCATATTGGCAGTTTTAGAAAGAAAAATTAACCAACTGTAGAGATAATAGGGGTGGCTCAAGTATCCCCGTAAATATTTGGGTGCATGGTTTTTTTCTTTTTTTGTAATCAAAGTTTTGTTTAAAGTTGCAACTATATACATACATTCAATAAGCATAATTTCAATTGTATTTTGAGTCTAAAATAGTTCTAATTGCTGCATGCTTTATTTAGTAAAACTCTGGGAAGCAAAAATAGTGATAGTGGGGATACTTGAGCCAATGAGAGTGGGGATACTTGAGCCATGTCTTAACCATCCCCACTATAAATTAAACATGGGTGAAACAAACAAAAAATAAAATTCCATCCTTATATTCACTAATAGATATTTTTCTGGAGAAAAGGGAGAATAATTTTTCATTTTATTTTTTTTTCTTAAAAAAATAACGACCTAAAAATGTTTAAAAATGTATATTTTTTAAATGAAAATGTCTATTTTGTTTTTCGATTTGACTAACAAAATAGCCTGTCTAGATAAATGTAAACATAGTTTTCAATTTAACTTTCATTAAATGAAAATAACTTTCTAAAACGGTTTTACAGGCTATAATCTCTAATACTTTAATTAGTTAGTTCCAACATATTAAAATTTTTATTTTTTAATATAACATATTAAGATTAGTATTTTATATTGAAATCGTAACCTCTGTTGCTGTAACTTTTTTTTTAACTAAGAAAAATGAAGAAAAATTGGTAAAAAGAGCGCACAAAAACAAGAAAAGCAACAAAAATCCCAGTTCAAACTTACCTACATGGAGCCAAAGAGGAAGACAAAATCTTTTCCTTTGAAATAAAAAAAGTGTTTGAAATAGTAGAATGATACATCTGGCTTAAATTCCGACAGCTACTAAACTAAAAGCATGAGTTCGACAATATCATTAGAGGAAAATTCTGTCAATAATGGTGATGATATGAAAGAAAACTTTGTATTGATGGTTGGTTACTAATAAAATATGCCAGAAAGAAAACTGTAAAAATATTTGTTGGATAAGTGCTTAATATTTTGAAAATGAAATTTGCCCGAAGAATTGCAGATTCCAAATTTAAATGGCTCTGAACTGAAGATGTTTCTACCGTCGTTATAACTCAAATTCAAATTATCCTTCGACAACCAGTTTTAACGACAAAAAATGATTATATTACTAGCTTTGTTTTCTCAATTGGTTTTGAAAAACTTTACGTTTCATAATTTATCATTCTGTAAAATGTTTGTGCAAAAATAAAGCGAAAAAAATTACTTTTGTAGGTATTTTTCCGTAGTGGCTCAAGTATCCCTTCACTATGGCTCAAGTATCCCCGCCATGGGGATACTTGAGCCATGATGTAAAACAAAAAATAAACATTTATTATACATAGAAAAATAGTTCAAAATTTATTGAAAGTGGTTTTTAGTTGAAGGAAAAATATCAAATTTTCATTTTCAATATTTTATTTTATTCTAAAAAAATATAAAAAATTAAAAAAAATTAAAATTCAAAAAATGGCTCAAGTATCCCCATCTTCCCCTACTGCAAGACTGGGGGGGGGGGGGGGAATCAGCTTTCAGAAGTTCTAAAATTTATCTCAATCATACCATAAAACCTCGAAAATTCATTGAAAATCGAGAAAAAAAATATTTTTATTTTATTTATTTATTTTTTTTTTTTTTCATTTGTGAAGGCGACAGATGTTTCATCACAGTGAATTTTCGGCGAATCGTCATCGCCGAAAATAAGATGCTCAAGACACACTTGAGAATATAAAATAGGGGCGCGTCTTGCGATCAGAAATGGATTTTGGATTTTTATACAGGAGCATTTTTTTTCCTTAAGTGTCAATTTTTCGGTTATAATGTTAACGCCATCTAACGTAAAATGTCATTCTCTTTTTGAAAGTCTTTTTTTAATTATTATTTCGACAATCGGAAGCGAATACAATTAATGTTTTGTAATTAAATTCTAGAATTGCATTTACCCACGGCAGGTCACATGATACGGAAAAAAAAGAGATACATTTTCATACTAGATTTTGATAATCACAGTTCAAAAATTTTCAACTACAGATTATACAAATTTAGTTATTTCGCATCTGGATGTTATTCTGTACGCTAATTTATAATAAAATTTAATTTTTTAAAAAATCAGACCATGGCTTTCAGATTTATGAAAAAAACCAATTTTTAAACTTATAAAAGAGATGCTTTTTCGCACATACAATTCCACAGGAATTTGTTAAAATTAGAAAAACTAAAGAGCCGATCGTTTTTAAACTTTCTGATAGTTTATATCACGTAATAAGAATTTTATTGCATAGCACATAATAAGAATTTATTGTTTTTAAATAAAAATTTTGTTTCAGTCGTAAAAAGGAAATATTATATGTATAGAAAGTCGAACAAACAACCCATTTGTTATACCATTTTCCACACTCCACAGTAAATGAAAAAAAAAAATACATGAACTATACTATTTTAAAAAGAGACAAATTGTTCTTTAATGCATTTCCTTTGCTGATGCTAAATATATGGGCGTAGAATGAATTCATATGTTTAAAATATCACTTCAGCAAATTAATGTTTTTAATTGCTTCTTTTTTTTCTTTGTACTCTTCATTGTAAAAAAAAAAAAAAAAAAAAAAAAAAAAAAAAAAAAAAAAATCTTACTTCTCAAAATATTTATCTATTAAAAAACCATGCTTAGTATTTTATGGGTTAAAAGCTCATAAACTGTGGACATGTTTTCAAAACTTCATATAAAATTAAATATAATTTTTAAAATATTTTGAGAGCTAAAAAAGAAAGAAATCCCTTCAACAAGAGCACACAGAAAAAAAGTTTAAAATATTAATTTCCCGAGTAGAAAGATATTTTATATACACGAATGCATCACACGCCCATAGACTTAACATTAACGAGGGGAATTCGGATGCTGAGTGACTAGCAGCCTTAATCTCTTGCGCTCTATGACTTACTAGTCCAAGAGCCGACAGCACGAAAACCTATGTTATCGAGCACAAGGGAAAAAGAAACCTTTATTTTATGGAAGAGTAGAAATAGGGGAATCAAAAAAGGCAAAAAATTAATACCATTAGTGGTTTACTCGTAGACTTAGCATTGTGTTTGCCGTACATCAAATGTACGAAAACATGGAAAACTGGAAACAAAAAAACACAATGATAATCCTACGAGTGAGCTTCTAGTGGTATTAATTTTTGACTTATGCACTACTTCACTTCCGGCAGATTTAGATAATTAGATTTAACTATTACTACTCTTCCATAAAATAAAGGAATTTTCCTTGTGCTCGATAACATAGGATTTTGTGCAGTCCGCTCTTGGACTATACGTACAGTACGTCATGCTATTTTGTTCATTTACAACAATGATGTATATGATAACGTATGTCAAGATTTTTAAAGATAAAAAACCAACGATAATAAATGCACAAATAAAGTAAGAAAAAGTAGCAAACAGCCGTTTCGAATCTACTATGGAGATTCTTCATCAGTGCAAAACTCAGCGAGCTAGAAAAAGCAAAACTGAGCAAAGAGACAGAGAGACGCAGGCTTATATACCCGCTACGGAAACGAACCCGCCTAAAGAAAGGCAACCAATGAGAAGAGAGCAGCCTAACAACGGGCTGGACAAGTAGCGACATCTACCGGTGAATAAACAAAACAAAAACTAAAAAGCGAGGGAAAAAAAAGTAAATTAAATTAAAGATTTCCAAATGCTAGGAAAATAAGGCGTACATGATAAGTCATTGACTAAGGAGTGAGAATTTTTAATGATGTGGTAAGCTTCCCAAAAATTAAGATCAAGAATGGAAGGACACTTTTGGATGATGGTAGCTGAAGAAAAGTTAAACTTATGTTGTAAAGACCAACAATGTTGAGCAATGGAAGAGCGTTTAAGCTCTTGATTTTTGACATACCTTTTATGTTCCGTTAAACGAAATCTGAGAGCACGTTTAGTCTGGCCAATATAAGAAAGACCACATTGGCAAGAAATTTGGTAAATACCCCAGTTATCTAAGTGATCAATGGGATGCTTAAGATTTGAAAAGGCAATTTTATTAACAGGAGAAAAAATAACATTGAAATCGAACCTTTTTAAAATTTTAGCAACTTGCTGACTGATTTTGGGAAAAAAAGGCAAAACAACCAAAGTATTGGAATTTGAATTAAAGTTTTTTCTTTCAGATTGGGTAGATTTTATTAATTTTCTATGAATTGAATCTATAATAATAGGGGAATAACCACGATCAACAGCAATAGCTTTAATATAATTAAGTTCATCACTGAGTAACTGAGGAGTTGAACAAATATTGGAAGCCCGGAAAACAAAAGTTTTAAAAGCCGCAACTTTCTGGTTAGGAGGATGAGAAGAATATTTATGAGGTGGAAGACTGACCGCAAAAGGTTTACAAAAGACAGTAGTCTGAAAATTATCATTATCGCGAATAACAAGGACATCAAGAAAAGAAAGGCAATTGTTCGATTCAACTTCAAAAGTAAATTGAATGTAAAAATCAATGGAATTCATAATAGAGAGAATATGATTTATATCTGTATTCACATCAATTAAAGCAAAAATATCATCTACGTAACGAACATAAAACTGAAATTTTAAGACTTCAAACAATTTTATTTCAAAATAGTGCATGTAAAAATCACATAAAATCGGACTAAGAGGGTCCGTCGCGACACTAGAAAGAGCGACACTAGAAAGATTGACGACAGCATTTTGATTAACAGAAGGTAAATTGTTGGAATTGTTAACGAAAGAATAATAATTAATAATTCTTTCGTTATAATTCTTTGTAATAATCCTTTCGTTAACAGTTCCAACAATTTACCTACTGTTAATCAAAATGCTGTCGTCAATCTTTCTAGTGTCGCTTTCAATAATAATCAGCTTAATGCTCTCAAATTAAACAACAATTTCTCTGTATCTGCCACTCCTTCGTTACCCCGTCTGATTGCTCCTATTGAACGTGCTTTTAAGCATAGCGCTATTTCTCCTTCTCAAAAAGAGTCTATTAGGCATCTCATTGCCAATACTGTCGATTTTAATTCTAATGTTTATAAGCCAAATCTTAATAGTTCAGTTAAACATTGTCTTAAAAGTTTATGTTCTGATCCGAATTTGACCATAACTAAGGCTGACAAAGGTGGTCAGATTGTTGTGCTTGACAAGTCTACATATTTGGAGAAATCCCAGAAATTAATTAATGATGGTCCCTATGTGGATATCCACAAAGACCCTTCCTCTAGTGAAATTGATACTATCAAATCTGCCATTAAGTCTTCGCACATTATTCCTGCTAAATTAAAGAGGTCTCTTATTCCTTCAGTTGCTCATTGTGCCAGGTTTTATGCTTTACCTAAGGTTCATAAACCTGACATTCCTTTTAGACCCATTGTCTCCAATATCGGTACGGCTTCTTATAAACTTGCTAAATATCTTGTTTCCATATTTTCTCCTCTTTCAAGCGGTAATTTTTTCACTGTTAAAAATTCTTTTGAATTTGTCAAGAAACTTCACAGTTTTAAGCCACAAGGCCACATGATGGTTTCTTTTGATGTTTCATCATTATTTACTAATGTTCCTGTCGAAGGGGCTTTAGATTGCCTGAAGAAAAGGCTCTGTGAATTTCATTTTTCTTTTTTCGAAATCGAGGAGCTCATTCATCTCACTCGTGTTTGCTTGTCTCAAAACACTTTTGTATTTAACGGGAATTTCTTACGTATGACTGACGGTTTGGCTATGGGTAACCCTCTTAGTCCGATTTTATGTGATTTTTACATGCACTATTTTGAAATAAAATTGTTTGAAGTCTTAAAATTTCAGTTTTAAGTTCGTTACGTAGATGATATTTTTGCTTTAATTGATGTGAATACAGACATAAATCATATTCTCTCTATTATGAATTCCATTGATTCTTACATTCAATTTACTTTTGAAGTTGAATCGAACAATTGCCTTTCTTTTCTTGATGTCCTTGTTATTCGCGATAATGATAATTTTCAGACTACTGTCTTTCGTAAACCTTTTGCGGTCAGTCTTCCACCTCATAGATATTCTTCTCATCCTCCTAACCAGAAAGTTGCGGCTTTTAAAACTTTTGTTTTCCGGGCTTCCAATATTTGTTCAACTCCTCAGTTACTCAGTGATGAACTTAATTATATTAAAGTTATTGCTGTTGATCGTGGTTATTCCCCTATTATTATAGATTCAATTCATAGAAAATTAATAAAATCCACCCAATCTGAAAGAAAAAACTTTAATTCAAATTCCAATACTTTGGTTGTTTTGCCTTTTTTTCCCAAAATCAGTCAGCAAGTTGCTAAAATTTTAAAAAAGGTTCGATTTCAATGTTATTTTTTCTCCTGTTAATAAAATTGCCTTTTCAAATCTTAAGGTCACTGTCCTCGCGCGAAGAAACGCTCGCGAGCTAATGCTATTCCTATGGGGAAGCATTTTTCTAATAACTCTTTCGCATTTTAACATTTTTGAATAATTTTTTTTTGCATTGAATAGCTGAAGTGCATGCCGACAGCGCACCTTTTTTACTTTTTCGATTTTGGTTGCAGATATTTTTTACAAAGTTAGTTTCACTTTCAAAATCGGTTTCGAAATTGAAAGTGCTTTTTAAAATATATTTCTGCAACCAAAATCGAAAAAGTAAAAAAGGTGCGCTGTCGGCATGCACTTCAGCTATTCAATGCAAAAAAAAATTATTCAGAAATGTCAAAATGCGAAAGAGCTATTAGAAAAATGCTTCTCCATAGGAATAGCATTAGCTCGCGAGCGTTTCGTCGAGCGAGGACAGGGGCCTTAAGCATCCCATTGATCACTTAGATAACTGGGGTATTTACCAAATTTCTTGCCAATGTGGCCTTTCTTATATTGGCCAGACTAAACGTGCTCTCAGATTTCGTTTAACGGAACATAAAAGGTATGTCAAAAATCAAAAGCTTAAACGCTCTTCCATTGCTCAACATTGTTGGTCTTTACAACATAAGTTTAACTTTTCTTCAGCTACCATCATCCAAAAGTGTCCTACCATTCTTGATCTTAATTTTTGGGAAGCTTACCACATCATTAAAAATTCTCACTCCTTAGTCAATGACTTATCATGTACGCCTTATTTTCCTAGCATTTGGAAATCTTTAATTTAATTTACTTTTTTTTTCCCTCGCTTTTTAGTTTTTTTTGTTTATTCACCGGTAGATGTCGCTACTTGTCCAGCCCGTTGTTAGGCTGCTCTCTTCTCATTGGTTGCCTTTCTTTAGGCGGGTTCGTTTCCGTAACGGTTATATAAGCCTGCGTCTCTCTGTCTCTTTGCTCAGTTTTGCTTTTTCTAGCTCGCTGAGTTTTGCACTGATGAAGAATCTCCATAGTAGATTCGAAACGGCTGTTTGCTACCTTTTCTTACTTTATTTGTGCATTTATAATCGTTGGTTTTTTATCTTTAAACATTTTTGCACAAAGGCTTTATTTGCTATTTTAATGTATGTCAAGATATTTGGCTGATTTTTTTATTAGACATTCCAAATTCTCTCCAGAAAGTTTAAACTCTTGTTTTACTAGATAATCGATTTTCCATTAATGAGGTAAAAAAAAAATTATTTATTAAATTTTTACAATAAAAATAAAAAATATATACAGGGTGTAACTAAACTACTGGGCAAAATTTTAAGGGGTGATAGTACACATCAAGACAAATAATATTAAATGGGAAACTAAGGGTCCCAAACGTCTTCCGAAGGAGATAAGCGTCATCAAAATTTAGGGTCCAAAATTTGAAATGATTATAAAAAACGGAAAAATTGGTCGATTCGTTTGCGGTTTTCACGAAAAGTATTCTTTATGTCAGTAATATCTTGAAAATAAATTATAAAGATAAATTTCAAAAAATGCCGATAGAGAGCGCTTTAGACTTTGGAGTAACGAACAACTATTTTTTTACCGTTATTTTTTGCATCTCATTAATTTTTTTAGAAGTTTAGACATAAACTTAAATTTTCAGCTCAAAATCTGTGGTTAAGTAGTGCAAACTGAACTGTGTTCAATGGGAGTGGGTAGGTTCAAATTTCAAATGATTATAAAAAGCAGAAAAATTGGTCAATTGATTTGCGGTTTTCACTAAAATTATTCTTTATGTCAGTATTGTCTTGAAAATAAATTATAAACATAAATTTCAAAAATTGTTGATAGAGGGCGCTTTAGACTTTGGAGTAACGTACAAATGATTATAAAAAACGGAAAAATTAGTCAATTCCTTTGCGGTTTTCTCTAAAACCATTATTTATGTCAGTATTTCCTTGAAAATAAATTTTAAAGATAAATTTCAAAAAATTCCGTTAGAGGGCGCCTTAAACTTTAGCGTAACCAACAACTATTTTTAACCGTTATTTTTTTTCTTTATCTAAATAAATGTTTAAAAAACTTAGATTTAAATTTTGAGCTCAAAATCTGAATCGTTGGGAGTAATTAAGTAGCAAAAAATTGAACTGTGTTCGTAGGTTTGGCAGGGTAACATTTCAACTCCAGAACACAGTTCAGTGCGCTTCTTAACCCCTCCCAACGATTCAGAATTTGAACTCAAAATTTAAGTCGAAGCTTATCCAAGCATTTAATTAGATACAAAAAATAACAGTTAAAAATTGCTGTTGGTTACTCTAAAGTTAAGGCGCCCTCTAACGGAATTTTTTGAAACTTATCTTTAAAATTTATTAACAAGGAAATACTGACATAAAGAATATTTTTAGAGAAAACCGCAAAGGAATCGACCAATTTTTCCGTTTTGTATAATCATTTGAAATTTGAACCTTCCCACCCCCATTGAACACAGTTCAGTTAGCGCTACTTAACTATTCTGAACGATTCAGATTTTCAGCACAAAATTTAAGTTTATGTCTACGCTTGGAAAAAATTTAATGAGATGCAAAAAATAATGGTAAAAAATAGTTGTACAGTACTCCAAAGTCTAAAGCGCCCTCTATCAACAATTTTTGAAATTTATGTTTATAATTTATTTTCAAGACAATACTGACATAAAGAACAGTTTTACTGAAAACTGCAAATCAATTGACCAATTATTCTGTTTTTTATAATTATTTGAAATTTGAACCTACCAACTCACATTGAACACAGTTCAGTTTGCGATACTTAACCACAGATTTTGAGCTCAAAATTTAAGTTTATGTCTAAATTGCTAAAAAAAATTAATGAGATGCAAAAAATAACTGTAAAAAATAGTTGTTCGTTACTCCAAAGTCTAAAGCGCCCTCTATCGGCATTTTTTCAAATTTATCTTTATAATTTAATTTCAAGAAAATGCTGACATAAAGAATAGTTTTAGCGAAAACCGAAAACAAATCGACCAATTTTTCCGTTTTTTATAATCATTTGAAATTTGAACCTACCCACTCCCATTGAACACAGTTCAGTTTGCGCTATTTAACCACAGATTTTGAGCTCAAAATTTAAGTTTATGCTAAGCTTCTAAAAAAATTTAATTAGATACAAAAAATAACGGTAAAAAATAGTTGTACGTAACTCCAAAGTCTAAAGCGCCCTCTATCGGCATTTTTGGAAATTTATCCTTTTAATTTATTTTCAAGACAATACTGACATAATGAATAGTTTTCGTGAAAACCGCAAATGAATCGACCAATTTTTCCGTTTTTTGTAATCATTTCAAATTTTGGATCCTAAATTTTGATGACGCCTATCTCCTTCGGAAGACGTTTGGGACCCTTAGTTTCCCATTTAATATTATTTGTCTTGATGTATACTATCACCCCTTAAAGTTTTGCCCAGTAGTTTAGCTACACCCTGTATATACCTGCCAGACGCGACAACATTGGTGGTAGTGACATAATGGAGTCATGAATAAAAAAGAGGAGATATACAGTGTATTGTCTACTAATTGCGAGTTAAGTAACTGAGAAAGTTGTCACCAAATGACGGCTGATTATTATTATTTTTCTTATTTTATTTTATTTATTTATTTTTTGCATCCGATTAACAGTTTTTGATTACCAGGAAAACAAACTTCCATCAGTAAATTTTGAATAGAAAATTTTGTCGCCTTTTTCATGAAATAATTCTCTCAAAAGTATTGTTGAAATTTCTATTTGTTTTTACTGGTGGCAGTTTACGTAGGTATTAAATTATTTTTATTGACACTAACAGGTGGTTGTCCAGATACTGCCAGGTGTCTGACTAGACCCCTTAATAAGGTGTTAAGGTTTACGACAGTATAATTTAATCGTTTCCGAGTTACCAATGATTACGAAAAGCGCTCCTTTATACGACAATTAAATTCTATATTTGCTTAAACGCATTATAAGTCTTATTTTAATGTCTAAAATAATTGTACATTCTTCAAAAAGAGTAAACAGAAAAAAAAAACTTTAAGAATATTAATTTCCTCTGGAGATATTTTAAAAATATGGATGCACTGCATCAGACGCCCATATATTTAAAATTAATGAGGAAAATTTGATATCTTATTGACCAACACCCTTAATTTGAAAAAACGTTATTTGATATAGTTACATCACAGTAAACTAATTCTTCTTCTCATTATTAAAAAAAAGAAAAAAAAAACAGTCTCATTGTTAATTTGCTTTTCTTTGATTGCATTTATACATCATTTTCCAGTTCATTAGAATGCCTTATTTCATCTGATAATAAATACATCAACATTTCGACAGATTTAATAAAAATCTATATTATAAAGGACAAATGTGTCAGTCCATATTGCTGATTTCAATTTGACGTTGGCAACAGCAAACTGCCCTTTTTTTTTTTTTTTTTTTTTTTTTTTTTTTTTAAATCGTTTGGACAATGGTTGTTTCTGCCCGGTCGAGAATAGATATATCTGAGGCACATATGGAAGTTTGTGATGTCCGGATTTTATTCGTTTTCTGATAGGTCCATATGAAATACTTCTGTTGCCACGATGACGAAAAAAGTATTACAAACTAAAAAAAAAAAAAAAAAAAAAAAAAAAAAAGGTTTAATGGGTGCTGAGTCTTCTTAAAACCCACATACACAAGAGTATTATGAAAGATCATTAATAATAAATGAAAGTTTCGCTCTATGTGTATAGGTCTGTTTCTGTTGTTGGCGACTACTAAGAAAATCTAGCATGCGCAGAAGTCTGAAAAACTTTATGATGATAATCTAAGGCAGGCCCTAACCTGAATTCAGATTTTTAATATTTGATAATTAGTTGAGCTATTAATGTGAAATAACTCATCAAAGAGGAATATTTTTTGCAAAAATTGGTAGAAGCACATGTGCATGTTCACCTCCTTTTTTTTTTTTTTTTTTTTTTTTTTTTTTTTTTTTTTTTTTTTTCATAACGCATAGGAGACACGAACCTTTTTCTTGGAGAATGGGGGGAGTTTGTCTCAACGTTTATCGGCGAAGTGTTCGCGATACATTAGAAAGAAAGACATATTCTTAAATTTCGTAATTTAAGGATGTTCTCAACTGCTTTGCTCAACAAACGCAAAATGTTTTGACACATTTACAAATTCATTTTTCTACGAAAAGATGTAGAATTGCAAAACCTGACCATGAAAGCGATTTAAAGCCAAACTTATTTTTCCATTTTTTTTTTTTTTTTTTTTTTTTTTTAATCAATTAATTACCTATTGAGTTAGAAGCATTTTCGATCATGTGATCATACCTTTTTCTCCCTTTCATCGGCTGGTTTTTTCTGCTTTCTTCGGGAAATTCCATTCAAAATACCATCTTTGACGGCTTGTTCTAAAAAATCTATGGCGTTTAAAAAAAAAAAAAAACCGGGAAAATGAGTGCAACTCGATAGTTTCTGAACAACAGCATCCGCTATAGTTTCATGCATTTCCAGACAAAAATAAATTAAAACTTATGTCACAAAGTTGCCCCTTTTGATTTAGCCGCTTAAACGTCGCAACCAATAGAAAAAAAAAAAATAAATAAACTCGAGTCTCTATATAACGAAATCTATCATTCCAGTAAAAAATTCGTTATATAGAGAAATTCGATGTATAGAAAATTATGTTTAAAATCGTATTTAACGTGTAAATTTTGAACAAATATTATTTTTTATGTTTTTAATTAAGAATTTGAAATGTTTAAAAGTAAATATTAACCTAACATTTTATTTCTTAATTATTTAAGCAGTTTCAAAAAAGAAAACAGACATTTATTTGAAAGCTTAATGAAAATCAAATAAGGAAGACTTGCATTAATTTCAGACGAAAAAATCTGTAATTTTTGTTGTTTTGATTTTAAAATTGTTACGCTCTCAAAAAAAAAAAAAAAAAAAAAAAAAGTTTAAATTTTAGCAAGGAATGAAAAATTGTAATTAACATTTTCCTCCATTTGAAGGCCTCTCTTATGTGCCTTTCATTGATTCCTTTCTAATATGTGTAACAATCTAATTGGCTCTGTTTTGAGAAGGATGTTGAAAGGTGTGTGGGAGGTGGGATGAATTCGTTGGATTTAAAGAACAAGGAGAGAAGTAATATTTAAAAAAATCAGCACTGAACGATAAATCAAAAAGTAAGTGATGGAAAATTGATTCCATATGATTTCGAAGCTTTTTTAAAACTGAATAAATTAAGACCAATTTATGAAAAAATACGTTATATGGAGATCGATATTTCGCTATATAGAGACTGTTTTTAATGTAATCATGCGAAAAGGGGACCGTTCCTACTAAAAATTCGTTATATAGAGAAATTCGATGTATGGAGTTTCGTTATAGAGAGACTCGACTGTAGTTATTCAACCTTTGAAAATAAAAAAGAAAAAAAGAAAAAAAAAAACGAAAGAAGTTTACACACTCCTGAAGGAATGCACTTTTTTATCTAAAAAATTACTAGAAAAAGCAGTTCACCAATATTTCAGGATATCATTGCATGACACCTATTAAATTTGACGCTTCTAATTTCCAAAATCTTTCAAGAATTTTATATACATGTAAATAAAAATAAATTGCATATTGCTGGATGTTAAATATCAGGTAAAGTGAGATTAAAAGACAAAGACTCACAGAGCATTGAAGTTCTTCACCTGCAGATTTATAAGTTTTATTTATTAATATACTTATTTATTTATTTTGAGCCGAATGTTTGCTAATGCACCTAATGCAAGACTAAAGTTATTTCAGGAAAGTTATATAACAAGGAAATATGAACACGATCAATAGGCTATTAACCTATCACGTGACATCCTCATGTGCTAGTTGGAAACCACTCTGATAACTGAACATTACAAAAAATATTATACACTCTATCTTTAGACAATGCAGAGAACATAAAAACTATTTATCGAAATAAATATACGGAATTCGATTATATAACTCCGGAGAATAATATTTATAGAACTGATGTGCTACGATGTATATAATCGAATTTGGAAAACTTTTTTATCAATAAATTTTAATAACTATTTTTAACAATCAATCAACAAACTATCAATAACTATTTTTTATCAATAAATTACCTTTTGAGTTATAAGATCACGTGGCATAGCGTTTTTCTTTCAACGTTGATCGGTTTTTCTGTTTTCGTCGGGAAATTCGGTTAAAAACATCAACTTTGACAGTATTTCCTAACATCTATTGCGTTTGAAAAAAAAAGGGGGGGGGGAAATGAGTACGATTAGATAGTTTCTGAACAACAACTACTAGTCTCATGCATTTCCGAACAAAATTAAATTAAAACTTCTGTCATAAAGTTGCCCTTATAGATTTAAAAACAGCCTTAAGCAAAACAAATATAATATTCGCGAAACTCAAATTATGTAATTTAATGTTTTAAGTGTAGTTAGTTCTAGTTATGTAATATTTTGTATGTTAATGGACATATTTTAAAAACCAATTCTGCCACTCATTTTTTTGGAATTCCGATCGGAAATTAAATTTCACCAACAGAATAGTTAAAAAACAAAAATCTCATTTCTTCCAACATATCCATACATTCAATTAAATACTTTAAAATAAAAACACACTTTCTGATTAATTTTAATTTAAGCAAAACAAATAAACTTTTCATGAAATTCAAATTCAAATTCTGTAATTTAATGTTTTAACTGTAATTAGTTCCGATTATGCAATTAACAGGTTAAGGAAAATATTTTAAAATTCTATTTTGTGTTTTATGTTTTTATAATTCTGATTTTAAATTAAACTGAAGTAACAAAAATGTTATAAACAAAAAAAAGTTCTTATTTATTTCTACATACCCATGCGTATAATTAAATACACTAAGAGAAAAATATATTTTGTGTTTAAGAGAGTAGAATCAATAAGAGCAGAACGTTTTGACACATTTAACAAATTCCTTTTTTAACGGAAAGATATAAAATTAAATGGTCTGGCTATGTAAGCACTTTCGAATCGAACTCAGTTTTCCATTTTATGATCAATAAATTACCTACCGAGTTATAAGCCATTTTGATCACGTGATTTTCTACCTTTCGTTGACTGGTTTTTCTGCTTTCGTCGGAAAATGCGGTTCCAAATATAATTTTTGACGACTTGTTCTGAAATATCTATTGCGTTTGCACAAAAACAGAAAAATGAGCGTGATTAGATAGTTTCTGAATAACAACACTTATTAGTTTTATGCATTTCCGAACAAAAATGAATTAAAACTTATGTCACGAAGTTTCCCTTTTTGATTTAAAGACACCCTTAATTTTTAATTTAAGAAAAAAAAAATGTATATACAGTCGAGTCTTTATATAACGAAATCCATTGTTTGAGTAAAAAATTCGTTATATAGAGAAATTCGTTGTATAGAAAATAACGTTAAAATTCTTATTTAATGTGTAAATTTTGAACAATTGTAATTTTTGATGTGTTTAAATAAGAATTTGAAATTGTTCATAACTATGCTTAAAATATCACTATCAGAAAGTACTGTATCAATACTGTGCAATAGTGAGATTGTAATCCACTTCAAAAAAAATCAGAGAGATATTGTTGACATCTCAGCATTCCTTAATCGATTTCCATTTCTCTTTTTAAGTCTGCACAAGTCGCATCTTCTCCGTCCTCAGAATCCACATTATTCTCTAGTATATAAAATTCGGGCTTTTTGAAGTAATTGTAAATTGTTTTTTAGCTCACAGGCTATCATAGCCTGAGAGCTTATGTGCCCGTCCGTTCTGTATGTATGTGCGTTCGTGCGTAACGCGATAACTCATGATAAAAATATCGGATCCACTTGAAATTTTGTATATATTTATATCCTGATAAGGCACTTCCCTGATTAGTTTTTGGAGTTCATTCGATATGTATAACAGGGGGAACGGGGGGCTCATGCCCCTCCCCTTAATGGATATAAATGGGTTTTTCATGCAGAATTAACAGTTTTTGTCCAAAATTTAGATATAGGATCATTCTGATGAGGCGATTCCGTGACTGTTATTATGCGTTCATTGAATAAGTATAAACAGGGGGAACGGGGGGCTCATGCCCCCCCCCCCCTTAATTGATATAAACGGGATTTTCATGCAGAATTAACAGTTTTCGTTCAAAATTTAGATATAGGATCATTCGGGTAAGGCGATACCGTGCCTGTTATTAGGTGTTCATTGAATAAGTACAAACAGGGGGAACGGGGGGCTCATGCCCCTCCCCTTAATTGATATAAACGGGTTTTTCATGCAGAATTAACAGTTTTTGTTCAAAATTTAGATATAGGATCATTCTGATGAGGCGATTCCTTGACTGTTATTATGTGTTCATTGAATAAGTATAAACAGGGGGAACGGGGGGCTCATGCCCCTCCCCCTTAATTGATATAAACGGGATTTTCATGCAGAATTACAGTTTTCGTTCAAAATTTAGATATAGAATCATTCGGATGAGGCGATACCGTGGCTGTTATTAGGTGTTCATTGAATAAGTATAAACAGGGGGAACGGGGGGCTCATGCCCCTCCCTTAATTGATATAAACGGGTTTTTCATGCAGAATTAACAGTTTTTGTCCAAAATTTAGATATAGGATCATTCTGATGAGGCGATTCCGTGACTGTTATTATGTGTTCATTGAATAAGTATAAACAGGGGGAACGGGGGGCTCATGCCCCCCCCCTTAATTGATATAAACGGGATTTTCATGCAGAATTAACAGTTTTCGTTCAAAATTTAGATATAGGATCATTCGGGTGAGGCGATACCGTGGCTGTTATTAGGTGTTCATTGCATAAGTATAAACGGGGGGAACGGGGGTTCTAATGCCCCGTTTCTTAACTTGTATAAATGGATTTTTCAAGCAGAATTGTCAGATTTCGTTCAAATCTCTGAATAGTTTTGGAAGTTTAATGGTTAAGTATAAAAGAGGGGAATAACTCCTCTTAAATTATATAAATGCTAAATGGGTTTTTATTAAGAATTATCCGATTTGCTCTGAATTTTGGATATAGAATTTTTAATATGATAAAGTATGTATTTGATAGTTTAGGAAGTTCAATGATTAAGTATAAAAAAAGGAGAAAGGGGAGAACTGTTTCCCCTTCTTAATTTTTTTTTTCGAACGGAATTAATGAAAATACAAGGCTGTAATTTACAATTAGTATGCGTGAGCTCAATGCCATCAGTTTAACTGGGCAATATTCTTTTTATAAGCTTATGTGCCCGTCCGTTCTGTATGTACGTGCGTAACGCGATAACTCATGATAAAAATATCCGATCCACATAAAATTTTGTATATAAGTATATCCCGATAAGGCACCTCCCTGATTAGTTTTTGGAGTTCATTCGATATGTATAACAGGGAGGACGGGGGGTCGTACCCCTCACTTTAATTGATATAGATAGGTTTTTCATACAGAATTGTCAGTTTTAAATATAGGATCATTCTGGTTGGGCGCCTTCGTGATTGGTATTAGGTTTTCATTGAATAAGTATATACAGGGGGAACGGGGGCTCTAATGCCCCTCTCTTTAATTTATATAAATGGGTTTTTCATGCAGAATTATCAGATTTCGTTCAAATCTCTAATTAGTTTTGGAAATTTAACGGCTGAGTATAAAAAAAGGGGATAACTCCTCTTAAATTATATAAATGGGTTTTTATTAAGAATTTTCCAATTTGCTCTTAATTTTGGATATAGATTTTTTATATGATAAAGTATGTCCCTGATTAGTTTAATGAGTTCAAAAATTAAGTATAAAAGGGGAAAGGGAAGTTATTTCCCCTCCTTTAATTTTTTTTCCGAACGGAATTAACTCTTGAAAATACAAGGCTGTAATGTACAATTAGTATGCGTAGCCTGTGAGCTCAATGCCATCAGTTTAACTGGGCAGTATTCTTTTTATTCTTCAATTACCCCCATTGATCCTGTTCTTATATGTTTAACTATCCAATTGACACTGTTTTGAGAAGGACGTTGAAAGGTGTGTGGGAGGACGAGGAAGGGGAGGGTACGAATTCATTGGACTAAAGAACAAGGAGATTCAAGCAGAGAAGTAATATAAAAAATCTCAGCTCTGAACGATAAATTAGGAATAAGTTATGGAATATTGATTTCATGTGATTTCGAAGCTTTTTGACAACTGAATAAAGAATATTTTATGAAAATATTTGTTATATGGAGATAGATATTTCGCTATATAGAGACTGTTTTTAAGTAATCATGGAAAAAGGGGAACTTTCCTACTAAAAATTCGTTATATAGAGACATTCGATATATGGAGTTTCGTTATAGAGAAACTCGACTGTATACAGTTTTCTCTAAACTCAAATTCTATAATTTTAAGTTCAGTTAGTGCTATAGTGTAGTTAAGTAATCTTTTTGAGATTAATGGAAAGATTTTAAAATACATCTCTGTCACATATAGTCTGTCAATATATTTTTGGAATTTTGATCTAAAATTAAACTGCAATAGACGAATAGTTACAAACAAACAAAATTTCTTATTTCCTTCTAAAACCCACATATTCAATTAAACAGATTAAAAGCAAAACAGATATTGCATTTAATTTTCGCTTTAAATCCATTTCGCAACCAGATTACCAGAACCCTCTTTACGTATCTAGAACTATACGGAAACGATTTCGAAAAAATGAACAATTTACTGGGTAAAAAAGAAAAGAGCACTAGCTCAGATTTAATAACCTTACACACATTGTTCCTTTGTAAATAGATATTTTTTGAGCAACTTCGCTTTCATAGGTCATCGGGTCATGTTGTCAAAAGGCGGAAGCAAAATGAAATGGCCGCTTGACCTGTAGGGTTTTACCTATTCAAAATCATGATGGAAACAAGTATTGTTTAATGCTGAAATACATGCATGGTTCCCAGAGTTTCTTCCTCATCTGACGTGTCTGTCTTTGTAATATTTGAAGAGTTGAGCGATTTAAAAGTCATGTCATGCTAAGAAAGACCAGCTGTGTTTGTTAAACTGTAAAATATGTCTGTATACTTTCAATAGTATATTTTGAAACAAATGAGAAATCATTCGATATGTACAGAAGAAGATAATTTCAAGTCACTCCGTTAATTTAAATATATGTACTAAAATAAATACAGATTCTTAAATAGTACACTAATAAGTAGTAATCATAAAGTTAATAATTTAGTAATCATAGTAATAATAGTAATTTAGTAATAATAGCAGTTAATAATTTTGTAATCTGTATTTATTTTAGTACATATTTTTAGTATAATTTAAGGTCCAATTCATAATTACCACTCCGTTAATTTAAAATTTTGTATAATTTTGAAATTATTGAATTTGTTTTAAATTGCTTTTACAATGATAATTTATAAATTGTATGGCTTGCAATATTTCTTTAAAAGATTGGGTAACTCGATATTACGTGACCATATAGTACAAGAGCCAACAGCAGTAAAACCTAAGGTATCGAGCACAAAATTTAAAAAAAAAAAAAAAAAAAAAAAAAAAAACTTTTATTTTATGAAAGAGTAGTAATTGAGAAATCTAATGATCTCAGTTTGCCGGAAGTGAAGTGGTGCATAAGCTAAAAATTACTGCCACCAGTGGTTCCCTCGTAGGTTTATCATTCTGTTTGTCGTACAATCAAAGGTATAAAAAATGGAGAATTGTAATGCCGAAAAATACAGTGTTAATCCTATGAGTGAACCATTAATGGTACAGTAAAACCTCTAAGTAACGGACACCTCGGGAACGCAGAAAATGTCCGCTATTCAGAGGTGTCCGCTATTGGGAAATTCTCAGAGATTCAAAAATCGCTAAGAAATGCTTAATGTTTCATTAATTTACTTTTACATGTACTAAAACCTCTATTATATAATTAATCGGAAAGTAAAATTATTTTTTAAGCAATAAAATTGAAATAAAATTGTGCACATTTTTATCTACTGCTTATTATATTCATGTGAAAAAAAAATTGTTACAAAAGTTTACTTTTGCTTGCGATTACATGTAATTTGTTTTTCTATGTGATATTATTGGACACGGTAGAGTTCCGGGCCACTGGCGCACCCACGGGGAGGGCTAAGGGGGCTGAAGCCCCTCCCAGACCACAAGATTAAACTATTTAAAGTTTTCTAAAATTATGAAAGTTTATCTTTGTTACTTTTAATAGATTCAGCAAAACAGAAATTTTGAAAAATATTACACTCTTCACATTTTTTTTTTCTTATATGTAAATTTTCGTATGAAATTTGAAATATAAGCATTTTTTATATTCATCACTTAAAACAATAATTTCTTTTTATTTATCAAAGAGGTTTAAGCCTTCAAAAATAGCCCAATCAAAAATTTTCAGAGGCCCTCCCCAGGTTTCGATGATTGCTCTCCCCCCCTTCCACCATCCAGTCCTCGTTTTGTATCCAGTCAATAGAAAAAATGTACTTCTGGGAACGACAAATCTCGCCCATTTTTAATAAAATGCAAAAAAAAAGAAAAAAGAAAATCGGACTGAGCTCATCTGCCAGGGCCAGATCAGGAAAATACTTACCTTTAATATATGTTAGCCCCCTCCAAAGCTTAATCCTGGGTGCGCCAATGTTCCGGGCGGAGAGGGAAGGTTTGCACTTTTTAAACTTTAAATGCATAAAATCTCAATCGTCTTGGGTGACATTCCACTGCTCTGGGAGGTATTTCTCCCGAACAACCTCCTGAATTTAGCACTGAACGTGTGTGTGTGTGTGGGGGGGGGGGGGGTCCCCAGCTCTTTATCTACATTTATCTGTGATCACAAAATTTGTAGCATACTGTCCTGATAAATTCAGAGGTCTTTTTGCTTTTTTTTTTTTTTTTCTCTTTAAAAATATTTTTTCATCCTTTATCGCCGAATAAAGTGTCCGCTATTCGGAATGTCCGTTATTCAGAGGTTTAACATACAAAAATTTAGGTTTTGGGAGTGGGGATTGGAAAACTGTCCGTTAAATAGAGATGTCCGCTATTCGAGAGTGTCCGTTATGGAGGTTTTACTGTATTATTTTTTGGTGTATGCACCAGTTCACTTTCAGTAGACATGGATCATTAAATTCCTGTATTTCTACTCTTCCATAAAATAAAGGGGGTTTTTCTTCTGTTCGATACCTTAGGGTTTTGTGCTGTCGACTCTTGGACTAATAAAAATAAAATTGAAATAAAAATTTTTAGATTGTAAATACAAGAAATATTTATATATATTTAAAATTATTATACATATATATTCATTATATTTTGGGGGGAAAATAAATAAATATCGAGAACAAAAAGTAAGAAAGAAAATTAAAATCGCAGATGGACATCTCTTTTTGGAAACGAAGAGAGATGGCCATACAATATCAGACAGAAAAAAAAGAAAGTTAAAAAATAAATAAATAAATAAAAATGAATAATAACACATTTCATGAAGTTAATCATGAAAAACATATAGCAATTTGTAAAGTGGCTGAATAAAACTCGAATAAACAAAGTTTAATTTCAATAATCACTTTTTGTAAAATCTTAGCACATTTTGGAAAAAACTTCATGATAGTTTGAGCACATTTCATGGAACCACTTTAGGACTTTATGCATTGTATCCAATAACCCTTTTTGGTTGCGGTATTATATTATTGTTCTCTACCAGTGTTGAATTCAGGGGATGGCCCGGGGAGGACATCCCCCCGGAGTAATGAAATGTCCCCCCCCCCCAGAAAATTTGAGATTTGGAGTTCTTAACTGTCAAAAATTACAATTCCCCCCCCCCCCCCCCCCCCCCCTCCGCCACGGAGCCGCAAAAGCCTTTCCAAGAAAAAAAATTATGAATTCAACACTGCTTCTACAACCAGCACAGTCATTTTCATCCAATTTTATTCCCTCAGAATCTCTGGAATCTGGTAATTTTAAGTGTATTTCATTTTTGTTCGCTGTTCTTAAGTGTCGTGTTCCCCCCCCCCCCCTCACATTTATTTTATGTTATTTCTCGGTTTTAAGTTTATTTATCAACTTTATCTGTTTCTGGGATGAAAGTTTCCGACGTATTTTTTATATTTTCTATAAAGAAAAAAAAAATGCTATAAACTTAGTTTTGATCATGAACACACACTTTAAAATGATTATTATAGAATTATGGAAAAAAAGAAACTTTACTTATGACATAATGGCAATCGTAAAATGTTCTTAGAGAGATATTATTTCTTGGGCCCTTAAACCTTAAGTATTCATCATTTATACTATTAATATAAATTACTAACAACGATAAAATTGCGGATTTCATTCAACAATTTAAGGATAAGCGATAAGCTTAATTATAATATAGGGTATAAAACTATTTTTAAGTACAATTAAACTTTTCTTCTTGATGTTTAATTATTTAAAAGCATCGTTAAAAAATGGATTTTTTAAAAAATGTTGGATGCTACGAGAAGTTAAATACAGTGAAATCTGTCTAAGGCGGAATCGCTTGGGACTGAAATAAAATTCCGCCTTAGACAGATTTCTGGCTTAGACAGAAAAACTTTATAGAGATCCTGTTCACAGAGTATTAAAAACATTTCTTTGGCTAAAAGTTAAAACTAACATATCTTTAATTTTTTTTAATTAATTAGACATGAAATATTTACATATTTTTATATATTTATAGTAATAATAATTTACTCTACAAATTGATAGTACACATACACACTAGTACACCCATTGTACGACAGTTCCCAGTCAAATAGAATAATAAAATCATCCCTAAACTATTGTCAGAAATCAGTGACGCCTTTTCTTAACTTCTGGGAATGCGACTAGACAATACATTTCAATATGCAAAGAAAAAAATTCTTTCCATTTGTAAGTCGCAGGAGATTTTTTCCGTCTTAAACAGTAAATCTGGTGCCTGGGACCCAAAATGAATGTCCGGTTCCGCGTTACGCAGATTATTTCCGTGTTAGACAGATTTCTCGGAAATCTCTATGCTTATAAATGTGGGACTCTGAAACATTTCCGCCTTAGACAGAATTCCGGCTTAGGCAGATTCCGGCTTAGACAGATTTCCCTGTATTCAAAATTTAGCGGATCTAAAATAGTTGCAATAAATTTTATCGGCGATATTTTTAAATGAATAGTGCTGCCATCTACGTTCTAGATATTGAACTTGCCACGACAAAAAACTTTTAGAATACATTTTCCAATTTTTGGGTGTTTTCGCGCATTTCTTCATTGGAAGGAAATTTTCATACGATTTTCAGCAATAAATAAATAAATAAGAATAAAAACATTAAAAAAAGTACAATAGTTAATCATTTTTATGTAATCCAATAGCAATATTATTGGCCATTTACAATTTTGTACAGATATCGTACATAAATAAAGAACTTGATTGTTCTGTTATTTGAAACTTTTGGACAGCACTAATTCTTAAATATAATCTTTAGTTTGTTTAATGACAGAAAATTTTCGAATAAATAAATATTTTACTTTGCGAAAAGTGGTATTTTGCCCATATCTAAACTTTATTGTGTCAAAAAGATTATCACGTATTTTTATATATAAATCGAGTTATTCAATATAAAAATTTCAACTTTTATGGTCATCTATTTTTCTTGATTTTTGACATTTCAATAGTTTATATCAGATGTCTAACGATCATCTGTAAACTTCGGAACATCGAAATATATGGTTAAATCAGTTTCCTTAATAGTGCTGCTATCTCTAGTTTAATTTTAGAACTATAAATGTACATAGTTGTTTTCCAATGTAGTGTATTCAGGCCGTAGCTAGAAGTGAATAAAGGGGAGGGGGGGGGGGGGCTCAAGTAAATCCCTCAAATAGCTCAAGTAAGGGGAGCTCATATTTTCTCTCTCTTCCTCTATGACGCAGAAATATAAATTAGTGCATATTCATACTTTAGGTACTGTGTTTCTTATTATAAAGTTATAATAACTTCATTTTATGCTAAGAAAAGAATATGATGATGAAAAATTCTAGTGTATAAAAACATCACGTTAGCTTCCTATGTACAAATAGGATGAGCGAGTGTTGAAACACTTGTTTTCGTTACAATTTAGCATTTCTGCAAAACTGTGAAAGGGCCTCAAAATTTAATTATATTTTTGAACAGAATTTCATTTGGATTTTTGAATAATGAGTTTATTTAGTGACCTTGGAATCGTTTCCAGGGGGGGGGGGGACTCAAAATATTTTAAGGGGGGGGGGGCTGAGCCGCCCATAGCACTCCCTTAGCCCTGGGTGCATTCGTGAAAAAGAGAGAGAGAGAGAGAGAGAGAGAGAGAGAGAGAGAGAGAGAATCATATGACTGAAGAATCAATGGATCTCTACCATCTGTTAAATTACTATTAAAAAAGAAAAAAACAAAACTCATACTCAGATATTTTAATCGATATGGAGGCGTTTGACAATAAACACAAATAAAGATTTTAAACTTTACTCATTTTCACAAAATGAGGATTGTGTCAACTACATTTATCACCTCTGCTTTTTGATTTTAAAATTATAAGAAGCACAATTTTAATGTTAATTTATTGTCATCTATTTTATGAAATATATGCGTTATTTTTCATAATTTTATATTTTGAAACGCTATACCGAATTCCCTGAATTTTGAAAATTTTTTGGAAAAATAAACATGCATGAAAAGGAAGCAAAAGAGTGAACATTTCTACTAGTTTTACAGCAAATATCGAAGAAAATTAAACCCGATATCAATCGATTATAAAGTAATGTGTAATTTCAACTGAAATTTCAAATCCTCCCTTGGAAAAGTGGATAATTGACATTTTTTTAAAAATTATTGTTAGTTAAATAAAGATTATTTAATGAATGGGCAGATATAACTGCTAGACACAAGAACGCTTACTTAAAGATCATATTGATCTGCAATTATTCTTCAGAAACATTTTTTAATGCAAATTATGGCAGCTATATCATTTATAATTGTACTGACTTTGATAGTCATCAATCTAACAGTTCAAGAAGAATGTTTTAACTCACTATATTCTGAATTACAATCTAAGCTCTACATGATATTATAGTTATTTTATAGATGCTGAAATATTAATATTTAAAAAAATGGTAATTTTTGTGATAAAATGTATGGATTTTTTTTTTTTTAATATTTTAGTTAATTTTGAAGAAATTGTATAACAACTAATTCAGGGCATAGGTAAGTGTAATAATAGTATGTAATACAAAGGAAAAGGAAATACATTTAGTTGTAATTGAATGCTTGCTATCTTGCATAACCATTAAATTTTGGAAAAATCCCCCCCCCCCCCCCCCCAAAAAAAAAAAACTAATTTTAAAAAATGCAATGAAAATATTGCTAAGATTTTGCGTTTTTCATCATTCTATACTGCAACTGAGCAAAACATATATGTGCTTATATAATAATAAACAGTTTTAAAAGGGGGGGTGTAGGGGAAGAGCATTTGGAATCAAGGCAGATACCCTAAAAGGAAAAAATAAAAATTTCAGTTGCAGTGTCTAAAAAGTGGGACTTTTAAAATAAACTTCTGTTAATAACAAAATTCTGATTTTTTTTCTTTTTTTTTTGGGGGGGGGGGACTTTATAATACAAGTGTTTATTTCAAACTCAAAGTGAAATTTCAATTATTTCAATTATTGGCGATAACTCTCTATATAAATTATATATATATATACTTGGGGGAAGCATTTAAACGATCCAAAATTCAGATTTTACGACAACATTTAGAATATTTCAGTAATTCCAGGAATAAATTTACCCAAAATTTTAAATTTATTCTTGTCACATTGTCAAATTAATTACAATTTAAATTTTAACATTCTTTCAGTTTTAGTTCAGAGCACTCGGAATGTAGGCAGATACCCTAAAAGGAAAAATAAAAATTTCAGGTCAGAAATAGTGTTGCCGTGTCCAATGTCTCAAAAAGTGGGACTTTTAAAACAAAACCTATCTATAACGGAATTCTGCTTTTTGGGGGGAGGGGAGGGCTTTATAATACAGATGTTTATTTCAAACTCCTAGTGAAATATCAATTATTAGTGATTACTCTCTATATAAATTATATATATATATATATTGGTGTGTGTGTGTGGGGGGGGGGGGCATTTAAACAATCCAAAATTCAGATTTTACAACAACATTCAGACATTTTAGTAATCCAGGAATAAATTTACTTAAAATTTTAAACTTATTATTGTCACATTATAAATTAATTACAATAAAATTTAACATTCTTTCAGTTTTATGCACCAATTGCATGAATGCTAATGCATGTTGAATCCAAAATGAGTGAAAATTATAATTATATATAAATATATATTTTTCATCTCTATTATCAAAAATGTTTGATATGGCAAATAAAAATGCACATAATCTGTTACAGTTATCACATTTATGTTTACCATGGGAACATTTCGTTTTTTCAGACTAGAACTATAAGTTAATATTTAGAAACATTTCCATCTAATGAAAGAAATTTACAGTGATATAAACTGAATACATATAGATTTTAATCACTAAAATTACATAGTGTTAAAAATTATACGTAATTTCTATTATAGCTTTAGTTTTTTATAAAATACAGAAAAATGGTTTTGCAAAAACTTAAAAAGTATCTTAATATTCACATTATAGGAATTTCGAAACTTAAGAAAAAAAAAAAAAATACTCACATTCTTTTCAAAACGACTCAGTTTCATTGTTGAATTTTTACAATTTAGCCATTTTAATAGTTTCACTGCTTAGTTTATCTGTGAAAATTAAAACAATTTATTTTTGTTATGAAAAACTTCAATCTTAGTGTAGGCTGAAAGTTAAAGAAAAAAAAAAAAGCATTGCCTTTAATCCCTTAAGCACTATACAATATATATGTGTATGTCATGAAATCTTCAATTACAATATCAGGACATATATTCATATAATCCCATTTTAAGTCCAGACTGCAATGTTCTAAAGATCTGTTTTTGTTATGTGCAGTCTTTATAGTGTAAATATAAACTGCTTATATTTTTCTACTTTTCGTGCCTCATTGTAATGTAACAATAGTTCAAAAAACTTATGAATTTTAACATGTAATAATTATCTTATTTCAAACCTTTTTACTGTTTGCATAGTATAAATAAATCTTTATTTCATCTCTTCATATTACATGTAATTGTATCATTCACATGCAATTAAAAAAATGACATAAATTACTTTTTGGCAAAATTTAATATAACTGGCATAGCATACTATTGTTAAAATGAATCTGGTGCTCATTGTTATGTTTCATTTTTATAGGTGAAATTAGGGATATATGTTTCCATATGCTATATTCATCAATGGAAGTGTTGCCCTTTCTATGTTTAACCTATTTGTTTTCAATTAATAAAAATTAAATTAAAATACCTTGAATCAGATCTTTTTTCATTTGAATGTACCTAATATCTATAGAGTAGTCATTTGATTCCAATTTAGTATCATTCATGAAATTTAATTTCTGGTTCAAACATGTTTATTTCACTTGCAAATAACTGAAAGATTGGCAGCTATGATTTAGTGTTAGTATTTGTTTTTCATTCTCTCCACGCAAAGAATGGGATAAATGATAATATAAAATAAATGTGCAGTCATTCTGTCATTTATTTTCAATCTGTACCCTAGATAGGCTTATAAATATTTACCAACAAAGTAAGTTTGACCAATTTAATTTGACATAAAATTGCTCTTATTTCCTTGTTTGCCAAGAAAACTAGATGCTGATATGGCATCAGTATTGAATCCAGGGGGTGGCCTGGGGGGACATTATACTTGGAGCAATGAATTGGTTGCCCAACTTCTGGAAGATTTGAGAGTTTGGTGCTAATAGTAAAAAAAATGCAATTTCCTCCTTCTGTAACATTCCCTCCCAGAGAAAAGTGTCTGAATTAAACACTAGTAGTGGTATTTATCATATTCCAACACAAGACACCAGAAACACAAATGAAATTAACACAAAATATAAAATATTTTATTCATATCAATTTTATAAAAGAAAGAATTTATCAAAATTCAGTTTTTTTTCCAATACGTAAGCAAACCTGTTTCTCAATATATATGCATTGTTATTGATACAAAGAAATTTAGAATGGTGCAAAATTTCTTTTTTTGGAAAACATAACAAAAGTTGTGCTTATTAAATACATAGATTGAAACAGTAATATTCAATTTTGACAAAAGTTCACAAATATTATGATAAAAAATAAAAAAATATATTTTTAGATGTATTTCAAAAGTGATAAATATAGAAAAATTAAGTACTTTTCAAGTTAAAAGCATTCAATCAAAGTTAATTTTTGATTTATCAAATTTTATATGAAAAGAATTTTTGGTTGTTTAAAATCACAATATATATTATACAGTGATACCTCAGCTTAGAAATATAGTTTGTTCTAAAATCCCATTTGTCAACCAAAATCTCCAAAAATTGAAACATTGTTTCCCATCCAGTCAAAATGCAATATAGCTGTATTGTGTACACATCCTATAAAACATTAGTCATCCAAGTGAGAGAAATATCAAAAATAATCATTCGTTGAAGTATCACTGTATTAAATTTTGCACATGTATTAGTTAATATAATAGAATTTGTTTGATAATAGAACATAAAACAGAAACAAATTTGGATTTTTTTAAAAATAGGTTTTTATAAGTACTGTTGAGTTTTATTAATCACTTTTACACATGATAATCTTTCATAACTATAGCTAACAAATTATCATAAAATCTTAAACTGCAACGTTTAAGCACATAATAAATTAAAAAGTATGATAAAGGAAGCAATTTTCTATGCATAACTTTTTAAGTTTAAAAAAAGTCTACATTACTCTCTTAACTCTTTAAGTCCCACAAGTTAAGAGAAATTTTTCCCTTCCTTAGGATCCCAGGTGACCGCCGGAGATTTCAAACCCCCAAGAAAGATGAGGCAGCAAGCTTTCGCTATTCATATAAATGTGAAAGGTTCAACCCCTTTCGTGTAGTACCTGTCCAAAGAAAAACCCATTGTTATATCTTTTGTAATCCACTTCCCTCTAAACTCCAATAACCATAAATCCCATGGCTTTGCTTTCCCATTTTCTCTTCTAAGTGAAGTGACAAATTATTTGCAGACTTGAGTATGTCCTTGACATCTTTGCAGAATAATCATAAGATTTTTTAGTTCTTTGTTGTATAAACATAACTTTTACTTGTAAATTAATCATATATATTTGTAATAATATTTAAAAGCTTTTTGTTTTATTAGTAGAGAAAGCAGAAATTATATTTTAAATATTGAAATGCATGCTTGCAACATTTTTCGAAAAAATTAAAAAATTTAATGCATTTTTAAATTATTTATAAAATTTGTTCTTACAGATTATCTATCTTTTCTCCTAACAAACTTTATCCTAAAAAAATGTTTAATAATGAAACATTTGTACATTTATTTAAATTATATGATAAATTATTACATAAATATTCAGATGTTTGAAATTTTTTTTTATTTTTTTTACTTTATTTGAAAAAAAAAAAAAAAAAAAAAAAAAAAAAAAATTCTGGGTAATTTTTCCTTTTTATAACAATGGATACAATAAATTTAATAAATAATGCAGTCAATTAAATAATTATATTTAAAAAAGGCAATGTAAAAAATTAATTATTATTTTAAAATATTCGTCAACTTATAATTTTTATTTATGAAAGTAACTGAAAAAGTCATTTTTCTGTTGGGAACCTTTCAAGTATAATGTAAGCAGTGTGGAATAAGGAGGAGAGGGGGGGTGTGTACAGGATCTGCTTTTTTCTGACATAGAGGAGAGAAAGTTACGGCAATTTCTATTGAGGCTTTATACAATGAAGCAACTATAATGCAACAGCAACAAGCATGGAGGGAAATCATTCAGTGAAATGAGCATTATAATTGTATCAATTTTAATTACATTAATTAACCATTATTTAGCAACCTTTTTTGTATCTCAATCCTATATATGACCATTTATATTTATCGGTAATTGCTTTCTTCTTGGAAAAAAATACTGTTGTAAATAAGTACTGTTGTAAATATTATAAAATCTTGCATACACAAAATGCAAGTCAAACATTTTTTTTTCTTTTTTACAACAGGAGGAGAAGGTACAATATGACTAAAAATGACAATGATTAAAAATGCTTATTTAATACTTGAATAGCCCCTTAACTAATTCATAAATTTAAGAATTTAGATAGTTTGTAATTCAAAATATAATAAGATTTAATCATCAAAATATATAACAATTGAAAAAGGTTTGCTAAAGATTACAGTCGGTGGTATTAAAACATATTATCAAAATTCCATGTGTACATAATAACACTTACGATTCAGTCACTGCATGTAATGAATTACTGTGAGAGAAAAAAAAGATGGAAAAATTTGAATAATTAATTGTAAGCATTAAACTGTCAAATATTTTTTTTTCGTACCTGAGATCCAGTGTTTTAAAATGGTTTATATCTTATTATTTGAAGATTTAAAAAAATGCGAAAAATTATAAAAGAAGCGCCATTTAGAAGTGAATAATTCTGCCTTGTTTGCTTCCATAGGTTTAACATTTGTGTATACGCTCTTATGCGAAAATATTTATTAAAAATTTTTATTATTTAATCTGACTTTTCTACTGTAGACAAGCTATTATCGTTAGTTTAAATCTCTGTCGCTGATACAGTAAAACTTCCATAACGGACACTTCCAAAAAGCCAACACCTTTATTTACAGATCTTTAACATCTATATGTTTCTACATTTTTATCAGTCAATACCGAATACCTCCGAATAGCAGACATATTGACCGCTCCTATGAGAGGTACTACTACTGTATGATACAGTGAAACTTCCATAACAGAAATTTCCGTATAGCGTACACCTCTATTCAGCAGTCGCTTTTTCTATCTACTATATCTATATGTTTGTATATTTTTACTGTCAATAACAGACACCTCATAATAACAGACATATTCAGCACCCCGAAGTTCCTGCTATTCAGAGGTTTTTTATTGCATATCTTTTGATGAAACTGTAAAACTTCCGTAATGGACACTCCTGAATAGCAGCCACCTCTATTTAGTGGCTGCTTTTCTGATCTCCAACATAAATATGTTTGTACATTTTTATCTGTCAATAGTTAGCATCTCCAAATAGCAGACAATTCGCCGCTCCTAAGGTGTCTGCTATTCAGGGGTACTGTACATGATAGATTTATATCTTGATGATATTAATTAAATAAATTATTGAGATTCAATCGTAATATTTAAAAATACTATATCAAAGTTAAAAAAAAAAAATTGTGAAATATGAAATATCATTATGCTTTTTTTTATATTTTATTGCAAATTTTTCATTATTTAGTTTTTTTAATGTGATACAATCTATAGAGTATTATAAATAAATAAAATCAGGACCAGATAAAAACTGATTAAATTGACAAAAAATTAAGTAATATCTTTCAAAATCATGACTTGTACTACTTGACAGACAGTGTTCCTATTTAAAGTAAACCTATTATATTAGTATATGCTGAACAGTTCCTATTACCATTGTGTTCCCATCTACTGCTCGTTAAACAGTAAAAGCAGTCATGCCCAATCCATGTTCACGATTAGCACTTCACAAAACAGAGAGGAGAAAACAGACAAGGACGTCTCTCGGGGCATTTTGCGATTCTACTACCTCAGGCGGATTCGGGCGGATTGGGATCCAGAGGGTTAACTTAACCAAATAAATAATAATAGTAAAATTAACAACCTAATTGACATAAGATACATCTTTAACCTTTTTATTAATTAAAAAAAATTAAGGAACAATATTAATAAAAAACAGATAACTTGGATTGGGCGATACAATAAATTCTTTAATTGATTTATCATCCATCTAGCATTGAGATTTAGTGCTAAATTGCAATTAACACTGATTTTATCTTTTAGAATATGAAAGCCATATTTATATTTTTAAAAACAAAATACGGTATTTTTCAACCCTAAGATTTTTTCTTTTCATATATATATACAGTATGGAACCATTTATCCAGAAACCAGTTAACCGGGAAACCAGTTATCCGGAATGATACTTCTAATAGACTGATGTTAGAATCTTTTTTAGGAAAATGTGTATCATACACATTGCTTGAAACAATTGTATAGTTTGATAACAACATCTAGTATTTGAAATAGAAGCATATAATCATATTATATATTAACAGGGCTCCCAACACATTTTAGTCGTCAAAAAGGGGGAAAGGGGACCATTTTTATTTAAAAAGGGGACTTTAGGGGACCATTTTTGCTTAAAAAGGGGACTTTGGGGACCAATTTTATTAAAAACGGAAACCAAATAATGATTATATGTGTGCAAAAATATAGCATAAATTTTCCTAAATAAGAAAGTAAATTTTTAAAATTACCCCAGAAAATATGTTAGATGGTTATCTTTATAAGATTTCATTAAACAATCCACATAATTTTATTTAAGCACATTTAAATATCCTACTGAAAAAGTATATAAAGCATTCAATATTTTGGCATTCACATTGATAATTCTCGTTACAGGTAAAAAATAATAGTCATCAGTTAATAAAAACAAGTAAGTGGATAAGTATCATCACAGATCACTCAGAGAGCTTTATTTAATATTCCTTTTAAAACATTCTAAACTTTAATAAGCCAAAATTGTTAATAATTAAATTTGTTAAAAATGAATAACTGTTATAATGATTAAATCCTTACATAAATGGTTATGATATAAGGCAGTGAGAATGGAGGTAAAGAGAGATTAAAGAATAAAATTATTCATAACCTGGCTTTTCATTTAAGATATTACATGACATATTGTAGATTAAATTTTTTGAGAATTTATTTCAACAGCATCCCCTGGTGACAGAAAGGGATGAAAAGATGCTAACCATTGAGATATGTTGAGCAGATTTTTTTCCTTAATTTTTTTTAGAAAATTTATAGTGGTGATGAACGCAATTAAACATTAAACCATCTGCTAGTGGTGAAAAAATGAGTTAAGACGATGGGAAATGGGTACTTAGGCCAAGAGTTTTAAAAGGATGTGTGAAAAAAATCAATTTTCTGATTCCCTACCCCACATGCACATGAAGAAATGCACCTAAATGTCTGGGGTCAAAATAGATCCTAGCAAGATGTTGGGCTCGATGAGATAACTTCCTTCGGTCAACCCTTCAAATAAGATTGAATCTCGCTGTAGTTTAATTAGGGGTTCTGTTAGAAAATTCCTTAAAATACTTAAGTTAGAGCCTGGAGAAGTAAAAAAGAAACTTAGATTTAATCCCACTGCCCCCACACACGCTTCTTAAAATTTTTTGTGTGTTATAAAAAATATCTGATACTTTAAAATCGATAACTTGATTACTTTTCTTAATTTCGTTCATTTTTTTTTGGGAGGGGGGCTAAAATTAATATTTGGATTAGTGCTAACTATTACCACTCATAAATAAAAGGGGCCAATAAGTACATTTTATGTACTCCCACAAACAGTCCTTGTCAAACTAATCAGATGTGGCAATCCCGAAACTTTCTTCTACCTCATACATGTCAATACTTCAAAATTCGCTATAACAGTCCCAAAATTAAATTGCAATTTATCCCCGTCATGAGAATTTTAAAGATATGAAATTTTGTGCATTAGTTCTTCAAATATGACTATCGCTAAACTTGTGCAAAACTCACAAAATGCAGCTTAGGAACACCATCTTTTGAAAGATTAACATTAAAACCTAATCAGTAACAACTTGTGTCAACGTCTAACTGAATCCTAAGTTAGACAAACAATTCGTGCATTAAATCAGATAGATCTACTGCGGAAATCCTATTTAAAAAATGCATCATACCAGCGCTACCTGTTAATGAATTTGCATCAAAAAGTAAAAAATGTCAATTCATCTTAAGGACTAACTGAATCTAAAGTTTGATGGAATTCCATGCATTAATTCTGGATATAGAACTATTATGGAAATTGTAACAAATGCAGATTAACAGTGCCACTTGTTGAGCGATTTATACCAAAATATAAAAAATGTCAATTCATGTCAAGGACTAACTGAATCTGAAGTTTGATAAAAAATCTGTGCATTGGTTCTGGAGATTGAGCGATTGTAGAAATCATAAAAAATGCTGCATAGAAGTGCCACATGCCGAGCAATTTACATCAAAAACTAATCAACACCAATTTATAGCGGCAGTAAAGTTTTTGAAAGTATACCCATATAAAGAGGAATCTCAAAGTGATGCTCATACATTTTATTGGCATAATAGTTAGGAACCTATTTATGGAATAACAGATGAATATCAATAAATACAAATGACAAAATTAATTGCTAAGAAAAACGCATGCTTTCAAAAGTTAATCAGCCATCTTGGAAAGTTTGGAAAAAAATTGTGTTAGTTATAATAGAAAACCACTGCGATCAACTATATTTACAATTAGTAAGTTGTCATACCTTTAGCAAAATGTACCGAGGACTTGGCATTGATTCAATGAATAGTTGAAAATTGTCTGTGGTACGTCTTTCCACTCATCTTGAAATTTATGGGAAAATTCCAGCCATGCTGAATTGTACTTTTATTAATTTCAAACATGTTCCTAAAGTTCAATCCAAAGATTTTCTATAGTATTCAGATTAGGTGCTTAGACGAGCAATTTCAAATGCGAAACATTTTTGTGCAAAAGCCATTGCTAGACAAGCTTTCATGTAAGCTTTTGTTTCATATTATACTGAAACTAATAGTTGTGACCAAAATTTTGCCTCCAAGAAGGCAGCAAATTGTCTTGCAAAATATCCTTATATATTGCAACATTCATCTTACTACAGATTTTAACAGATGGGCTGGCATCTTTTCCATAAAATGCTCCCCATTATGTAACATATCTTCCACCATGCTTAGTTGTAAGAATAACACATCTGGAATCATATCTTTTTTTTTTTTTTTTTTTTTTTGTTAAGTCAGCAGGCATACTGCCTACCATCACTCTTAAAAAGATTGAACTTCGATTCATCGGAAAATTCTACTTTATTCCAGTTTTGCAAGACCATTATATGTGTTCTTTGGCAAACGCCCATCAGACCCTATGATTTTTTTTTTACTTATGAAAGTTTTTTTAACAGATTCTTCTATTCTTCACATATGTGTTTTGACATGGTAGACCGAATTATTTCAGGTTTTTCACTGTGTCTATTGTAGATGATTGCAGCAGCATTTTTATGCGAGTCATCAACTGCTTTTCTCGTAATGATTTTTGCCACATACAGACATTTTCTAAAAACCACCAAATTGTGTTCAGGACCTTCTAAAATGTATAAATCCATCAAAACTGGAAGTCAAAATTATTTCATGAATTCATTATTTTCTTTTTGTAAAGATAGAAAAAAGTAAAAATACGTGAAAATGCATTTTACTCCAACCATTTTCTTTAATATGATTCAGAGTTGTGAACTTTAAATTAATTTTTCTTAGATTTAATCGTCTGTTTCCACACGATTCAATGATTCTTTCGATTCAAAAAAGCATCATTTTAGAGGGGGTGGGGGGTGAAGCATGCCAAGGCCCGTTATTGAAGACTGGTCAAGCAGTAGTAGCTTTATACAGTAACTTTTGTGTTCTGCAATTTTGTAATTTTTAAGAATTTCAATGAGATTTTTAAAATTTGCCTGTATTCTGTGGTGATTTTTTAACATTTAGATTCATGAAAGAATTTCAGTTACAACGCATTTTTATACCCATTATATTGCTTTTTTACGCACAATTTAATAAATTTTTTCTTCTTGGATTTTTAAGCCTTTAATGATTTTCAGAGTTTTTTTTTTCTTTTGCGGCGATTTTTTTCAGACACAGAAAAGGGGACTTGGGGGACCAAAATACAAAAAAGGGGACTAAAGGGGACCTTTTTCTAAAAAGGGGACTTTTGGGGGAAAAAGGGGACCATTTGGGAGCCCTGTATTAATAAATAATATTATAGATATTTTCATTTTTATGCCGAGAAAACAGAAGAATTTTTGTTCCCAAAGAGTTCCCATAAATTATCTTCTTTCAAACTCTAACAATTGATCTTACTTGCATCAGATTCTTGGTTCAAGTAATCTAATAATAAATTTAAAATTAGAAGTAATACCACAACTACATATGTTTCACAAAACTTATCAAATGGATGCTGCTTTAATGCCCAACCAGTTAACTGGAAAACCAGTTATCCAGAATACATCTGACCCCAACCATTCAGGATAAATGGTTCTGTACTGCATATAGTGAATCAATTTTAGCAAGGTACTGAATTCATGTGGCCTAGCTTTGAAATTGGATGTCAAACCCAATGCATGACTATTTAAAAATATTTTAATTAATTACAGAGTAACAGAAAATAAAGAACATACATTAAAATATTACCCAAACATGTGGAAAGTGAATTTTTTATTAAAAGAATGATTAAAAATGAAAACTAAAATTTGAGGAATTTGAATTTTAAATATGAAACTTTATTCTTTTTTTTCTTTCAACCTTAAATACTCAATCAATTTCAGAAAAATTATCTTATTAGAAAAATTAAAATATTTCATGCGGATCATGGCCATATTTGAATACACAAAACAATGCATGACTATATTAAAATATTTTTATTAATTACAAAATAATAGAAAATCAAAAATATAAGTTAAAATATTACTAAAACGTGTAAGAAATGAATTTTTCATCATAATAATGCATAAAAGTATAAATTGAAAGTTGATGAATTTGGATTTTAAATATAAAACATTATTTTTTTTAATCATATAAATATTGAATCAATTTCAGAAAAACCAATATGTTGAAACAATGCAGGATTCTATTTAATATTTTAATTAATTAAAAATAGAAAATAAAAAATACATATTTTAAAATTACTCAAATAAGCAAAAACTTGATTTTTCATCAAAAGATTGCATTAGTATATAAACTGAAATTTGGTGAATTTGAATTTTAAGAATTACACTTTACAACAAAATTCTTAATTTCTAAAAGATACGCATTACAATTTCATAAACTCTGAATCTCTTTTACAAAGTAAATAAATATTAATATTTATTTAGACCATCATTTTATAAAATGAAGTGTTTCTTAAATAAATCAAAGGTCATTGAGATTTGATGTTTCTTTAAATCCAATCCTACTAAATCGATTTAAAACCAGCTTGTATTGTTTTTCTTAAATCAGAAATTATTGGGTCTTGTGATATTTGGTTAAATTGGATCCTGCTAAATCGAATTAACATCAGCCTGCCATGTATGCGATAGATATTTCAAAGTAGATAAATCAGCTTTCCAATATGAACTCTGAATCAGTATTTTGTTTTAAAAGGATTTAAATCTAATGGCTAAATTGTGATTTAGTCATTGTCTTAAATCACAATTTAGCCATTAGGTTTAAATCATAATTATATTTATAAGCTGATAAACTATATTTATAAGTTGAGGTACATAAATTTAAAACAATAGTTAAATGCAATTTAAGAGGACGACTAAATCCCGATTTCCTATTTTAGCTTGAATCAATTTAAGACCAACGGTTATACCGGATTTCAGATGTAAGCTGTAAATTGATTTAAGGCCCAGGCCTGAATGTTTTCATCAAAATGTTTCTATAATTATCCGAGTTAACTATAAAAACATTTTGTTACCTAATTTTTTAATATGATTATTATTTTACCTATATCTCAATTAAAATAAAAATATGCAATTAATATATATTTTTTATGCATCAGCAAAATGAACAGAATTCAGAAAAATAAAATAATAAAATTTAACAGAAAAATTATAAAATTTGAGAAAAAAAATATAAAATAACAATAAATATAATAATTATCCAACAGTGTAAACATGCACATTTCTTAAAACTGAAAGACAACAGTCAAATTATACATTTAAAACTAACTTTCTTCTCTTTGAATTCTGTTTTATAAGATCTGAAATGATACCCATGTATCTAAAAGTAAATATTGTCAACAACAATTTTTTTTTTTTTTTTTTTTTTTTTTTTTTTTTTTTTTTAAGTTAGAAACAATGCATGTTGCCAGCATTGGGTACCATAAATTCAGATTTTGAAAACATTATTTATTGTGATAATACTGATTAAAAAACTACACTGGAACTAACTTGCAACAAACATGTTTCATTAAAACAAAAAAATTTTATAAAATCACAAGAAAGAAAAATAAAAAACAGAATATAATAGAATTTTTGCTACAGTATATTAAATAAAATGTCATTTAAAAAGAAAATAAGTTTCTGATATAATGAAAATAGCGATATTTGTTCACCAGTATGTTTTGTTATATATAAAGTACATGTTCAAAAGAAAATAAATATAAGGAAATATTTTGTCATACTGAATGGATAAACAGGAAAGATATTGCAGAAAAATTAGCATCACATAGAGCATAAAAGTATTACAATAAAATGCAGTTAATTTCATGTCGAAAGTGTAAGTATTATTAAATGTTTGAAAGTAAGCAAGTTTCAAAATTCCATCAAAATTAAACACACTGGAATTTTAGCAAAATAATCAAATATCACTACTTAAGAGATCATGACCAAATATGGTTGCAGTGTTTAAAATAGTGACTAAAACAATATTCAATGATTACAAGTTTATGTTAAGTATCAAATTTTGCACATTTGCATCATTTAGGATATGAGATTATATAGACACATTGAAGAAATGAATTTCAAAAAAATATCAGATGAAAAATACAGCTTCATAAATCCAGAAAGATTTTAAACTGATGATATTTTTCAGAATTGACATAAGCAATGATTTTGAGAGCCTGTAAGTTTGCAATCCCCAAAAAATCTAAAAAAGCAAAGCAACTCCCCCTCCCTTTCCAAAAAACAATAAGTGCTGTTTATTTTTAAAATAAGATTTTTTAATTTTTTTGCATTATAGACACTTTTAAGCAATCAAACAAAGATCACAGAATTTTTACATGCATTAATAAACTTTATTTGAATTTAAAAACCTGTTAAATGTTTTTTTAAATATTTTCTTTAAAAAAATTAAAGATTTGCTTTAAAGAAGGCTCTGAAATTATAATTTAATTTTCAACATGAATTCCCAACAAGATCATTGTTAGAATGAAGTTCATCAACTTGATTTAACAGGAGTGATAAAATAGGTGAAAATGCTGACACACAGATAAGCATGATATTTTTTAGATATATAAGAACTATAAAGGTTTATAATACTATTTCTTAATACAAATAAAATTAATATTACTCTAACTTATAAAATACAACAATAAACAAAGAAAATGCCCAAATTAACAAAATTTTGACAAAGTGAGCTAAGTGTTTCTCAACAAGACACTTCTAGGGACTATGTATTCCCACTCCATGATTTAAAGTGTGTAAAATTCAAAAGCCTCATATTGAGATCAATGAGCATTTATATGAAGATAAAAATTATAATTGAAAAATATGAGCTTCACAATATCTAACAACCAAAGTGTGAACACAATTTTTGAGGGTACTTTAAGTACAATATAATATAAGATATTTCAATTACTTCACATGTTCACTGAAGTAACTTAAAAAAAAAGTACTTACACAGTAATATTATCAATGGTAATGATAATACTAATAAATTAAGAACAATGCCAGATGCCTTTCATTGCTACAATATTGAAATATAAATTTCTTCATAATTAAAAGCAATAATTATTTTCAATTATTAATAATATAGAAACATATCAAAGATATTAACTATACTGTTGAATTCTGTGTGTTAATTCTATGAATTAGTTAAAGTAAAAAATATGCACCTACATTTCAAGAAATTAGAATTAATTTATTAATGGAAAAATTCCACTATTCTAATGCTTTCCTATCAATTCATTCAATTCACCGATTCATTACACCCAAGGAGAAAATACACAGAATAATTAAAGATAAAATAATAATAATAATAAAACAATAGTACAATCTGAATTTTTTATTAAATAACAATCAAAGTGATAAATTGCATAATTGACATTGCAAAACAGGGGATATTGGAGTTTAAATTCCTACCAAAACATTTTAAAACTGATAATATGCATGCAAAATCCCTTGTGTTAAAATAAACACAAAATTAATAAAAGAAACATTTACAAGCAACAAAATATTATGATTATTACTGCTACTATTATTTCTCCTCTCTTCTTCATCTTTTTCCCCCTCTGAAGTTTAAAGGGGATACTCATTTATGAAACCTTTAAAAACCCTCCCAGATGAGAATCCTATCTATGCTACTTTTCATAGTTATTAAATTAGAAGTACCGATGATATTAGTAAGAAAGTACTAAAGAATAAATGTAACACAATATGTAATAAATAATACAAAAACAAATATTTATCACAAAATAACTTAAAATATCACATTATAATTTTTAACCTATCACACAAAAAACTTTTCTTTTTCCAAAAGCAATATGCTTCTTCTTTTAGTTTAATATGAAACCAAAGTTGATTAAAATATTATTGTATATCAATGAGGTAGATTTAATGCCTAATATTAAAATAAAAACAACCATACATTTTCAGCTAAGGATAGGGCAGTGGGGAATCACAATATTATTAATCAAGTAAATATCTAAAAAATGCAAAAAGATCAATGTTAGAAATTTAAAAGGCTAAAATTCATTTTATAACGTAGTACAAAAAAGAGAAGTTTACAAAATAATTTATGTTTATAATTATCCTTTCTGCAATCATTAAATATCTATGTGCACTGTTAAAAAGTATGTTACAAATTTCTACAAAAAAATTCTATGCAAGTTTTGAGCAATTAGTACAGTTTGAAAAGCTCTGTTATTAATTCTTTTGATCAGTTGTACTCTGCAAAAATTACAAAATTAAAAACAAGGAGCAGTTTTTAATTTTCAACCAACAGTAACAAATCACAGACAAATAGAAATTTGATTTTAATGTTAGCACCTCAAATAATTTTTGAAAATGTTTTTCTTCTTCTTATTTTTTTTAAAACATTAAATCTAAACCATACATTTTTTTTTTATTTTTAACACATTCATTTCTATGAAAGAATTTAATTTTTCTATTTTTATCAGAATCTCAAAATATGTTACTGCATTTAGCATTCGTTAGCATTCTTTTTTTCAAATTCATCATCATAAGATTATTATTCTAAACAAACAAAATCCCCTTTTTATATCTAAATAAAAATGCAAACAAAAAAATCTTAAGAAAAGAGACACGTTACACGAATATTTAAGTACCAAATACAGTGGGTGATCATTTAATGAAAATTTTTGTGAGAGATTTTTGTGTTTGAACATTAAACACCACAAAAACAAAGCCAAGAAGAAACTATGTTGTGTTTCTGAGTTGCAGAGCTGAATTTAATTTCATATATTGTTGACTTAGAGAATATTTTAACAACTGTATATGTATGTCTTAATTCATTCATAGGCTACAGGGGGTTTGGGCTCTACAATTTAGGGGACCCAAATCAGAATGAACAGATCAGAAACATTAATAACACAATGTTCTTTTTTAAAATTTGGAAATTATTTAAATTTGAAGTTCACAAATTATTAGAAAAGTCCAGATTATACTTGATCTTTATTAGGCCCAGCAGTAGTCATTATCTTTTAGAAAATTAAGGAATTTTTGAAAAGTCAATGTGATAAATTGAAGTGATTTAATGCTATAGTCAATGAATGCAATCTTAAGGTTTTTTTTACAAAGGAATGTCATTTGTTTATTTTTTTAAATATGTCACAATACAGACAAAACCATCGAAATATAATTTGTACATATTAAATAAAGAATGCATATTAACTACTCTATAATAAAAATAAGATTTATATTATTTTAAGCTTTTTGAATTAACTAATTGAATCTCCATAGAAATCAATGTAAAATCTATGATCAATTAACAAACAATTTGGTTAGTGAACATTGTTTATAATGGATTAAGTTTGCTGACTGATCACCCACTGTACATAACTTCAAACCATAAGATTGACAATCATGATAAAATAGCAATTCTTATGGAAATGTTAGTTAGGACTTGATGTGGAGAGCCAAATTTTTATTTTGTCTGCCACTATGTATGTGTCACAATAACGTATACAAAAACCATCTAATTAGATTGAAACTGGGTAAATATGTTGATGAGATATCCAGATCTAGCTGTACAGTTTTTGGATAATTTGATTAGTAATTTATTCGATGTCTTAAAGCTATTTTAAGGAAATTCACACATTTTTCAAATATTAATTATTATTTTTCTTCAGGGCCGTAGCTAGAAATGATCTATAGGGGGGGGGGCTCATATTTTTTTTCTCCTTCTCTGACAAAGAAAGATAAATCAGAGCATATTCACACTGTAGGTATTATGTTTCTTATTAAACTTTTGTAATAACTTCATTTTGTACCAAGAAATGTATATGATCATGAAAATTTTGAGTGTATAACTGGTGCAAAATTAAACATCATGTTAGCTTTATACGTACAAATAGGATGAGGGAGTGTTGAATTACATATTTTAGATACAATTTAGTAATTTTGCAAAATGTAAAAGGATCTCAAAACTAAATTAAATTTTTGAGCAGACTTTCATTTGAATTTTCTTAACAAAAATTCATTTAGTGACCTTGGAATCTTTTCCAGGGGGAGGGGGGGGGGGCTGAGCCGCCCATTGCACCCCCTTCGCTATGGCCCTGTTTTTCTTTTAATCATTGGAAAGGAAATTGTAAAATTGATAACTTATTAATATATTAAATTATGGATGCTAAATTTTCACTATCCAAAGACTTAAATTAATCCAATCAGTTTGAAATTTTATCAATATATTTGCAAGATATTTGCTCTGTGAATTTTATGCATCTGCTTGCAACTTATAAAACATTTTACTTATGCCTTTTTTACAAATTTGCTACCATACAACCTTTCCTTTTATAGTTTCTTAAACAACTGTATTTTTCAGCATGTTAAAAAATTAATATAATTCTGATTAAGAAATATTAAGCAAAAATTTTAGATGAGGAAAAAAAAAGACTAACTTTCTATAATAAAGTGCTGAGCCAATGTTGGTAACAAACATAATCGATCCTAGGAACAATATGGTTTAAATTAAATGTGAATACTAAGGATGTCACAAAAACCACTTTATAGCACCAAATCATACTTGCTAAAATTCATAAACTGCCAATGACTCAATTAGGAGTGATTGATTTCTCACTAAGTTTAAAAGTCTCCACAGTCTTTTAATCAGAAAAATTATCTAGAGAAAGATTAAAAAAACACATGGCGATTTGGTTACCAAAAATTAGTGGCCACAGCGAAAAATTTAGTCGGCATCTGGTGACTAGCAACCATGAATCTGCACCTATACAATTTGGCAGAGGCGTAGTATACATTTAAAGATAACTAAGATAATTGCAGGATAGTTTTAAAAATGAAATATAAATCTAGTGATATCACTTTACATAGGTATCTTTGTTATATGAGATTTTATTAAACTCTTACAACAAGTGATTCTTTGTTATCAAGTATTGCTGTTAGGATATTAATTTATTATGTTAAAATCCCTGTACATCTAAATGATTATCCTAATAAAACCACAGTATAAACATCGCCCTAACACATACTATAATCAAGAAATATTACAAGTACAGAAAATCGTGAGCATAAAATTAAAAAGGAAATATTTTTTTTTTTTTTTTGTTTTTTTTAAGGGGGGGGGGGGAGAGTTTTTCTTATAAATCCACTTCATAATTAAAAATTAAGGTAGTTCAAGAATATTACTGCATGAAATGGGATTCAGTGCTTAACAAAATTTAACAGATTTTTAAAACTGAAATTTTTTGAATCTAAATTTTATATGCTCATAAATATATGTAATTTAAAATAAATAAAGTGTGGATTGTACGATATCAAGTATTAAATAAAGTGAGATTAAAATAGAAAATGTGACTTGCAAAATCGACTGTGAGGTTGCTGATTTATTGATTTATTAGTTGTAATAATATTATACTATTTAAAAACTATTTAAAAACAAAATTAAGTACATCAACTAAATCTAGAATACCACTTCAAAGAAAACTACTAGTCTAGGATAAAATGAATGAAAAATTTATTACAATGTACTGAACATTTTTTTTTTAAATTTAGAATCAAATTATGATTAGTATTAACTACAAGATTTGTGAGTATATTCTAACACATTCTAAATTTAAGAAAGAAATGAAAATAGAAACATTTAATACTAACTTTGTATAGCACCAAACAGAATCTAAATCCTAAAATTTAAGGGATTTGGAATCATGCACTTATTCAGGTTGAATTTACCTTGGAGGTGATTTATAAAAATCGAAAGAAAAACTATAACAACCTAAAAAAATTATATAAAATGAAAGTATTTATAACAATTTTAAAATAAGTTAAAATATTCTTAAGCTATTTCAGTAGAACATTTTATCATTCAAAAAAAAAATACCAAAAGTGATCAAATTAATTTCTTTACAATTTGATTTCAAAATGCATACGATAAATTCAAACTCTAACACATATATCTAGTTAAAAGCTATATACAAAATTATACCACCATTTACATAAATAAAAGCTTGACTAGATTGCAGGAATACTTTGCATGAAAATCATTTTTTCACGAACAATGCAATAGAGAAAACTGACAAATTTATCTCCATTCATCTGCAAAAAATCTAAAAGCAGAAAACCACTAGAACAAAAGAAATTCTCTATTATTCTTTATACATTTTACTCTTGAGCTTGTTCTGTAAATTATTTTTCAGCTTCTGTCCCAACACACCCAGACTGTAATTGTTCACTTCATTTTGATTAAGGAAAATATTAGTATTACAATTCAAATGAAGTAGGGTAAGTATAATCAGATTGTTAGTGTATAAAGGTGCAGATTTCCAAAATCTGAAAGAAGCCATTGGCTTCTATAAACCTAAAAAATCCAGTGCCCACATTATGAAACAAATGCATAAAACCATAAATGAAAAAAAACTAAACAAAAATGTTCAGGAATTCAAAGTGAAATAACATTTATTTAATATATGCAAATGCATAATAAAACACAGACTGATAGCTTCAAATGTGTATATTGAATTTATTCAAGAAATTCGAATATTAATTTAGAATAATAAATGTTAGAATAATAATTAGAATAATAATTAAACTATGTAAAATCAGAAGATGAAGTAAGGCAAAATACAGTTAAGAAAAATATGTATAAGTTAAGCAATCATAATAGTGATGAATATTAGAAAAAACAATATTTCTTATTTTGATTTTATCATATAAAAATACATATTAAGAAAATTGTGAATGTGCAAGTTTATTATTAGTTAATGTTTTATTAGTTAACAAATATCATTTATACACTTTTTTTCATGGAGAATATAGAGTCTGAATTTCACACAAGAGTAAAAAATTAAATTACTATCCCCATCTAATATTAAATATAAAAAAAATTTATTGCATCCAGAGGACTAAATGTTAGATAAAGCTGACCATAATTATTTAGAAAGTGATGTAGGTATTACCACAAGAAAATTCTGAACTATTTGTAATGTCTATAATTGTTTAATTACATACATTGTTCAATAAAATTAGTAAATATATCAATTCTTCTCCCACCCTCAACCAATTTTTGAATTAAAAAAGTTATTAAGACAGATATAATAGTTTCAGTTTTTATAAATAAATATTTTGGATTTATTAGATAAATGAATTCTCAGAAATCATAATTGAAACACAACTTATATACTGTAAGAGACAATTCACAGTAACATTTTTTTTTTCTTTTTTTTTTTTTTTTTTTTTTTTTTTTTTTTTTAATGACAAAAAAATATAAGTGCATCATGTTAATTATGATACATTCATAAGCATTTTCTAAACAACAATGTATATGTTAAACTGTTTTCCCCCTTGTATTCCATGAATCTGGTAATTAGAAGAATTTGCATAAATACATACAATTATCAAAATACATTTATAAGAAATATTAAAGGATACATGGAATGACTAAGTACTTGAAGCTAAAAAGATAAAATTAATAAAATATAGTAAAAGTTTTAAAATATCAATAATAAAGCTAGGCAATATTATTACATTAATATGAGAATAGACATTTAAATCAATGCTAAACAAAGTCAAAATACAATAAAACCTGTAAATAACAATACTGCTATAAAGACAAGTCTATGTATAACAATAATTCCCATGTATTTCATTTTAGAAGTTAGCCTTTGACCCTAAGTGTTTTGAATAATGTCTTTTAAGTAACTGTAACTGAGAATAGAATATACAATAAAAACTTGTTAAAAAGTTAAGTTCTGAGAATAAGTACTATTTCTTTAACTCAATATTACATGTGACCTAGCCCAGTAGTTTTGTCATGACAAAAAATTGTTGGATACAAAATTTCCTTAAAATTGATCCAACTGTTCTTTAGATATCAATAGCTAAACTCCCACCCATTATGACCCACTAATCGAATTTTCTCAAACATTTGACCAAGCTTAATGGTCTTTTCATGCCCAAAAATAGTAAAATAAAATTTATGTTGAAATCATTAGAGCTGTTTTTAAGATAAAATTTACACACACACACAATTTTTTCCTGTTTTATAGTATAAGATTGCATAAATTGTTACTTATTAAACCAGGACTTCCAAACTTTTAAATTTGTAACCAATATTCATATGTATATGTATTCATATCATATCATTCAATATTCATATGTTGCCATATAATGATGTTAGAAAAAAAATGCTTACATTTAAATATACATGATTATATTATTAAACAGCACTTAGATAATTACCTTTGTCTATCAAACTTTAAACAAGTAGCAATTTGAAGCAGAAGTTCTAATTTTTATGTGGATATACTCCATTATTAAAAAGTTTATTCAATGCATGCCAATAATTTAGATAAACATAGGCAGTTATGAGGAAAAGTGTTGATGTCCTATACTTTTTATAGTTATAATGTACCAATTTTTCTTCAAAATGTAAATTAGACATAGTTTTTAACAAAAATCTTTTAAACCACCATTTATTATTATTATTATTATTATTATTATTATTATTATTATTATTTTAAGAGACAACAGTGTGTCAAATAAATTTTTCAACTTTTTCTGCTTACTTGGGGTATTATCACTAAAAGGTGTTCATGATATTTGTCTATTCTCTCATATTATGTCAATATAAGAGAATTGGTGAATATCAAAAGTGTGACCTTTCTTCTATAAACTATAATATACTGAAATATGTTGTATAAGAGGTAGAATAAAATATTGCTTTAGTTCTATTTTTATCAATTTGTACACATTTATAAACCTACATAATTTATTCCTAGACTTTAATTTAAAATCTGGGAATAAATTATATAGTTCTATTTACAGTTGAATACAAACTGATGGAAGAAAAGGACTTAGCTAGCAGGCTAATGCTATAAAAATGCTAAACAGGGAAGCTACATTATGATAAGGAATTATGAAACAACATCAATAGACACAAGCAATAACAAACCCATTAACTCATAAATGGATAAAACTTCATCTTAACATACTGTAACCAATTTTACTTTACATTAAAATTTTATACATTCATTAATTTTAAAGAAATATACTCAAAATAATAATGATAATAATAAATATAATAATACAAATATCTAATAACATAATAATTTTTAAAAACCATATTTAAAAGAATACAGCAATACGAGTTTTAAAAAATACATAAAAATATGATTAATAAATAAAATAAAAAAATTAACCAATATATACATACATTTTCCATTAACTTTGACAAATTCCCTTTAGCAACTTTTATTCCCTCATCAGTATGCTGCCTATAAACAAATTAAAAAAGGAATTAATAACTAAGTAATAGTCAGATTATATATATGTAGATGGTAGGTACATACTAAATATTTTTACTAATACAAACAATAATTAACGAAGACTATTTATGGAGCAAATGAAATTTAACAAGGTAATTTAGTGAAAACAATTTATAAAACAGCTTCCAATACATCCAGAAATATTTATGAGTTGTTCATGGATATATACTTAAATATTTGTCATTTGGCTGTATAACAGCTTTTCCCTAGTTAAAAATATATATAACCAATTAAATATTTATAACGTTTTCTAGAAGAAGCAGCTTCTGTTTTCAATGACATAGTCAAATTTTTAGATAATTAGACCAATTTCTTCAATTGCTTGAAATTTCACTCTCTTTCACGAAACTACATGTTTTTTTCTATCTTCTTATTTTATTACTGCATTCATGAATAAGAATTTATGATGAATTTTTACACCAAAGAATCATATAAATGATTATGATTGTAAGTACATCCAAGGAAATATGTTAGTTAAATTAGTCAATTCATTAATTATTAGATTATAAAATGCATTTAATAATTGACTCTTATTCCTTAACATTCAAAAATTCTGATCAAAATAATAAATCCACGCAGTTGAAAAGAAATAAAAATATGGCAAAGCAAAAAAATTTTAAATAAAGAATAATTTAATATTTTTTTAACTCTCATAGAATGGCGAAGAATAATATTTAGTGATCATATGACCATGGATATATAATTTTTTTTAAGAGTAGGGGGAATTCCATTTTATCAAAAAAAAAAAAAAAAAAACTAGTTTGCATGAATTTTAAATTTGATTTTTGTAAAAAAATAAAATTTTGTGACAAAAGATCAATTACAGTTATTCATATTCAGATCAAGCATTTATTAATATTAACTTTTTAAAATCATCCTTTTGATTTTTTTTTTTCTAGTGAACTTGTTTTCTCTGCAAATGACTGAACATGTCTGAACAAATTTAAAAACAATTATAAAAAAAGTAGCTTTTATTAAATGCCATTTTATGAAGAAACTAATTTAATAAAATAGAATTTTGTAAAGAGCCTCTCCAAAAAATTAAATATAGTAATTTTCCAACATGATTGTTTAATTTATACAATGAGAGAGTAAACAATGGATTAGAGTTAAGAAAATCTTATTTCCTGTCAGTCTTTTGAGTGGTAAAAGTGTATTTAATAACCCTTCACCTACAGGAAGCATATCTGATATACATAGAAATTGATTAGATTCATAAGTAAAATAGAAGAACATTTATTTTCACCAAAATCTTTAACCCAAAGAAAAATCATGTATTAAGAACAACACAGATTATGAAATACTTAAGATGAATTTAACTTCAACATTTAAAAAATGTGAAAAAAGGTAACTTAGTAATTAACGTTGAAAATGCATAACACATTTGAAAAACCAGAGTTCAGCAATTACTATTCATAGTCAGAAAGGTACATCTTTATATACATTACATAGTGTGCTAACATTTAGCTAAGTTACAAATTAATTCAGTCAAAAATTATTTGTCACCAATTTTCCCAAATAATAAAAAATATCTATATACAGTCGACTCTCGTTAATTCGAACTAAACATGAGGTCCCGAAATTTCCAATGGCAGAATAACGTTAAACATTTTCATTATTTCGAACTCATTTTCTCTTGCCATCGTTTAATCTGAACTAACGAGAATTCTGATTTTTCATTCTTTCTTTCTTTCTCTCACGGATTTCAGAACATTTGAATTTAATTTTGATGAAAATTGTTCCGAACGAGTATGCATATAATCCCATGCATTTGATATCCACTTTCTAAATGCTCCGTCTGTCCATCAGTGACGCTTCAAATTTTTCATCCATTGTGCTTTTTCTTAATCTTTTAATTAGTTTATATATTTATACATTCTAATTTAATATTAAGTCATATTCTGATGATAACAGACATAGTAAATTTATAAAACAGTATAATATTAAATCCATTGTAATAGTACCATGTTAAGCATGCTCGCATTTCATACTTTCCACAATTCGAACTTCGGATAATTCGAACATTTCTTGTGATCCCGACGAGTTCGAATTAACGAGAACCGACTGTATTTTTATACACATATCATATTACTCTAAAATATAATTTTAAAAAAAGACACTAACACAATTGAAAACATACTTACAGAAATTACCGTTCATAGATAGTAGTATATTCAGTTCTTTGCATAACTGTGTACATGAACTTATTTATATTTTACAAACAGCTCTTAGACTATAGTTCAGCTTTAATGTGCATAACTCAATTAGAAAACATTCTTAATGTTCACAAATTATTTTTGCAGCAATGTATATAATCTATTTTAATATGCAAAAATTTAATTAAATTTAAAACACACACCACAATTGAGAATGCACTTCTGCCATTTATCATTCATAGACAGTTCTGTAACAGAAATCCAAACAAGATTTATTTTAGCATTTCCAACTGAATTTTTATTTCAGTCATTAATGCTACACACTGATATAATGCAGAATATTATTAACAATCTGGTATTAGAATGCATTCTAAAAATATTGCAAATTAATGAAAAAGGAACAAAGTACAATAAAATTAATAAATTTTTTAAATCCATTAAAAAGAATTTCATTTTCTTAAGGGAGCTTTATAATTTTGTTTTATTCAAACAGTGCATAAAACATTCAAAATCATTAAATAATTGGACTTAAATAGATTACCCTGACATTTCTTGCTGTGCATTCAAGTCAAAATGAAGTCTTGCAAGTTTTTCTTGCTGCTCCCGAACACTTTCCATCTTTTCAAATGTACAATTTTGACCTAAAATAAAGCAAGCTGTCTATTTACTATTTCATTCATTATAAAAAATATATGAATTAGAAAATAATGAAACATTATGATCATTTCTTATTAGTGTTTCAGTTTATTTCAGTTATTATTCAGAGTTATATTTCTTGATAGATTTCAATTAGCCGGTCATCAGTGTTACATATACATGTACATCTATACCTATATATGTATACATACATATGTGTGTGTATACATATACAGATATATGCATTTTTATGTACATATGTGCATAGATATGTATGTATATATAATACCGTAGCTGGCTAACTGAAAAGTACCTATTTAACTTTTAATAAAATTAGATAAGTTATTTTAGGTTTAGCAAATTTTCAAAAATGATTTGTAGGTGCGTTTGTAATTATGTAAATACATAGCTCCTATAGTTGTCGTTCAGTCCTCATATAACAACGCAAAAACTACCCAACCAAATCGTTTAAAATTTAAAATATATAATTCTTATATAATTTTGTCAAGTCATTTCAAATTTTATGAAAATCGAATGCATAGATCAATTACAGGGACAATCAAACGTATTCTGTTACATTATGGTCAATGGGAAAAAAAGTTTCAAAAGCATGTTAGTGGTGTTACACTCATTCAAACATAATAAAATTAAATATGCATCTGTGAAGACATATGATAATATACACTAGCTGCACCCGTCAAAATTCGACGGAAGACAACTTATATTAGATATGATATATATCAGTCTTATATACACAATAAGGTACTGAGCGAAATAAAAATTGCCCCCTTTTAAAATAGGGATAACATAACTTTTTATGATGAAAATACACAAACTTCAAAAAATAACAAAAAATAAGGAAACCAACTCATAAATTATTACGTTGGACTTAACCTCAGCAACAAATCTTCTTAATGCGGTTTCTAAATCTTAAACATTATTTAAATGTGAAATTATTTAGGAAGTTAATATAATACCTCAGAAGACAAATTCAAAAATATCTGCATAGTTTATCTTTTCTCTATTTAAATATCGCTTGGTAGCAATTTAATATCAACAAAACATATTAATTATAATAGAGACGGAGAGTTATTAAACTGCATGACCAGCCCTTTACACATTTACAGCACTTGCAATAAATTTAATTAAGTTATTGATTTGTAGCCTCCATGAACTTGTCAAAATTAATTTTATTGTCATGGCAACGAAAAGAAAAACGATATTTTTGTTATTAAAAAGAATAAAATTTTTGTGTTTATTATTGATATACAGAAAACATTTTATTTTATTTTTTTTTTAAATAATAACTTAATACAAAGAAATGATTTTAATTAATTTTTGATATTATGTAAAATAGAAATATCATAATACCAGAATATTACAAGTTTTATACTTTTTTTTTTTTTTTTCTAATATGACATCATTTGCACCTTCAAAAACACTCATCTTTTCCGAAATAAAAGCGTGATTTATGCAGTTATTTAAAAATTCTTTAGTTTAATAAAATATTTATTATAATTAAATAGAAATGGCACAATTTATAGAAATATTTTCATTTGTGCACACCACGAATGGCAATTTACCTTTAAATAAATAGAAGTTCAGTTTATTTAGATGCAGGAATAAAGGTCAGTGAATATGACATCATCACTGACACAGCTATAACAATGTATATTATATTCATGGAACAAATTTATCTGGATCCTGAATGATGACATTTTCTCCATCGACAAAATTTCGCTTTAGATATTATATTTTATTAAAGTATATTTTCTGCTATTTTATTTACATAATATTTAATAATATTACTCAGTAAATAATCTGTGTATTGTACCACGATTGGCGAATAATTACGTGCAATCATTTTATCAGGATTAAATTTTATGAAAACCATTATTTTTTTCTTTGAAATGCGATTACACATTCACCAATGAGATCAAGCTCCGATTGGTGGAATGTAATAAAGCAAAATAAATTTTTATTATAGTGAGAAAAGCTTAAACTGTTGCCACTCTTTGAAGAAATGTCAGGAAAAAGCTTATAAAACTAAAACTAAAATATAAAAATGGAAATAAATTAAAAATTAGCCAGAATGGGCACATCTACACATAAACAGCTTTCATAAAAAAAAAAAAAATATATATATATATATCAAAATCGGGCCAGTAGAAAGCTTAAGGCTGATGACTAAAAAAACAACCAGGTCTTTTAAATATATAGATTTTGCACTATTTGTTGTGCAAAGAACATTTGTTATTGATTTGCAAGGCCACACAAAAGTATTTTATTACATAATGGTATATAGGAAGAACATTGTTTGGTGTGCATTTTAATTGTAATGAATTATTTAACATTTTATGAGATTGATACATGTTGCTGAGGAATACCACAAGTGATTTCCCGTATAAAAGAAAGCAGATAGTATTTACAGGGACACACAAAAGATTTTGGCTACTATAATGTATGTGGAATATTGTGTACTATTACATCAAGATCTGAATAATTTTAGGTGTGTCTGTAATTATATTAATAGATTGCACCTATATTCATCATTCAGTCTCTCTGCTCGCATATAACAAACTGCAAAACCAAATCGCATGATGTTTAAAATATATAAATTTAGCGTAATTTTGACAAGTCATTTTAAATTTTATAAAAATCGGATGTATAGGTTAATTAGAGGGACAATCTAAAGTATTCCATTACATTACGATCAATAGAAAAAATAGCTCCGAGTACATTTTAATGATGTTAAACTCTTTCGAATATAATAGAATTGACATGAACCTATGAAGTATATACAGTCGAGTCTATATTAAGAATTCCATAGTTCAGACAAAAAATTCGTTGAATAGAGAACGGCAAAAAAAATTTTCATTTAATGTTTAAATTTTGAAAGAGAACTGTTTTTAGGTGTTTAATAAAGGTTTTGAAATATTTAACAGAATTTTTTTCAAAATCTCAAACATTTTCGCCACTTTTTTTTCCCCCAGTGTCTTATTGATTATTTTCAAAATTATTACTTTATCAGAGAGAGTTATGTTTAAACTTGAAGCAATTTTATGCAAATGCAGTAGAAGATAGCACCAGCAAAGATGACATTTAGTAACAATTCTTCATTCAAATGATCTCTCACAACAAAAAAAGATCTGAGTCACTACAAACAACAAACATCCTCTCTGAGCTCTAAAAGTAATGAGAGTTAATTTAGGTAGATTGAAAGCCTGCTGAAAAACTACCTTTTCTGAAATTTCCCCTTATACCTTTTTTATTCCTGCTTTACTATCCAAACCAAGAAACAAACACCATTTTCAAGACAATAATAGAATAGTTTTATCTTTTAGGATTCTTTGTGATAGTTGCAAATCACCCCACTAGCAAGCAAATGTTTCAATCTTTTCCAACAACGCATGCTCATCTTGGCTAAAACAAAGTAAAGTGTAATCATGCAAAAATATGTTATTCTTGGGGGGGAGGGGGGGGGTTGAATGCCTTTTTTGGGGACATGAGGAATAAGGTAGAGATATGTAGCCATGAAATATAAACCAGAAATCAACGAAAAAAAATTATTCTACAAATAATTTGAAGTGTTTTCTGAACTTATGATAGAACATTTTCGAAAAAATTTGTTAAATGGAGATATATATTTCGCTATATGGAGATTATTTTTAATGTAATCATGAAAAATTAACCGTCCCTATAAAAAATTCGTTAAATAGAAAAATTCGTTGGATGGAGTTCTGTTATAGAGAGACTCGACTGTATATATATACTAAAATTTACATTCTGTACAATCTGTGATGCAAAGAATATTTATTATTAAATTAAAGGGCCACACAAAAGTATCCCACTACATAATGCTATATGGGGAAACATTATTTGGGACGTGTTTTAATTATATTAAACTATTTCACATTTTATGAATAGGATATATGTTGCTGAGGTGTAATTAAAATTACTTCCTGTATATTTACAGGAACACAGAAAAGATTTCGATCACTATACTGTATCTGAAGTACTGTCTACTATAACAGCAAAATCTGAATATTTTTAAAACTTCGTTAGGATTTAACCAAATATTTATTGCTTATGCTTGGTAGCAATTTTGAAATCTATGGACAAGACAGTTTGGTTGAAATGATGAGAAAAACTTTTGAATTAAAATAAATAGGAACTTATTTATGCATTGTAATAGCATAAAACTCTTATCAACTTTTGAATAAATGATCAGAGATCTTCAAGTGTCAGAGAAGAAGTTAATAAATGTGAAATTCTTTGATGTCATAATATAATCAGGAATACACAGCCAAGTTTTCAAAAGATAATGGAAATCCTGAGAAAGATGACTTATTAGAATTATCCCAACTTGATGCTGTCTTTTCTAATCTATCAAGAAACCACCATGAAGAGTATTTCTTTTCTTAAAGGTGTTATATAATATTTTCAGTATTCTAAAGTATACTTTTAATAAAGTTCACAAGCAATTACTTACTTAATTAAAAAGATAGAAAGCTTTAAATGAGTATACTTATTTTTTCTTACATGGCACGGGATCAAATAGATAATTGACAATGGATTTTAAAATATTTTTATCAATAATAATTTACATTTTTTTTATTGCCATTGTAATGTTTTATCTGTACAATATATGTAATTTTTCTGCAAACTAAATATGAATAATTAAACAACTTTTTTTTTTAAATGAACATTTTACACTACTTGACTGTATAATATTGCATTAAAATAATAACTGTAAATAAATGTGTTGCTAATTCTAAATGTAACAAATTATACACCCATAAACAAATTTGTTTACCAAAGGCTTGTAGTTTGCCGGAATGGAAATCATCAAGTAATTGCAATAACCCCTGTTCCATTTGTCGAAAATCTGTTGTATCTATAAAGAGACAATGAAAAACATTAAAAAGATTAAACAAAGAGTTGCTTTTAAAAAATAAAGTAAACATGAAAAATAAAACAAATTATATAACAATGACTTAATAGTCTGAAACTTATAAATTTTCAATCATTAAGTTTAAAGCACATTAAAATAGAGATATACAACAAGTAAACAAAAATGTTGGTACACAAATGTGTTGAGAAGTGTTTAATAACTACAGTTGTTTTGTCTGTGCTACCACAAAATTAATATCAATTATTAACCCAGTAGCAGAAAGTTCAAGACGAAAGACTAGCATCACAGATTTTTTTTTTTTTTTTTCTCTTTTGCCCATTTATTTTCCACTGAACCTTTATTTTGCTTTGCTTTACATTTATTTCCTTATTACATAATACAAAAACTTAAGATTATTGTTAATAAAAATTAATAAGATTTATAAAGATGGTACAGGATTGTTTGATAAATTAATCCTTCGATTGTGAAATATTTTACCTGAATATTATTTTCTGCCCCTGAAGTATCTGTTGCAGACACTTGAATAATCTTCTAGAACTGGGTCATGAACCCACTGAGCATTTGACCAGGGGTGCAGAATATGTTCAATCCGGCAATCTAGGATCAGGGGGGGGGGGGGAGATTTTGCAGAAAAATATACAATTGATTTCGATTTTAACAATGAATTACATAATTCCTAGAGACAGAAAAATCTGTATATGGTGACTTTCACACAGTGGCGTAGCTAGGATGGGTGACACCCGGGGCGGATGTACGAGTAAATGGTAGCACCCCAGGTGTCATCATGGTGTCATTCTCACCCCCCCCTCCTATCTGTCATATTTTTCGATCACAATTATACGTTTTTATATTAAATGACCATACCATTCCTTATTTACCTTTTGTCCTCCTGCATAAAAAAAAAAAAAAGGAACGACACATTATTTAACTTGTAGTCCACATAAGTATATTTGGTGTCTATAATGTAGAAAAAAATTCTTTCTTTTAAAATTTGCTTTTGCTACGCACTCGTTGGATAGGTAGGTTTTTGTTCGCAGGAGGATGTCTTATTTAGATATACCATTCTATATAAAATTTCGCATTCTCAAAGAAAAGAAAACTAACTCTAATGCGTCGTGCGTTAAAATTTTCATTTTATTTCAGAATTCCTTTCCAAAATCTTAAAAGATTATATTTTTATTTGCAAATAAAGGTTGGGTGTCACCCCCTTAGAGGGTGACACCCGGGGCGGGCCGCCCCCCGCTAGCTACGCCACTGCTTTCACAAAATCAATCTCAGAATAATATGCACTATATGTGCGTAAGTTGAGAAATTTTGGGAAAAAAAAATCTATATCTATGGTAATACAGAATTTATATAAGCCTATAACATATAAAATTTTGGGGGAAATTTCATATGGATTTGGGGAAATGTTGGAACTAAAACCATTTTTTTACCCTAGCATCTGATGGCTTTCTTTACACTAAACAAATGTAGGAAATATGTTTTTTGATAAAATCCAATTCAATTTAAATTTCCCCTTGCAGTTTTATGCTACAATAACTTTTATTCATCCTACTTCATAAAACATAATTCTGTTAAAAAAAATTTGTTGTTAGCTAACTGAAGTTTTTTTCAGGTAACAGAAAATTATGCGACATGAGTTAGAGGATTGTTTAGTGTAAGATATTCCCTGTTTGAAATGAAGTGTTTAGCCTTAATGCTTTCTTTAAAGAAACAATCACATTACTTAGATATATTATAGAATGACCATTAATAATTTGAAAAACTTGTTCTCGAGGTTGTACTTCTTGAAACACAGGTTTGTGCAAAGTGAAGAGAAACAGATGTAATGGTGCCAAGCACCAAAATTACCCTCCCCTCCCAAAAAAAAAAAAAAAGAAAAAACAATCAGAAAAAATTATTAATCTTTTTGACGTTTTGAAAACTAGAGATTTGCTAATGAAGGAGTTTTCATTAGCATTTACACTCTGTGACATTCTTTGATATTTTTTTCTGCTTTTTATGAAAAAATATTATTATTATTATTTTTCCCATTTGCAGTTACATTTTTAAAGAAAAACTGATATCACTTTAATTTTGTATCCTTGAAATAATGCATACAAAAACAAAAAACAAATAATATTAGGAAAATATGGATACACTTATACTGCTTCTCAATGCATACATTCACATATTAGAGTGTAATATATGAACATTTTAACTGCATGAGTTGGTTATCAAAAACTTGTCGATATAATAATTAAAATTTTAGATAATATTAAAATGTATAAGAAATTTAAGCAGATTGGATACCTTGCGAATTGACGAAGTTATGAATTTCTTGTCCTTCAACCCTTCCTCCTCTTTTTTTTTTCATTAAGATTTGATCCTTTCAAAAACTAGTCACAGTAAACATTGTAGATAGTATTAAGGAGATTTATAATCAGTTTAAGTGAATTTGATATCTTGAGAATTGACAAAGTTATGAATTTTTCTCTTCCTAAAAACTTATTTGTTTCACCCTTTCAGCCCATTTGTCGAATTTTATTAAAAATCTGTGATACATAAATTTTTGGACCTTTCCCTAGAAGTAATAATAACTTTAAACTGATTTGATACATATTATAACTATGAAGTTATGAGATTATCTCATTTTTCACAAAACCCCTCTCTATTTTCACCCCCTTTGTCCAGTTTTGCTCATTAACGAATATGACTGAGATTTTCTATCCCAATTTTATGTGTGAGTTTGGAAGAGATTTGTACAGAGTTACAAAAGTTATCGTGACCAAAAAATGTGATATACATAAAATTTTGAACTTGAGTAAAGGGGTCGTTCTAGGGGGAGGGTTCCAGGGGTCAAGATTGGTGCCCAGTAGCAGATTCTTTATTGCAGACTATAACACAAGTTGAAACTTTAAAAACAGCCTGCAGAACCAGATCCCTCACATTAAGTTACATGCACTCAAACCTCCCAAGTCAATTTCAAAAATATGCATTAAAATATTTAATTGCTATAAAGGACGTTAAATACTAATAAAAACATTAAAAGATCTTAATAATTTTTACATGTTTCGATTGAATTTGCTCAATCATCATCAGAAAAAGAAAATACAAATAAAATAAACACAAAGATGGAAAATGACAAAAAACTATTACAAAAAATTTTGTAATTTTTTTAATCGAAACATGTAAAAATTATTAAGATCTTTTAATGTTTTTATTAGTATTTAACGTCCTTTATAGCAATTAAATATTTTAATGCATATTTTTGAAATGTTTTTAATGGGCGTATATGAAAACTTCTATTTATAATTAATGCCTCCCAAGTCAGAGCTTGAAAATTCTAAAAATTTTAAGGTTCCCAGATGGGAATCTACATAAAAAATTTGGTTCCCTGAAAAAATTATGTGTGACTATTTTGACGAAATTTGCCATTTTTAGGAAATTTTTTGTTTTTTTTCACGATTTTTTGAAGAAATTTGCCTTTTTTTGATATTTTTAGTAAAATTTGCCATTTTTGCTATTTGTTTGACAAAATTTGCCTTTTTTGCAATTTTTTTAATGAAATTTTCATTGTTTTCCGCTATTTTTTGACGAAATTTGCTGGATTTTTTTGTAACTTTTGATAAAATTTGCATTTATTTCTGCTATTTTTTGATGAAATCTGTTGTTTGTTTTTGGTAATTTTTCTATGAAATTAATGTTTTTTCATGAATTTTTTGATGAAATCTGTTGTTTTTTCAGTAATTTTTCTACAAAATTAGTGTTTTTCATATTTTTTTTTTTTTTGATGAAATTTTGCCATTTATTTTCACGATTTTTGATGAAATTCCCATTGTTTTCAGTGCTATTTTGACAAAAGCTGCTTTTTTTTCGATATTTTTTTGACAAAATTTGATATTTAATTGTGAATTTTTTTTAAAAAAAATACCATGTTAAGGAATTTTTTCATGAAATATGTTGTATTATCGCATAAAATTTACTGTTTTTTAAATAAAATATTCCCCTTTTCAGGATTGTTTGTTGAAATATGCTGCTGTATTGCGATTTTTAGACGAAATTCGGGTTTTTTTTCTATAATATTTAGACTAAATTATGCATACCACGGGACAGCTATGTTTTGCATAGGTTACATGTTACAACACGTCCGGCATCGCAGGCGGCCATGGTGACTTGTTAGGTTTCCGGATGGGAATTTGAGTGAAAAAATATACATTCACAGAAAGAATTTCCCTGGGGAGGGGGGGGGGGGTAAACGCTATTTTTTGAGCCCTGCAAGTATTTGTGATATTAACATTAAAGAAAAGTACTTTTGTCCTCACAATTTTTAACAACATCCTATATTGTCCGAAAGGGGAAGAAAAACTACTCCCGACACCATGAAGTTTTATTTTCAGCGCTTCCTTGACAAAATTTGCCATTTTTTCATGAACATTTTACAAAATTTGCCATTTATCATGATCTTTTGACAAAATGTGTCTTTTTTCCACGATCATTTGAAGAAATTAGCATTTTTTTTGCGATTCTTTGACAAAATTCACATTTTTTTTTTAGTGATACCTGGATGAAATTTCTGTTTTCTTGCATTCTTTTGACAAAATTTGCATTTTCTTTTTAGATCTTTAGCCAAAATTTGCCTTTATGTAATCTTTGACAAAATTTGCAATTTTACTGCAATTTTTTGATAAAATTTGCCATTTTTTTCTTTTTTTTGGGGGGGGGGGCAATTTTTTGAAGAAATTTTGCCTTTTTGTGTTCCTTTGACAAAATTTGTGTTTTTTCTTTGAAGGGTACATGAAATTGATTTTTTTTAACGATCATTTATTGAAATTTTGCGATACATTTTATGCCCGAATTGGAACAGCTTTGGTATTTGCACCCAGTCCGTCTTCTTGTTCTTTTTCTTGGCATGAAAAACCCGTTTTTGTCAAGTGGTCATTTATAGCCACTTTAGGCTGGAAGGAGGAGGGGAGTCATAATTACCAAGTGGTAAAAAAACTTTTAAATAATAAAGTAAGGCAAAAACTGTTTTTTAAATACATATATAATTGACAATAAAAATCACAAAAAAGCATTTTTAAACACTATATTCACGGGAGGGGGGAGTCGTAATGAGCAAACGCTAAAAAACTTTAAAAAAATAAAGTAAGGCAAAAACTCGTTTTTAAATACATAAATAACTGACAATAAAAGTCACAATAAAGCATTTTTAAAGCCTACATCCACAAATTAAACACCTAACAATCGTATTAAGTAACCTAAGCAGACATTAACAGTAAAAACACATAAAAAACACATTAAAGCAATCTCTAACCGTACATTCAGAAAAGAAAAAGAATATATACATAATACATACCCAAATACATAACCCCACTTTTTAATAATATATCATACGTTCTAGCACCAGACATAATTTCATAAGTGACCAAAAGCACTTCCTCTAATGTCATATTGCTATTACTGAATAATGAGCCAAATCTAAAAGTCACTTCCTAACTACACTTTTTCCTCTTTCAATTTTCATCAACCACATGATTCCAACAAGCTTGAGAATAACCATCAGACACTTTCTTCCGCCGAATGCTAACATTTCCTTGACAATTAGGACAAACAATACTTGGTTTAATTAAACCGACCATCCTAAAAAAAATCTATCGATCTCTAAACATTTCTGTACAAAAATGCCAAGTCGGACTCGGACTGCCATCTTTACCCACAATAAACCTATTAGTAATTTATTACTACGTAGACGGGAGAAAAAAATTTAGGTATGCCAGAACATTAAAATCAGCGAGGTTACATTAGTGCCAAGCATCACCAAAAAACATGGCGTACGATCAGGGGTGAATAACAAAGGGTAGCCCCCGAATTTTCAAATTTATGATCGATATTTTTTAATTTTTGGAAATGATTGCCTTAATTTTTCAGAAAATTCAGAACAGAATTGTTCCTGGTTTATAGTTTAACATATCATATAGTATAGCTTCGTCAATCGCATGTGGCGTGGATAATTTCTAGCAAACTTTTTTTCTCTAAAATTTTAACAGTTGAAAAATAGTTTGCAGACCTTCTCAAAAGTCTGTAACATGCATTGCACCAATTCTGCACCCAGGGATTGGCGGGGACGTGCAAATATTTTTCTGAAATTCCAACATATGAGGGCAATTCCATGCTACAGAGGACAACATGTTAAAAAAATAAATATCATATATTAATACCATTTTGCTACCATACCCTTATAAAAAGTGTGTATTTTCTTATTCATCATGTTAAAATTTAATAAAAATATTATTTTATATATCTTTTCTAAAATAATTGTGACATCACTGTTTTACTATATGAAGAGCAGTTTTACAAGGAGAATCAGTCTCAAATTTTGCATACAAATCAATTAGATAAATGCATTTTACAATTTATTATTATTAATTAATATGTTTTAAGAGTAAATAATTAATAAATAAGCTTAAATTTATTTTATTTTGTTTCTATTTAGCACTTATAAATTAAGCCTAAATCTGTGTAACATCAGTCACAAAAATCTACAATTGTTTTTATTACTCAAAATATTTTAAACTATAAAGGGTAATAAGATATATTCTCCTTCTTTATAAAATTATTAAGAATGTTAATAAATTAAATGGGGTATAACATAAATACATAATAACTTTAAACATATTTAAAATGTGTTACATCAGTCACATCGTCATGTCAGTCACAAAATGTAACATCACTCACACTTATTTTTATGTTCTTTGTCATATCTTATTCCCAAGAAATAATGTTTAAAATGGCCTTGGTTACAGTAGAAAGACAAAAAATAAGGAGACAAAACTTAAAATTAGAAAAAAAAAAAAAATATGAAAAAAAAAAAAAAAAAAAAAAAAGGTAAAAGAGAAGATAGTCTGTCAAAATTACCAAACGGAGTATAGAAATGAATAAGAAAGGAAATGAAAGAAAATGTTAAGAAAAGAGTTGAAAAATGCTGAAAATTGAAACAGAAAGTATCACATAGTTCTGAGAATTTAAATTCTTCTTTTAAAAACTCTAATGCTTTTGGAAAAGCCACAACCTGTGTGAAATGTAACTTGCTGTCTACACCTATGTGAAGAAAAGTTGTCATAAAATCACTGTTTCAAACAGAAATAAAGATAGCATCTACAGCTGTCCACCTGATACTAAAACCAGAAGCTTGCCTTTAATAACAAGAGAGTTTGTTACTGTTTTATGAGAGCTGTAGCACAGCATCTGCTGCAACAGTTTCAAACGTAAAAGTGTAAGAAATTTTACCTAGGATAATAATATAAAATCATGAAAATAAAAAAATCTTTTCAAATGCAACTTTAATTGAAGGGATAAAACTCAGTCATTTCTTTGAAGTAGTCAATGGAAAAACTGAAAGACAATTATTTTCTGATGCAGTGAGACCAATCACTTACACAGACAAATCAGTCCGTTCCATAATGTCAGTTGGAAATAAACTTTTTCCTGGAGAAGAAAAGTCTACTGCTGATAAAGAATATCTTGCCAACACTATGATCCAAACTGGAAATTATTGGAATTGACTTCTGCAAATCGATGAAGTCTTTTATTCATAGGTAAGCAAGTAATATGGAGGAAACTTAAAATACACAATGTTGTGAACAGGGTTGGAAAAAAACCAGGTTTTTTAAAAAAAAACCCAAAAAAAACTGGTTTTTTTTTGGTTTAAACCAGGTTTTTTTGGTTTAAACCGGGTTTTTTTAAAACATCCGTTCTTATTATATATACATGCATATTTACTGATAAAAACAGACATTACTGGTTTATAAGCAGTGTAGCTTCATTTAAAATAATTTAAATTAATAATTAAACTGAATTTATGCTGAAAATTGAAAAAATTCATTTTTCAATTTAAACAGTTTTAGCAAACAGCCTTATGTTGAAAGTTTTGATTGTTCATTACAGTGAACCATTGATGCCCTGTAAATCTTTATAAACAATCTTTTGATTACTAATAATAAACATTTAGATGTTTTCTTTTCCACAATTATTCAAATAATAAATTACAAATACTTCTTAGGATTTTTTCTTTCTGAGTGACAATTTGAAGTTAACATTTTTAGTCGCTAGATTCAGTAGATAGCAGAGGGAAAAAAATTATTATTAAAATGCTATAACTAGCAACCAGTCTTTGCTTTTAATTCTTCAAGATAATCTCCCAAAAGAAAATTTATTTTACAGCTTGTGCAAAATCTTAAAAGATCATTGTGTTACATTATTAATTGCATTAAATAATCTGCAATATTAAAAAAAAAAAAAAAAAAAAAAAAAATTAAAATATTTTATACTAAATATTGAATCTATTTTATCTTTGATCAATTCACATGTTTAAAGTTTTTTTTTTTTTTTTTTTTTTAGAGCAATAGATATGTTTACCAATGCATACTGATTTTAATCCTATGCATAAAAAAAATGACTTAAACCTAATATATCTAATGCTTATTGCTGAAATAAAGTGTTAAAAGTAGAAATTATTTATATTCAATAATCTGAAACTTGTAAATTATAAAGAAAGAAAATGTCATTAGATTTCTTCTAAAAAACAATAGAAATTATTTATATCTAATAATCTGAAACTCATAAATTATAAAGAAAAGAAAATGTCATTAAATTTCTTCTAAAAAACAATTTGCTCTTTTTTTTTCTTTTTTTAGAAAGAAAAAACAATTTGTTTAATTCTATGCATAAAAAAAGTCCTAAACCCACTATATATAATACTTATTACTACTGAAATGAAGTGTTAAAAGTAGAAATTATTTATGCCCAATAATCTGAAACGCGTAAATTATAAAGAAAAGAAGAAAATGACATTAGATTTCATCTAAAAAAACCAATTGGTTTTTTTGAGAAAAAAACCATTTGGTTTAAACTGTGGTTTAAACCGTGCCAACTCTGGTTGTGAATGCTTGTGGTTATTTTAAATTCAATAGCATGCTTTATATTTGAATAATTTGTTTTATATTACCTATTTTGTATGTTAGATGCAATAAAAATCTTTGTTTTTTAAGCAGTTTGGAAGAGTAACATCAGTCACGTAAAAAGTGTAACGGCAGTCACGGGTCTTTTTTTTTTTTTTTTTTTTTTTGCCATTATTTATATGTTTTTGGATGCAAATTAGTTTTTGTTTCCCATTAATTAGAAATATTTTGTAACTAAGTAAAAGAAACTATAACATTATTATCGATAGAGGAAGGAGAATTTCAAAATAAAAAAAAGAATGTTTTACTTAATGTCCTTTTTCTGTAACATCAGTCACATTTTAATTTTCTTATCTAAATTGCAAAATATTTTGTTTATACCCATTTTTTTATTTTCATAATAATATTAGGCTACTAATGTATAGATCATATCATTTTCAAAAAATTTAAAAAACATTTAACCATTGAACAAAAATATGTAAAATTAAGAAACTATCTCAAACTGTAACATCAGTTACCATGGAATTGCCCATGAAAGGAAATAAGTAGTATTTCTTACAAAATCTACCTAAAATAAGACTCTCATTGATAAATTTCTTGCTTTTATTTTCATTATTGGATTTTTATCAGTTCTGATTACTGAAATGATAATTTAATATTATAACAGATTTAAAAAAAAAAAAAGATAACTTTTCTGTACCTTATTATTAGTAAAAAAAAAAAAAAAAAAAATTGCTTTTTCAGTTGCTAATTATTTTATTGTAAATTTTCAGAAAATTAGTCTTCCCCTCCTCCTTCTACTATCTAAACTACAAAAAAATAAATAAATAAATAAATAAAAATCTGTAGACTATATGTAATTTATTTTTATCCCAATATGGAAGTTTATGTTATCAATTTGCATTTGAAACTGTTCTTAGCTTAGCTAGGCAGAAAGGAATAAATATTAAGGAGAGTCGATGCACTTTTTTTTTTACCTGTGTAAGGCAAATATACTTGAGGCAACACAAATGAATCATACAATAAATGGTCAAATGCGAATACTACTCAACATTAATGTTTTTTTTTTTTTTTTTTCAAGTAACATAATTAACTCCCTTATCCCCTTCCTAAATATATTTGTAAATGTTTAATAATGTGAAAATATGTGGGTCAATAGTCTTTATTACTTCCCACAATTTGAGCTTTCCATGTTTCATAGTTTATGAGTAAAATGGCTGTGACAGAAAGACAAAAGAGTGATCTTATAATGGTTCTGTTTTCATTTTATAAATACAGAACCCTAAAAATTAATTTTCCAATCTTTCACACACAAAAAAGTTACAGGGTTCAAAGGTTATATTTTAGAAAAAGGGAAGGCCACATTTTTCACTCTAAAGAAAATCCTTTGAAAAATGTCAAACAGGAACACTAGTTGACTTTATTAGTTTTGTTATTTCCCAAGTAAATTAATAACTCATGAAGTAAGAGAAGCATCTGATACTCATCTTTTTCTTGAATTAAATGTAATTTTTTAAATTTATTTATTAATTTTTTATGATGTTTGATTATTTAGGCATCTCATAAAGATTTTAATTCAAGAAAAAGATGTATATTAGATGCTGCTCTTACTTCATGACAGGGTTGCAAAAAAGCCGGCTAAAATTAAAAAAAGCCAGGCCGGTTGGTTTTTATTGATTTTAGCCGGCTTTTTTTGGCCAAAATTGGCTTTTATACCGTGAAGCCTTTTTATTATAAGCAACACAATTTTAAGTGTCTTTTAACTAATTTTAATGATGTTTAATTTACTTTGAGTTGAATAAATTTATTTATTAATATGAAAAATTGGGATTTTAATTATAATTCATTGTGAGAAATTGGGTTATAACCCAAATTTTCAATAATGAAGACATTAATACTAGAATAACACATTGATGGAGTTGCTAGTGGTTTATAGTCAGAATTGCAAATATGTCAGCTAAATTATAAAATGGCCTTACCAAGTGAAGTTTTCTGATTTACATTGACCTTTAATCCTACCCTTGTTTTTCCATTTTTACTGCTTTATAATATTGGTTAGGAGTTACATGTTTTATTACTTAACTAATTTTAAGAGTTATTAAAATGTCATGTCTTATCCGCTATAAACATTTAAAATCATATGTATAGAAAAAACACCATTTCTCACTATTGAAAATAGTATTTCGAATTTTGCATATTTCATAATATATTATATTTCATAATTTATTTCAGTATTCTCAATTAGCATATGCATGAATATATTCATTCATGCAAGTGGGCATACATGCACTTTTAAATAACAAAGAGTTATTTAAAATTTCAATTCAACAAATTTTATTAGAACATTTTTTGTTATTTAATTTTATGTAATTATGTATTAAACTTTCCCCAAGTACTGAATCCTTCCTAATTTCTCTTTCAACATTGTTCATTTTATTTTATGACTTAATCTTTACATATTGACCTGTAACAATGTTCCCATGAATGCTTTGATGTGTTTCATTTTGTTAGTGTTCATTCTAGGCCATTTTTGAAGGATGCAGCATCCTGCCCTTTTTCAAATTTACAAAATGAACCCTGCCCTTTTTAAAAGTAGTAAAATGCACCTCTGATTTTATCCAGAGATTTTTGATAAATATTTTTTTTTATTCCGTAGTATTTCTAAATTTGTGTTCCCAAAAAGGATAGAATTTTTTCATTTCTTTAAGAAAAAGAACATGAAACTATTCAATCATGTTTTAATTTAATTGTATTTCTAATTTTATATCGTAAAATCATTCGGATTAATGTTACTTGATTTATCATATTTAAAAATTATGTATTTTACTGCTTTCTTTTTTCCCCTTCTAAAGGCAATAACAATTTTTTTTTTTCTTGCAAAAGTGCCCTTTTATGATGCAGTAGTGCCCTTTTTAGTGAATAGCACCATGCCCTTTTTATATCTAGAGGGAACACTAATTTTGTCATAATTCCATTAACTATAATTCTTAAGAATGTGTAATATAAGTAGAACAATAAAATATACAAGTTTAAAACACATTTTTTGAGTATATTTTCTTTTTTCAAAGATTTATGTTTTTCAGACAATGCCTTCACAGTTGACTTCTAGCAGTTAAAAACTTATTTATTTGAAAAATTAAATAGAAATTTATAACTTTTTTAGTAGTAAATTATTAAAAATAAATCAATCCAAATTTAATATGGATTTGATACAAATTAATACTTTAAAAATAAAAGCCGGCTTTTTTTAAGTAAATAAAACCAAAAATAGCCGTCCGGCTTTTTTTGGTCCGGCTAAAAGCCGGCAACCCTGCTTCATGAGCTAATAATTTACTTGGGAAATAACAAAACTAATAAAGTCAACTAGAGCTCCTATTTTTTTTTAAATTCAGCAACAATAACTTTATCAAATGCAAATTTAATAATAAAAGAATTATTTGGAAGACAGACTTGATTACAAGAAAATGGCTAAAAAACATTTTTATGTTTCACTGTTCCCCTTTCTTACTTTTTTTCATGGCAGATTTTGTAAGCACCCAATTCAGACGATTCAAACATCTTGTAATCGGCGCTTCCCGAGCATGCAATTTAGTTGAGCTTTCATGATACATTAAAAAGAAATTTTTTTTAATGACAATAGAGTGCTACATAGATTTAAATCGATGATTCTCTCCAAATAGGTCGAAATAATAGTCATGAGGGAGTGATGAATTTTAACAAAATGACCATTTACTTTTTTGCCATTATTTGAATTGAAAGCAGCCTTGGTAGGATTTAACTCATATCTAAATATTTATAATTCAGTAATAATTGATATTTTTCTAACATTTACCTGCATTCAGTAGTCTGGTGAGAGAGTGATGAGGTCCTAAGCCTTCTTCATGACTCCCTCAATAGCCTCTACCGAATACAGGTAAATATTAAGAATTTTAAATTATTACTGCATTATAAGTATTTAGATAGAGCTAAATCCCACCAAGGCTAATTTCAATTCAGATAAAAGGAAAAAAGTAAATGGGCATTTTGTTAAAATTCATCACTCCCTCATGACTATTATTTTGGCCTATTTGGAGAGAATCACCCAAATACTTTTGGGTATTAGCCTATTATTGCATTGGTTTTCTAACTATTCTAATTAACAGGATCTCGTAGATTTATTTTTTTACAAGCACAGCACCTAGAAGTATATAGTACTGAGACAAACAGTGCATATTTTTCTTAAATAAGGGTTTTAGCAATACACTAATACAAATAGATATCTAATTATTACTTAATTAGGAAACTAACATGGTAAATTTTCAAACAGGAAATAAGAAATTATTTAAAATGCAAGTTAGACTAGCTCTAGAAAGCAAGAGGCATGGGTTACAACCTTTTACATTTGATGTTTGAGCAGGTTTAGGGGGAATTCTAACATCTATTTTCTTCTTTCCATGATCATAGAAAGTGCCAGAGCTAGAGAAAGTCATTAAACTCTGCTTACTCGTTTGACTCACAGATAAGGTCGTTGTGGCACCAACTTGTATTTCTGATTGTGATTTTGCTAAGATATTTTCACCCTGACTTGATCGGTTACTTCGGCCCCCACCAACTCCTAAACTAGCCGAAGTACCAACACTTCTTTCTCTACTGGTCATGTTGTACGATCCGATAGAATGACGACTTTCATTGGATAATTTAGGAGGCGGTTGTTCCTTTTCTGGAGAATTCTGTTCAGTTATAACTTCACTTTCTTCACTTACAATAATTTCATCTGGTATAGATTTAGTCAGTATAGTAGTGTCTAGTTCAGTTTCTGTTACACTTTCATCCGTCATGTTTAGAAAACAAAATTCAAATAAATTATAGAGAAACTGAAACTTTAGTTATAATACATAGACATTTTTCTAATACATGAACAACAAAAAGATCGAAGAGTTATCACCAATCAGTGGAAAAAATCCATAACCATTGTGTTCAACGAAATAATTTCAGAATGTTTACTTCCAAGTTAATCAAAAATACGAATACTGCAGAAAACACGTCCAAGAGAAAACACAAATCCCATTCAGGAACAGTAAACCATGAAAACAACAACACAAGAAGAGCAGAACACAACTGAACCCGAAAGTGAAATTTAATCAAAAGTTGAGTTGTATGAAAAGTGCACATTCACTGCATTGGCTAATCCCGCCATTGAAAAACATGCAGTGCCACAATCTGTTTGCGGTCTTTTTAGTAACTTCAAAGTTGAAACTTTCTTCTCATTAAGTATTTTATTTTCTTCCTCTATTTTGATTTATATCTATCTTTTTCAGCCATCTTGTTTCGCCGTTGTTTGTTTTCTTTAAATTATGTGTTTGATTTGATATAATGATTTTTTTAGGTGACTGTGAAAAAGAGTAATTCAAAATGACAGATGCTGGATTTTTTCGAGTAAGTGTTATTGACTCTTTAAAAAGCCTTTTCCTTTACTTTAACATTTGTATATATCTATGAAAAATGTGTAGTTATAATAGAGAATACTATCACTGTTTTTTTAAATTTTACTGTTAATGTAATCTTCTGCTAAATTAGTACAGTTAAACATCTTAAATTATTTTTTTTTTTTAAATGCTTAACTAAAATATAACGCATTTCTTAAAGAATTTGTTATAGATTGTAATGATATTTGTTGTATCACTGATCTCTTACGTGATAATAAAACATTGTTAAATGGGTTTTTTTTTTTGTTTCATATGTATATCGATGCTCTTTTGTGATAGATTATATTCCTCAATATCGTGCAACTGCGTTATGATTAAATATATTTTTCTTCAAATCATCATGCACCGGCATGTATGGCATTGCATAGTGTATCGGGTATCTTCTATATCACTGCAAAGAAAATACCAAATATATAACTGATGTCATAAACAATCAAAATTTTTTTTCATATCTTTTATATAACTCCTTAATATCGGGCCGTGAAAATTATCTTAAAAACTAGTCTGAATGATTTTTCGAACTGTTAACAGTTCACTTATATAATGCTATAGTACCAAAAGAGATTTGTTATTTCTTGAAGTGTTAGCCATCGACAAAATTTGCAATATTCCTGACATCAACCAACGAAATTTGCGATTTTTCGGAACACAGCCAATAAAATTCGTGATTTTTCCATGTCCAATCAACGAAAATTGCCCTTTTTCTGCCTTTAATTAATCAAATACTCTTTTTTCCTCACCCATTAAATGAAATTTGCAATTCTTAACTAGCTCTAACAAAATCTGCCTTTTTATTTACAGAGCAAGATGAAATTCGAAAAAAATTTTCACATAATAAATTGAGAAAAATCACCTTTGTTTCGCAGGTGATCAATGGAATTTTTAATTTTTCGTTCATCATCGCAAATTCTCTGATTTTCCCGTGCCTTGTCAATGAAATTTGCTGTTTTTTTTTTTTTTTCTTGATTGGCAAAATTCCAGATTTTTTCATGCCCGATCAATGAAATTTGTGTTTTTTTTTCACGTGATAAACAAAAAAAGTGATTTTTTGCAACTGATGAACTTAACTTGCAATTTTTTTCCTGCATTATTAACAAAATTGACTATTTTCTCTTGTCTGATCAATGAACTGTATGATTTTTCCGAGCCAAATTGATGAAATTTGTGATTTTTCCAAGCGTCATCGACAAAATTCGCAGTTGATCGATGACATTCGCCAATTTTCCGTGTTCGATCAACAAAATTTGTGATTTTTGTGTGACTGTGTACATTTTCCCATTGTCTGTGACCTATGGACAAAATTGCAATTTTTTTCTAGTTGTAAACTGACTAAATTTGCTAACCACATGTTAACCAATCGCAGGCCACAGGTAAAAATGTTTAATTATATTTATTAATAAGAATATTAAATGACAGGTTTTTAAATTTAATTGTTTATGTATCATTATTATACTTATTAGCTAATAGATTTTATTACATATTAAAGGCACATAACAATTTTTGCATTTTTGAGCTGCCAATTTCCAGTTTTTGTCACTGTCTTGGCGAAAATGCCAACTTTGGTATCTAAGTATTTGAGTAAGAATACAGACTTTTCAATCTGCACAAGTTGGAACCAAAAGTTGTGCATGTTATAGATTATTGCAGATTATAGATAATTGTGTGAAATATGAATCTTTTTTTTTTTTTTTTTTTTGAGTACATTTTAATGTCTTATTCAATATAGCATAAGATAAGAAATCTAATAACTTGATATTCTATTATCCCATAAAATGCAATGTTTCAAGTTCTTTTATTAAGGATTCTTACATTAAGCATTATATATATATATTCAGTCTTATTATGAATACAAATTTTCAAGAATTATTCTTTTAAAAAAATCTAAAGATATGAAGTAGTTTCTTTTTAATTGTTTATTCAAGAATCATTTTTTAATAAATCATTATTATTTTTATTGTAAATGTAAAGAATGAGATGGGGGCTCCATTATAGGTTTAATAAGGAGCCTTTGTCAGATAAACACAATTACCATAACAACATAAATAATCTCACAGTTAAAAGTTTTTTTTCATTCAGTGCTTGCAAGATATATTTAAACTAAGTAATCCCAGACAATAAAGAGTAAAGTAACTTTAGGTATATTATTTTAAATTAGTTACTATTATAGCACAAAATTAGCACTTGCCAATCGTCGAGTAACTTTTAAAACATGCCGATTAACTTTATTGTTGCCACTCGCCAAATTTAATAGACACCACTCGCCAAATGGGATGGTTAAACGATGTATCAATGCCAGTGAGACACGCTCAGGGATGCCGCAGACGCACTATAGCGCATAAAATACGCAACAAATCGGCGATGGAACGCAAAAAAAATGGAGCTTATGCGTCCGGCAAAATGCACAATTTTCGTCAAAAAATTGCAAAAAAGGCAAATTTTATTAAAAAATCGCAAAATAATGAATAATTTTTCGGCAAATTCCGTCAAGAAATTGGCGAAAAAAAGGTAAATTTGTTACAAATTCCCGAAAAAAAGCCGTTTTTTCTCAAAAAATGACAAAATCGCGATAAAACGGCAAATTTGGTCCAAATTATTCACGAAAAACGGCAATTTTTATCGAAACCTCGTGATAAAACATTAACTTTTGTCAAAAGATCGCAAAAAACTGGCACATTTCGTCAAAAAATCGCAAAAAAGACACATTTCGTTAAAAAAATTGCGAAATGATGAATAATTTCTGCCAAATTTCGTCAAAATATTCGCGAAAAAATGGCTAATTTTGTTACAAAATCCCAATAAAAAGGCAATTTTCTCAAAATATCGCAAAAAAAACGACAAATTTCGTCCAAAAATTGCAATAAAGCGGCAATTTTCATCAAAAAAATTGTGATAAAGCGGTAACTTTTGTCAAAAGATCAAGAAATCTCGACACATTTCGTCAAAAGATCGGGGAAAACTAGCATATTTCGTCAAAGAATCGCAAAAAAGGCAAATTTCGTTAAAAAATCGCGAAATAACAAATAATTTCCGGCAAATTTCGTCAAAAAATTCGCGAAAATGGCTAATTTTGTTATAAAATCTCAGAAAAACAGCAGATTTCATGAAAAAATCGCGAAAAAACGACATACTTCGTCCAAAAATCGATAAAAAAGGCAAATTTTGTCAAAAGATTTGCGAAAAAACGACAATTTTCATCAAAAAATCATGATAAAACGGTAATTTTCATCAAAAGATCGCGGAAAGCGACAAATTTTGCCAAAAAAAATCGCTTAAAAAAAGAAATTTCGTCAAAAAAAAGCTTTAAAACGCAAATTTCGTCAAATGGGCACAAGAAAAAAAAAAAGTTAATGCCGGGATAGAATTTTTCTGTTCCAAAAATTAAATTTCCTGATTCCATTTTTTTTTTTTTTTTTTTTTTTCTGCTTTAAAAACAAATTTTCCTGCTTCACAATCTGTTTTTGATTGTTCCAAATCTTTCTGAGTGAATGTAACTTCTGAAAACACCCCTTCATTAAACAAAAATGTACCCCTTTACTCAACAAAAGTATTTTTTTTTTTTTTTTTTTTTTTCAGGAAAAATGTCTTTTTCAATAAATCAGTTTTGTTCCTTTTTAAAAGAAATGCGAACAATAGTGATACTTGTTATCTTCTACAATCAAATAAGCATTATTTTATAATTCAGTTTGTATCTTGCACATTTATTTTTTTTTAAGTAAAGAAAATTTCTCTTAATAGTTTTTAAAAACAATTAATATTGGCTTTAATTATTTGTACATTATTATTAAAACAATAATTATTGCATTTAATTTTTCTTTTGCAAATGAACAAATTTTAATTTTAATTATAAAATTTTAATTTGTTTTGCATTCCGTACCAACGCGAAACAACCGAGAGCTCCTCGCGTGGATGTCGTAGCTGCATGCCGAGTTTTATTCGCCTATAAAAAATCGGCTGATTTAAAATACACATAGCAATTAAATAATGCATTATCAGAACTTATTTAAACATTAGATACGTTAAATATGCCTTTCCAAATAAATACAGCCAAAATAAACTTAATTTAATACTTTAAAAGTTTTTACTAAAAAAGTTCAAAAATCAGCATTTTGGCAAAACTTCAAGCCATTTGCGGCAGGGTAAAGAATTGTCCAAAAAATCTCAAATTTTTTGTGTGAACTGAGTGCCACCAGTGGCCACTTTTCCGCACCCGCCATTATCGAAAATCGAAAAAAAGTTTTTTTCAGCCCACCCTACTGCATAATCGTCTAATGGTGAAATAATCTAAAATTCGATTAAAAGATTATGATCCTGATGCAGCAATAAAACTTTGGTGGGAAGACTGTTAGGTCACGGAGATCTAATGTGAATGATAAACACTAGTGTCAAAAATAACTTTTAATTTCCTTGTTTCTTTTATACATTGTATTAAGTACGTCTAAATATCATCAAATATATGTTTGACTGCAGTCATTTGTTATATTTTTCTATTAGATGTAATGCCAGTTTTTGTTTAATCGAATCGCAAGTAAAAGATATTAATAAATTACAATGTTGATAGTTAAAAAAACACAATTTTGTATGAAATGTTATGAATTTTCTACTGGCCAGTGATTAAAAAAAACTGGCCAGTGAAAAAAAAAAAACTGTGTACTGGCCAGTGGCCACTGGGTAAAAATGTTAATTTTGACCTATAGTTACTATACTGGGTTTAAGCAATCCTGGCAGGTCTGTTATTTTTTGTTTAAACAATAATTTTTAATTAATTTACTTCTTATTTTTATTTTAAGTAGCAATTATATTTTATTGTAATTAGTAAACACAATTAAATTATAAATAGTAGTATATGCATTGCAGATACTTAGGAGTCCTTTGTTGAATTAGAAATTTTATTTTTTGCAGGGCACAAGTGCCGATCAAGATAATAGATTCAGCGATAAGCAGAAAAAGCTGCTTAAACAATTGAAGTTCAATGAGATCCTCAATAGAAAGGTAAATATTGGATGAAAATAGCTTTTTGTTGATAACATTGGTTTTTAAAAGTGTTTTAATCTATATCACGATCTGAAAACAGTTCCATTTTAGAATTGTGTAAGAAAAGTCATTCCTTTAATAACAATAATAATGACATAATTGCTTTAGAATTTACTTTTACTGTAGAGGTCAAAAATTTATTTGTCTGTTTGCTTAATTTAACTAACGCAATAAAATTTTCATATATGCTAATGTCCTTCTTTTTTTAAATTAAAAAAAAATTGTACTTTCAACCAGAAATTTGTTTAATGAATGGAATTAAGTGATTTTAAAGTGCCTATCATATTTAATGCAACACACATTTAATTAAACTAATTTTCTGGGTTAAAGTATGTTTTTTATTTTTAAAAAGCCAGAGATTGGCAAGTATGAATATTTATTAATTTGTGTCCAGCAAAAGGCTCTCTGATTTTAAAATTAAATAACTCAGAAACTAAGATCAATAGAAGAAGGAAACAAGTAGTATGTTCATTTTGAAAGATGTAAAATTCTGATACAATAGTTTCCAAAATTAGTTACAAATTTTATCAGCAGGTGACATTTTATAGTGAAGTCACGGTACAGAGTCAGAGAAATAGGCTGTCCTTTGTTCCAATCATTGACTACTCTGACTGTTACTAGAATTTCTCAATTTTGCAAATTGCATAATTTATATTTTCTAAAAAAAAAAATGCAAGAAAAGTAAATTATTAAATTTTTAATGAATAAAAATTGAGGTTTCTCTACCAGTTCAAAATTATTGAAAATTTATCTTTATGCTCAACTAATATTCTATTAAAGAGTTATACTTAAATTTCAAATGTATTTTCTAGGCATAACTACATTTTAATTTTAATTGAAAATTTTCTGAATAGAAAAGATTCTGACTTATATATATTTTTTTCTTCGCCAATTTTCAAACTAAAAATATTTAAAAAGTGTATTTTATCATAAAATTATTTTATTTGTTTTCATCTTTTTAATTTTGAGAGAAATTATTCAACAATATCATGTTATACAAAATTATCTTTTTATCAGAATTATGAAACATTTTACTAGAAATAGAGAAATAATATATACTGATATTTAAGTTTTATTTTTCTTTTAATTCCAAGTTGATGTCAATAGTAATAATAATAATAATAATGTTTTGCCACCTAAAGATTTGCCTCTAATATAATTTATGAATAATTTGCTATCTTTTTTTAATTCTAGGTTGATATGAATAAAATCAATCTTGATGTTGTGAAACCATGGATTGCTAAACGTATCACAGATATGTTGGGAGGAATTGAAGATGACGTTGTTGTTGAATTTGTATTCAATCAGTTAGAGGCTGAAAAGGTGTGTGTGCTTATATAGTATATTTCTATATAATCAATCATAAGAATGTTGTATTTATGTTTCTGGAGTTTAAATATCTTTTCAATTTTGACAAAATGTTATATCCATTTAATTGAAAATTTTCTGAACAAAAAAGATTATTCTTATTAATTACTATAAATAATACATAAAATTACATTAAAAATTGTTTTCATCAGAATTTGAAGTAAAAATGTTCAGAAAATGTACTTTTTCATAAAATTTTTCCACATTTATTGTTTTCTTTTAACTTCTTTCGTAATGCATTGTTTTTACTGTGTGTTTATGGCAATGTAAAATAAAAAATATTTTTTGCAAAGAAAATGTAATACGGAAACAATAACTCTTAAAACTAGCAAAAGCCATGCTTTATGTTTGGATTCGCGAAGCATTATTTCATTAGATAACTATTTGAAAGTACAGTATAGGATCCGTTATCCGGCGTCCCGGTATCCGGAACGCTCCGAAAACCGGAATGCAAATCGGTAACTTTTTTTCAGCAATGCCGCAGAAGCGCTATACCGCGTAAATGATGCAAAAAATCGGCGACGGGATGCAAAAATTAGCTCTTACGCGTCCCTTGAGGCATGTAATTTCGTCAAAGGATCGCGAAAAAGCAGCAAATTTCATTAAAAATCACGAAATAACCATATATTTCGGCCAATTTTGTCAGAAGATCCACGAGAAAATGAGTAATTTCACCTCAAAATCCCCATAAAAAACAGATTTCCCAAAAAGATCGCGTTAAAACTGCAAATTTTGACAAAAGATTCACGAAAAATGGCAAATTTCAACAAAAGATCGCGAAAAACAGCAACTTTCTTCAAAAAATCGCCATTAATGGCAAATTTGAAAGATCATGGAAAAAACAGCAAGTTTTGTCAAAAAAATCCCAAAAAAAAGGCAGATTTCGTCAAAAAATTCTTGAAAAACGGCAAAATTCGTTAAAAATCAAGAAATAATGACTAATTTTCGGCAAATTTTGTCAAAAGATTCGCGAGAAAATTGGTAATTTCATGTCAAAATCCCCAAGAAAAACAGATTTCCCCCATTGGGGAAAAAAAAAATATATATATATATATATATATTTATATATATAGTCCGAAAAGTCGCAATAAAACGGCATACTTTGACAAAAGAATCGAAAAAACAGCAAACTTTGACAAAAGAGTCGCAAAAATCGGAAAATTTCAACAAAAAATCGCAAAAAACGGCAATTTTCATTTAAAAATCGCAATAAAAGGCAAATTTCTTTATCAGATCACAAAAAAAAATGGCTCATCTTAAAATAGAATTAAGGTATATAGCAATAAATTAAGGCAATATTATATATATTATATAGCATAATTATAGCAATAAATTAAAGTATTTACATGTATTAGTATTCATATTTACCTATTTATGAAATTATTTCATGCATTTCTTATACTTATGGTAAAGTGTTCCGAATTACGGAAAAACCCCTTATCCAGAATGCCTTGGGTCCGAAGCATTCTGGATAACGGATCCTATACTGTAACAATATTTTTTTTTATTATTTGGTACTACTTGATTATCCCACCGATCAAAAAGGTACCGCCAATAAAAGATTAATGCCAATAATGATGATAAAAAATGTCACATTCATGTAACATTAAACTCCTATTATGTGTTCGTTACGCCATCAACTGATTTTTAATATGAAGTTTTATTTGTATTCTCATTAATTTATTTGTTCTTTCATTATTTAAAAAAAAAATTAGATCAATTCGTTTAATTTGACTAATAGTTTGGCAATTTGTATAACTTGGTGAATTTGGTTAGATTTTTGGTCGACGGGATAACCAAGTAGTACAGAAAAATGTACTATGATATAGTATCTATGAAATGAGGTAATAAAGTACAAAATTCTGTAATATCTTGATGAAAATTAATAGTTTGTCCACTGTATTCAAACTGACCCCCTTTAAGGCGATAAACCGTAATAACTGGATGAATTTGGGGATTATTTTCTCCTCCACAAAACTTAATTTCTTTATTATTTAGGGACGTGGATCAGGATCCATATTATTAGCTACAGAAAAAAAAATGGTACAGAATTGGTTATCCCGTCGACCAAAAAACCATCGCCAAACAATAAGATTACATGCCAGTAATGGATGATTGTAAATGTCACATTCACATGACATTAAATACGATACACGTTTGTTATGTCATCATGTGATTTTTAATTAAACTTTTTATTTGTATTTTCGATTACGCTTTAAAAATTAATTTGTTCTTCCATTATTTAAAGTAAAAATTATGGCAGTTTATATAATTTGGCGATTTGTATAACTTGGCGAAATTTGTATACGGGATAACCAAGTAGTACCAAAAAAGCATTTAGTTCATTATTTACTATATATTTATGGCAAGTCTTAGAAGATCTGTCAGACTGAGTATGCATGCCAAACCAATGACGATAATAAATTTTACAAAAATATAATTTAAATTTTTGCTGTGCATCTTTGAATTTTAAAGCACTTTTTCTGAGCACATGCATTCTCTGTCAGAAGAGATTCGTTTGGACAAAGATGTCATGTATGCACCACATTGGTGCTATTTTTTTTTTTTTTTTTTTTTTCAGACGGCAATGTCATATACCCACTGGGGTATTTAACTGATGACAAAGTATCGTAATTTTGCTCAACATGTTAACCTGGATGCTGTTTATTGAGAAGAGTTCCATATTCTGTTCTGATTGGTGTTATTGGTGAAAAAAATCGAAAATGGAAACGAAAAGCCATTTTGGCAACTTATCAAATTTCTCAAGATAGTTAAAAACATGAATTTAAATAATTTATAAGCATTTATTTATTTAATAAACGTTATGTATATATGTCACATGCTAAAAAAAAAAAAAAAAAAAAAAAAACGTTGTTTACATAAATGTTTTTATGAATATACATTTTAGATACATCTCCCTCTATATGAAATTATATATAGAGATGTGCATACATAAATACATACATACATCTATAAATAAATATTATGTACTTATATATGTATTCATAATTTTGTATATTTCATATATTTATTATATATGCCAAATTAAAACAAAAGCTATAAATTTTTATGAAAAAAATGCAAAAATAACCATAAAAAACAAATGAATTAAGTCCATTCCAGTAGTGAAAAAGCAACCCTAAATGTTGGAGATCGCAACCACATCAATTCTTTTAATGCGAAAAAAAAAAAAAAAAAAAAAAAATCAGAACAGGATATAGAACTCTTCTCTGTTTGTTTATTAATAAATTGTTTACTTACTTTTATTTTCTTTTTTAAAATTATATATATTGTTTTGTTCTATAGGTATTAATTAAACTAAATTTATTGTTATTCCCTTTTTAAAAAATTATATAATAGCTGGTTTTTGAGAACGAGATTTTGCTTATTGGTGTCGTAAAAAATCGCGCCAATGTGGTGTGTATATGACATCTGTGCCGTTGTTTTTTACACCGATGTCTAGCCTCTTGCCTTAAAGCTATATCACAGGGGTAATTCTCGTCCGAAAATTTGAAATTGGGTTATCAGTTCTGCATAGTTGCCAACTTGTACGGTTTTGCCCGCAGAAAAAACAATTACGTAGAAATGCAAATTTCGTGAAAGGATCGCCGAAATAGCATACAGTTCGTCAATATTTCGTGAAAAAAGGACAATTTCGTCAATGTTTTTGTAAACGAACTTTGTCAAAAGAGCGATAAAAAACGCGAATTTCCTGTGCGGATCGCGGAAAAAACAGCAATTTCACCAAATATCGCAGATAAAACGCTGATTTCTTCTGAAGAAAGCGGGAAAACAACGATTTCGTCTAAAGATTGCTGATATAACGCCGATTTCGTTAAAAGATCGTGGGAAAAAATGCTGTTTAAGGTAAAAGATTGCTTAAAAATATTTTGTCAAAAGAATATTTAAAAAAATTCGCCGATTTCATCAAAAGATCACAGAAAAAACGTAGATTTCATCAAAAAATCGCAGGAATAAAACACCGTTTTCAAGAAAAAATCGCGTAAAAATGCAAATTTTGTGTAAAGATCGTCAAAAAAATGATGATTTCACTTAAAAAAACATGGGAAAACGCCGATTTCGTCAAAAGATCGCAATAAATCGCCGATTTTACTAAAATATTGCTGATTTCGTCTGAAGATAGCAGGAAAACGCCGATTTTGTCCGAAGATCGCTGAAGGGGGGGGGACTCACGACCCCCCCCCCCCCCACAATTTCCGAAAATGCGATGTGAATTTCTGGAAAAAAAAATTTCAACCAGAATTACCCCTCCTATATCATATTTGTGTTCTTTTCAACCAACATGCGTACGTTTCCTTGACATTTTTTAAAATAGAACTAATACATTCCATGAATTGTTTTTAAACGACAAACTATTTAAAAATAATACTACATACATTAAAATTACATATATATTTTATTTGATTCAATTTTCAACCTTCGAATTCAAATAATTCTTTATATAACAGATTTAACAACTAATTTTATTTGTTTACAATTCTTTTGTTGCCACTTTACAAAAAAAAAAAAAAAAAAAAAATCATAATATAATTCTTTTAGTATTCGTAAGGACGTAAGTGTTATCAGCATAAATGATTTTGTCAGAATAAATAAAATACATTTCATTTATTTAATTAATCATGATTCTATATGTAATTGTTAACTCCATGGTTTACTTTCTCTTCTGAAATTAGACATGTTTTATTTTTTATTTCCAAAAGATGTGTCCGTAATGGAAAAACGTGTAAAATAAATTAATTAAAAAAAAAAAATTAACGTTATTTTGTAATAAAAACAATATTGTGCAAATCTACAGATCATAATCTATTTTTGTGTTTAATTGTAAGTCAAAATACTGAATAGTTTTTTTTTTATAAAGTGTACAACAAAATGTAATTTGAGTGGCCTAGTAGAGGATTCGCTTCGCTCATCCTAACAAAGTAAACTTTTAGTGAATTTTTAATCTCAATATTTATTTTTAAGCTTGTACATTAACTCAAGAGTCTGTCCAGACTTTTCTCACAGGGTCCTGTTTTTGTGAAATTGTGAATTTTTTTCTTATATTTGTGAAAATTCCAGCCAGAATTTTGTGAATTTTAAATTATCGATGTCTTCAGATTCTATTTTTCATATATAAAAAGCTAAGTAATATGCTCTTTGGTGAGTTCAACTGCTTATTTAGAAGCCAGATTTCATTATTAAATGATTAAATTGTGAAAAGTTCAATTTGAAGTTGAAAAAAAAATCTGTGAAAGTGTGAATCTTATCAAATAATTTTGTGAAGGGTCCTACCTAAAAATTTCCTAAACATGTCCCTGGATTAACCTGCAAGGTCTAAAATAATCTGCAGTGCTGCTGGTGCTATGGCAGTGTTAATTCAGACATTTTTCTGCGTCTTTGCAGAAAGGGGGAGGAAGTTGCTCATTTTGAATTACTGAAAACACAAAATCTGAAATCTTCCAGGATGGATATCTCATTGCTTTAGAATGCAATGGCCTCTCACAGATCCCCTGAATTCAACATAGATTTATGGTCAAGAGGTTGAGTGCTTAAAATTCAATGTGCGATGGCAGGCCAAAGTTGTTTTGAGCGAGAACTTTTCATCTCTAAAGACTAACTTTCTTTCTCTTTTCCCGTCTGATTTGTAAACACTGATCAGGTGGAAATTTATGGGAAATAAATAAGCATGTAAGGTTCAGTAAATAATTTATTTGTTATTTATATATATTGTAAATTATTTCAAAATAGATTGTACATTTAAAAACAAAGGAACCTACAGATATGCAGTTCCTTTTAACTCTTTCCAGCACATGCAAAATCTGTTAATAAAATGAGAAATTATCGACTGACACTGGAATTCACAAACAAATTTTTTAGATATTTTGAAATTCTTAATTTAAGCTTTTATCGTAAAAGCAAAATTATACTAAAATATTATTGGTGCCATTTGCAAGTTTGGAATTAAATTAGGTATCCCAGACCGGGCACACTGTGCCAGAAAGGGTTATGGGGCAAATAAAAATATTTCTGTTGTGTTCATTTACATTTTGTACAAATAATGTATTTAAAAATTGTCTTTTATTTAAATTTTCATTGTCTCTTTAAGTTCACTGATTGTATACCTTTTTAAATGTAGTATCCAGATGCAAGAATCATGCAGATTAATCTTACTGGTTTCTTGGATGGAAAAAATGCCAGAGAATTCATGGCAGAATTATGGACTTTGTTAATTAGTGCTGAAGATAGTACTGATGGAATACCTGCTGCCATATTAGAACAGAAAAAAGATGAACTTAAGAAAAGAATGGTATTAATTTCTTTGTGATTTTTTTTTTTTTTTTGGTCAGTTGTTTATATTAGTCGAGGCTGTATTTTATTAATATTCACACATATTTGCCAACTCTATTTAATTTGATAGGATAATTCCATTTTTTTAAAGTGCCTACTGATTTTCATATTACTTTGCAAAAATATCCTATATTGCATGTCCTTAAAAAAAAAAAAAAAAGAAGAAAGAAACTTGTGTAAAATTTGATAAGATACTTTTCCAATAACTGTATTTAAAAATGGCATAAAATTGTCTTCAAAATGTAAATTGCATTTTTCATATACAAATTTTAATGAATGAAAGTCAAGATTCAAGACTATTTTACATTTTTTTCCTCCTTGACTTTATAGTACGGGGATGTGTGAAACACTAAGATGCTTCTACTTCTTGTATGATTAATCAAGTTTGATATATTGATATCAAAATGCTGTCTAAAAAAAGAGGATTGAATGAAATTTCATGCAAATTTAACATGACAATCTCATAATAATAAATAATTGAGAAATTTCATTTCAAAATGTCTCATTTAATATTACAGCTGCACTGTTGGTATTGTCTTGTAGTTAATTTCGTGTACTGGTCTCCAAATTGTAAATTTTCGATAGTTGAAAGATACTTTTGGTCAATATGGGTAAAAGAAAAACAATCATTCTTTTCTTCACTTACCTCAAGAACTTTTTTGATCCACTACTTCTTGTTATCACAGTAGATGCATCCAGCATAACTATTCTTTTTAAATTATAATGAGCTTCACAAAATTTTTAAAATATTGTGATCATCATATTGTTTGCATGTAGATGTCATAAACATCTGCTAATACTTCATTTATGTATTTATGTACAAACAACCCATTGACAGAACTAGAATCTATTTCTTTTTTCCCTCTCATTTTCTATTTTTATTTATTTTATTATTATTATTTATTTTTTTTTTTCTGAAGCATGCTGGTAAGTAACTCTAAAAATATTTTGAGGGCATTAAAATTTTGTCAATGTTTGATCACTGTAAGGTAACTCAAGATACCTTTCTTTTCTTTTTCTTTTTCTTTTTTTTTTTTTTTTTTTTTTTTTTTTTTTTGTTCTACATATTCTGTCAAAGCTTTTTTTTTTTTTTTTTTTTTTTTTTTGGAAAGAGGTGGAGAAATTTTATTTTATTTTTATCTCAAAATCCTTGATAGGATGGCAAACATTCTAAAAATTCTTTTTGTTTTTATGCTGAGTATTTGAACCATCAATAAAGCAAGCTACTTTTTCAACAGAGGATACAATATTTTTGATGCCATTAATTGTCTTTAAAAAGTATAAACTACAGCTGAATAATTTCCCAAGTCATTGCTAATTATGTATATGTTCTTGTAACAAAGTTTTTCATCATTTTTTGTAGTAGTACAGAAAAAAAAAAGTGTATTGCAATCTGTTTATTACTCCAGTGATAAACTCTGAATTTCATCTGATACTATAAAGTTTTGGTGTTCCTGCATTTGCAGCAAAATATGCAGGAACCTATAGCACAATCTTTTGAACTTAACTTCCCCTTTAATCCCCGAAAATACTGAAACTGTTTTAGTAATTAAATAAGTTTTAAGGACAGTGATTTTTTTAACAACAACTGAAAATTCATCAATTGTTCTTAACTGAGTTAAAAGTTCTACTCTATCTGGCATTTCATCAATTTTATTTTATAAAAATATTTAACAATGCCTCTGACCCTGAACATTTTGAATGCTTTTTGAACATTACAATTTTCACTGTACAAACAATCAAACAAATAATTTCAGTAAATTCTTGTAAGTAGCATTTATTTTTGAAGCTTAAGTCATTAGCTTTATATTCTGATGATACTTATAAACAAGATGTCCTAGATGATTTAAGAAGTGCACATCATTTGGGATGTAAGGGGCAAAAAATGTGGATCACCTTATTTGTGTGTTCTTCTTTAAACAGTACATTGAAACAAAATCCTTTTTCTTTAAACATACCCTACTATTTTATACCTGCCAACTTTTGCACTTTTATGTTTAGACAGAATTTTTTTAATGCTTTGATTACTGTTTTTACATTGCTATTTAATACCTTATTTTATTTATTTATTTATTAATTATTATTATTTGAGTTTTTCTGTATAATCTTTAAAAAATAACTAAAAAAAAATAAAAAAAAGAAACTTGTAAAAATGTGATATTTACATGTATTGTTTGGTAAACAAAATGCAGTGATCTTGTTATGATCAGTTGGTTGATTGATTCTTTGATTAATTGACACTTTTCTAAAATTGCAGTTTGTCTTAATGGGTTATTTAGAACTCTTGTTTAAGGCCCCTGTCCTCGCTCGAGGAAACGCTCGCGAGCTAATGCTATTCCTATGGGGAAGCATTTTTCTAATAACTCTTTCGCATTTTGACATTTTTGAATAATTTTTTTTGCATTGGTTAGCTGAGGTCCATGCCGACAGCGCACCTTTTTTACTTTTTCGATTTTGGTTGCAGATATTTTTTACAAAGTTAGTTTCACTTTCGAAAGCGGTTTCGAAGGTGCGCTGTCGGCATGCACCTCAGCTAACCAATGCAAAAAAAATTATTCAAAAATGTCAAAATGCGAAAGAGTTATTAGAAAAATGCTTCCCATAGGAATAGCATTAGCTCGCAAGCGTTTCCTCGAGCGAAGACAGGGGCCTAAAATGTCATTGTTTCATAGACTTGGCTTATTTTTTAACAAATAAGTTCAATTTAACTGAGCACTTGCTTTTTCTGACTTAAAACCAAGATCCTCATGCTTTTTTTTTTTTTTTTAATCAAATCCTCAAATGTTTTATTGCTTAATCATAAAACCTCATCAAATGTTCTAAAAGAATCTTAACTCAATTCTAATGTAACCTCTTCTGTTAAGAATCCATTTCCTATTGAGTACAAAAATCACTGAATCAAACCTACAACTGCAAATTTCGAAACTGTATCTTACATCTAAAGTAACATCCTGGACTATGACAAATTGACCCATAGTTTTAGTGCAAGTCTTCAAAATCTGGTGTTCTAAGTTAATTGTCAAACTCATACAAGTTGTAGAGAATAAAATAATTTTTTTTAGGAAACAACAAAAAATGAGTTACTATAAATTTATTTCTTTATTCTTATATATTCTCTAGGAAGAACATGATAGAATTTCCTCGAACTTGAAAAAGTATGAAGAAAAATCTTCCAAGAAAAGAGATCGTAGGTCTCGGCGTAGTTCATCTTCTTCATCCTCATCCTCATCTGATCATGGACGAAGAAAGAAAAAATCAGATAAGTACGTGTATGTTATATGAACTTAAATCACTTTGCAAACATCAATATCTACATTTGTTTAGAATGCGAAAGGTTTTAGAAGAGCATAACTTAAGGAGCTGCTTCACTGAAATTCCCCGATTGCAAAATCCCATATTAATCTGTGAAAAAACTTTGAATCAGGGTTCATACTCATCAAAAGATTATTATGGAATTCAGGAGAAAATCAAGGCATAAATTTTGAGTTGTAAATATCAGGGGATAATGCAAAACATTCCCTAAACTTGGCAAAGCGATGGGCTATTCTGGGAAATTGCTGCCATTCACTTGCTTTATGATATCTATCTATCAACATCCATTCATTCACCTTCTACTATTGTGAGGTTTGACGTCAGTTCAAGAAGAACTTGATAAAAACAAAGGACTTTTTTAATTGATATTATTCATTAAAATGTTTTCAAAGAGGTGATAAAATCATGAAGCGACATTAAATTAAATTCTTGCAGCAAACTATTAAGTTTTTAAGGTCAGCACCACAAGGCATAACTCTATTTTATTCAAATTAATGTTTTCCCTAAGTTTTTCATATTGTTTATATAAATGATTTATAAACTTTACTTTTGAGGAGATGGGAATGTCATAATATTGGTATTTAAAGTGCCGTTAATTTTTGACATGAAAAATTTTTACATCCTAAAAAAACATCAGGGGATTTTTTTCTTGAAAAATTAACATGAATCCTGTTAAAGCATGGTTATGATTACTCATTATCTAATATAATTGTTAAAATACAGTTTTCACCATCAGAAAATAGATGTTAGATGCCAATAAAGTGCATTTAAAAAAAATTTATCCATTTAAGAATTAAAAAAATTCCTATAATTTTATAAAATTTTCCATTTGATGAAGTTTTATCATATTTTTTAAAATGTAGTTAAAAATGTACTTTAAAAATTTTTATTTTTCATGAATCAATATTAAAAATGCATAATGTTCTGAAAAAAAAAGAAAAAAAGCGAAAAAGAAAACAGTTTTTTAACTAGCCACTCAATAACACAATGGCAAAGTACATTAATATATAACTAAAAAGAATTTTTTTATAATGTAAAAAAAAAAAAAAAAGTCTATTTTGATTTTTTTGTATTTATTTATTTTTTATGAAAAATTTTCTAACTAAGCAGTAGTATTATCTCTGCCCAATATCAAAATAGGTCACTTTCATCTTTTCTTTTTGAAATTTTTTACAGTAAATCATGCTTAAATTATTTGGTGATATTTCCTAAAGTTTCATAAAATATTTTAATATTTTTCACTTTTTGTATCATCAGATCAGATTCAAAGAAAAACTCCAGCAATGATAAAGAGAACTCATCTAAAAGTCGTAAGAGAAGGTCAGAATCTAAATCTGTGTCCCCTGCCAGGCCTAAAGACAGGTATATTTTTATAAGTAAACTGCATTATCTTCTTCATTTGTGAGTTTCCTTATTATTTGAAATTTTATTTCATGCTTCTTATTATTTGTTTCATGTATGCATAAATGTAATTTTGTAATTATTTTTATGGGTTTTTTTTTTTTCTTTTTTTTTTTTTTATGTATTGAGTTTATAGAAAGGACTTATATGTGTGCTTGTAGTGATGATGCAATATTTCAAAGTTAGAAAGTTAATATTTAATTAAAATTAATTAAATGCTGAAAAAGCAATTTTTAAGTCCTATATTGTTGAACTTTAATATTTTTTGTATTGAAATAATAATAATAAAGTCACTTTTATGGTCAAATTTAAAATAGTTATTACTGTTTATCTTATCATTTAACTTCAATTTTTATTACCAAATTTTATATTTCTTTTTTAAGTAAAATTATCACTAAATTCAACACTTTAAATTTAGATCACATAAGGTGTAAATTAATAATCATTCTAGTTTCAGAGGAAAAATATGTTTATACATATATGTAGATCCCAAAAACCAAGGGTTATAGAGACAAAATTGAAAAACTGAGCCCAGTGCACATGTTATTTATTTGGAAATAAAGAAATATAAGAAATTTTCTAATTATGTGCTGTGTTCTAGAGGTCAATTACTTAAGCTCTTTAAACTATTCAACTTCTTTAATCTCTATTCAAAATTTAAAAATATATTGTACTCCTCTTCTTTTGTAGTTATTAAAATAAAAGTTCAAAGACTGCTATGAAATGAGCAACAGTTTCATATTTTTACATTGTCAGTTATTATTGATGGCCAAAATTGAACTCAATTTACTCGAAAACTAAGTTTTGTCACTTTTGTCCCTTGGCTTCTGGGATGTATCATATGTATACTGATAAAAGAACAAATGGCTCTGTCTGTTTGTGTGTATATGATAGCTAGCAAAAACTATGGTATGTGCAAAGCTTAAATTTTTTCTGAAGATAGTCCAAAGTCTCTCCTAATGTATCTGAACCTCATAGTTTTAAAATTCTAATAATTAGACTATAAATTAATTAAAAACTCATCAAATGGCCCAATTAAAAAAAGTATTTATTTACTCACAACCACATGCTGAGTAGATTTGGATCTCGAATCAAGGCCAGCACAAGATTGTCCAATCAAAATGCTCCCCTTGAAATCTCAATAATTGTGAATTAAGTCTATCATTTTGCAGAAGTTAAATAAATAATGTCTGTTTTTGAAAAACAACTGTTTTTGTTTAGTAGAGTGGATAAAAACCACAGTGTAAAATTTTAATGTAAGTTCAATTTTTTTTTTAAATACAGCATTTAGAGATTTTAACTTGTGCATCTAGGCCTATCTTTTCTAGTAAATTAAAAATATGTAAAATTAAAAAATTTTGATTCAGAGATTTTTGTTTTATAAAATAAATCAATTTTAAAAAATAAAATTAAATACATTTTGAATTGAGATTGAAATCGAATTTGTTAAAAATTGGAAAATGAACTAATCAATTGACTTAAAACTTTTGAATAGTTTATCAGCGATGACGCAGATGCTTCTATAGCATGTAAATTATGCAAAAAATCAATAATGGTACACAAAAAAATAGAACTTGAGTGTCTCACAGAAACGTAATTTCGCCACAGGATCATGAATAAATAAAATTTCATTAAAAAAATCTTAAAATAACGAATAATTTCCAGCAAATTTTGTCAAAAGATTCACAAAAATGACTAATTTTGTTTCAAAATCCCAAAAAGGGCAGAAAAAATGATAAGTTTTGTTCATAAATTGCAATAAGATAGCAAATTTTGTCAAAATATTCACAAAAAACGTCAAGTTTCGAGAAAAGATTGCGAAAATTCATTAAAAAAAATTGCAATAATAGGCTAACATCCCCAGTAATTGACATGCACCAATGATTGGCACATCCTACAAACATGTTCTTAAATAAGATTTATATCCAGTCTTTTAAAAATGCAAGACCATATACCAGTTATATGCTCATTTACTTTAAAGATTATAACTTTCATTTATGCTACTAGATGACAATAGTACCTCGGAAAGAGAAATAATTATGGTTTGTATCAAATTAGCCATTTTTGTTGCAAATGCTTCTTCTCTGGCTTAAGAAATGCATGCTTTTGAATTCATTATTATCTGATTTATAATATATTTTAAATTTTAATTAACAACAGTTTTGTTTAGTTGAAAAGGGTTACTTTAATTGTGTAAAAGTATTTTTGACATAAATATTTGGATTTCTGAATTAATGATATATGCCAATTAATGTTGCTTCAATTCAGCTAGTTCCAAGTAATTGGCACCTATTCCAATTACAAGGGAATCACAAGATTTGGATTAAACCACTTATTTTGGCAGTACTTTTAAAGTTATAGACTAATTTTGTTTATCCGTTGTTTTTATTTGAAAATATGAAATATTATCAGTAATTGGAATCCATTAAAGCTTCATATGTCAATTACTGGGGACAGCATGACCATGGGTGGGGAATTTTCAGAATATCTTACCAGCCAGAGCTTTATTTTACAGCCAGCATCATGCAACGTAAAACTGAAAATTTTCATGATAAAATGCGTTTGCAAAAATAGTTAATTATTTTTATGATAATTTACTTACATACATGTATATTTATATTGAATTAATAAATCATACTATAGCAGAGGAAAGTTTATTTTAGGGTAGAATTTGTACCATGTTTACATTGTGGTAATTTAGAAAGTTGCAAAATATATCTAAATAGTAAAAAAATAGACATTTTTGCATATCTTCTACAGCATACAGTTCTTCAAAGGCTACCTAAAAATTCACTTGCCTTGCCAAAAAGTCTGCTCGCCAGTGGCGAGTAAGATGGTGCATTTCCCCAACCCTGAGCATGACAGTTACTGGGTATTAATATAAATATATTGTGTTGTTTTAAAGTGTTCACATTTTAGACTAATATGCTGATTTCTTATTCTCAAAAACCTGAAATATGGTATCTTCATCTACAGTAAATGCATTTAAAGCAATTAAACCCAATGCAAAATATAAAGTTTTTTTTTTTTATATATATATATATAAACATGTGCCAATTACTGGATCACAAGGTGTCATACATTGGTGCTTTAGGTGCCAATTACTGGTGGCTACAGCAACTTTATATGAATATATTTTTATAAAAATACTTTTTCAAAATTTTTTGCTTTTAGTGGGCAAAATAGATGCACAGATATATGTGATATAGAATCACATATAGTTTTCTTAAATTTTACATTTTCCTAAATTACCGTTAAAACTAATCTTTAATTAAATATCTGTTTTATCTTAACGTTTTATTTCGATTCCACAATAACTTTCCGTTCAAAAGAAAAGAAAGAAAAACATCTAGCATCTGCCTTATTACTGAAAAACGGCTCTCAGATAAAAAGAATTCATTAAGATGAGTATTTCACCCTTGCTGGAAACAAATAAAAAAAAAAGAATAAAGATCGAATGTGTTTGCGGTCAGTGAAATTTCATTTTCCTCTCTGCGTAATTTTAAGTCTAACTTATTCGTTGCATAAGAGTCTTTTCATGTAGATAATGGTTGTTATGTCTTTTGAGAACATTTTCCCAAAATATGCTCCTAACGTACGAATTGGCAGTCGGATTCCTTTTTGGCGTATTTTTTAGGACTGCTGTTTTCTGGTTGCCCTGCTATTAAATTCAAAATCCTTTTATTGTTTAAGCGTAACAGACAATTTTGCGGAGATGATATCAGTCATTTTTCATATGCTTAATGTCGCCAATTGTGTGATGCCAATGTGTGAATTTTTCAGTGAGAAATGAATTGCCTCCCTATCGCTTCATGAACTCAGTCATGTGAAGACTGTTTTCTTAAAAAATGCGTTCAGGCACCATCCCTAGCTTTTCTGTATGAATCCTTTAAAATTTATAAGTTTTACTGCAAATAAATAATTTTCTCAAACAGCATTTATTTTCTTAAGTGATCATAGCCTATAACTAGCGAATGCATTTTTAAAAAAAGAACCTGGTAAATATACTTAAAAATACAGATCTATATTATAATATGCATTCTTTGATTTAAAAATATTTGCAAGTAAATATTTTATTTCTTGGTAATGAAAATTGAAGTAAGTTTAAAGACGAATTTTTAATGTGCTAAATACTGGGGATGTTACCCTATGACAAATTTCATCAAAAAATTACTAAAAAGGCAAATTTTGTCAAAAAAAAAAACGAAAAAATGGCAAATTTTGTAAAAAAAAAAAATTCTAAGAAACAGCAGCTTTTATCAAAAGATTCATGAAAAAAACCACAACTTTCGTCAAAGGGGCATGAAAATAATAATAATAATAATGCCAGGAGTGAATTTTTCTGCTCAAAAAATATATATTCCTGCTTCACAATCCGCTTTTGACTGCTCGAAATCTTTCTGAGTGAATGTGACTTCTGTAAGCACCCATTCATTAAACAAAAAGCACACCTTTACTCAACAAAAGTGTTCTTTTTTTTTCTACAATTATGTCTTTTTCTATAAATTAGTCTTGCCCTTTTTTAAAAGAGATGCAAATAATAGTGATACTTGTTATCTTCTACACTCAAATAAGCATTATTTTGTAATTAAATTTGTATCTTGCACATTTATTTTTAGAAAAATAAAGAAAATTTCTTTTAATAGTTTAAAAAAATTAATACTGGTTTTAATTATTTATTATTATTAAAACAATAATTATTACTTTTCATTTTTCTTTTGCAAATGAACAAGTTCAATTTTTGCATCTAAAAATATGACTTATTATTAGTGGGAACCCACTTATGTAAAAAAAGGACTCTGAATTTTTGAAGTCCTATATCCCCGGGACCCAGAATTTTTTCAAGTCCAGTGGCATCACTTATGATAGCTCTTTGACTGCTGTTTAATAATGTAATGTTTGTATAAAACATACTGCACTCCCTGTCAGTGGATAGTTGAATTAATCACTATTTTTTAATAGCAATATAAGCAAATTTCTGAATTTTTTATTTCAATCAATGTCTTTATTTTAGTACGATCTTTTCAAAGCATCTACGTAGGTAAGATTCATACTCCTTCAAAAATAAAAAGCTTAGCAGGGTGAAAATATATTTAACGAAATAAAGTATGTGAAAATGTCCACAAAATCGGTAAAAGTCTTAATGTTTTGTTGTGGTTTCACTTGTTTTTGACAGATACAGACTTCGAAAATCAAATTACACATAATAGTATGTACCTTCAATTCAATATTTTTCTTGTGATTTTTTTTCATTTAAAAATATAAATTTGACAAAATGGAATTAAAGGCATGAAATCATACAAATTTGAGGTTCATTTAAGGTTTATTCATCACAGGCCTGAGCAATGTAGGGCAAATCAGCTAGTATATATATATATGACCATTACATAATTCCAACAGAAATTGGAAATTTATAAATAAAAAAGAAATTAATAAAATGACAGTAAAATTATTCATTTCTATATTATAAATAAGTATATTATAAATAAGTTAAATACAGAGGTGCCAATTATTACGGATATGCAACAAAAGTTACAGCATTACAGGCATAGGATAAAAATTACAGATTAAAAAAATCTGTAATTTCGACAAAGGATCACTTGAAAAAACATGAATTTCAACATAGTATCTCGGAAAAAACACAAAATTTCGTCAAAAGATCATTTAATAAATGCACATTTCTTCAAAGTGTCGCAGAAAAAGCGTTAAATTAGTTCTTAAGATCTCAAAAAATGCACTAATTTCATCTAAAGATAGTGAAAATATCACTTTTTTTGCAAAAAAATCGCAAAAAAAACAAAAACAAATTTCGTCAAAAAATCATAAAAAAACATGCAAATTTTGTCTAATAATCGTAATAACTGATATAGATTCAATCTAAATTACGCAGTGGAATCTGAATGTAGTGGAAATGTAAACGTGGAAGACTTATTGAAAAGGCGTAAATTTCAACAACAACAAATTTTAATGAGAAAACATGATTATACAGCAAAACTTCAGCATACTATGCCGAAAAAATAAAAGGTTAAAAACATAAATAATTAAAGGTCTTAAAACTGAAGCAGCATCATATTTCAACTAACTACATGCCGTCATGACAAGGCATAGACAGACCAGCTGCTATCAAAAGGACAAAACGTGCTTCATACAATCATAACGAAAAACATGGGCGAAGAACAAAACTGCATCTCTTCGTTTTATACAAATCTGTTCTTGAATATTTACATATTTTCCACAAAGTCCATGTTGCCACTATCCGAGGAGAAAAACCTCTGAAAATATCAAAAGAAAAACTACGTACGCCAAGCGCCATTGGCTCATTAACTATGACGTCAAACATCGACCGAGGCAAGGCCGTGAACGGCGATTCACAGTGATCCAAAATCACAGTAGAACTAACTTTACAGGATCACTCTATTTACTTCAGAACGACGATTGAATCAATGGCGCCGTGCGTACTTTTCAAAACATTGTTTTGACTTGGGGATGATAAAAACACAGGTATGTCATGTTAAACAAAATTTAATAAACTAACAAGTTAAACATAACATGACATAACAAACAGCCCCCTTTTTAGCATCCCCAAGGTTTTACAAAACTTCAAAAAGACAGACATATACAAATATTTCAAAATATTTAAACTTCAAAAATACATACTTAATTCAAAAAAGAAGTCTGTCTAATCACTACCAAGTCGGGGAAAAACTTTTCAGATTCACCGGCAAAGTACTGACCAAAGTGACCGAAAAATGTATAAATCTCATTTACCCCCCAAAATTCTAATTTACAAAAAAAATTTAAATTTCCAAAAAAAATATCAGTCTCCTCAATGTCATGTCAAAGACATGGCAAGGAAGAGAGTGACCAAGATGTAATATAATTTAGATTTCAAAAATTTCTCTACAAAATTTCATTAACTGCTCTCTGACCTGAGGTTTAGTGAAAGGATCGGCTAAATTTAGTTTACTTGAGATATACTTTAATTTAAACATTTTATCATAGACTAGATTTCTTAAAAACAAATATTTAATATGAATATGTTTAGTTCTTTGATTTTCTACAGGGGAATTTGAAAAGGCTATTGCAGCTTGATTATCACAAAATAATAAACTTTCTGTTAAATTTAAATTCAAACTTTCATTTTCTAAAACATTTTTTATCCATATTAATTCTTTTGCAGCTTCAGTGAGGGTTACATACTCGGCTTCCATAGTTGAGAGGCTGATACATTTTTGTTTAAAAGTTTTCCAGGAAATTGGTGACTTATCTAAAAACAAAATAAAACCTCCTATGGAAACACGATCATCTCTATTAGCTGCAAAATCAGAATCAGAATAACAAGAAAGTTTTAAATTATTGACTTTAGACAATTCTAGTTTAAAATTTTTAGTATATTGTAAGTAGCCAAGTAATCTCAGTAAACTTTGCCAGTGTTTCATACCTGGATTTGCTTGGAATTGAGATAATAAATTTACAGCATACATAATGTCAGGTCGAGTACGACCAGCAATGAAATTTAAACAACCTATTAAATTTCTGTAAGGAAATTTAGACATTTCATCCATTTCTGTTTGATTACTAGGAGAGTCCATCTTAGACAAAACTAACCCTTTAGGTATTGGTACATTACTCATAGGAAAATTATATTTTGAATACAAGCTACAGACTTTTTCAATGTAAGAACTTTGATGAATATACAACTTATCATTTGTTTCCTCGAACTCAATACCCAAGAGCTTCTTTGTTTTTCCTAAAATTTTCAGGTTGAAAAATTTCTTTAACAGGTTTATTCCAAGCTCTAAATCCTTTTCTGTTTTTCCAAATATTACTATGTCATCTACATACAATAAAAGTACAAGTTTATTTTCATATACATAAACACAGTTACACCAGTTGAGCTTACAAAAATTCAATTTTAAAAGTACATCATCTATTTCAAAAAACCATTGCCTACCACTTTGGTGGAGGCCATATAGAGATTTATTCAATTTACAAACTTTACTTTCATCACCAATGAAACCCTCCGGCTGCTGCATATAAATTACTTTATCTAAATCTGCATATAAATAAGCATTATTGATATCTATTTGTACATTTAACCATTTAAAAAGACATACAAAAATTGTGAAAAACAGTCTTATAATTGAAAAACTTACAACCGGACTAAATACCTCTTCATAACTTAAACCTTTTATTTGACTAAATCCCTGTGCAACAAGGCGCGCTTTAAATCTTACAATTTCATCTTTTTCATTTTTCTTAATTGTGTAAACCCATCGATTTCCCAAAATCTGAGCATCTTTAGGTGGTTCAACAAGGTCCCACACTTTGCGGTCATACATGACCTGCATTTCTTGTTTCATTGCTTCTTCCCACTTTGATGCTTCGGGTGTTTTTAAAGCCTCCTTGTAGTTTTTAGGGATTTTTATTTCAATTAAATTTACTTCAGAATTTGAAAAATTTGAAACTTTACCTGTTTGAGTATTATGCTTACTAAAATCAAAAAAATCATAATCATATTTTATATTGTTATCCGCACAGTATTTAATTGTATCATTTAAAGATCTTAATCTAACTTTAGTTCCCTCAATTCCATAGTAAATATCAGTCCTGGGCTCATTTTTTCTAGGAACAGCAGACCTAACCCAATTAATGGATTTGCAAGGAATTTGATCTGTATCATTTAAATTTTGACTAGTTTCAACAGGACTGATTTGAACTTTTGTTTTAGATGGGCTATCACTTCTACTTTCTGACTCGATTAGGTCATCAATCATAGGAAAGATATCACCATCTGCTGGGAAATTTAAACAAGAAAAAGACCGAAAATTTTGTTTTGAATTTATTATGTCAACCCCCCTTTTACTTTCGTCAAATCTTACATTTATTGTTTCAATTATACGTTGCTCATCTAAAACCCAAATACGGTACCCCTTAGTTAATTGTGCATAACCGCACATAATTCCAAGTTTGGCTCTGTTATCGAGCTTTTTCCTTTTCTGTTTTGGTATACCTACATAGGCTAAACAGCCAAATTTCTTTAGATGAGCAACTGACGGCTTTCTACCAGAATATAATTCCATAGGAGTTTTCTTAAATCCCTTGTGACAAACCCTGTTCCAAACATATGTGAAACATAACAAGGCTTCAGCCCAAAATTTCTGTGATAAGCCACTTGAATTTAAAAGAGTTTTGACACCATCAAGGGCGGTTAAATTAAAACGTTCCGCAGTCCCGTTCATCTCAGGAGAATACGGGTTCGTTCTTTCATGGGAAATGCCCTGATTTTCTAGAAATTTATCAAACTCTTCATTACAAAATTCTAGCCCCCCATCTGTCCTAACAGAGACTATTTTCTTGTCCAAGAACCTTTCGGCTCTTTTTTGAAATCTAAGAAAAGTCTCAAAAGTGTCAGATTTATTTTTAAGGGCAAAAACAGTTACTTTTCTAGAAAAATCATCAATAATAGATAAAAAATACCGACTTCCTCCATGAGATGAAACAGGTAAAGGGCCACAAAGGTCCATATGCAGCAGCTGGAGAGGAACATTAGAACGAATTTGACCTATTGGTTTAAAGGAAACTCTTTTTGATTTAGCCAATTTACATGAAATACAATCATCAGTCAACTTTGACAGCTCTGGGAGACCATTAACACAATTCAGTTTACTGGTGTTTACCAAATATTCACTGTTAATGTGGCAAAATCTATCATGCCATAATTCGTTTACATTAAATTTATCTACTTGATTAGCTGAAAAGTTGACCTGATTGTTATTTTCATTACTCTTAGTTACATATTTAGATGGCTTTAAAAAATATAAATCATTTTTACGTAAAGCATAAAAAAGCTCGTTTCCTTCTTTATCAAAAACATGTACTTTTCCATTTTTGCCCACAAAATTTATCCCCAACCTTTCAAGTTTAACACCAGACAATAAATTTCTTCTCAAGTTAGGATTATATAAAACATCTTTTAAAATAATACGATTAAATTTACCATTTTTGCAACGTATCAAAAACTGAACTGTTCCTTTACCTTCAACTGGACATTCTTTCTCCCCAACTGCGAGAGACATGTGCAAGTCAGATACTGGCTCAAAAGTGAAAAATAAATTTCGATTGCTACAAAAATGCGCTGTAGCGGCAGTGTCAAAAACCCATTGGGTATTACCGAAGCCCAGATCTGATGAGTTCGCCTCGCACAGTTCGGGAGAAATTTCAATTAAACTACATTCCAGTTCAGAAAAGGTACAGTTAAAAAGATGTTTACATTCAACATTACTTGTTTCCAAAGGCCCTGAAAAATTTTTATTTTTACTTTTAAAATTAGTTTTAGAACTCTTAGACTTATTAAAATTACTTTTAACATTATCAAAATTACTTCTAGAATTATCAAATTTACTTTTAGAACTGTCAAATTTACTTTTAGAATTATCAAAATTAGTTCTGGAATTATCAAATTTAATTTTATCATTAACTTCATTACTAAATTTACTCATTTTAAATTTACAATTAGAAATTAAATGGCCATAATTTTTACAAAAATAACAAGGGCCAATTTTACTTTTTTCAAAACCCTTGGATTTAAATTTACCTGGAGAAAATTTCACAGACGATTCGCTGGCAAAAGCAACATTGGCAAGGTCTCTCTGGGACAACTTCAGCCGGTTTTCTTCCAGTAGCAACTCAGCCTCAATCTTATCAGGCACAAACTCAGCATCACTCCAGCGGTAAATAGCCTGGACAGTCGCCTGGAATTCCTCTGGTAGACTCCTGATTAGCTGGTAGTCTTGATACAACGGTTGTAGCTCATGTCCCACTTCACGAAGACGCTCTGCTGCCTGTTTAACTCGGCACAAAAAAAGTCCTAGATCCTCTTCAGGTGTATATCTGGTATTAAAAAAAACATCAAGGAGCTGGATTATCCTTGCTCGGGTAGTGGGCTGAAAATGTTCATGTAAAATTCTCCAAGCTGTTGCACCATCTGTTGTACTTGAAACCAGGGGCTTGAATTCATTGCTCAATGACTGGTAGATTATCGTATAAGCACGGTTTTTCCTTAGATTTATATCTTGCTTTTCTCTCCAAGTCAAGTCAGTCACAGTAGCAGAAACTTCTGTAGCAGCAGGAACTTCTTTACCGTCATTGTTTACCGGTGTGCCAGTCGTAACTTCCTCAGACTTCTCAATAAATTCCCAAGCATTGTAGTGGAGCAGGAGAACCTTTACTTCATGTTTCCAAACTTCCCAATTGGCGCCGGTCAACAGGGTGATATTTTGATTAATTTCCATCAGCCCCCTTCTTTTATTGACGGCAACACAAACTTCGGGAAAAAAATTCTAAACAAACTTCGGCAAACAGTTCTATGCAGCAACACTAACTTTCTGAACGGCAACGTCGGCAAACAAAAATTCCATGCATAATGCATAAACACAAACTTCGGCGGAAAAAAATTCTATTCAATCAATAAGCAGAAAAGTTCTTAGGAACCGCCATTATCTTCACTTCCACATTTCCCAAAAAAACAATCTTCGGGGTTACGAGCCTGGGCCCATAACCCACTGATATAGATTCAATCTAAATTACGCAGTGGAATCTGAATGTAGTGGAAATGTAAACGTGGAAGACTTATTGAAAAGGGGTAAATTTCAACAACAACAAATTTTAATGAGAAAACATGATTATACAGCAAAACTTCAGCATACTATGCCGAAAAAATAAAAGGTTAAAAACATAAATAATTAAAGGTCTTAAAACTGAAGCAGCATCATATTTCAACTAACTACATGCCGTCATGACAAGGCATAGACAGACCTGCTGCTATCAAAAGGACAAAACGTGCTTCATACAATCATAACGAAAAACATGGGCGAAGAACAAAACTGCATCTCTTCGTTTTATACAAATCTGTTCTTGAATATTTACATATTTTCCACAAAGTCCATGTTGCCACTATCCGAGGAGAAAAACCTCTGAAAATATCAAAAGAAAAACTACGTACGCCAAGCGCCATTGGCTCATTAACTATGACGTCAAACATCGACCGAGGCAAGGCCGTGAACGGCGATTCACAGTGATCCAAAATCACAGTAGAACTAACTTTACAGGATCACTCTATTTACTTCAGAACGACGATTGAATCAATGGCGCCGTGCGTACTTTTCAAAACATTGTTTTGACTTGGGGATGATAAAAACACAGGTATGTCATGTTAAACAAAATTTAATAAACTAACAAGTTAAACATAACATGACATAACAATAACACAAAAATTTTGTCAAAAAAAATACAAAAAATCTCAAAAAACATACAAATTTCATCAAAAAATCACAAAAAAATGCAAAAAAATTTGTCGAAAATTCACAAAAAACGTGCAAATTTTGCCAAAAAATTGAGAAAAACGCAAACATTTTGTCAAAAGATTACCAAAAAATCCTCACATTTTGTCAAGAGGTTGCAAAAATGTGTAAATTTCACGAAGAGATCTCGAAAAACATGCAAAATTTGTGAAAAGATTGCAAAAATGCATAAATATAGTCAAAATATCGCTAAAAAGCAAATATTTAGTCAAAAGATCGAATAAAAAACAGAACCAGGGTTCGCACGGACCTTAAAAGTCCTTATAAACTCCTTATATTTCGATAGTCCTTAATAAGGATCCTTAAAGTCCTTATTTTTTATTGAAAGTCCTTATTTTTTAACAGGAGTTTAATATTAACGCGATCCATAAAATGTGTTTAAAAAATCGCCAAACATTCCAATGGCGATTCCCGTCCGAAATTTCCGAAAATTTAAGGCATCCTCTTCCGAAAATTTGAAATTGGGTTATGAGTTCGGCATAGTTGCCAACTTGTACAGTTTAGCGCACCGAAAAAACAATCGCGGAGAGATGCAAATTTCGTAAAAAGATCGCCGAAAAAGCACACGTTTTGTCAATATTTCGTGGGAAAACGACGATTTCGTCGATGTTTTTGTCAACAAACTTTGTCAAAAGATCGCTGAAAAACGTGAATTTCATGTGCGGATCATGGAAAAAATGGCAATTTCACCAAACATCGCAGACAAAACGCTGATTTCGTGTGAAGACCGCGGGAAAACGTTGCTTTCGTCTAAAGATTGCGGAAAAAAACGCCGTTTTCGATAAAAGATCGCTTAAAAATATTTTGTCAAAAGTTCATTGAAAAAAAACCGCCGATTTCATCAAAAGATCACGGAAAAAACGCCGATTTCGTCAAAAGATCGCGGGGATAAAACGCCTAGGGATGATTCTCGTCCGAAGACCGCGGGAAAACGTTGCTTTCGTCTAAAGATTGCGGAAAAAAACGCCGTTTTCGATAAAAGATCGGTTATAAATATTTTGTCAAAAGTTCATTGAAAAAAAAAGCCGATTTCATCAAAAGATCACGGAAAAAATGCCGATTTCATCAAAAGATCACGGAAAAAATGCCGATTTCGTAAAAGATCGCGGGGATAAAACGCCTAGGGATGATTCTCGTCCGAAATTTTAAGGCATCTTCTTCCGAAAATTTGAAATTGGGTTATCAGTTCTGCATAGTTGCCAACTTGTACGGTTTTGCGCGCGGAGAAATGCAAATTTCGTAAAAGGATCACCGAAAAATCACACGCTTTGTCAGTATTTCGTGGAAAAACGACAATTTCGTCAATTTTTTTGTCAACGAACTTTGTCAAAAGATCGCTAAAAAACGCGAATTTCCTGTGCGGATCGCAGAAAAACGGCAATTTCACCAAAAATCGCAGATTTCGTCTAAAGATTGCGGATATAACGCCTATTTCGTTGAAAGATCGCGGAAAAAACGCCGTTTTCGATAAGTAATTCGATAGATAAGTTTTCGATTTATGTAAAATTTCAATCTATTACGTTTAAAATTTAATGTAAGTAATTATGTGTACTGTTCTTTTTTAACTTTAGAAAGTCCTTATTTTTCTTTTAACGAAGCCCTTACAAAGTCCTTACAGAGTCCTTATTTTTCATTTAGCAAACTCTGTATGAACCCTGAGAACTCTTTTGAAAATTTGGGTCCAATGATTGGTGTTTATTTATGGCTACTTAATTTGTGGTGTTAAATAACTAATTTTTCAGGACAATTTAACAGAACTTTTTGTTGATTACTTTTATTAATATTTGTTTACAGAAATACTTCACATTCTCCTCGTCGCAGTAATTCACCTGAAAAAATCAAATCTCCTCATAGAAGCCGTTCTCCATCTTCTAAAATGAAATCTCCTCGCCAAGCTCTTTCTCCTATGAATGATAACAAAAAATTGTCAGTTTCTCGAAGCAAGTCACCTGCAAAAAGCAAGTCTTCATCACCAGTTGGGGGAAAGTCCCCTAGAGAAAGTAAATCTCCATCTCCTGTTCGAAGAAAATCTCCTAGAGAAAGCCGCTCTCCAGTAAAAGAAAGAAAAAGATCTCCAAAAAAGAAAAGCTCACCACCTCGCAGTCGGTCTCCTCAGCGATCCAAACCTGTTAGTCACAGTCGTAGTCCTCAAAGGAGTCGTTCTCCTGTTAGGAAAAGACCATCTCCTCATAGGTCACCTAACAATCGCTGGAAGTATTCACCGAGGCATAGCAGATCACCGTCACGCAGAAGCAGGTCACCTCCTCCCAAACGACACAGGTCTCCCCGTCATAGTCGATCACCTTCACGTAGAAGTAGATCACCTCCTCCAAAACGACATAGGTCTCCGCGCCACAGTCGATCCCCTCCACCACCGAGAAGTCGACAGATGAGGAGAAGTCGTTCTCGTTCAAGATCTCCGGTGAGACGGCATTCGCCTAGTCCTCATCGAAGGAGTCCTCCAAGAAAACCAAGACAAAAACCGTTACCAAGAAGGGATTCTCCACCGAGACGACGCCCATCACCTCCCAGGTAAATATGTCTTTTGTTTGGTGGTAATTGAGAAGTGAAATATATTTTTGAGTTTAATTAATAAAGTTACTTTCTGTGATCAATAATAGAGGTCAAATTTTTACTATTATGAAAACGAGGTGAAACCCGTCGAAAATCGACGAAAGAAAACCTTTAAGAGAGAACTGTTTCATTGATTCATAATAAATCTAAAAAATTAGTTAGTAAAAATTACATCTTATATTGTCTGTCTAATTCTCTAACAAATATTATTTTAAGCTAAAATTAACAAAATACTATAAAACTCAATTATCAAAAGTATTAAACGCAATTAAACCGAAATTCACCGGATTTTTTAATAGACGATAATTTTAAAATAGTATACGCATTTTAATTTCTGCGTTTTTTTTTCTATTTTCAAAGAAAATGGAGTTATTCTGTTGCCACATTTACAAAATTGCTACTAAAAACTATAAATAAATTAATATCTTATAAATAAATTGAGATACAACTTTGAAAGAAATTGCATTTAAAAGTAGTTTTTTTTCTCTATACGACAGTGTAAAAAGTAAAAATGCATGATCTTTAGAAGTGTAAAATTTGCTGTACCGAAAATTGCAAAACCGAAGTTGCAGAGGAATGGGTTGCCATTCGCAAAATGACGTATGCGTTACGCACAGATACGTTTGGCCTTTATAATATAGATACAAAAACATAGAAAGAAAAACCAAATTTTTTATCAATAAGAACTTGGGAAAATCTTTGTCTCTCTACTTTCATTATTTGTGTTAGTCCGTAGCTGTTTATGATTAATATTTATTTATTATTTTTATATAATAATAAAGTATAAAATATTAGCTATTTATTAATAATATTTATGGTTAAATCTACTGGATATGCAAGTGTCACTGGATAGGTGGTATGAAGTAATCAATCTTTTAGTTCTTTTTCAATAATTACATCTGAGTGAAAACCAATAAGCATTCAATAAGCATTATTGATATAAATTGTATCTTTTGTGTATAAAATTAAGTGGCCTAAATATTAAGTGCCAAAGTTCGACTTTAAATCTTCCCCAGACTTTTATTGTTTTTGTTTAATCTTGTTCATAAAAATGGTAGTATCTGTGTTAAATATTATGTAAAATGGTTTTAAAATGTAACTTTTTAATGCCTTTAAGTTCTGAAATATCAATTTATTCCTGTGCTGAATATTCAGTATACAATCAAAATCACTTTTTAAGGCATCCCTATCACATATAAGTAAATTTCATTGCATAGTGATTAAATATTTTCCAATAATCATAATTAGTTGCAACTATCAAAATTTGATAAATATATTCGTCTTACATTTTATGTTTAAAATTAATTAATAAAAATAACTGTCATTTAAAGAAAATAACTTTACTAAATTTCATATAAGCAAAAATCATATTTACATTGTAGTTTGAATGAATGTTAAAATTTCATATTTAAAAAAAAAAAAAAGAAAAAAAAAGAAAAGTGATATTAATGCAGTTATTTTTTTTTAATTGAAAATTATTTGAATGGCTTTTAAAAACTCCTTGATTCTGAAATTGATATAGTTGTTTATCGTGGATTTCTCTCTTTATTTAATACAGAAATGAAAATAACTGCTAAAAATTAGAAGGAAAATGGATTTTTAAAAAAATTATTGTTGTTAAAACATTATTTTTCCACAGAAATGCAAAATTTCACTTTTTCAGCACTGATCATTCCTGAAATCAAAAATGACATTTCTGTTAAAGGATCATGGAAAAAGATGCAATTTTCGGAAAAGATTGCGAAAAAAACTCTATTTTTGTTAAAGGATTTTGAGAAAAATGCGATTTTCATTAAAAAATTGCAATAAAAAACAATTTTTGTCAAAGGATCATTTAAAACATGGGATTTTTGTCAAAATTGCATATTTTGACATATATTTGTAAGACATGCAAATTTGTTCGAATGTTCCTTAAAAAATGCAACTTTTGTCAAAAAATCGCTAAAAAATGTGATTTTTGTCAAATAAACATGGAAAATTATGCTAATTTCATGAAAAGATTATGTAAAAATCGAGTTTTGGCGAAAATATGTGAATTTTGTCAAAAAATTGCGAAAACGTGATATTTTTGTCAAATGATCATGGAAAATACTCTAATTTTGATGAAAGATGGTGGAAAATGCTCAAAATTTGGCAAAAAATCAAGGAAAATATGCAAATTTTGGCAAAAGATCGTAGAAAAAAAAATTTCATCAAAGGATCACAAAAAAAAAACACAATTTAGTCAAAAAATCATGTAAAAAATGAGATTTTCACCGAAAGTTCATTAGGCAGTATAAGTTCAGCATTTTTTTTTTTTTTAGCTGAACATGTACCGTGTGTGTTAAAATATACATTTTCCCGTTAAACGATTCCCTATAAATTGTTTATCATTTTTAGGAAATCCCGCTCTTCCTCTGGTTCATCCTCTGGGTCATCTGGTTCTTCTGCATCTGCTGCATCTCCGCCAGCTAAAAGAGCAAAGCGCAGAACCTCCTCTGAAACTGAAAGACATGCTGAAAGTAGTAAAAAAGCTGTAAGCAAATTGTATCATCTTTTACTATGAATGACTTTATTTGTTTACCAGTAAAAATCAACTTCATTTGTCAACACATTATTATTATATAAAGTTTTAATGTGACAGATTTTATTTGTTTAAGAGACTTATATCAAAGAAATACAACCCCAGAACAGAACTGATTTCCAATACTGAGATTTCAACTTGTACACTTATAATTAAATAATCATTATCAGCTGGATGTAGGTCTCTCCCAGATTTTTCCATTGTTTTTTGTTTAGTGTTTTATATAGGACGTGAGTTCTTTTACGGTTAAATGATATTTCAATAAAAAGAAAGTATATAAGTTCAGGCCTACCTTTCTAGGAATCTTCTTCGGGCATAACTTTCTTCTTCTTTAGGCCTGCGTAGAATTTACTGGAATAATAATATATTATTATTTTATTACTATGTATTATGGAACAAATAATTCGTTCACTTCCGTTTTGGGAAAGATGACTTCTTTTAATCACACAAATAAAAAAGTTCACATCACAATTTACGAAAACACAAAAATAAGTAGAATTCTAATGTTTAAGTTTTAAAGTTTTTTAAGAAAGAAATATTATCAGAGCTGAGAATTTTTGCTTCCGAATTTTTCAGTTTCAGGAAAAAGGTAAACAACACCAGCTTAGAATCATTTTGACGGAGTGTAGCTTCGCAGAAAAGATGTGACGTCAAAGAAAGTTTTTAAAGAGTTCTTTTCTTCGTTTCAGGACAAAAAGTTTAGTGCTTCCATCTGGCGAGTTCTTTGGAAACAAATCAGTTTTTAATGAAGAGAAAAAAGTCTTTTCCATCATTTTAGACATCAATTTACAGGGACCCCCTTCCCTAATTTCATCACTCCATCTTACTTAAGGTGGTCATCTTGGTGGTTTTACATCCCTGGGATGCCATTGAAGAATGTTTGTACTTGCATCTATTTCTTTTCTCATTGCAATGTGCCCTAGCTATTTCCATTTTAGCCATTCAGCTCTCTTGGTGATGTCGAAAAGTTTCATATTATTTTTCTAAAATTAAAATATTGTTTATTTTATCATTTTGCATGAAACAACATTGGATAGATAACTTAAAAAATCTATTTTTCATAAAACAGCTTGTCAAAAATCGTCTCTAATAGAGTAATATAAATAAAATTGTTTATCAAACTCAAATGTGCAAACACAAAACTAATGAGAATCCTGTATCAATTAAATTCATTAAATCTTCATAATTATTACAAGACCTTAAATTTAAATCTGATAAAGCTAAAGAAAGCATTACATTATACATAAGAATTTTAACCTCTTCAGACCTGAGCATAAAATAACTCCACAAATATATATTTATTGCTTTTACATAATCGAAATGACACCATAGATGACAGAAAGAGTCATTTTTATGAAATCAGTACTTTAGGGGACTGGTAATTTAGGTTTACAAATACGGATATAAAAGTACTAATCCCCTTAAAACATCAGTTTAACTATCACTAATATAAATTTATGCAATAACAAAATTAAGATCTTTAAACAAGTAAATGTTCTGCAAATCCTCAAAATTTTTTATTGTAAAGCATTTAAGTTAAATATTCATGAATGTTTCCTACTTTCTTGGCCACAATGACTTGAAGGTATTTTCGAAACTCAGATGGAAATATTATTTATTTTATGAGGTAATATTCATCAGTGCTGACATTTATTGATTTTGTTTTAAAGCAAAAAACATTCAGCTGTATATAAGTAAAGTAAAAATGCAAAAATATCGAACAGTTTTGTTTTTATGAGGTAAAGACGAAAGAGTGGAGGTACACATTTGTGTACCTCAGGTCTGAAGAGGTTAATACTGTGTACCCTGTCCAGTTGTAGAAGAGTTTTATTACTATTGCTGTTTACTTTCATTTTCCTTTATTATTTAAATATTGGTTTTATAATTTTATTATTTTTTTTTTATTTTTTTTTTAGGATAAAGATAATTTTGAGATTATTCCAAAGAAAAATTCTGTCCAAAAAACTCGACATTATAGATCACATGGCCGAGCATCAGAATCTAGTTCTGAAGATGAGTCTCCTGTGAGAAAAGTTTTACAAGGAAAAGGCAAAGTATCCAAAAAGGTATTATTTATTTATAAGATATGTACTACAGTTCTGTATTTTAAAGTATATTGTTGACCAGGTTCCTTTTAAACGCATTCGCTAAAGATGTAGGCTGTGATCCATTATAATAAAATAAATGTTTTTTAAGAACTTTGTTTATTTGAAGTAGAGTTATAAAAATTAAATCATTTCTTACAGAAATAGTTAGGGATGGTGCCTGTAAGTATTTTTTAAGAAAACAGTCTTCACATGACTGCCTCATGAAGCGAGGGCGAAGCAATTAATTCCTCATTCATAATTCACACATTGGCATCACAGAATTGGCGACAAGGAGCATATGAAAAGTGAATGATATCATATCCATGAAATTTTCTGTTACGCTTTAAACAATTAAGATGATTTTGAATTTACTGCAGGGCAACCAGAAATGGGCAGTCCTAAAAAATACGCCAAAAAGAATTCGTGCCAATTCGTACATTATAGCTCTGTTTTGGGAGAATTTATGAAAGATACAATAATGCCGCATGCACAAGGAAAGATTATTACGTAACAAATGTGTTAGAATCACAATTAAGCAGAGAGAAAAGCAATTTTACTGACCGCAAGCAAAGCATATCTTTATTCTTTCTTTTATTATTTTTAGCGAAGCCGAAAATTCATCTAAAAGAAATCTGTTTATCTGAGAACCTTTTTAATTATAAAGCAGATGTTACATATGTTTTCTTTCTTTACTTTTTAACAGAAAGTTATTGTGGGATCGAAATGAAACGTTAAGATAAAATAGCTATTTAATTAAAGATTAGCTTTAACTGTAATTTAGAAAAATGTATAATTTAAGAAAACTATATGTGATTCTACATCACAAGATATTTTCTAGAATAATTAAGTTTTTTGGAGCAATTGCTTTCAGTTTAAAGGACATTAAATTTTGTATTCAACCTGTGGTACGTAAACAAGGTATTAAAAAATGCTCAAACAATAAATATACTTAAAATAGTAAAAGTAAAGATATTTAATAGTAAAAAGATAATGATAATGGAAATAGTAAAAAGGATAATGAAAAGGAACATAGTTTCTTTTTTAAAGGAGACAGTTATAAAGAGTTCAAAATGTAATTTTTTGCATATTTCGAAGAAGAATGTTTCTTTTTCAGTAAAAAAAGTTATAATCAATTAGAAATGCCACAGATGTCAATTTGGTCAGATACTGGATATCTGGTAAAATATGCAGTTAGTATCTGGCCATCCAGCTGCAGTATATTTTGCAGTATAGTATGCCTTTTTTGCATTTCTTTATTGCCGAAAAGTCAGTGAAGGCTTACTTTGGAGACACGAGTTTTTTTTTTGTGTCCGTCTGTCAGTCAGTCAGTCTATCAGTCAGTCTGTCTGTTCCACGATAACTAACGCAAAAAACATCCGATTGGCTTGAAATTAAGTGGGTATGTTAGTGAGGCACTGGGATTAAGCTGTATAGTTTTTTGTTAGATTTGATTCATTCATTCGGAAAATATAGAATATTTTATTTTGCGCAATAATACTTTTCTATGGCAAATCCAATGATTTTCAATTTTTTTTCCTTGAGAGAAAATGACACATTTCATTAATGGAATTCAGTGATAAATGGATACTGAAATTTACAAGTTAAATTATTCGTATTGCTTTGAAATTTTGTCTATGCATTTGTCAGATTTTTAAAGTTATTACTGCAAATTTTGGAGATTTTTTATAAATGTGTTCCAATAATATAAGCTAATTTGGTTTAGAGATTTACTTATTTAAAATGTATTTATTTCATTTTCTTTATTTTCTCTTAATGGTTGCTAAGCAACCATTCATCCTAATCCTTATTATATTTTAATGCTATAAATTTGACAGCGTGGACGAAAATTTAAATGAAGTCAACGTCAAAACTGATGAATTAATTAATGTCTTTTTATCTTTGCGGATAAATATAACATAGCCCAGAAAAGAATATAGGCTATGTTTTATTAATTTTATTCAAATATTTTCCTTAATAATTCAAAATTTCCTTCTTTTTCATACAGAATCAAGGGCGATTTTTTAGATAAAATTTAACCAATTTCCTTTATCGTTGCCAAAAAAAAAAAAAAAAAAATCGAATAATTTTTTAACGGCAATAAGTTTCAATTGAGCAATTTCCATTCGAAAAACCAAACTAAGAAAAAATAAATATGACGTCAGAATTACAATAAAAATAAAAATAGTACTTTGTTAAATATTAAACACGGAAATTTGTTTCGTTAATAAGAATTTTTCTGACAAAAATAGGGGCATAATTAGAAGTAAGAGAAATAAAAAATAATTATATTTTTAACAAATATTTCAATTGGTAAAATTTGACGTCATATTTGAACAAAAACAGGCATTTTTGTTCACAGGTATTTTGTTGGTTTGTTGTTTTATAGTAGTCAAGAGAACAAGAAACATGGATATCAATAACTCATGAAAAATAACGCCATTGCCGAAACTTCAGTGAAGGCTTACTTTGAAGACACGAAATTTATTGTTTTTCATCTGTTAGTCTGTTCTTCTGTATGTTTGTCTGTCCCTCTATAATTGCTACAAAATGCAATCAAAACATTTTTTTTTTTTTTTTTCGGAAACAAAATTATAAAACTCTAGATTACTAAGTTTACACTTACAAAAGTTCCTGATACATCAGATTTAGGTGTTTGTGGTTGGCAGGTATGTAGAATTATGAAGATAATGAAAAATATTTGTCAAAACTGTTACTTATTCTTATAAATTAAAATGTATAAGGAAATGCAAGATATACAATAACCATTAGCACAATTATTAGAAAGTGGCAAATTTAAATTAAGTGAGGCTACGGGGGGTTCAGGGAGGCTGAGCCCCCCTGAAGAAATCTACTATGTTATACTAAAAAAACAAAAATAATAGATCATGAAAATTTCAGAATATCCTAACATAACTAAATTTTTAATTTACTGCTTTTGAAGGCTGAAAACTTCTAATTCTTATTTTATTCTTATAAATATTTAAGTACTATGAAAATTTTAAAGTTTCCAAGAAGTTGAATATTACCCAAAGTATGTTTAAAATATATATATATATATATATATATATATATATATATATATGTGCAAAGCTGACGTTGAGGCTCCTGATCTGCAGATTTACTAGTTTATTTATTTTATTTATTTATTTATTATTATTATTATTATTTTTTTATGTAAAGTTAGAATTTTGTAATAAATTTTTACCTGATATGGTAGAATTATAAAAATTAACTACATGTGTATGTTTCCAATGACAATACAACATTTTAATATTTTTAGAACTTAATTATAATATAATAAATAACTTTTAAAGTACTTTTCCATTAGCCTGCCACATGTGATAAATCACTAAATAATCCTTGTGGTTACAACTATATAGGAATTACATTAATAAAAAATAAGTTGTATAATAATTTGAAAATATTCTTCATTTATTGCTATATAGTTTATTATTAATTAAATTGCAATTATACATTGAGAAAACAGAAAATTCCAATATATATTTTAAATACTCCCCCCTTTCATGATGGGGGGGGGGGGTTAATCTTGCTATTTATCTTGGGGGGGGGGGAGCAAAATTGATATATTTTTTTTATATAAATTCAATTAGTCCACATTTTCTATTAGAGATAAATTCTTAATATTTAGAAGCCACTTTAAATAAATGAATTGTAATTGAAATGTTTTAAAGCTACAGGAATTGCTGAAATTTGATATGATTTAAAAGATTAAATACTTATAAAAGATTGTTTTTACTGTTAATTTATTTTTAGTAAATGAATGTATTTCTTTGGATCACCTAGCTATGACTGTTTATTCTCTTTTTTATCTTAATTTAAATTATTCTATTAGCAATGATTTTGATCATTATTTCAATTACAGTATCTATAGTAAATTAGTTTTGCAAGAAAACTTAAAACTGGATATATTTGCAATGGGGGAAAAAAAACAAGTTGAATGTAGATTCTGCCATTGCAGAATTGAGTTTCGCCTCCGATAAGGAAAGGAAAAAAAAAAAAAAAAATCGATAGAGGCTTTTTAGAAGAGCGATCCCGTTTAGATTGCAATGAACTAACTTCATTTTTCTTGTGTTTATCAATATAATAGCAAACAGAACGGCATGAAATACTCAATTGATTAGCAATTTCTCTCTGAGACATTGGAATTGCGGAATAATAAAGAGATACAATTTGACGTGCTACTTCTTCATTGACTAGATTCATCAAAAACGGATTTTATCTTTAGTTTAAACGCTTTTTTATAGACTCTGAGTAAAAGGAAATGCAATTTAACAATAAAGCGAGTGGAATCCCGTCGAATTCGACGAGTGAAATGTTTAAAACCCCGATCAATTTGGTTTTAAAAAAAGCAAAAGTAATTATATTATTGAATCAATATATAATAAATATATTTACAAACTAAATGTCAAATTTGCCAGTTACAATTTTGCATGCAAATATTGGCACATCTTCAGTAAAAACTGTAATCTGAGTGCTGGCGAAATCCAGAAATTTTATTTTATATGCACTCACAGAAAAATAGTTTTATTATTAAAAAAAAAAAAAAAAAAAAAAAAACTAATTTCATTTTTACTGTGACATTATTTTTACTAACAAAAGTCATCTAAAAGTAAAATCTCAATCTCAGTGTCCATAATGAAAAGAAATATTGAAATGTAATATCGGGTATACTACTAGGTTATTCCGTCGACCAATAAATTATCTCAAAACTATAAGATTAAATGCCAATAATGGATGATTGTGAATGTCACATTCAATGACATTAAATATGATTCATGTGTTTAAAATGTCATTAAGTGATTTTTATTTAGACTTTTTATTAATATTTTTATTAATATTCTACTAATTATTTGTTTTTTCATAATTTAAAATAAAAATTATGTCAACATGTATAATTTGGCTATTAGTTTGGCGATTTGTATAATTTGGCGAAATTGGTCGACGGGATAACAGAGTAGTACCTAATATCGTTATGAGTAAAAATGCGATGTTTTAAATAGTGACGTCATTTTCTCTTCAAATGTTTTTTAAAAGTTACTGTTATCAGTAATATGAAAAAGGCATTCATAATAATATTGTAATTCCCATTTATCTGGTTGCTGAATGACATCATTTTCCTCATTCGAAATTTTTCTTATTTTGCTTTAAACATTAATTTTTATTATAAATTGTTTTCTGTTATTTTATTTACATTATTGATATTATTTCTCAGTAAATATATTTTTTTACCTCAATTAGTGCATAATTATACGCAATTATTTTGGAAAATAAATTTTTATTATCGAGAGAAAAGCTAATAGGCCAGTCAAATTGTCATAAATAGATGCAAAAATTCTGCTAGAAGATTTTATGTTTTTAAACTGTTTATGAGGATGCTAATAACAAAAATTAATGGTTTTCCAGCAAAATATCTCGAGGCTAAATTTTGTGGAGCCAAAAAACCGCAAAATTTTCGGACTTTTTTCAGTTTTTTGCCTATAACTCAAAAATTAAAAAAATTTTGCGTACCATACTCAATTAAAAAAAGAAAGAGCATTAAATTCTCTACAAATTTCATACTAAAACTGAATTTCTAAAGCCATTATTAAGCGCGCTACAGCCCTCTGAAAGTGACTCTTTTTTTTCTAACTTTACGGAAAAATTGCAAAAACGAAAATTTGACACAATTTTAAATTATTTTATCCTTTTTAATGTAACTTATTTAAATTATAGGTATTTGTATGATACAAATCGTGATGAATTACAACGGTAACATTGTAAAAAATTAAGAACATTGTAACTTTTTTTGTATTTAGAGCTTTAGTGGAGAACATTAATATTAGGTATTTAACTGATTGTAAGTAAAAAATACTTGCGGTGACATTTTTACATCCTTTCCTTCTGGATAAATAATGTCGTTAACATTTTCGTAGTTGATCCCATTATATGTTTTACAAATTGTTGAGCATTTTAGTCTTAATTTATCAAAAGAACCTGCTTTGCTGCACCTTTCATTACAGTTACATGACACAACATGGAGCAAGGATTCAGATGCCGGGTCTTGGCACATTTCAACTCGCTGAAAAAGATCGTCCGACGTGTGAGCCCACCCCCATTCTTCAGGAGGGATGTTGTTTTCTAGTCTAGTTTGTAACTGATGATAACATCGGAGAAAATGATGCTTAGCAGCCACTTTTGTTGGTGATAGTCTTGCAAGATGAACTTTGCTTTTTGTGGCAGATTTAGCAAATAGCTGAAAACTTAAGGTTTTCAATTTCTGTGTAGTATCTATGCATCCACTGTATAGTGCAGCATGGAATTTTTCTCCAACCTTGATGATTTCTTGACGGTAGAACGTAATTTATTGAACACGCAGGCTATTTCCCCAAGCTGATCATGTTTTTTTTTTAAAGTGTTACAAAACTTTGACTTTCTTTGCCCAAAAAGAGCGGTTGTTGTATGGCATCCGCTGATTGCATGAGTGAAAAGAACATTGTTGTAATTGTATTTGAACGACATGGTTGAAGACCATTTGGTTTCAATGTTACCTCTTCCTGGCTTTTGGAAAAATAGATTTTTGTGCTGATAGCTTAAGCTCGTCGTGATCACGAGAAGGTCAATATCTTCTCCGACAATTACGACTCTTTCAAAAGATACGGCTCTTCAAATGGCTGAGATAACTATCCTGACATCAGCTTCTTCTTTTGCCTGCTCAACTTGAATTCTGTTATTTTGAAGTTTTTAATTTTTTTTAAGAAATAAAATGAAGAAGCTTTTGTTCATGTCATTGGCTTCGTCAACGGATGGTGCGAGTCGACGCTCTCTTTTCTCTCCACTTGTTACAGATTAATTTAGTTTTACACAACAAAAACTATGATACCATGCATCAGCAAGTTAGGTTCACATCTACTAATCAGGTTCGTGTTGAATACGTTCAATTACTTTCTGGGACCATTCATCCCCACGTTTTTCTGCAGTTTTCAAAATTGTAATTTTCGCTTCTAACTTCATTACTTTGTGAATCAAATTTCTTTTTGCTTAGGGCTTTTTTATTGTTTTCCGTTGAAGTCAACTTCGGATTACCTTTTTCACATAAGAAGCAATTATCTTGAAACTTGAAAGAAGTGTTCGATCTGAGGGACAAACTATAGTCTGTGTAGAATCCTCACTCCAACGAACATATGCTGCTATCATTCTCTCATTCGCATATGTTTTTCGGCAATCATCCTGTATTCTAACTTCCTTTCTACTTTCCAAAAAACTGATGAATATTACTTTTGATGAATATTACTTTGACGCTGAACGCCACTATGTTCAAAGAGCTTGGCAAGTCCTTTCTGGCTCACAACGCGAGTCAAAACTATTTGAAGTCGTCTGGTGAATGAAACACAATTTTCTGTCGAGCTCACTCATTTTTCATTACTGCACGAAAAGAGATACAATAAACTGAATAGCAGCATATTAGAAGACTATGTCTTTATAAAAGCACACTCGCATCTAAATCATTACGGCTCCGGATAGTCACGTGGCCGCAATCTTCCATCTACACTCCCATTTTTATCCCTGGCCCTCCCTCCCTTTGTAATTGTTTTTCTTATAGGGCTTCTAGTTTTTGTGCTTCTTCTGCCTTCTTTTCTTAAAACTTTCATTTCTCATCCATCAATAGGTGTATTTAATTTTCATTGTTAGTGATGAAAAAAGTTTTTTGGGATGGGAGGCGAAAAATAGGCCACTTTTTATAAAGTTAAAAAAAAGGGACATTTTCAAAAAACCATAGCGCGCTTAGTAATGGGTTTAGAAAAATATTTTTGTAACAAAATTTATAGAGAATTTAATTCTCTTTCTTTTTGTAATTGAGTATTTTACGCAAAAAATTTATAATTTTTGAGTTATTGGCAAAAAACTGAAAAAAATCCGAAAATTTTGTGGTTTTTTGGCTCCACAAAATTTAGCCTCGAGATATTTTGTTGGAAAACCACTAATTCTTGTTACTAGCATCCACATAAACATTTTAAAAACATAAAATCTTCTAGCAGAATTTTTGCATCTATCGGCCCTTTTTTCTGACAATTTGACTGGCCTATAAACTGAGTTGCCACCATTTTGAAGAAATATCATAAAAAGCATTTAAAATTAAAAATAAAACATAAAAATGGAAATAAATTAAAAAATAGCTAAAATGGGCACAACTACAAATAAATAGCTTTCATTTAAAAAAATAATTATCAAAATCGGTTGAGTAGAAAATTCATGACTGATGACACGACATTTTTTAGCTTGTCTGAAAGAAATAGCATCGGAGGCTAAAAAAGAAATAAAAAACCTTTAGTACTTTTCTTTCTTTTCTTTTCAATAAATATTTAAAATAGAGATTCCCTTCATTCTGTCAGTTCTTTTGTCCCTAAAAACAAATTTTTCTTGCAAAAAGATTTTTTTTTTTTAAGTTGTTACTAACTTATCAACTTAGTAACATAACAAAAATAGTAATTAATATAATAGTAAATGATTTTCATAACAAAAACTTAATATGTTTATAGCAGAATATTCTATTTAGTGCATTTATCTTCCCTTTAATATATTTCTGTTAATTTTTTTACTTTTAATTGTGACATTATGAGTAACTGAAATTTCATTCTTGTTTGCTATTACATAGCAAAAACAGATTTTTCTTCTCCATTTCTCATTCTCCCATTTTTGCTATCTTCACATTGCCTGCTGTCCATTGCTGTAGATACATGATACATAATTAGTTGTTTGAATATTTGTTCTTCTGTAGATTTAGGAACAATATGCCATAAAAATAAGAAATTTATGTTTAATTTTATAATTTAATGTATAATTACGGTTAAGGTAGCAGCTTTATAATCTGGATATTTAGCTGTAAAAATGAACAATAAAAGCATCATAATATCTGGCTTTTGCTAATAATCCACCGTACTAGCCAGATGCAGTATGTTAGTCAGATATCCATTGCAAATATTTACAATTAACAGAAGTTTTGCTAATTGCTTAAGTTTTATTTGTCTGAAAATACTGTTAACTTTTTAAAAAAATCTATTTATGCTATATGCATTAAACTCTCAGAAAAGTTAAATTTGAAAATCTATCCAACTTGGAAAGATTTTCAAGTTCCTGGGAATCCATATTGCATATACAGTAAAATTTGAATGAGGTAGAAATTTGTCTACTATTAAAACTTTCTTTGTCCTGATTGATTCGGCTTTAGACAGAGTTTACTCTATAACATGCTGTATCATATATTACATAACTAATTGTGTAATTATAATTTTTTCTTTCCTTTATCTTTAGTCAAAGGCTAGAAGTTCTTCTTCATCTTCATCTGGGTCTTCAGAGTCTGGTTCACCTTCACCTAGAAAGGGACGACCTAGTCCCTCATTTTATAATCGAAGGTATCATTAATGAAACTTTACTTATTTATTTTACTTTATTGGAGAGGGAGGGGGATCATTTCAAGAAGTTTTTACTTCTGATATATTGTATATATAATTGCAATAATGAAATTGTAACATATTAAACTGTATTCAATATTGTAGCTATCAAATTTCTTTTTTCAATTTTTAAATGACCTTTTTGTTTATTTAATACATGATTATTTTACTGATAGCTTCAAAAATATTTTTAAAATCAATAAAAGTCTTATTTTTTACATCTTATAAATTTGTATTACATTTTTTTATGTATAAAATATAAACTGTTATATTAAACATAATTTGTAATTATTTTAGCAGAAATCAATCTCTAGAAGCTTTTTTGGGTAGTTTTTTGTTGTTTAAAAAAGAAAATAGAAAGGAATTTTATTTTATAATAACTGTTAAAGAATATAACAATGGTCACAATTGTTTAAATTTCCATTAAATCTGAATGTTTAAATGAGAGCTTTAACTTTTGAAACTGCCTCAAAAAATAGCTCATTTTTAATGTTGAATACCTCTAACACTATGAATAACATAAAAGTTTATATTTCAGTTTAAAAATCTAGATTCCTATCCTGGTGTCAAAATTAGATGTTAATATTGAACTAGATAAAGTTCAGCTGTGTACTTCCTAATGAGGTACTTTGCAATACCTCCTAAGTTGTATCGTAAAAACTATGAAATATATGATCAAAGTTTTACTACAAAATTGCAGAACATAATCGATTTAATGGGAAAGAAAAATATTTTGCTTGCAGACAGGATAAATAATTACTTGTGTTTTATCAGGGATGCCACTTTTCCGCCAAAAGGCGGATTTCCGCTTTTTTTATTTTTAAAAATTCGCGATTTTCATTAAGCAATCACGAAATAAAATTACGATTTTCGTCGGACGATCGCGAAATACAACAGCCTTTTCCGACAAACGATCGCGAAATACAACAGCTTTTTTCGTCAAGCGAATGCGAAATATAACAACAATTTTCCTTAAAAGATCGCGAAATATAACAGCTATTTTCGTTAAAAGATCGAAAAAAACGGCTATTTTAATCAAACGGTCACAATATAAAGCAGCAATTTTCATCAAACGATCGCGAAACGAAATGGTGATTTTCATGAAACGATCGCAATGTGAAACGGCGATTTTCGTCAAACGATCGCGATGTAAAACGGCCATTTTCGTCAAACGATCGCGATGTGAAATGGCTATTTTCGTCAAACGATCGCGAAACGAAACGGTGATTTTTGTGAAATGATCCTAATGTGAAACGGCGATTTTTGTCAAAGGATCGCAATGTGGAACGGTGATTTTCGTCAAACGATCATTATGTGAAACAGCGATTTTAGCCAAACGATCGCTAAATAAAACGGCGATATTAGTCAAACGATCGATAACGGCAATTTTTGTCAAATGATCGGGATGTAAAACGGCGATTTTCGTGAAACGAAACGGTGATTTTTGTGAAACGATCGCAATGTAAAACATCTATTTTCGTCAAAGGATCGCGATGTGGAACGATGATTTTCGTCAAACGATCATGATGTGAAACGGCGATTTTAGTCAAACGATCGCTAAATAAAATGGCGATATTAGTCAAACGATCGCTAAATATAACGGCGATTTTTGTCAAATGATCGCGATGTAAAACGGCGATTTTCGTGAAACGGAACGGTGATTTTTGTGAAACGATCGCAATGTGAAACGTCTATTTTCGTCAAAGGATCGCGATGTGGAACGATGATTTTCATCAAAGGATCATGATCTGAAACGGCGACTTTTGTCAATTGATCGCTAAATAAAACGGCGATTTTTGTCAAACGATCGCGATGTAAAACGGCGAATTTCGTGAAACGATCGCGAAATAAAACGATGATTTTCGTCAAACGATCAAAAAATAAAACAGCTATTTTCCTCAAAAAAAAAAAAAGAAAAAAAAACCCTGCAAAATTTTGCTATTTACTTGTAGAATAATCATTGAATCTATTGCTATGTTACATGAATTGGTTTAAAATGATGCAATACATATAATTCCTGACTGAATCTGTTGTTGGGTTACCTTTATTAATGTAAAATACTGTGAACTAAAGAAAAATCATTTTTACTTCAATAAATTAAAAGTTTACAAAAAAAAAAAAAAAAAAAATCTAATTCTTTATTTAATTTATTATAAACAATATCGCACATGAAATATTATAAACAAATTCACACATTTAATACAAACAAAATTCACATATAAATGTTGTGAAAAATGTCGTAAATTTTACTTTACGCATAATTTCCTCTTTTTTGCTATTTTCTGAGTGGCATCCCTGGTTTTATGTTAGTACTTTACTCTTCATAATTTTGTAAGATTATAATCATAACACTAGGGTTTAATATAGCTTTTTTAAATAGTTCATAAATTTTATATTCAATATAATATTTGCTTCTTGTCTTCTTGAAGGTCAGTCATTAATTAGTCACTTCCAGAGGGTTGGGCACTGCTAAATTTATGAAAGTCATGCCCAGAGTATACACTTACTTTATTTGAGAAACATAAGATCTACAAGGTTTCTTTTTAAAAAATCCAGAAGATACATGATGTATACCTGCGTATATACTCCACTCCGGGTGGAAAAAGTTCTGCAATGTATAAAAGATAGTGTGATAGAGTAAGATAATGTGTTAACACATTATGGTTGTCACATTTAATATGTGAAAAGAATTAGGAATATATTATTTGTAAGCAGTATAATAAAGATCATTAAAAAAAGTAAAAGATCACTTGGTCTTCTTGGGTTACTAAATACAAGACATGTATAAAAATCATTTTTTAAGTTGTTTTTGTCATCACAATAATATTCGAAATACAGAATCAATTCAAATCTAATTTTAACAGTGCATTGACTTTCCAAATATCTCAGATAAGTTTGTTAATCAAGTGTATTACTTGTATGTTTCATTTACAGGGGCACACAAAAGCAAAAAAACAAACAAACTTTGATACTACAGTAACTTCTAAAATACTGAACCAATTCAAACTTATTTTGAACAGTATGTTGATCGTGCCAGCATTTTAGAAGAGTTTATTATTCAAGTATGTTATTTTTTGAGCTCATTCACAAAAACTAAACATGCAAAATCTGTCATTACATTTAAAATGTTCTTTTTATATTGCCTTATAACCCCCCAAAAAAATTTCTGTAAAAAAAAAAGTATCAATTATGTATTCAAATAAAGCTTGGGAATTATTAAAAGCAATATTTTTGTTTTAGCCTCATTTCAGAGATTAGCAGCTGAAGGTATCACTAAAGATTTCGTTACTAAAGATTAATTATTTTTATGTTGATTATTTCATTGTTTTAAGCATAGCTGAAGAAATTGTTAAAAGATTTTGCTACTTCAATTTTTATGCTGATTATTTCAATGTTTAAGCATCTACTTTTTCATGCCTGCTAAATTTCTGTTTCATTTTTGTTTATTTATTTTGTAATGTAATATTAGTCTAAAAGAAAAGGTAAATTATTTTAAGTTGTTTTAAGTTTAAATGTATTAATCTTCTGTATTTGAGTTGTGACAGGGATAGATTGAAAAAAAAAAAAAAAAAATCCTGCTTGAAAATTATTTTTAAACAATAAAAAAATAAAAATTTTTATTCTTCATTTACTTAGAAATAATTAAATTTGTTTAAAAAAGGAAAATAGGTTACTTAATTTGTTGCCATCATCAATGTGTCATCAGTGTTACTCAAATGCATATTTTTATTCATATATTACTATGTATTGTTTTTCAGTTTTCTCTGAATTGCAATAGCTTGAAGTAAAAAGATCTAAGATATTGATGGTTTCATGTTTGCACATTGATATAGGTAGATCATATGTACCTTTTTAACACTTTCCAACAAAGTTGAAAAGTGTTTATGCATTCGGTTTGTCTGGCCGTATGGCCGTCTGTCCGCGCTCTAACTCCTGTAAATATACTCGGATTGTTCTGAAATTTTTATATGTTATTGATATTTACCCTAGCACGAACCCTATTGAAAATGAAGTTTCTACTATGATTAGTGTATTTACAAGGATAGTCAAAAGTTTTCCTATAAATTACGGCCAATGGAAAAAAATCGTTTCAAATGAATTTTGAAGATGTTACATCCTGTTAAACTTATTCAAATTTACATGGATTTGCAAAGTGGATTAAATACAGGGCTGTTCAAAAGTATTTCAATACGTATTTGGCTATTGACAGTAGCATCTTATTTCCCTAAATAACAAAATTTTGTTAAAGATTTCAGGAAGCGTTGGAAAGTGTTTCATAATCTATGCTTAACGCATGATTTTTCTTACTTGTTTTATATAAAATAGCTCTAAGTTGATTACTGCAAAAAAAAAAAATAAATAAATAAAAAAAAATCGACACTACAGGAGATACAAGTGAAGGAGGGAGGGGTAAAAAAAAATAACTTTTGTGTGATGCTATTACTAGATGATCCTTCATAAAAATGATTAAATTTCAGATATCATATTTTGAATTTAATTGCTAAAAATGTTTATGTTGATTAAATTCTTCCTCTTCAGCAACTGTAATTATATCTCTTTGTCTTTCTTTACTAGAAGTAGTCCTTCACCTCGCCGTAGAAATGCTAGAGCTACTCCTCAATTTCGAAATCGGAGGTCCCCAACGGACGATCGTATGCGTCGGCGCTCCTTTTCAGCTGAACGTCGTTCACCCATGCGTGATAGAGGTGGACGCTATGAAAGGGATAATCGTAATTTTCGAATGGAAAGAGAGCGAGAAAGAAGCTGGTATAATCGAGATAGGAGCTTTAACGATAACAGAAACTACCGTGATAACAGGGATGCAGATCGACGAGAAATGGAACGTAGGCGAATGTCTCCTGTTGATAGAAGGCCACCAGGTAATAAATAATATTTTAATAAAAAGAATATCGCCCTGTTAAACTGATGGCATTGAGCTCACAGGCTATGTATACTAATTGTACATTACAGCCTTATATTTTCAAGGGTTAATTCCATTCGAAAAAAAAAAAAAATAAATAAAAAATAAAAAAGAAGGGGAAACAGCTTTTCCCTTTCCCCTTTTTTATATTTAATCATTGAACCTCCTAAACTATCAAGCATATGCTTTATCATATAAAAAATCTATATCCAAAATTCAGAGCAAATGAGATAATTCTTAATAAAAACCCATTTAGCATTTATATAAATTAAGAGGAGTTATCCCCCTCTTTTATACTTAACCATTAAACTTCCAAAACTATTCAGAGGTTTGAATGAAATCTGACAATTCTGCTTGAAAAACCCATTTATATAAATTAAGGGGAGGGACATTAGAACCCCCGTTCCCCCTGTTTATACTTATTCAATGAACACCTAATAACAATCGCGGAATCGTCTCATCAGAATGATCCTATATCTAAATTTTGAACAAAAACTTAATTCTGCATGAAAAACCCGTTTATATCAATTAAGGGGAGGGGCATGAGCCCCCCCATTCCCCCTCTTATACATATCGAATGAACTCCAAAAAGTAATCAGAGAAGCACCTTATCAGGATATACCTATATACAAAATTTCAAGTGGATCGGATATTTTTATCATGAATTATCGCGTTACGCACATATGCACGCACAAACGAACAAACATACATACATACATACACCTGTGAGCTAAAAATGGCCAAAAACTTTTTACATCCTAACAAACTTTAACGTACAAAAAAAAGTAATTAATATATATATATATATTTCCTTTGTACAGAAACATTCTACAATGATTTATGTTCTTTTGAATTACCTAAGTTATGGCATAAACTCTATTATAAGTTGAAGAATGAAATACTTTTCTGTTATATCAGTACCATTGTGGCTAAGCTAGTTGGCACAAAGTAAATTTCACATAAAATGAAACATTTAAAAAAATTAACATTGTTAGTTCGAAAATAGTCTTTTAAAATGTATAATATCTGAAAATTGCAAATTTTCATGAATTATATTATTACATTGATACAAATATATTCTTAAAATATAAGAGCAATTTAATTTACAGGTTGCAGGAATGAAATTTATAACTGCTTTTTCCATTGCCATAACCATTTTATTTTTTAATGATGACTTTCATATATATATATTTACAGAAACTTTATGTATATAACAAAATTCTGAAATAATTTTATTGCAGTTTCTTTGCCATTATATAAGTGCAGAATGGTAAACCTTATCTCACCATCAGTAATAAATCTTAGTGATTATGATTTAATAATGAATATTTTTGATTTAAAAAAAAAGAATTAAGATAGTTTGAGAGATTATAATTACGTAATAATAATAATAATAAAAATAATAAAAGATTTATGTTCAACAAATAGGAAATCACAGTATTTGGTACAGTTTATAATAAAAATTCTTTGCATGATCAAAGCTGAAAAAAATTATAAATTTTAGAATTACAGAAAAGTACCAAAATTATGTATGTTACATGAATGCATTTGGTAACAGTGTACATGAATACAGTGGTTAAATTTGAAATATTCTCTTAGGGAAAACTCAAGCTTTTCTGTGTTAATGCAATGTTTTTTGTGCTTTTACTTCAGTTATTTTTTTTTCTATTTTGTTTGCATTTGATCTGCTTTTTTATTTTATTTTATCAAAAACACTTTTAATGCATAACTTTATAGAAGAATTATATTCAAACATGCTGTCTTTTCGTTTTACAGTTGATAGAAGACGTAGAACTCCAGAAGATAGACGTAGAGAATATTATAATGAAAGGCGAAGAACTCCTAATCAGAATATGGACAGGCGTTCTTATAATGCTAGGCGTCCAAGCCCAAGAAGTCGACCAAGATCATTCAGTCCTGAAGAAAATCAGATGGACAGAAGACGTAATCGATCACCTAATGAATTTCAAGGTAGACCTGGAGATAGACGTAGGCGTTCCCCCAGTGAACAGCCTATTCCTTCTCCAAGTGAGCAAAGGGGTAGATCCCCTCCTGAAAGACATCGTAGATCACCTAGTGAGAGAGTTATGTCAGTTGAAAAGAGAGGACATTCACCTGTTGACAGACGCAGACGTTCTCCTAGTGAATCATATAATGTTAAAAAACGGTATTTATCAGTTTGAAATATCTATTATTTTTCATGTTTTATAAATTTTTAATCATTTAAATTTATGAGAATGATATTCTGTTATATTAAGAACTTAATATGTATTTTCTCCAGTTGTTGAATTCTTGAAAGTTTTGAGAATGTTTTTACTAAAACTTTTGTGAATTTTAAACTTTTTAAAATTCAGTGGTAAACATAAATTTCTTAACTATTTTAATTTTTTTAGAAAATTGTAATGCAAGAAAACTGGCACAATTTATTTACATTATTTTATTCTTTATTGTTACACATTATATGGACATGTAGCATGGACCGAACACACATGAACCAAATTGAATTTTTCAATTCAGAATTATTTATGTATATTATTTAATATTTTATGAATTGTTTTTGGGCTTTTTGTGTGTTAATTATTGCATTTCATTCTTCATACCAAATCCACTAGCTTTCTTCTAAAAAAAAAAAGGGTACTTCTATTTTATCCCGTCGACCAATTTCGCCAAATTATACAAATCGCCAAACTAATAGCCAAATTATACATGCTGACATAATTTCTATTTTAAATAACAGAAAAACAAATAATTAGTAGAATATTAATAAAAATATTAATAAAAAGTCGAAATAAAAATCACTTAATGACATTTTAAACACATGAATCGCATTTAATGTCATTGAATATGACATTCACAATCATCCATTATTGGCATTTAATCTTATAGTTTGGCGATGATTTTTTGGTCGACGGAATAACCTAGAAGTACCAAAAAAAAAAAAAATAAAAAAAAATTGGATGTAAAGATTTGTGATTTATCACAGATAACAGGCATGATTTTACTAAAATATTATTATTTACTAAATTCTTCTAAATCGTTAAGACAGAATATGTATATAAAGTTTCGTAATTTATATATGTATGTATATTAAAAAAGACTTTATCATGATTAATTAACCATTGTTGAGACAAAATTATTGAAACTAGAAACTTAATCAAGTATTAAAGTTTTAAGTCATTTTTCTATATATGAGCTGCAGTTTTATATAGGAGCATGGTATGCAGCATGACAAATCCTCTAAAAGAATGGTAAAAACATATAATTTACTGATTTTCAAAATCCAACTTCTAAAAAGATGTTAAATATTTTTTCCATAATCAGGTACATAGCCAATTTGTATATTTCAGCAAGCATGGTTTAGTGCAAACAACCAATTGATGTAACCATAGCCACTCTCATAATCTTGTAGTTACAACGTTAAACATGTTGCTTATTTCTTGAACTAGACGCCTCTGGAGACCTATTTGGTCTCCCTTAAATATATACTAAGCAGCACATTATGTCATTTCCAGTCTTAAATTTTTATAGTTAGTAAATGCTTTCCTAAATTCATAGATTCTAGAGAAATCAAGAATTATTTGTGATCTTGATAACATTTCATACATTTTTTGTTGTTACATATTTCATCTCTTATGACAACTATTATTAATTTCCGTAGCTGTAAAAATGAGTGAAATTTCATAGATTTAAACTGAGATTTGTTCATAAGTTATCAAAATTAAACATACTTTACCTAATTTTTTAATATTATGAAATTTATTTAAATTCGAAAATCACGCATTTATATATTTTTTTTTATTTAATAATTAAAAGACGAATATGTATATATTTGTATTTATTAATTTTATGTCTGATTTCATAAATATGACATAAATGTAACATAAATATGACATAAAAGGAACATAGCTGACAGAGGCAAAGTAAAATCCTTGTGAAAGCAAACTGTAAATGCGTTAGCACCTGCAATTTTCATGCTATGACATCATAAGAATACTGTCCATTCATTGTTGGAGTGCTTTGCGAATTATCGTCTTCGTGGTTTGATATTTTTTTCCGTTCATGTAAATGAATCTTTTGTGTTTGTTTTCTTTATGAAGTCGAATAGTAAGTTGTCGACCTAATTTTTATTGAAAAGGAAGAGTTCCATATCCAGTTATGGCTGGCGCAATTGGCAAAAAAATCAAAATTAGAAAAAAAAAAAAAAAAAAAAAAACATTTTAGCAACTTATCAGATTTCTCAAGATGGTGGAAAAACATGATTTTTAAATAATTTATAAAGATATATTTATTTAATAAACATTATATATGCCATACATTAAAAAATTATACTATGTTTAAATAAATATTTTTATGGTATATACATTTCAGATATGCAAAAAAACAAAAGGTTAAAGTCCATTCCAGTAGTAGAAAAGCATCCTCAAAGGCAGCCACATTGATTCATTTAATGTAAAAAAAAAGGATATAGAACTTTTTTCAATTGAAGTTATGGTAGAATAAATGTTTATTTGAACGTAAATTAGAAACAAAAACGTTTGGTGTTTAAATGAAATATTTGGCACAGATGTCACATGCGCATCGGGTTTGGCACGATCTTTATTTGTAAAAATTTGGCGAAAACTTTATTTTTAAATATCAGTTATACATATGTTTTTAAATTATTTTCTATTATTTGGAAAAGGAAATAATAAATAAACGATACTTCACACAATAACTATGTAGAATAAAATAATTTATGTCATTATAAAAAATAATAATAATAATAAATTCCATAAAAAATAAACAGCAATAGCCAGATTAAATGAAATATTTGCACAGATGCTGTATACACAGTGGGTCTGACCAACGCCGATGCTATTAAACTATTGGCATCTGTGTTAGTTTGCCGCAATATTTTTTACAACAATTTGATGAAAACTTTTGAATACCAGTTACACACATATTTAAAAATTATTTTCTGTTATTTGAAAAAGAAATAACAATAAATTAACGATATTTTATACAATGACTATAACAATTTTTGTCATTTTAAAAAAGAAAAAAGAAAATTTCTCGGTGAATAAACAACAATAGCCGAGTCACCGGGTCAGGCAAAAAAAAACACCAATGACATCTTTACCATATATTTTAGTTTATGCTATTATTATTACGATTAATTATTTATTTACATTTTCATCCGCTACAGTTGCCTTGCCATTTTTTTTTTAAAGCTTTGAGCAATTCGGGTTTCAAAAAATGAAATAGTTGCTAAAATATGTGAATAGCTATTAAAACAAATTTGGTTTGGTTTTTGTTTTGTTTATATGTATTTGTATGCATATAAATATATACAAGATATATATTTGTTTATATCTAAATTACTTTTGTTCCTACATAAACATAGATTAATGACCTCTTTAAATTAAATAAATTTTATACATATGGAAAAAATTGCTTATGGATATTGCTTATGTATATAAGATATAAATTTCCTGAAAATACGATGCTAATTTTTTTTTTCTCGCCAAGGACTTAACATAAAAGATTCGAAATAGCCGTTTAGCATATAAAGAGCGAAGTGGGTAAGCCCGGAAGTGTTGATGTCAGTCACATGATTTAGGCTTTTATTATATAGATGATTCCTTGGCTATGGAACCAATTGTGAAAGATTTAAATGACTAAAAGACAATTGTTGCTGATTTTTTATTGACTATTTTGTGCACAACTATTTCATGTAAATTTTTTTTTTAGTTTTTTTCATTCTTTATGAATTGTTTTTGATCTTTTAATTTTTTAGCTATTGGATTTTACTCTTCATACAAAATGCCATAGATTTCCTTCTCTTTTCAAAAAACGCTTTTTGTAAATCATATTTATAAATCTCAAGGAATATGGGCTCCATTATAGAAATTTTCATATTAATACTTTATAGGCTTGAAAACACACAGGGATCGGTTGAAGTTATTGTCATTTTAATGACTTATATCCAAAATTCACAGGACCTTGTTAGAATTGCGATTCCTAAATCACGCAATTTAACTATTTTGTTTCTGTAATTAGACTAATAAAGATCATGTCACATTGCGTTCATAACTATGTATTCCTATTGATCCTGCCAGAATTTTACTAGTAGTATCATACAAAATCACTAGATGTGTTATGCATTAATTTATTTTTTACTTTTTCTTATAACACAAAATTTTTAACTGTTGAAATTCACTTTGACACATAGTCTTATTTTAATTGACTCAGAAATTTTTACAGATTTAAAAATCTCTCTACCATATATTTTTTTTTTTACTTTCTTCTATCTTTACAAGAAGAAAGTATTGGATTCATGAAAATTTTCGACTTCCAGTTTTCGACGGATTTATACGTTTTAGAAGGTCCTGAACACGTTTTGACTATTTTTAGAAAATGTTTGTCTGTGAGTCTGTCAGTCTGTCTGTCTGTATGTGACAAAAAATTTGTGGGCGCTCTATCTCAAGAACTAATGCTCGAAATTTCATAAAATTTTATATTCAGTTAGACCTTGATATGAATTAGTGCCTATTGGTTTTTGGTGTAAATTGGCCTGCAGGTGGCGCTGCTATACTATGTTTTTCATGATTTTAATGATTGCTATATCTCAAGAACTAATGCACAGAATTTCACCAAACTTCAGATTCTGTGAGACCTTGATATACATAGACGCTGATTAAGTTTTGGTGTAAATTGGCCTGCAGGTGGCGCTGCTATGCCACGTCTTTCATGATAGCTATATCTCAAGAACTAATGCACAGAATTTCACCAAACTTCAGATTCTGCAATACCTTGAGATACATTGCCACTGATAAGGTTTTGGTGTGAACTGCCCAATAGGTGGCGCTGCTGTGCTACATTTTGCACGATTTTTGCGATAGCTATATCTTAAGAACTAATGCAGAGAACTTCATCAAATTTCAAATTCTGTTACACTAGAATATATAACATAATTAGACGCTGATTACATTTTGATATAAACCTCACAACAGGTGGCGCTGCTATGTGGATTGATTATTAAACATTGATTGATTATTTAAATGCATTCTGTGAAATGTAATGAATGCTGTAAATAAATTTTTCCTGCATTAAAAGTTTTCATTATTCACAATTCCGTAATATTATATATATATATATATATATATATATATATATATATATATTAAAATGAAATTGACCATGTACACAGTTAAAAAAGAACTGTATTGAAAAATTAAATAGAATTAGTTTTACGTAATACATACAGTAAAATTAAAAAGGTTAGAGTGTAAATTAAGATATGAAACAAAAATTATATATATATATATATATATATATATATATATATATATATATATATATATATATATATATATATATATATAATATACCTATATATATATATATATATATATATATATATATATATATATATATATATATATAATATACCTATATATATATATATATATATATATATATATATATATATAATATACCTATGCGCTAAATCGATGTTATTATTTGCACTTTTTAAATGGTTTAATTGACGTGATTTAAATAGAAGAAAGTTTTGTGATGTCCACAACATACTAGTTTAATTAAGAAATTAAGAAATGTTATATTAAACTTGTATTATAAATGCAAACTTTGCAATGTTTTTATTTTAAACTCTTATGTAATATTCAATATCTGTAACCTAAAATATAAATTTTCAATAAACATTTTTCCTCATGAAAGTTTCTATGCTTATAACTCCAAAATGCTTATAATGCCAATAACTCCACCCTATGTGTTAAATGATTGAGAATTTCATGCACTAGCACGTGACCGGCAGTGAACGTGTTAATAGCATGCTCCATAAGAAAGTGATTTCATTTCATATCAGTGCATGAATTAGTGTCCCGGTGACCATGACTTCTAATGATATCTGATGTGCAGGAAGAATAATACAAGGCAGATATTGTGTCGGTCAGCAGATGTCATGGCGGCATTACGCTGATGTCTGTCTGATAGCTGCACATTATGGGCACCTTAGTGTTTATGCTGGCCAAGAAATTTGCCATAAGGCATGTTAGTTTTTACCCTGGGACTCTCTTTGTATATATTTCATAAGTATTAGCATGATTTTGAAATTATAACCAACCAATTGATAACAGTAAACGATTTAGGAAAATGACTAATAATAGTATTCAGTATTGTTACATATATTACAATTGATTGTTGATGAAATAACTTTTTATGAAAGAGTAAAAAATATTTATTGTAAAAAATTTCTGTAATTTTTGTAATTTTCCCTCAAAGAATCAATAATAAATTGTTCATTCTCATATCTTTTGGAAAATTGTCGAAGCAGTGTTATATAATCCTTTTTTCAAAGTTTGTAATGTAGTTCTTATTTCAACTCTTGTATGTTTTTTTCTTTCAATAAATTTGTTCTTGTCATTATCCCAATCATCATCATCATCATTTCTTTCTATTTTTTCCAATTGTTTTTGATTTGGTTTATGTGACCTTCACAGCTACAGAAAGGGAGTTGATTGTCATTAAAGCCTTATCTAGACCATATTTAGATTCAGAATGCTATATTTTATCGTCCTTTGTAGTCATGCTTTGAATGAAACTTGTAACAAAACTTCACTTTCAGCTGCTCACTTTTCACAATCTGGTTTACTGAAAAACAATAATATTAAACAAACAAAAAAGATGATCACCCATAGTGGGTTATTGTAGCATAGAATTGAATATCGATGCCAATTTTACTGTCTTATTCTTATAAAGTCATAAGTTTCCATTGAACTTTTATTTTAAACAGGAAAATTATAGGAATATTTGTTAGCATTTTTAGGTTTTTAACAAATGTAGTCTTTTTATGTTTTAAAACTTTTTATAAATTCATTTTGTAGTTATATGCTTTTAAAAAGAAGATATTATACATTTAAAACCGTCTGCCAGCATAAAACATGATAACTGATTATAATTTGTCTAGTTATGCAGGGTGATTTGAACATGATTGAATAATTTCTTTGTTTTTCCTAAAGAAAAAATGAATTCTGTAAATTTTACAAATTCTCTAGCACAGGAATTTAGAAATACTGTTTTTTTACTACAATATAGCTTTGAACCTGGAAGGGGAGATGGGTGAGAAGATATGTTGATAAAGGTTTCGAGTTATCAAAGTTTTGACAAAATTAAAAATCTAATCTTATAAACTGCTTTTTTCTGTAAAAAAATAAGATTTATCAAAAACTATACATAATTTACTAATAATTAACAAATTATACTTCTTAAAGTTTTAATTTCAAAATTGTGTTACATGCATACCTGTTTTTATTAAATAATATCCAGTTCATCATTAAGAAATTGTTGTTTCAGTAAAAAATGGTCCTTAATTGAAGTCTGTCAATTTCCAAAATCTTTTTTGCAATTGTATAGTTTTGTCTAACATAGAAATGGTATCAAATGCTTCACTTCTTGTATTTACATTTGATTCAAGAAATCTCCACACCAGGTCAATTGCCTTCGCAGCTTCTTTCATTACAATTTTTTCATGCACTTACTTACCTTGTAACATTTTCAATTTCTTCATCAGAAATTTCCACATTAATGCTCGAAACAATCTCTTCATCTGTCACAGTGCCACTTGTTTTAAGCTTACTGTCTACATTCAAAAATATTTTAACTAAAATCTGAGTTTGACATGTCTTTTGTATTGATTTCCACTGTTCTGGAATTAGTTCTCCTTCTTCAGTTACTTGCTTAATGAAATAAACTAGTTTTTTTATAGATTGAGCTTTACAATTATCTATGAAGAAGAGAATGCTTATTTTATTATTAGCCATTATTTTACTGATTCCTATCAGCACAGTAAATAAAAAATATATTTGCATACATGTAAGTACCTATATGTAATATTATGTTTGCAAGTCTATATTTGAACTAAAGAAATGATTAAAGCATCCCGACTTTTTAAATTGTTCTATCATAAGAGAAGGAAACTTCTCTTTACCACTTTGATTTGCTGCTGCACAGCTACATGAATTTTACTCTGTTTGTCAATGTTATCTTTTTTCACCTTTTGTTGTTAAAACACTGGTAGAATAATCCAGTTTCATTTATGTGAAACACATTATCTGCTTTATATTATTTTGGAAGTTCTGAAATCCACTCTTCATGGGTAGCTGCATCACTGATCCACTTTCACAGCAAAGTCTCCAAAAAATGATATTGTGACTGTTTTCGGTTTCAAAAGCCTTCTGTTCTTACCCCTTAAATTTTTCTATCAACAAAGGGATAAAAGAGTGTGAAACCAATATCCAGATCAAACTGGTTTTTCAGCTAACCTTAGCCAAAAATAAAAAGTCAAACTAATTTTTGTGGAAAAAATTTCAACATAACAGTTGGTTTTGGAAAATATATTTCGAGATAACCATGGAAAATACATAAGAATTTTGATAGGAACTCAAAGAAATTTTTGTTTACAAGAAATCAAGGTTTTTGAGTTATTGAGGTCTGACTGTAATAATTTTTGGGTACAACTACCAATGCATTTTACTGCTTTTAAAATTACAGGGTGTGTTTTGTCAATTTTGAAAAAGGGTGGACTCTAAAACCTTAAAAAATAGGCTAAAAGGAACACTAGTACATAAATAAAGTCCACAAAACCAGTTTTTGTTAACATCAAAGATTTTGTTCCATAAATAATAATTTTATTTCCAAATATGATGCATGAGCAAGGAAAATATCTACTTGCAACTATGTTTTGTTGAATAAATAAATATTTTATTTCCAAGTATAATAGCTAAGCTTAATTCACTGCCCAGAAAAAAAAAAGTATATATATATATATATATATATATATATATATATATGGAATATGGCTATAGTAGTTTTTACTTTTAAAAATAGCAATTAATGTATGTCCTTGTATACAAAATTAAATTTTTTGATCTACAAAAAAAACCATATGTACACAGTTGAATGCAGCACTGTATTTAACAAGAATGATTGTGGCATCAGACTTATTTAATATTGGCATTAAATTGCACTGTTAGTTGACATATTTTGCTTACAGAAAGACGTCAATGGGAAAATTTACAAGTGCCATAAAACCATAAGTGTTTGGCTAGTAGTTTTAACATTTGATATTAATATGTTGAATATATTTTAATAATTATTTTTCAGTTATATTAATACACTTTATTATTATTCGCAGAAACTACTCTCCTGTACCTGCTAAAGCAGCTTCACGTTCTCCCTCCCCATCACCCGTTCGTCAAGTAAGACATGTGAAAAAGAAACGTAAAATGTCTCGAGATTCCAGTTCATCCTCAGGAGAAGGTTCTCCCCCACCACCAAGAATGAAAGTAGGACTTCATATTACATTATTCATTTACTTTTGATAAATCTGAATTTTTAATTAATGAATTGGAATTCACATTGCTAACAAGGCATAGAATCAACTAAGTGCAGGCCTCGCAGCGTTCCTATAATTCCTATAAATTTGAAAAAATTCCTATATTTTCTTTTTTTTTTTTTTTTTTTCTATATTTTTCATCCCTCCACCCAGGCATGAGATTGATCCGCGATTTTCCTCTTTTTTTTTATCATTTTCCTCTTTTCCGTTTTTATCGTCAAAACATTGCTGAAAAACAAGAATTTCATCGAAAGATCGCGTGAAAAAAATACGATTTTCGTCGAAAAATCACGAAAAAAATGCTATTTTCGTCTAAAGATCGCAAATAAATGGTATTTTCCTAAGAAAAAAAAACCACGATTTTCATCAGAAGATCGCGAGAATAATGCTATTTTCGTCAAAAATCGTGAGAAAAATGCGCTTCTCGTTAAGATCCCGAGAAAAACGCAGTTTTTGTCCAAAGATCCCAAAAAAAGCGAGATTTTCGTCTAAAAGATCGTGAATAAATACTAATTTCATCAAAAGATCGCAAGAAAAACGCAAGTTCATCAGAAAGACGTGGAAAACCGCAATTTTGTTCAAAAGATCGCGAAAAAACGCGATTTTCGCCAAAAGATCACGAGAAAAATGATATTTTCGCCAAAAGATCGCGAGAAAAATGATATTCTCGTTAAAAGATCGCAAGAAAAATGCAATTTTCGTCAAAAGATCGCGAGAAAAATGCGATCCTCGTCGAAAGATCGCAAGAAAAACGCCGTTTTCGTCCAAAGATTGCGAAAAAACGTGATTTTCGTCAAAAAATCGCGAAAAAAATTTAATTTTCGTCGAAAGATCGCGAAAAAAAAACGTGATTTTCGTCAGAAGGTCGCGGAAAACATGATTTTCGCCAAAAAATCGCAGAAAAAAAACAAGATCACGGAAAACACGATTTTCGTCTGAAGATCACGAAAAAGCACACGCATTTGTCTAAAGATAGCAAAAAAAAAAAGATTCATATTTCATCAAAGAATTTTAAAAAAAAAACTTTAATGTTAAAAGATGACAAAAAAAAAAAAAAAAATGCAAATCCAAGAGAAAATGCAAATTCCATCAAAACATTACCAAAAAAAAAACTGAGAATGCCATTGAAAAAATGTATAATTAGTGTAGGGAAGGATTTCCCCACTCCCTCTTCTCTGCTGTAACTTTTCATAAATTTTTCTGTAAATTTCAGGAGTTTTTAAGAACTTTGAATTGCTCTTGCTATAGAAACTCATTTAATAAAAATTTATTACAAAAAATCATTTATAATCTTTATTTCAATTATTTTTTTATTAATATTTATTTATTTATTTACTGATAAATACAAATTCTTTAAGTGATGATAATTCAGAAAATAATAGTAAAAAATGTTGAATATTGGGGGGGGGGGGGGGAGTGTTTAACTCTTGAAACCAGTATTTTAATCTTGAAGTGTGTTAAAAATTTCTGAAATAGTCTGGAATGAACTTTAAATAGTATACTTATGTTATAGTTTTTACAATGTTGGTGTATTTACATATAAATAAAATTTCCTATAAAATTCCTATATTTTCTTTAAAAAAATTCCTATATTTCCTATAATATTTTTGAAGAAATCCGCTTCTAGGTCTGTAAGTGAAAAGTATACCAGGTTGTAATTCTGGTTTATATCATAATAGTTCAGTTAGTAGAGCACTGGTGTACTGAACCTAGAGTTCTAAATTTTCCAGAAAATTTTGAAACCCCAGCCAATCTAAGCCATTAGAGACTACACAAAATAGAACATTTTTTTTTTTCTTCTATTGCCTTCATCTGTAGCAATATTTAAAATGTGCTTTGCTGCAATTGCAAGTAGACTTCTTTCAATAATAATTCAGTTCCATATTTTAAAGTTATTAAATTCAGATGTGTAAATACAGTTTTCTGTTTCAATAACAGAATTATTGAAAAAGTAGCTAATAATAAATAATATTTGTAATATAAAAATTATTATTTTATGTATGTAAAGTATGTACAGTAGACTCTCTCAAATCCGCACAGCTTGGGACCAGAGGTTGTGCGGATTTTAGAATTTTGCGGATTTCTGGTCATTGCTTTGTTTACATTTTTTAAACAGTAATTTGAGTGCAATTAATAGTGCAATCGAAACTATAATGAATGCTTACAATGTAATACAATATTAAAATAAGTAATAAACTAAAATAATAAAAATTTAGATAATTTTTAAAATGATTAAAGTACTAATAGCAAAGGTCAAGTTAATCATCAATAGTGTATCATTAAATATTCATTATAAAGATTAAATGTATTTTTCCAAAATTATTTAACAAAACTTGCCTTATAAAAGTACATTACTAATTCACATCAAAATCATAAAAAAAGAACTTTTTTTTCAAGTTTAGCCAGGCTTAATAACCAAAAAATCTTGATTAATGCATAAATATATTTGGTAAGAAGATTGTGATTACCAGTGATATCGGAAATATCTTGATTTTTTTCCAAAAAAGAATTATTCTTCCTTCATGAAAAAAATATGAATAGAGTATTATTAAAAAAATTACAAATTAAAAAATATATGGAATTGATACAAAACTAAAAAAAAAATCAAATTTTGTCCCAATATCCAAACTGAAAGTTTCATTGTTTACATCCATAAAATATGTGCGGATTTTAGAGAGTTGCGGATTTCTGGTTTGCAGATTTGAGGGAGTCTACTGTATATGTGATCAACTTTTCTTAATTATTTCATTAATATGCTTTCTTTTTATAATAAATTAGTTTTCTTATTGATATGGTTAAAAAAAGTTTAGTTGAGATTAATATAAAGGAAACTGCCTTGTTTGAGCTTTAAGTGCTGTCTTTTGTTGCTTTCATTTATTTTTATTCGTTAAAGATTAATTATTTATTGTTAAAGATACTTTTCTGGCATCAGCTAACATAATTTGCAGAATTATTAATCTTTTTGATTTAAGATAATTCTACAATTTCTCATTGCATTGAATAATTAATGTTTGAAAAAATATCCTTCAGTGCTCTTCATAGAAACTTTTTATTGCCTGGTAGTAGATCAAAAATAATATATGTGAGTTATTTATGGTTTTGAATGTTTTTAATTTTAAATTTAAGTTTCAAAGTTCGTAAATTGTTTGAAAAAATTGTTTTTTGAGTTTCTTTGTTGATAAAATTTAGAGAGTTTCCCCCAGGTTTAAAAAAGGGCAGGGCGCTACTGTTCTGAAAAGAGCACTTTTTACATTTTTCAGGGTACTTTTTACATTTTTCAGGGCACTTTTTCATTTTTAAAGGCACTTTTATAGAGTTGAATCTAGAATCTAGCGGTTTAAAAAGTCGTTAAAAAAAAAAAACAAATTTCATCAAAAAATTAAAAAAAAAAAAAGAAAGAAAAAGAAAGGTAAATTTTGTTAAAAGATTGCAAAAAAAGGGCAAATATTGTTAAAAGATCACGAAAAAACAGCCAATTTTGTTAAAAGATCGCAAAAAACAGCAGATTTTGTTAAAAGATCGCAAAAATTGCATATTTTGCTTTAAAAAATCGCAAAAAAACGACAAATCTCCTGAAAATTAGCGAAAAAACAAAACTTTTCACAGAATTTTCTTTTTTATTGCGATTTTTGGACAAAATTTGTATTTTTTTTTTTTTTTTTTTTTTTTTTCGCGAATCTTTTGGAGAAATCTGCCGTTTTATCGCTACTTTTTGACGAAAGTTGCCGTTTTTTGTGACTCATTTGACAAAATTTTCAGCTTTATCGCGATTTTTGAAAGAAATTTGTCGTTTTTCCACGATCTTTTGGGGAAATCTGCCGTTTTGCGAAATTTTGTGACGAAATTAGCCATCTTTTGAGAATCTTGCCGGAAATTAGTCTTTTTTTAGCGATTTTTAATGAAACGTGCCATTTTTTTTTAGCGATTTTTTGACGAAATTACCCGATCCATGGAACGCATATGAGACCATTTTTTGCGTTCCGTCGCCGATCTTTTGTGTAATTTACGTGCTATAAGTGCGTTCGGATCATTTCTGGAAGGCTGTGTTTTTTCAAATGTGGGGCACGAAGGGCGCTATTTTTTTTGAATGAATGACAAGAGGGGTGCTAGTTTTTGGATGAGGGGCAAGAGGGGTGCTATTTTTTCAACTAAAGGGCAGGAGGGGTGGGCGCCCCCCCTGAAACCCTCTGGGGGAAACTCTGAAATTTATTTTTGTGTTATATAGTGCAAATTTGAAGTTCTTCCCAACCCGTTGCCACTGTAACTATTTCAACATATGCCCCATGTTAGGTTGAGAGTAAAAACATACAGTCGAGCCTCTATATAACGAAATCCATCGTTCCAGTAAAAAATTTGTTATATAGAGAAATTCGATGTATAGAGTATGATGTTAAAAATAGTATTTAATGTGTAAATTTTGAACAAATATTATTTTTGATATTTTTAATTAAGAATTTGAAATGTTTAAAAGTATATATTAACCTAACATTTTATTTCTTACTTATTTAAGCAGTTTCAAAAAAGAGAAAAGACATTTATTTGAAAGCTTAATGAAAATCAAATACGGAAGACTTACATAAATTTCAGAGGAAGAAATCTGTAATTTTTTGTTGTTTTGATTTTAAAATTACAATTGTTACGCTCTCAAAAAAAATTCTCAAATTTTAGCAAGAAATGAAAAATTGTAGTTGATATTTTCCTCCATTTGAAGGTCTCTCTTATGTGCTCTCATTGATTCCTCTCTTATATGTGTAACAATTCAATTGACTGTGTTTTGAGAAGGATGTTGAAAGGTGTGTGGGAGGTGGGATGAACTTGTTAGATTTAAAGAATAAGGAGAGAAGTAATATTTATTAAAAAAACCTCTCCACTGAACGATAAATCAAAAATAAGTGATGGAAAATTGATTCCATATGATTTCGAAGCTTTTTTAAAACTGAATAAATTAAGATCAATTTATGAAAAAATTCGTTATATGGAGATAGATATTTCGCTATATAGAGTCTGTTTTTAATGTAATCATGCGAAAAGGGGACCGTTCTTACTAAAAATTCGTTATATGGAGAAATTCGATGTATGGAGTTTCGTTATATAGAGGTTCGACTGTAATTTCCTTATACCTGCTACCAATGAAGTGGCTAATTAAATCAATTTGATATAAATTAATGGCTATAAAACACCCAATGTAATCAAAGTTGTGTAAATTAAGATATTAATTTAATTCATGCATTAATATTTATATTTTCTCCCTTGTAGTCCAAAAAAGAACAATCGGAATCCCCTGTTCGCAAAGGGAAGCGGCGGTCTGTATCCAGATCTATATCACCTGTTAGAACGAAATCTATGGATGATGATCGAAAGATGCAAGATGATGTAAGTTTTTTGTGCTTCAAAGAACATTTTTATAAGATTTCTTAGTTTGAATGTGACAGTTCTATTTAATTGGCTATACTATTTGCATAATGAGATCTGAGTTCTTAATTATAATCACTGAAATGTTAATTTTTTTTTTAATATTTAATTTAACTTAGTTTTTGGATGAAGATGAATTTTTGTAACATATTTTCATTCACTTCATGATATACTTGAATTATTTTAAAAAATAAAAAATACACAAGTATGTTTTTGATGACAATACAACTTTTTAATATTTTTTAGAATTTAAGTGTATAAATTAATTTTAAAATATTTTTTATTTATTAATCTCAGGTGATAAATCATTGATCTTTTTAGTTACATCCAGATCTTGACAAACAAGTCGGCACTTAAAAAAATATTTTAACTGCATACCATGATATATTTTTTCTTTTAATTAATTATTGTTAGAAATATTGACAGAAAAAATAAGTTTTATGACAGTTACCTTGTCAGAAAATAGTGTTTTTAAAACTTTTATCCGAGGTAAATTGCCTTAAAACTTATGCTAAATATTCTTTACTTTTTTGGCTAAATTATATCTTTAAAAATATTATTATTTTAATTAAAACTTTGTAATATGTATTTCATATTTTTCATTTGTATAACTTTGATAACTTTTGTTGAAAAGCTTGATTTGTGTTTAAAAATTGTTCTATTTACTTAGTTTAAGAATCAAAAGAATTCTAAATACACCATTGGTGATAGTTCAACAACTAAAAGCAATTGCTGTCATAAAAAATAATAATCAGGACAGTCTGATTAATTACCAAATTCTACAGTAAATTATTTAAAGTCTTACTGTTTTAAGTCTTGCTGAATTTTTTTGTTTTGAGCTTGTGTGTTGTTTTAAACCCTCACTACTCCATCGATTGGTTTGTCACCTACATTGTCAAAAACTGTTTACCTTTTCACCAGTTATTATTACCTCTGATTTAATTTTCATGAGATACAGCTCAAAGAATTTGGGTTGAGTATGCTGTTGCAACATTCAGTTTTGGCACAAGTGCTTTTTGAATTATTTTAATGGTTTACGTCCTATTTTTCCATAGACTTTTGTTACATTTTCCTAGTCCTAAGACACAGCTCATAAAATTGTGTAGAGCACACAAATTCAACATCTGGTTTCACCAGGGGAATGAAAAGGGGTTCAAATTTACTGTGATAAAATTTTAAGCGATGTTTTTTCATAGATTTATATTAGCTCTTTTAGTCTTTATTAGTGTAAATTATTAAATTAGTAACACAGTGGTATATTTCTTTCAAATCTGTAGAGGCCATTGGTTTTCAGTTTCAGAATAATTAACCAGTTTTAAGGTTCTTCCAATTTTGTTTAAGACCTTTGGGTTCTATTTCTTGTCTGCATCTCTTTTTTTACTATAACTTTTTTTTTCTTCCTGTCGCCTTTTTTCGTTTTACATTCTTTTATTTAATTCAACCTGATATTTGTATAAGGTATGAAAGAGTTCCTCCTACAAGAGGAATTCCACCTTTCTAAAAATAATTTCAGATATTTTCTGGGTTGATACAAATAAAATATTGGAAATTTATTAAGAGAGGAGAGAGCTGGGAAATTTAATAGTCAGATATTTTATCTACTCAAATCCTTGGAGCTTGTTTCAGAATTTCTGAGCAGAAGCACCACCAAATCAAAGGCAATATTCTATTATAAGCATCTGAAAGCTTGTGAGCAATGAAGTTTTTTAAAGTGTGGTAAAAGGGAAAAGAAGTTCCCATAAGTTCTTTTTGGAATAGAATGTTTTGTCCTATTCATGTAATATTTTTGGATAATTTCAGTGACACATTTTAAGTTTTTTTCTAGTGCAAAGATCAATTTGATGTTCATATATTTAGCATAGAGAATTTTTTTTCTTTTTTCAAATTTTTAAATTTTTTTTAAAAGAATGAATTTTGAAATATATTTTTCTTTTCTTTTTTATCTTTTTATAGATGTCAGATTCTGGTATGCATGAAAAAAAGAAACTTAGGCAATCTAAAGAAATTGAGCGCTCCCTGTCTCCAGAACCTTCTGGAAAAATGGATATCTTAATGAAACGGTCAGCTCTCCCACAGTCTGATCGTTCGACGTCACCTCCAGGAGTTCCTAGTGATGAAGAGCCACGTAAGAAAGATAAAAAGAAGTCTGAAAAAGAACACAAAGAAAAGAAGAGAAAAGCAAAGAAAAGCACAGAGAGTAGTGAGGTATTTTGTTTTCCCTTCATGTGCATGTCATATTCCATATTTCCGGAGATGGGGAAATGCATCATCACCATCACCGAGTAAATTTTTAGGTTGTCTTTCAAAATTGCAAATTATTGAGATATGTCAAAATTTTTTTAATTTTTTACCAATTAGCTAAATTTTGCAACTTTTCTAATTATAGTAATATAGACATAGTATTAAGTTCTATCCAATAATAAAAATTTCCCTATTGTATATATTTCTTAATTTTATGGAACAAAAATATGAAAACGAATTTTAGTAATAGTAATTAATTATTTTTTGTAGTCGTAGAAATTTTGACATAAGTTTTCAACTGTCTGTTGCATTTTGCTGTTTGGTAGAAAAAATCCTTCTCTGATTTTCTGATAATTCCCCACCTCTGCATATTTCCTACCTAATTGTGCCAATAAAACATTTTTTAAAAAGGTTTCCAACTAGTTTTAAAACTCAAATTTCTATTTAAAAATAATTTCTTTTTTTGATATATTAAAGCTTGATTTTTTAGATCAGTTTGAATTTTGTTTCAATCTTCCTTTGAATTTGAGTTACAGACATTTAAATGTTAGCATTTTAAAAAGTAGAATACACTTTTAATACCTTCATGATGAGTGGCAGATATGCACCTATACTACATAGGTTATGCAAAATTCTTGTATTTGAAAATCAGTATTTTTGGAAAGAAAATTTTACTATCGTGTAATTTCAAAGAATGAATAATATAAAAAGTTCTTTTCAGAAAAAGTGCTCCCCCCCCCCCCTCTTTAAAAAACTTTTGTTGTAAAAAAGTTAACCCGAGAGTTGTTGCATCTTTTTTCAGAATGTTACTAATCGTGTTTGGTCTTTTTGCTGCTGGCCCCTCACATGCAGAAAATGTAAAATAAGAAGTATTTTTCACTTAATATTTGAATATTATATTTTGATGAAATTATAAATTCGATATTTAATTATACATTTTATTAATGTGATTTGAATGATGGGAAAAAGTAAAAATGAACTGATATTAGGAACTGTTCTGTAGATTTATCCAGTAATTTTAACTTTTCTTGTAAAAATGTACCTGGAGGAAAATAAATGTTATTCAATTATGGTGGTGAAGAAACATTCAGAATCAGCTACATGGTAATTCTCCATTGTATTTATAGGGGGATATGAGTTAGGAGAAAATAAGTTATGAGGGTGACAAAAAGACCAACATGCAACTACTGCCGGGTTAAGGTCTTCAATAAAATTTTAATTTCTGCTCTCCAATGATTTATTTGTGGACATAACATGCATTCTTAATTTAAAAATTTCTCGTTATAAAATCAGTAATTTTCCTACATACTCTTCTGAAACGATTTTCGTTACTTCTTTATTTAACAAAATATTTCTAAAATACCTACTTAATTTTATTTGAATTGTTAAAATCTTATTCCCTTGCAGCTGGCTCATTTTGCTAAAATTTTAACACATAAAACAAAAATTAGCTCTTTTTTTTCCATAAGAAAGAAGTAAAAAAAAAAATCTCTTAAAAAATATGCATAAAAGAGAAAAGAAATGAGAAATTTTTAAGATGTGAATGCTTCTGTTCCTTTTTGGTTTAACAATGGAGAAAAAGTTTAATTGGGATCTAACTGACCAGCAGCCTTAAATTAAATACACTCATGTCCAAATTTATCTTTACATAATCAAAAATAAGGATATTTCTAGAAATATCCAATTGGTGTAAGCCATTTTTGTAGAGAATGTGTGAAATGCAAGCCCAATGAGCATTATCTAATCAAAAATGATCAAACGGTTTCTGATATACAAATAAAGATGTTCCATCACATGACAGTGACAGTGAAGAAAGCACAATATGCAAATTGAATATTCACGTAAATTTCTGCAATATAGTGTTTAATTTCAGGACTGAAAACAATTTGTTATGAATTCTCAGTATCATTTGGAAGAATCTATGAAGTGGCGAATTTCTGAACATTTAGAATCAGGCCAGACAATCACAGAAATAGAGTTTTGTGAGTATTTCAAGCAGGGATGGCAAGTTTCTGCCGGGGTGGTTTAAACCAGTGGTTATAACCGGTAAAAACCAGCATGGCAGAAATTAGTTTCTGCCAGTAAGTGGCAAAAACTGGCAGAAACTAAGAGATAATACTAATAAATGCAATTATTCATAAATAACAGATGTATTTAATATGTAGAGAATTTAGTTAAAAAAATAAAATATATTTTAAAGGTTATTCAAAGTAGCAAAAATTTTCAAATGGATCATACAAGCATATTTTGTTAATATAATAATTTTTTGCCACTTGAAAAACAGAAATTTTCATAATGGTAATCTGATTACTGTTTACGGTTAAATTTCTAATTAAATTTAACAAAAGAGAAATTTACGAAAAATTCTATAATCTTTTAACATTATAAATTTAAAATTATCTACTACTACATATACAAAGAGAAATGGTTTTTGTTAAAACATATAAGTAAATAATTGTAGCGAAAAAATAAAAGAAAAAAATGGATGAAATATTTTATACTGTTATTTTAAAATATTGAAAGAACAAATTTGTTTTTCTGGAAAAATTAATATATTAAGAACATTCCATATTATAGTATTAATTTTGCTAATCTTTCTTAACCTAGACAACTTATTAATTTGTTCTGAATGAAAATAAAAAGTTTGAAAATATTCTTTCAAGATCAGCATTACTTGTGGGTAATGTCATTGATGATGTAAATTTTGAAAAATTCTCATTTTCACAGTTATTTGTTTCTAAAAGCGACTACCCATAGAAGGCAAGACATTTTCTAGGACTTCCTTGGTGAAATATGTTTCTGAAAAAAAAAAAAAAAGTATTTTCTTGCCCTTTCTTTATGCTTAAATATCAATTTTGATACCAAATATTTAGGATGAAGTAAATAAGCTAGCATAAAAGCTAACGCTGCAATAAATGTGATTTGAATCTTGCATTTGTAAGTTTCATGATATTTCCATCATTAAATAAGGTTAAGCAAATTTTATGAGCAGCTGCAATACAACAGTCATGTTTTTTACTTTTATCTAAAGCAATCGCAATAGATTTTAGCGTTTGTAACAATTATTTAACTTTTTTATAAATCATGGTATTTATTTACAATTTTAACAACTGCAGTGTCCTTAATGTCATTTTCATAATTTTCAATTTTCTGCAAATAATATGGTTGATTCTATCTTCTTGAAAGATTCAAAACTATCAAATTTTAATACAAATTTATTTATATTTTAATTTAAACTATTTACAATATTTTATATGCAATTTATTCTGAAAAAAATATATATAAGCAATTTAATATTACTAAAAAAATCTCAGATTATGTCATGAAATTAGTTTCTGCCAGTTTCTGCCAGTTAAAACCGGTTATAACCACTTTCTGCCACTGGCAGGGCAGAAACTATTTTCTGCCGGCAAAAACCCAGCCATGATTTCAAGGCAGACAGTCTCTACATTATGGAAACGATTTAAGAACTCGGGCACTGTTGTCAGCAGCTTGGACAAGCTCGTACAGGAAAATCAATTGCTTCAGAAGACCGATATTTGGCAATAACTGCCTGTCGTAACAGATATTCTACTGCTCGGCAATTAAGTTCAGAGCTTGCAGCCAGCACTGAAACAGTCGTATCCTGGCAAACTGTGTAAAGAATGTTTAATGAAAAAGACTTTTATGCCAGAAAGCAAAGGATATGTGTGTCATTGTCTGCACAGCACAAGAGGAATCACTTGAATTGGTGCAAAAAAAAAAAAAAAAAACCATCAGAACTAGAGTGAGCCACAATAAAGCCATGCTTTTTTTTTTTCTTTGGCTGATGAATCAAAATTTAGTTTAACATCGGATTCTAAATGCATTTACACCTGGAGGAAGTCAGGAATACAAAATCTTACTTCGAACATGATTGAGCGTAACCATTTCAGCATTGCAGGTATGATGGTATGGAGCAAAATAATGATTGATGGACGTAGATATTGTTAAAACTTTTTCATCATATTCTATAATATAATGCACATTAGTAGAAGTCAAAATTAAAAATATTTTAAAAATCATCTTTGAAGATAGACTGTTGCCATAAAAATCTGTTTAAAAATGAAGACTATAAGAAAAATTGGCTGTTGGCAAGGCATGAAAATTGTTTTAAGTGGTTACTTTAAATTAAATGTAAATTAATGTTTTTTTTTTCCCAATGCATTTTAATATATATATTGTATATACTTATGTTGAAAAAAGATTTGTATTCGAGGATTAAAAAAGTTAAATTTTCTTTAAATTAGTAAACCATTTTATCACTCTTAAAAAAAAAAAAAAAAAAAAAAAAAAAAAAAAAGAGTCAGCATTTTTTAAATGTATAATTATGTAAAGTTGAAGAAGCTCAAAACTATTTTGAAACCTATTTATATCAATTTAAATATACTTAATCAAAAATTTATTCAAGCCTTATTTACAAGAGTAAACAACATCTTAGACTGCTAAAATATGGTACTTATTTGTATCTTAGGACTTTTAGAAGAGATATCTAGAAACATCCTCAAGTTGAATACATTTTAGAAAAGTGATTAAAATGTTGAAAGGAATGTCACTGTATTGAAGAGAATTCTCTCCCAAGAGATAAAAGGTGCAGAACAATTACAGGGAAATGACAATTGTCTGCTTTTATCTCTCTTTAACCTAGACTACAGATCTACATGGGCCCAGGCTTGGTCCATACCTGGCCCAACTCGTGAATGGAGCCGAAATTTCAAATGGGCTGAGCTGGAAAAAAAAAAATTCAACTGGCCAGTCAAGCTAATATTAAACTAAAGCCAATTTATTCTAAACTACATTAATTTTTTAATTAATTCTTATTTAAATGTTGAAATGTTTAATAATCTAAATCAGGGCATGAAATTTCAGCTTAAACGGTGCTCGCCAGACTAAAATTTTTACTCGCCACTATTTTACATTCATTCAGATAACAACATCAGCCCCCACACTTGCACAGAAAATGAAATATTTATGACAAATTAAATTTAAACTAACGACTGTTAGAAAGAGCTGTCTGTTAATTCCAGAATATTTTACATTTATGAAAAATATGGGATATTTAAAAAATATTAACAGACATAGTATGTAAAACTTTCTATTGACTGGAAAAAATGCAGAAATTGATAAAAACAAAACATGTTTACTAGAAAAAGAAATAAATAACAGTAACTCAAAACAAGCTTGCAAAAGGTTTTAGTGGTCACAGAAATACATACCTACCAATAATAAGTTCCTGTACCATTAGTACTTCAAGTTTGTGTAGCGCTGTCTGTCTGTACTGAAATACCACTTATCAATTGCAGCTGTAGTGTCAAACTCTGTCAAGGTGGGTACATTAATAGAAATTTTGAGCAAATCATTCATTGTCTCAGTCTTCAGAGCGTTCCTGTATGCTGTCTTGAGTTGGTTGTGACAGCTGAACCCTCTCTCACATGAAGCTGTGCTTACTGGTAAAACAACACAAAATGTTAGGATCTGGAGCAAATTGTGGAATCTTGCTGAACATTTTTCAGTGTAAACTTTCTCCAGGCTCTCTTACAGTGTCAGTGATGGGAACATAAATTTAAAATCTGCCCACTATGTCAATACAATATCTTCTTTTTCATTAAAGAGATTTGGATTCAAATACATAAAGAGCTTCTTTATTTCTTCAATCCCAAATTCAAGATTTTTGATTTTTTTTTTTTTTTTTTTCCCCGGAGGCCAACTCACAGTGTCAAAATTATGCAGACATGCTAATACATCTGATGACATAAATTACAATCTTTCTGTAATGTATAGCTTTGTATATTTAATTAATGTCCCTCTTAAAGTCTGAAACTCTTCCTCCCCATTTTCCATGTTTGTCAGCTGCACATCCTTGATTATTCCTGAAATGGATAGTTGGTCTACAAATTCCTATCTGCTTGATCCAACACTAGATTCGAGATCTGTTATATCTGAGATGCAATTTTAATTTTTATTTTCAAAGGTGAAATGAGAAATTCCTTGTTTTGTAATGCCACACTTAAAGGGTTCAACTTCCAGTAGAAATCTAAGAGGAAATACAGAACTTTAAGAAATTTATAATCCTTCAAACTTTTCAGCAAATCTTTAGCTTTAGAACTGTCATTGTCTTTTTCTTGGGCCACTTGTTCAAGATGGCTTACAACAATGTTCCAAGATTGCAAGAGAGCTTTTACTGCACTTTTTTTGCTGGATAACCATCTCTAATAGAGTGAATATCACTCAGTTTAAGATTTTCTTCTCCTAGAATTTTCTTTTGGCAAAGGCATGGTAAAATTTAAAAATACTTCTAATAATTAAATAAAATTTTTAAGATATTCAACTTCACCTCATGCATCCAAAACAACTAACTGTGAACAGTGTGCAAGGCAGTGAATGTTTATCAATTTAGGACAAATAGATTTCATTTTCATAGCTAAACCTGATTTGTATACAACCATATTTGGAGCACCATCAGTACCCAAGCCTACAATTTAACACCTGTTTCTATATTCATTTGGACCTATAATCTTATCTAGAAAATCAGTTATGGTTGTGAAATAACTGGATGAAGTAGAATTTGGCAGCTCTGTTAATCTAATATGTCCTCTTTAATATGATTATCTTTTGCATCCACGTATCGAACATACACATTTGTATGCTGAACAGATGATCGATTTGTAGAACCATCAACTAGAATGCTGATGTATGTACACTTTTTTAATTTTTCCACTAAATCTAACATCAAAGTTTCAGCAATAAAATGGATAAAATACCTGCATTGCTTTTCATTGACATACTGTGCTAAAATATCCATATTTAATTTCTTAGCCAAACTCATAAGATCTTCTTTAAACGGTTTTTCTTACTTTGCAACATAGTACGCCACATTCAATATTTTTTCAAATGACAAAACATCTGTTGCTCCAATTTCTTCAGACATTTTTCCATTGTTGTTTATGATGGTTATGTTTTTGTCAACATGTTTTGCTTGATGGGCGTATTTGGCTTTAGAATGGCAACATTTTCACAGTGAACTTTGTGAAGTGGTTGTGAAAAACAAATGATTCTTTTTTAAACGACCCAGAAAAGCCATTTATCTACTTTTTATCAACATTACTGGAGAGCACCTGCTGGTAAATTTCGCATTTTGTAAGACTAGTTTTAACATCATACAAAAGCCATTTAAAATGACTTAGCCACTCTTTGTTGAATTTTCTTTTAACTGGAAATGGTGACTCGAAATCACTGCTACATTTCCTTATAGTAGATTTGGAAAAGGAGAAAAGGGGATTATTGCTACTATCCAGTCATTTTGCTTAACTTGAATTTGCACGTGTTCACTTTCAACATTTGTGATTGCATCTTTATCACATCTTTCTTTCTTTTATTAAAAAAGTACTCTATATTATTCTTTTGTCTTATCTTCATGGAATTAATAAAAAAATTAACTAAAACACCACTTTAATTACCGTCATCTACCATAAAACAAGAAAAATGCTAAATCGAAAGAAACAAAAAATTTGAAAGAGAAAGTATATTTTTTACCATATTTCATGCAGTTGCGCTTATGTGGCAAAACCAGAATCTCTTCGTGCAGGAGTGAATGCGATCTGATTCGGTATTGGCGCGTGCATGGTACGAAAGTGTGTGTGTGTGTGGGGGGGGGGGGGTGGTGAATGCAGATAGGGGAATTTCATTCCTTCATAGGAAATATGAAGAAATAGGCGACAAAGCGGCTTTTACTTCTTTTGGAAAATAAATACCAACGCTTCATTTTGAAATACTTCCGTGTGTCGCTGTGTATAGTTTGATTTGAAGCACAACATTTTTTAAGGCGAAACTTACTCGCCAACCTTAAATATTTACTCGCCAATGGTGAGCTGGTGAGTGGAAATTTCGCACCCTGATCTAAATAATCACTAATGTTGCTATCATGTATTTTCTGTCTTGTGTCATTGTAATTTTAAAATATACTGTAAATTTATCTCATAAATATGCATGCAGCATTTAAAAAAAGAATCTTAATTACATGTTAGTAAAATTGATTTTTTTGTAGAAATCGAATCTGGTCATGCCAAGTTTCACGGGGCTGTACGGGCTGGGCCTAGGCCTAAAAATTCCAGCCCATGCTGACCTCTAACCTACACCCATGTGCGATTACTTAAAAGACTTTCACATTATTACCAATTATCTACAATATATGCATATATATTTTACTAACTTGTGTACAAGTCAACCCCCATTTTCAACTTCCAAATTTTGTCTAAAATTCTTTGACTTATAATGAGTATATATAGAATATATTTATTTTCTTTTTAATGTTATTTTAAATAATAGTTTAAACTGTTGTATTATTAGAACATTTGAAATTTATATACTTAAAAGATAATCATGTATTATTTTACTTTAGGGACCCGATTCTGATGTAGAAATCACAAAGAAAAAGAAGAAAAAGCACAAGAAACACAAAAAACATAAGAAACACAAGAAACATAAAAAGAATAAAAAAGAAGAAGAAGAAGAGGTAATATTCCTAATTTTAAAATTGAAAGTAGTATTTGAATAATTGATGAATTAACAAAACAATAAAGTGTAGTATAATTAGATTCTTAATCTTAAATGACTGTATAATGCTCTTACATCATTATAAAATTGATCTTTTCATTACCATTTTTGCTTGTGTAAATTTAATGATAACTAAATTTTTGAGTATTGACATGGGGTTTTATTAACTTTGCTTATTTTGGAGTTTTATTTTAAAAATACGATTAAAGATAGTTTTTCTCTTGGGAATAAAAGGAACAAATTTTCATGCCCTCTCATCTACCCAATGCATCATTCCTTTCTTATCTTATGTCAAAGCAGAAGTAGTTTTGTAACCAGTTATTTACAATTTTTCAGATAATTGTACTTTCTGTTGAAAAATAATATACAATTCATTCATTTGCTTTAACTTACTAAAGCTGCATTCTAAATTTAAAAAATCAGTTTCAATTTTATTTATTTATTTATTTATTTATTTTTTTTAAATATTTTTTTTATAAGCATTCAATATTCATTTTGAAAATCACTTCTAATTTTTTGACTGCAATTCATTTTTTTTTTTTTTTTTTTTTTTTTTTTCAAAACTTTTCAGGACACCAAACTTGATTATAAAAAATTCATGACTTGTTTTTTTAGTTTTGTACAAAACACAAACAAGTAAATTTATTAATAGCTATTTAATTTTTGTTTCTTTTTTGAGATAGGACTACAGGAAAGAAAAAAAAAATATAAGATTAACACTTCTTTCTGCATAAGAAAAGATTTTTTAAATGAGAAAATCGATCTTGAAACAATTTTAAAGTGTTATTAAATTGCTGCTTTGCTCTTTCGGTTTTGGGTTCATGCTTGGAAGAAAAAAAAAAAAAAAAAAAAAAGGTCCTAACTCTTCTCTTGTCTATTTATATAAAAATGAACACTTATATTTGATTGCAAAATAAACATCCAGGCAATCACCCAAATTGCATATTTACCCAAGTGTTATACCCTGAGTATTTACCCTTAAAAATAAATACTGGTTATTTTGTATCACTAGTTGAGAAAAGGTAAAAAAAGAAAAAAATCAAAAGAAATCTCCTAAATGCATTGTTTCAGGTTTAAAATAATAATAATAAATAAATAAAAATGAATGTGAATGAATATGTTTTTATAGATAGAATATATAGATATTTTAAAGTGTTATAAAATTGATATTAGAGGTATGATTGCAGACTACTTTTGCATAATTGCATTAAAATATGGAACAAAGTATTGTATGCTTGATTGCAGTTTCTGAAGTTATTATGCCTTGTTTTGAGTCAACAAAAACTATTCTTTAATGTCAAAACCTTTTCTTGTTAAATAAACTACTTTTTCAGATTTTGGACTGACTACAAATATTTTTGAATTTGAGGTGTGTATAATCCAACCTGTGGACTTTAAAGCCATTTTATACAAGGTGTCTGGCCACCTGGAAAATCTGGAAAAGTCAGGGAAGTTCATATAACTGAAAAAGTTGGAAAATGTTATCATTTCTGAGAAAAAATCAATTTGAAAACTCTGAAAAAGTTTTTAAAATTTGAAACTTCCAGAAAAAATATTGTAAAACTAAGGATTTGGAAATGCAATACCACAAAAATCAAATTTTGCTCTTTATAAATATTGTAAAAAGTATTTGAACTTGTCATGCAAATGAATTTTTCTATTCCTTTTCAATCCTAACTTTGCTGAAAATTTGCACTGCAATTTGTAGGATTTGTTAGATGTTTCAGTCTGTTTACTTATCCTTATTTTTAATTGAACTTTGGCGATTTAATTTATTGGATATTTGTTATTTGTATTAAAAATTTGTTGAAGCAATCTGTATTTAACTGTAACTAATGGGATAAGAATATGATCTGATTGAACAAAATCAGTAGAACTTGATATTGTAAATGTCTGATATATAAAACATTCAAAAATGTCTAAATTTTGCAAGAATTTATTATTTCTGTAGTTGTTAAAAATCAGATTGTGAAAGCTCCATTCTCAAATTCACAACTTAGCGTTTTTGTGCTCAAAATCTGAATTAATTTTTTTTTTCTAGAACTTGAATAAAAAATGTATTGTTGATCTGAAATACACACCCTGTTAATATTATTTTTAATTAAAAGATATGTATTTTTCATCCTTAATTTTGTTATATAAGAAATAACTAAAATTGTTTTTAAAAGTTGTTGAATAAATGTTTTATAGTATATTTATTTATCTTCCTTAGGTTTCTGCTTCAGATGATGAAATGGAGAGAAAACTCCGAGAAAGGGCTCTTTTATCGATGTCTAAAGCTCAGGCAGCAAGAGAAAGTGATATTGGAGACAAAGATGGACATGATTCTTCATGAATGTTATTTCTGGACATATACTATGAATGCATTTGATTCAATTTTGCAGACTGGTGCAAAGAATAAGCTTGTGACATATTGTTTTACTCCATATTTATGGAAAAAATAAAAAATAAAATTCCTAAATGAGTACAAAGCCTCATGATTAATATAACTGCTTCAGTTTGTATTGTAAAAAATACATTTGTTTCTTATATAAATATCACAAGTTGCATTGTGCAAGACTTTCTGCAAGAAGTTAGATTTATACCTTGAAGAAATTCTTAATATTGAAATTGAGACATAAAGATGTAGTTATGATTATCAAATATACAAGAGATGTACTTTAGTTTGTTACTAAAACGTAAAAAAGTATTGATTTATACTTGAAATAACTTTAATTTAGAACCTATTCTTTGTATCTTTAAGTAGATTGTCCATTCTGCATCTTGTGATCAACTAGGTCGCTAAACCCAAGTTATGCATAAGTATTTAATGTGTATGTTTATGGTATATAAATAGCAGATTAATTTTTACAAAGCTAACTCTTCTGAATTTTGCAGAAACTTGCTAAGTTTCAACTTTATATTCCTTTTCTTTTCTTTCTTTTATTTTGTTTTTTCTTTTATTTTTTTTATTTAGTAATAAAAAAATTCAGAAAGAATTCAAGAAGTAGTTGAAACAGTTTTTTGCAATTGGCTATTCTTGAATTGTGACAATTTTAGCACACAAATTATTTTGTATGTTTTTTAAAATGGGTGCCAAGAGGGGGAAAAAACTATTTTGAGAGTTGTATGGTTTTGAAGTGTAGGAAATTTCATAAGCATTATTAACACAATAACTATCTTTGAAATGATATTTTCAGAAAATCTTATAACAGGAGAGGAACCATTAGCCAGCTTACTTATTTATTTTTTCTTTCTTAGTAAAAAAAGAAATGGTCATTAATATATATAGTGAAAGAAAAAGATCCAAAAACCAGTTATTTCTTTTATTTTTTATCTTAATCCTGCAATTTTGAAAATTAATGAAGGGAAAAGCTATTGCAGAGTATCTTGAGATGTTTTACATTTATTTAGAGGGAGGGGGACAGTTTAAAAGACTTTCTGTTTATTAAAAGCAAAAATCCATACATTTTGAATTTTGAAAAATGGGGTCTAAATATTGGTTATCTAAGTTTTTTCTAAAAAAAAATCTAGAGGTCTAAATACTGGCTAGCTGGTATTTAGACCACTCTGAATAACTAGTGTTTGGATCACTGCTATGTTTAACCCTTTAAGTGGCCTAACCCAATTTTTCTGTCATGTAGTTTTTGGATTCAAAGGCTTGGATTCAACTCAAAATTGATATTAATGTTAATTTTTTGAATTGCATTTGATAAATAAATATCTGAGATTGTAAAATACAAATCTCCATATCAATCTTTTCTTAGCTATTATTTTATGAATCATTTGTATGTAAAATTCTTTAAGATGCTTAAAGGGTTAATTTAAAACTGGTATTACTTATTCATATAGTAAAATATCCATAACATGTGCATGGCATTTGAAAGCTAAATATATCTAGAAAATAATTTAATCTTCAATTCAAATCACTATACAAACAGTTTTTTTAAATGAGAAACACATATTTGAAAAACTTTTGACGTCCAAGATTTCGAAGTTTCAATACTCTTGCTCTTATAATTTTTAAATGAAGCAGACTTAAGCAGCATACTTTTCGGAACTTTCTTTTTTTAATTAAAGATTTAAACCCTACTTATTGCCACCAGGCTGCGCTACACTCAGTTTTCCGAACACTTAATAGCCAGTATTTGGATCTTTTCCTGTCTCTCTCTCTCTCTCTCCATATATATATATGTACACCCCTGGACAAAATAATAAACTAGAAAATTTTCAGTTTGCTTAAATTGTAATATAAATGAGCATAACAAATAAAATAAAGATGAATATTTATAAAAAGTCATCTAAATTTAATATAACTCACAAATAAAATGGAACAAATAGTTTAAATAAAAAAATAACATTATGTGAGAAGAGACCTGGACAAAATTATAAACTCAAAGTTATGATTTTCTGTATTCTGGTATTTTGATCAAAATAGATGCATTTTATGATTTTAAAAAAAAACTAATAAATGGAGTCATTAGGGATTGATACATTTCAATACATTATGTATTTTTTAAATTTTTCTCAAAAAGATGTGTAATTTTAATATTACAAATGATTAAACTGAAAACAATAATTTATCGAGTTTAAGAAATAAATGTAATTTGCATCCTGGGGCTGAGTATTAATGCACACATTTAAAATGTGTTGAACTGCCATTTTTCTAAACTACTTTGAATGTACAGCTTAGCATAGATTGAGCAAGTTTTCCAAACTGCAGACAACTAGTTCTATGCTGAAAGTACAGTCATTTTTAAATTATTTGTGTTTTGATATTGATGGAGATCATAATAGACTATTCAAACCATTGCAGCCCAACAATTCTCAGTCAGGTTTAGATCACGGCTGCAGGCTTGCTATTTTATGACATTCACATGCCAGCGCTCATTTCACTTTTTTGTACTTTTGGCAGAGTGTATTGTTTCATTAAATGATAAATATAATAAATAAATAAATTGCTTTTGCTGAAAAACTTAGTTTACTCTAGAAATTAATGTTGCATAAGGGACTGTGCAAATATAATGTTATCAACTTTTTGGAAATATTGGACATCTCCCCCCCCCCCTCTCCCTAGAGATATCATGTGCAAGATCCCTCCCACCCCCCACCCCCTAAAATGACAAAGTTATATATGCACCTAGGACCTTCCAGCATTAACTGGATAGTCTTTTGATTTCTGTTTCCATTAAGGAAAACTAAAACAGTTTTACCTTTCAGGGAAAAGCCAACCCATACTATCACGGTTCTTTCGCCAAAGTTTAGCCTAAAGATATGCCATTCTTCATGCTTAGTATAGTACCAGTATAGCATCTTGAGCCATCTGGGACGTCTAATTTAAACTTCTTTTCATCTGACTAGATGAGTGTGCATAACTCTGTTGTCCATGATATGTGTTGCTGTGCAAAGTGAAGTCTGGCTATCGTGTAATAATGATAAAGTTTTGGCTTAGCCTTCATTTTCTTTCATTTCATGTTCAGATTTCATTAAATAATTCATCCAAGAGTTCGAGAACTTACGTTTAAATCATTTACAATTTGGCTAGAAAAAGCCCAAGTAGTCTAACACATTTTTGAATGTGTACATAAGTACTTAGCACCAGGATTCAAATTATATTCATTTCTTAGATTTTGTATGTTACTGTTTTCAGTTTAGTGTTACATTAAAATTACACATCTTTTTTTGAGAAAAATTTAAAAAATGCATTGATCAATAATGACTCCATTTATTAGTTTCTTATCCTAAAATGCATTTATTCAGATAAAAAATACCAAAATATAGAAATTCATAAGTTCGAGCTTATAATTTTGTACAGGTCTCACAAAATGTTATTTTTTTAAGTTAGGTATTTTCTTTATGTAAATTATTTTTACCATTTTATTTATGAGTTGTATTAAATTTAGATATATTTTTATAAATATTCATCTTTATTTTATTAATGTAAATCTAAACTTATTTATACAGTAAAACCTCCATAACGGACACTCCCGAATAGCAGACACCTCTATTTAACGGACACTTTTCCAATCCCCACTCCCAAAACCTAAATTTTTGTATATTTAACCTCTGAATAACGGACATTCCGAATAGCGGACAGTAATTTTGATGATAAAAGATGAAATAATATTTTTCAATGTGAAAAAAAAAGTAAAAAGCCTCTAGATTTATCAGATTAATGTATCAAGTATCAAGAAACAAAGAAAAAACAAAAAAAATTATTTTAGTAGGGCTCATTTATAAAATTCAGTGAGTAATTAACTAGATTGCATATTGCATAACATAGAAGAGATAAATCAGAGACGTCACACGGCGTCTGTATGATTGGAGCAAAAGAAAAATAATTACTGAAAACCTAAAGTACATTTTATTTATGTGTTTTTCCTCTTTTATAAAACAAAAAAAAATTGTTACTCTATTTTATACATTTTTTTATTGGGAAATTGCATACTGATAATTTTGGCAGCGAGGATTAAAGGCGCCAAGAATGCGATGAGAATAGGGGGTAAAAAAACTACTTCTCAATATTTATTGCTCTTTTCGATTCTTGTGAGCGTTACTTTAACAATGGCCTCAAAAAGAAAACGATTAACTTTAAAAGAAAAATTTGAAATTGTAAGTGTATCTGAGAGAGAGAAATTGAGTTTACGGATACTTGCTGATCGTTTTAAAATAGGTAAAACATAGCTGGGCGAAATTTTACGAAATAAAGAAAAAATAAGAAATTTATGGATTACTAACTCAAACGAGAACACCAAAAATGTGAAACTGAGGAAGACTAATTCCATTGAAATTGATTCTGTAATTCTGAATTGGTTTACTTCTGTTCGTTCTAAAAACATTCCTATCAATGGACCTTTGATTCAGGAAAAGGCTTTGGAAGTCGCTAAAGAACTCGGATTACACGATTTTAAGGCTTTCAGTGGATGGCTGGAAAAGTTTCGATCTCGGCACAACATCTCTTTCAAAACAATATGTGGGGAAGCAAAATCTGTAGATCTTAAAGAGGTAAAGGATTGGCAAGAACGACTTCAAAATTTGTGAAGGTTACGAGGAGAGAAACATTTTTAATGCCGATGAATCCGGACTCTTTTTTAGAATTTTTCCGAATAAGACTTTATATTTTAAAAAGGATGATTGTATCGGCGGAAAAATGTCAAAAGAGCGACTCACTATTTTATTATGTTTCAATATGTTAGGAGAATTTGAAACCCCTCTTATTATTGGAAAATCTCTGAAACCCAGGTGTTTTCCAAAGATTATTCAATTTAATAAATTTGGTTTTGTGTGGAGAGCAAATAAGAAGGCATGGATGACCTGTCCTTTAATGATCGAATGCTTACCTTTCTTTCATGATGAAAAAGCAACAAAGAAAAGTTCTATTGTTTTTGGACAATGCGAATTCTCATCCAAAACATTTGAAGTTGGACAATGTTAAAATTGTGTTTTTTTCCCCAAACACAACTTCAGTATGCCAACCACTTGATCAAGGTGCAATACGCAATTTTAAAACATTGTACAGAAAGCTTTTATTACGTCACATTATAAAGTTAGATACTATGGATACAGTTGAGAACTGTGTAAAATTAGTTAATGCTCTCGATGCTGTAATTTGGATTTCGTCAGCTGTTAAAAGCATAAAACCGGAAAGCGTACGACAGTGTTTCAGAAAAGCAGGCTTTATTTTAAACGAAAATGAAAGGCACATTTCAGACACAAATGAAAATTTAAGCGAAATAAGTGAATTAATGGAATATATCAGAAGTGAAGAAACTGCCGAAAATTTCATTAGTATTGATGATGAATTGCCTACTGAAGAAGACTCAGCTGATATATTCCTTCAGAATTTTTGACAAAAGCTGACTCTATTAGTGATGAAGAAACAGATACGGAAACTGGAGATGTTTCTTGCAATATCGAGAACTTCCAAGAAGCGGCAAAATATAGTGAGCAGTTACACATTTTTTTTTTTTTTTTTTGTAAAAAAAAGATGATTCAGAAGGATTAAAACTACTGACTGAGTTAAAACTTCACATTGAAAAACAAATTACTTGTAATCGCAAGCAAAAGCAAACTTTAGTAACAGATTTTTTTCATAAGAATGTGATAAACGAGGAATAAAGATATGCACAATTTTATTTCAGTTTTATTGCTTAAAAATATTTTTAATTTTTGATTAATCATATAGTATAAGTTTTAGAATACATAAAAGTCAATTAATGAAACATTGTGCTTTTTTGTAATTTTGCTTTTCTTTCGAATATTTGGGTTTTTCCCAATAGCGGACACCTCTGAATAGCAGACAGTTTCCGCGCTCCTGAGGTGTCCGTTATTTAGAGGTTTTACTGTATTATGATTTAAATAAATTGAAAAGCTTTTGAGTTTATATGAGATGTATACTAAATTTGGAACTATTTAAATTTTTAAAATTAACTAATTCTTCATTTGATGAATCATTTCTTTCCAACATTTTAACTTATAGGGATCTAAATATATTTCATACCAAAAACTTAAATTAATAAACAAGTTGAAATAATTCCTATTTAGAAATAAGAAAATCATGTTTTCTATCATAATTTTGCAATTTAATAACATATTTAAAATGTTGAGAATAACAATTTAGAATATTGCCTTTTTATTACCTATTTAGACGGCTTTATTTAACCCATTGGTGACTATAAAATCAGGCTTTATTTATGCTAATTCTGTTTTTTAAATCTAAATTTCTTGAGATAAGTAGATCATAAAATATACAAAAAATGCATAGTTCTTTTCTTTTTCAAATGCTTCTTTATATATACTTTATTTACTCTTGTAAAACACACACTTTTTTCTTTGAAAAATTAAGGCAAAACTCATAAATGCACATTATACACAGAATAGTTTTTTACTGCTTGAAGTAATCACTCGATATACATATGAATTAAGAAATGTATTCAAAGAAGACATTAAAAATAGGGAAATCTTACTTAATAAAAGTATTAATGCATCTTTATTTCACTCCTTGCATTTTTTATTGAAAAATGCTAGTAACGTTATTTTAACACTAATTAGCAATTCTAATTGGCATCTCTCACTCCTATCCCCTGTCATTTACTCCCTACCCGAAATCTAAAAGTGTATTTTCGCCTTGTTTTCTGGCCTAACGCACAATATTTTTTTTTCGACATTCTTCACTTTAATTCATTTGACCATTCATTTATTTGCATAAGAAATTTATGGTGCGTGTTCTATACGAAATTATAAAAAATCATAATTTTTTCATCTAAAGTAAGGGGTGCTCGTGACACACATGCGCGCGGTATAAGCGAGTAAATATGTTATATACACATGTATATAATTTTTTTTTTTTTTTTACACACAAATATCCTGTTTCAGTTTATTTTTGTTTACAAAATGGAAATAAAGTTTACACTACCAACATACAATAAAAGTGTTCTTGTTTGCAGTTAATTTTCACAGTAATGCCCAAGTACTACATATGAATAAGTTTAATTTAGTATGGGAAAAACAACTGCATTCTGATCAGTGTTCTCACTGTCGCTCGCCATTGCGCCAAATTGCGACTGAATTCTTCATTTGGCGAGTAAACAAGCGATTAGATTCGCCAAATTGCTAGTGCTCAATTTTTGCTTTTTCTTTCTTTTTTTTTTTCTTTTTTGTTTTTCATGCCTATGCATTTATACATATTTTTAATATTTACATATTTTTAATGCATTTGTAGCAAATAGTTAAATTTAGATTAATAACAATCATTGTCGCAATTATAAAAACTGAGGCTATTTTAGAACATATTGAAAAAAAGAGGGTACATTAAAGGATTAAAAATATTTTTTTAGTGCTACACGGCTTGGCTAACACTTTTTTCATTTGGCAAATGTTTTTCATTTTTAATTAGCCAAATTACTAACGTTGGTCAAATGTCAGCGAGAACACTGATTCTGATCCTACATTTCAAATGATAATTTAAGAATTTACTTCTTCTTAAAATATATATATATATATATATATATATATTAATGTGCAATTTCATAATATAAATACAAGTAGTAACAAATTTGAGTGATAACAAACTTTTAAAGTAAGATATAGTTTTTAAGATTTTCATGAAACAATTTTGGCTATTTTTATGTCAAACAAAGATCTCCCCTTCCCCCTTTTTTTTAAGTAAACATATTACTACTTTAGATGCCATTAGGCAGTAGCATCTCCGGAATTTAACTATCATTAACTTTAACTAACAAAAATTATTTCATCACTGATTTTTTTAAACGTTTGAAATATTCACTAGTTTTTAATCGTAGAAAAGCTTAAATAACAATCTTTACGCGTTTCAAGTAAACCATTTTTATTTCAACACCATTTCAATTTAGCACCATTCCATTTGTGTTAAATATAGCATGCATTGAATTAAACAAATACAATGTCTTTCAAAATTATGTGTCAGAAATATAAAGGCAGGTAGGGGGGACTTTAGTAAACAGATTTAGAATAGGAATGTGGATTTGAAAATGCATCGTTGAGGCAGTAGAGGGAGAGATTGAGTTCGACATATGAAAATGTTTCGCCAAATTGAATTGTCATTCCCCGCATGGATTTTGGGCAACATACATCGTTACACCAATGCGGAACTTGCCGACATGATTTGTGTGACTGCACAAGAAAATGGCTACACCCAGCGCACGTCCAAACAATTCTCGAGCCTTTTGAAGGATTTTCCTCTTAGTCTAAGAGCCAACAGCACAAAAACCTCAAGAATCAAGCACAAGTAAAAACCTTTATTTTATGAAAGAATTGAAATAAGGAAATCTAATTATCCATGTCTGCTGAAAGTGAAGTGGCGCATAAGCCATAAATTAATACCACTAGTGGCTGACTCGTAGGTTAATCATTGTGTTTGTCCTACAATCAAAAGTTATGAAAACATGGAGGATTGATAGCAGGAAAACACAGTGATATACCTACGAGACAACCACTAGTAGTATTAATTTTTTTTTTATGCATCACTTCATTTCCAGCTGACATGAATCATTAGATTCCCTTCTCCTCCATAAAATTAAAAAAAAAGTCTTGTGTTTGATATCGTAGGTTTTTGTGCTTTCTTTCTTGGACTATCTACTGTATATAATAGTGCTCTTTTCATTGTAAAAGTTCTGCGATCCGATATCTTCCAGTACCCGTATCACTCCTCGAGGCATAATATAATCCACTTGCGCACAATTTCCGATGAAGACATCCAAATATTCGGCAACCTGGTAGATTCCTACTTGAAAATCGTTCCATGTACATCTAGTTCAAGAGCCGACAGCACAAAAACCTAAAGTATCGTGCACGAGCACAAGACAATAACATTTATTTTATGGAAGAGTAGAAATAGGGGAATCTACTGATCCATGACTGTCGGAAGTGAAGTGGTGCATTATTAAGTAAATTTAAGTCTGTTCCGTGGCCGCATGCAAAAATAATGTTCCGCGCGAAGTGCTTATGCCATAAATGAAAAGAAGCTAGGCGCTGTGCTACAGATTTGGAAAAGATAGAAAATTTTCTAAAACATTTCTTAATTAATAGTTTAGTTTTTTAGAGAAAAGAACCAAAATCTAAACTGACAAACGTATTCAGATTTTTCTTGATTCTTTTAAACAAGGATCGCAATGGCCCTGGTAAACCGCAAGATTCTAGACGATATTTCTCAGGGTTTATAATCCACAGAAAAACATCAATTTTCATACCTTGAACGAAAAAGATTTAGATGTTTATACGTTTAACCGCTTGAGTAAGATCCATATATATGATGTACCATATATGCTGTTTTGCATAACATGTATAACCACCTATGCCGTATTATACAAATCTCAAATCCGTACCCTGTATTATATATATACTCATCGTTTAATCAAGAGTACTACATTAAAAAACTTGTTATAAAATGAATTTAATACATCAGTTAGTAGCAATATGGTTTAGAATGAGTTATAGATATTTTACTTTATCTTTTCTTCAAAAATATTATCGGTTGCATAAAACAAAAATATTTTGAAAAGGACAATTTCTTTTTCATTTGCGTTTTTCAGCTTTCTTAATGTTGAAAGATTGAGTATGTGGAATTTTCAACTGAATTGCTTCATGCAAAAAGGGCTTCAGTCAACTAAATATAGTTTTGAAAAAACTGAAAGAAACTTTGCTGTTTTAAAAATATCAAACCCATCAAAATGTGTTTTTTATTAACCCTTTCAAAAAATTCATTTCTGGAAGGCATTTCGCAATTTTACTAGAAAATCTCAGGCAATTTTTTTTTTTTTTTTTTTTTTTTTTTTTTTCATCCCCAGAATGCATTTTGATCCATCTGTTATGTTGTTCCACATACCTATTTTTGATTTCAGTTAACACTCAACATTTAAGTCGAAAAATTTAGAAAAAAAAATAAAAATTCAGACCAAAATTAAAATAGAAAATTGCTACTTGGCCTGAATGTGGACCTACTGAGAGAGGGTGTAGCTGGAAAAAATTTCGGATTAACAGCACTAGTCGCGACCCAACAGTGGGGAAATTTATTCTGAAATCGGAAGTGAAAAACGTTTTGGATTAAAGACCTTTCCAAGTGTTTGAATATAAAGGTTCCCTTTTACTGTTTCATGCTGTGATAATTTTACAGGTTGGCTACATATTCTGGAAATCAGGGAATCATGGAAAAATCAAGGAACTTTTTAAAAAATACTCAAAAATCAGGTAAATTTTTCTCTATGTAAAAATATTTTCATTTTTACCTTACCGACAAGATTGATTCGTTATCAAACAGGCGATGTTTAACCTCTTCAGAACAGAAGCCATTTACCAAATTTTTAATGTTTTGTCACCAGTTTTTAAAAACAAAAATTTGTGCCTTATTAAATCAAGAAAATTCTCCAATTAAATAAGGCAAAATTTACACTAAGATTTTACTGGTGGATACAAAGATTTCTTAAGCCTTTTTGCAGCATGTATACGTGTCTCTCGTCCCCAAGGCGTTAAGCCAATAATGAGAAGTATTTCGTTATTTATTTTTTCTCCCCCCCCCCCCCTTGTCATTTTTTTATCATTAAATCTTTTTAACAAGTTCTTTTCTGTTATTGTTTTAAATAATAAATAAAATTATTGACACTATGTGAATTATATTAGTGTAAATTATTGACACTAGTGACACTATATGACAAAAAAATTCATAACTTCGTCAATTTTCAAGATATCAAGTCCAACTAAATTTTTTATAAATGTTCTTAAAATTATCTAAAACTTTTGTATTTACATGTTTTTGATAGGACCAACTTTTACCGATGAAAAAAATTAAAAACGAAAAGAAAAAGGGCGCTGAAAAAAGAGAAAAATCCATAACTCCGTCAATTTTTAAGATATCAAATCTGATTAAATTTATTTTACATCTTCTCAAAAATATCTACAACTTTTATATTGACAAGTTTTTCATAGGACCAATTCGTATAGCAAAAAGAAATTAAACAAAAATAGGAGTTGGAGAAAAAACCTCAAATCCAAACGGCTTATATTCTGACTCATTTTTAAATTCATTTTCGATTTTAAACGCATCTAAATGGTAGATCCTCTTATTTAGAAACTGTATAAAGTGACGCATTGGTCAATTTTCTGATAAAGACAGAATATATTTCAAAAAAGGCTACCAAAAAGGGTATTTTGAACAGAATTTCCGAAAGTCATCGGGACTGAAAATTGAAGGAAGTATTCAAATAAGAAATTGCGTTTTTTTCTGACTCGTTTTTAAATCCATTTTTGTTCTCAAACGCATCCAATTTACAGATCCTCTTATTTAGGAACTAAATAATGTGATACATTGGTCAGTTTTTTGATAAAGACAGAATATAGTTCAAAAAAGGCTACCAAAAAGGGTATTTTGAACAGAATTTTCTGAAATCATCGTGACTGAAAATTTAAGGAAGTGTTCAAATAAGAAATTGCGTTTTTTTTACTCGTTTTCAAATCCATTTTTGCTCTCAAATGCATCCAATTTACAGATCCTCTTATTTAGGAACTATATAATGCGATGCATTGATCGGTTTTTTGATAAAGACAGAATATATTTTGAAAAAGGCTACCAAAAAGGGTATTTTGAACAGAATTTCCCGAAGTCTTCGAGATTTGAAAATTTAAGGAAGTTTTCACATAGCAAATTGCGTTTTTTATGATTCGTTTTAAAATCCATTTTCGCTCTCAAATGCATCCAATTTACAGATCCTCTTATTTAGGAACTATATACTGTGATGCATTGGCCAGTTTTTTGATAAAGATAGAATATATTTTTAAAAATGCTGTCAAAGTGAGTATTTCGCACAAAATTTTCCGAAGCAATCATGATTAAAGAATTAAGGATGTATTCAAACAACAAATCGGTTATTTTATGACTCATTTTTAAATTCAATTTTTTTCTCAAATGCTTTCAACTGACAGTTTTTTGTTATTTAGGAACTGTATAATGTACTGTTTTGGTCGATTTTTTAATAAATTTAGAATCTATTTCAAAATGTGTTGTCATAATGGGCATTTGAGCTGAATTTTTCTTAAGATGATTCTGATAAAACCAGTTTTTGCAGAAAAATGAAATTAAAAATTTTTCATAAACGGCCAAATGAAGTTATTAAACTGGATTTATCTCTAATCATATATATATATATATATATATATATATATATATATATATATATATATTGTTGAAATGAGCACTCTTCGAAATCTACCTCCGCCTATAGGCCTAGCCGACAGGGATTTTTTTAAAATTATTATTTAACACAAACTGGAGTGATCAGATTTCCTCATATTTTCTGGATGGCACTTATAATTGAAGGCAATTTCAGCCTTTTGAAAATTTTAAATGGTACATTAATATAATCTGACCAGGTGACAGGCTTAATCTAATTAGCTAACACATCAGATGTAGATGTCTTAAAATTGAACATTCTTCAGAAAATGAAATCTTCTGGTCACCACATATCCATTGGCTACATTTGAGTTTGGATTTATAAAACTGTGAAATATTTTATAAATACTGTGCAATTTTTCTTTTTTCCTCCCAAAAGAAATATTTGCAAGCTATGTAAGTGTTATACGCGAAAGCTTATGTTAAAAAAAATACGGTATATGTTCTTTAATAACAAAAATCAGGGAAATCTGATACAGATAATCAGGGAACTTTTTTTTCACAATTTTTTTAGCCATCCTGTTTTAGTACAATAATGTATCTGTTCATATTTTGCTGATAAAACACGATTATAATCAATCGGACATATAAATAAATGCGCTTTAGGTTAACACTGGATTCAAATATCTATCAATTATCTCTGCTTTTGCTTCTTTCTATTTTTTTATTGAGAGATTTTCATTATGATTTGTAAAGAATATATTGCAAGTTAAATCACTTTCAAAGACAAAAGTTTACTGTTTTAAATATTCATATTAATTTATTTTCTAGTGTGCTTTCAAGTATTTTAAAAATTAGGTGTTTGGAGTAAAAAAGTTATTGAATGATGTTGATCGGAAGAACGTGTCTTCTAAAACTATATTTTATCCTGGGGAAAAATCTCCTTCGGGCCGCTCTATTGAATATATTATAATCAGGGATGTAGTGGAGGGTATACGCCGTGTACCCACTGAATTTTTTAAAGGAACACCGTATACCCTCTGTTTCTAAAGAAAACTGTGGTATACATACTCGAGGGTATACTGTCTGCCTTGAGCGTATCCCTCTGCTTAGAGCATATATCCTCTGTTATTTTTATGACCACACCCCTGATTATAATATTATAAATCATTCTTAGGATAAAATGAGTCGGTTACCAAAGTTTCAAAAATAAAATCAGTTCTTAAAAAAATAGAATGAGATTTATTTACAACAGATGCTTCGTATGAAAAAGGATGAATACAATGATTTTTTTCAACTTAACAGGTTATTCTGACGATTCCTCCGAGCTTTCGTCAGATTTAGGTTTGGATTTGGGCTCGCTTTTTGTTTCTTCTTCCTCTTCTTCATCTTCACCGCCATTTTTTGAATTGTGATTAAACTCCCAATAATGGTCTCCTGAATCACCATTGGCATCTTCCCAGTTTATTTTGATTTTAGATTGCTCTCCTATCGTTCTGTGGTGTCGTTCTCTCGTGTGTTCGGGACCTCCCATACGATATCCATACTCAAAAGCTTTGGCACCTGGAACATTGGCATACCTGTAGAAAGGGTAGGCAAATAAAGTGCATGTCGTTATAATGAAACACTTGCCTTCAATTTAGTTATCTTTAATTTGAATATATTCACAACTCCTCCCCCTCACCACACACACACATGTATACTCTAAAAAAAGAAAAAAAAAAAAGTGAGGCCACAATATAAGTATTATTTATCTCTTCTCGTTAATTACTGAATGCTGTTTTTTCCTTATTTTAACTAACTTGGTCTTTTATTCATGAAAAATGAAACTGTTTGTCAAGGAAGCCATTAATCTTAAATATTAATTTCAGTCGATTTCTATTCTAGCTTTCATCTATACATTTTGCTTTTTCTCTTTGACCAATGTATCTTTTTTTTAAATTTCTATTTTTGATTTAAGGGGTTTACTTCACTCATGCGAAAACACCAACTCGCTAAAGCTAATTGTATGCGAGAATTTATTTAAATATCTTGTTTGCTTTTCAATATTTTAAAATGCTCTTTCTTTTTTCTTTTTCTTTCTTTCTTTTTTTTTAATTGGATAATTGAAGTCGAACTGATCGAGGCTGTTATTTTTAACCATTTGAATTTCATTTGCAGATTATTATTATTATTTTATGAAGATATTTTTAAAACTAGTTCCGGAAAATGAAAGAATCTTAATAATATATATATTTTTTTAAACCGTAAATAAAATCAAAGACTTGAAAAAAAAAAAAAAAAAAAAAAAAAAAAGATGTTTTTGTAGAGATTAACCTTAGTTATCCGGTGCCAGATAAATAAATATCTTTAAAAATACTGAAATTCAAATGAGGTATTAAAAAAATTCTCCCGTAGGATTGATTTTAGCCAACTAGTGTTTTCGTATAAGTGAAGTAGCTTCTTAAGCGGAACTTCTAGAATAGCTATAATATAATATGTAAATGCCATTTAAAGTTGGCTTGTAAGGCAAATTGTCAAGTCCGCTACCATACAAAATTACTGAAAATACTCGGCTTTAAATTTATTGAATTTCCTAAAATCAACTTACTTTAAAGTGACTTATGTTCCTAAATTTCAAAACATGATATTTATTAATAATACTTAAATTAAATTGAAATGAGAGACAGTTTTAGTCGCAAGATTTTGATCACATAGAAATTATACAAGAACTTTTTCTAATAATTACAGAATATATTCATGTAAATTAATAAATTTTAAGGAAATTGCATATTTGTTTCTTAGTTGAATAAAAAATATAAGTAGAATGGTAAAAAAACGATAATCATTATAAAAAAAAAAAAAGAAACGTGCGGTAACAGACTTGACATTTGTTAACGGACTTGACACTATGTTGAAAATGGCCGGGGCATATTTTTAACATACAGAAGATCAGTCAAATGAAGCAATTTTCCAGTTTCTTTTTTAGACGCAGAGTTCGTACTAGAGGTCTGCACGGGCCGAAATTTCTAGGCCCGGGCCCGGCCCGAACGAAAAAAATAATGGCCCGACCCGGCCCGGTCCTGAAAAAAGTTTAAAATTCGGCCCGAACCCGGCCCGGCTCGAGTGAATTTCTACAGAACATTGATCTTTAATCTTATGGAAGAGTTCTGACCAAAAAAAAAAATTATATTAGTCTTTTTACTTTCTTCTATCTTCAATAGAAGAAAGTATTGTAATCGAAATTTTTTTCGACTTCCGGTTTTCGACGGATTTATACGTTTTAGGGGTCAGAGATTCCAAAAAACATGTTTTTACAAAATGTCTGTCTGTGTGTATGTCTGTGTGTGTGTCTGTGTGTGTGTCTGTATGTCGCCATTCTACCATCAAAAAGTGTATGAAGTTATGCATAGAATTGAACCAAATTTTTTGTGAATGTTTTTGGCTGTGGCAAGCAGGTCCTCCTTTAGTTTTGAAATATTCCGCCGGAAGGGGGCGCTGCAATCGCGATTTTTGTGCCATTTTCAATATTGTACCGATCAAAAGTATATGAAATTATGCATCGAATTGAACCAAATTTTTTGTGTGTGTGTATGACTATGGCTAGTTGGTCCCCCCTGAATTTGAAAAAAATCCGCCGGAAGGGGGCGCTGCAATCGCGATGTTTGTGCCCTTTTAGATATTGTACCGACCAAAAGTATATGAAGTTATGCATCGAATTGAACCAAATTTTTTGTGTATATATATGACTATGGCTAGTTGGTCTCCCCTGAATTTGAAAAAAATCCGACTGAAGGGGGCGCTGCAATCGCGATGTTTGTACCATTTTCAATATTGTACCGATCAAAAGTATATGAAGTTATGCATCGAATTGAACCAAATTTTTTATGTAAGTGTATGACTATGGCTAGTTGGTCCTCCCTGAATTTGAAAAAAATCCGCCGGAAGGGGGCGCTGCAATCGCGATTTTTGTGCCATTTTCAATATTGTACCGGCCAAAAGTACTTGAAGTTATGCATCGAATTGAACGAAATTTTTTGTGTTAGTGTATGGCTATGGCTAGTTGGATCGCCTTGAATCTGAAAAAAATCCGCCGCAAGGGGGCGCTGCAATACCGAATTTTATGCCATTTTCAATATTGCACCACATAAAAGTGTATGAAGTTAGTTCTAGAACTGAACTAAAATTTTGTATATGATTATTTTTTGGTAAGGCAAGTAGGTCCTCCCTGAATTTGAAAAAAAAAAATCTGCTTATCATTCTATTCTCCATCGGCCCGTGCAGAGACGGAAATTTGTTTTTACTCCGATTAATTGATTGAAGCAGAAATTTGAGATGAAAATCAAAGTTGGTAAGTTATTGAATTAAAATTATTAAAGCATTAAAATGAGTAACTATTTTTTTAATATTAAAATGTATGTATGAGATAGAAGAAAGTTTTGGGATTGGCACATCCAACTAGTTTTCCATGTTTATAATCTCCATTTATGCAAAAGTGCCGTAGGCTGCGATATTTATGCTTTTAAATGAATCTTTGTTTGTTGTATGTAAATATTTCAGTTATCACTAGTATTATTAATCCATATTCCTTGTAATGGAGACAAAAAATCGAAAAAGCGGTATATGGTAAAATTTCCAAAGACGAAATCGCTTTGGAACGAAAAAAAATGCATTCCCTTCTTAATAGATGTAAATGTTTAATATATTTTTTTCTCCCGTATTGTTGTATTAATTTTGCATGGATGAACATTTTAAAAGAAACTTTCAGTTTTCAGTTTTAAAAAAAAATTCCGTCATAATCATGTTTTTTTTTTTTTTTTTTTTTTGCGTGTGTGTGTTTAATTATATTTTAAAACGCCTAGTAATCTACGATTCTTAAAAAGGAATAAATTCTAATGTTTAATTGTAGAATAATGACGGTTTAAAAGTATATGCTTTTTTTGCAGAAATTTTTGGACAAAGCCAAATATTACTGATTTATAAAAAGTTGAGAAAAGGATTTTCATATGGGAAGATTCAATAGGAAATGATTATTTTGCTCCATGAAAACTAGGAAGAATGGAATCAGTCTCGGCTTCGTACGAGAAAAAAAGTTAGGCCCGGCCCGATACTCCAGCAAAAAATTAAGCCCGAGCCCAGCCGGCCCGAAAAGATTAGTGACTAGGCCCGGCCCGAAAGGATTAGTGACTAGGCCCGGCCCGAGTCTTCAGAAATAAGGCCTGAGACCAGCCCGGCCCGCGGGCCGGGCCGGGCTCGGGCTTCGGGCCGAGGCCCGGCCCGTACAGACCTCTAGTTCGTACACTTGTTTCTGCTAAGATGTCCACAAATTAAAACTACCTCTTTCTATCTGTGTAATGCTATTCATAAAAGTCTGCATTCAGAAAAAGATTCTGTTTATTTATTTATTACTTTTAGTTCTTATTCAATGTCATTTTTTACATATTATTGGTAAAGGATATTTTATTGGCTTTAACATAACCTCAAAATTTGGATAATTTATTTTGTTGTGCATAGTCTCGTTACTGATAGAGCAACAGAATTTACTTTATTAAGACCTTTACAAGACCTTATCAACGTAATAAGCTTCCGTCAGTAAAATCAAATAGAAATATTTTGCTTGTTTAGGTCAGTAAGTTTGGATGAATAAGATGTTTAAATAAATATAAAATGTCTATTAAAATTTACTGGTCTTTTTTTCCCCCAATTGTGTGAAAAGAGAATTAATACAAGGGTGTATTTCTCAAAGGGATATAAAAATTAACCCTTTGCACTCATATATCCAGTCTAACTACACATCATCTTCTTTTTGCAAAATTTGTTTTTGGCCCTAGTAATAAAGGTAAATAAAATATGCCTTATTTAACAAGAGCATTTGCGATATTATTCGATTGAAAGTAGCTTCTTTTGAAAAAGGGGTACCGACCGAATAAAATGTATGTAAAAAACGACGGAGTCAAAAGGTTTAAAAAATAAATGATTATATATATATATTTTTGTCTTTGTAAAATTGGAGTTTATTAAGCAAAATAATGTAAGCTTTGTTACAATACTTATTATTTTACAATGCAATAAAAAATAAAAACAAATTATACATTAACAAAGTTACGCCCGCTTATATGTTTGCAATTTTTCTGCTTTCTACTTACTATACAGTCACAGCAAAAAAAAAAAAAAAAAAAAAAAAAAAAAAAAAAATCTTGACATTTGCGATTTTAGACGTTATGTTAAATATCTAGAAATTTACATGAGGAATGACTCTGAAACTCCAGATGTATAAACAAAATATCATATATTTTCGAAAAATTTCTTTCCAAAATCCAATAAGGGACCGTCAACAAATTGAAAAAGAACGAATATCTTTTCAATAACCCTGTCAAAACTAATGTAGCAAAAGCGTTTAAACTGCAGATTATGATTAAGTGGCTTATGGTAATAAAATGTATTCATTTTTATGCGGATAACATGTATACTTGTAGAGAATAAAAAAATGAGGGGCTGTATCCATATTCCATTGATTAGTGTCTACACAATACTGCACGTACTACTACATTTGGATACAACTCCTCATTTTTTTGCTTCATTTTGGGAATAAACGGATTTTGATGTTATTCTATCTATGATAATTTTCAGAATTTTCAAGGTATGATTTTGAAATTTTAACAAAAGTTGCTCTATACATTTAGCTAACACAATATGCAAATGAAATTTTTATAGAGTAGACGCAAGCGCAGTGAAAATTTATTTAGTAAACCTGCTCATTTTTCATACAATTATTAATATTTTTTTATTTTGATTACAGACTTTTATGTACAATGTCGTTTCTCATATTTTTTTGAAAAGAACATTGTTTTTTATTTAGAACTCTGCAAATTATAAGCAAAAAACTTGTCAAAATTTGGGACCTTTTTTATAAAAACCTTAATTTTTCTATGAGTATGCATGCTATCTATCTATATATTAAAACGAAAGGCAGAAAAAGTAATCGTGGTTTAATTGCGTCTCTACGCATCGATACTTGCGCCGGTCTCTGAGAGTCTCCTCCTATTGGTTAATCGGAGGAGAGTAGTTACTGTCTGTAAGAGCATTTGCAAAGCGCGTTTGTAAATATGGGATAAGAACGCTGACACTGTTTAATGCAATGCTATAATAATTAATTTTTTAACTTTACTCATCTTATAATGATTGGAATACATTGTTTTTTTCACTTTACGTAAGTTAATTAATTTATTTCCATCTGTATTCTTTTTTTGCAATGTTATTGCCGGCAATCTTAGGCTTAATTGTAGAGATGTTTCATATGAAATTGAAACATTCAATAAGTTAATGATTAAAGTGTTTATTTACGTTCTTGGCCGATAAATCATTTTCTATATTGTAATTTTCAAATTTTTTATTAGTATGTGTAAAAAAAAAAGGCTGGAAATCACATTGTTTTTTGTTTCGTGTTTTGATGGTGCGATTTTCGACGGATAGTTTGACTTCATGGATGTAAACAGATTCGCAAATCACTATTTATTTTTTGCTTCAGTTTCTTATTATACTCATGTCAAAAAACGGTGATTTTTTTCCCACTTATAATTTCATTTTTGAGCAAATTCATAACGTTTAGGAAGTATTTACATTACATCTCATAGTCTCGCCGAATAATAGAAAATTGCATATGAAATGAAAATAATCCCAGTTATAAACAGCTTTGTAAATCATTAATATTTCTTTAATGTTTCACTTTTTTTTGAGTACACTTTTTTTAAAAAGTGTTCCCGTGACAAAATTTGCTGAGTTTTTTTGGGGAGAAGGAGGAGGGAATATTTTGATGAAATTTGCTATTTTTTTTTTTTTTAATCGCTTGATCTTGATCTCTCAACAATGTTTTTTCAGAAATATGAAGATCATTATAATCAACAAAGAAAAATAAAATTATCAGAAGAGATCCCTCTTTTTGCATAGCTTTCAATCATGATAAAGCAGTCTTTATATACCATATTCATTGCTTGCTGGGGTTTTTTTTATGATTATTTGGCAAAATTTGCATTTTTTGTGGTACCTAGATGATTTGAAAATTACAATATAGAAAATGCTTTATCGGCCAAGAACGTAAATAAACACTTGGAAATAAAATAACTTATGTAAAGTGAAAAAAACAATGTATTTCAATCATTATAAGATAAGTAAAGAAAAAATATATAATTATCATAGCATTGCATTAAACAGTGATAGCAAAAATGCAGTCTCTCTGTGTTGTTTTCTCACAATCTGTTTACCAATATTTACGTTTTTTGAAGTACCTAGACAAATTTAAAGTATTTTTTCAAGATCTTTTGACGAAATTCACATCTTTTCTGGTACCAGGAAAAAATTATTTGTTTTCTTAGGGATTTTCGGTGAAATTTGTCATTTTTTTTCTCGCTATCTTTCGATGTAATTTGCCGTTTTATCAAATTTATGCTTTTTTCATGATTTTTTTTTTAATTTGTCGTTTTTTTCGTTATTTTCAGAAATTTGTCATATTTTCGCTTTTTTTTTCTTTGCAAAAATTACCTGTTTTGCGATCTTTTGAAGAAATGTGCCTCTTTTTTTCATCTTTTGACAAAATGTTGTTGTTTTCTCACAATCTGTTTACCAATATTTGCGTTTTTTGAAGTACCTAGACAAATTTAAAGTATTTTCAAGATCTTTTGACGAAATTCACATCTTTTATGGTACCAGGACAAATTTATTTGTTTTCTCAGGGATTTTCGGTGAAATTTGTCGTTTTTTTCTCGCTATCTTTCGATGTAATTTGCCGTTTTATCGAATTTATGCTTTTTTTGTTAAAATTGTCGTTTTTTTTTTGTTATTTTCAGAAATTTATCATATTTTCGCTTTTTTTTCTTTGAAAAAAATTACCTGTTTTGCAATTTTTTCTTGAAATGTGCCTCTTTTTCATCTTTTGACAAAATGTGTTGTTTTCTCACAATCTGTTTACCAATATTTGCGTTTTTTGAAGTACCTAGACAAATTTAAAGTATTTTCAAGATCTTTTGACGAAATTCACATCTTTTATGGTACCAGGATAAAATTATTTGTTTTCTCGGGGATTTTCGGTGAAATTTGTCATTTTTTCTCACTATCTTTCGATGTAATTTGCTGTTTTATCGAATTTATCCTTTTTTCGTGATTTTTGTTTGTGAAATTGTTCTTTGTTATTTTTGTTTAGAAATTTGTCGTTTTTTCCACTATTTTTAGCTAAATTTACCATTTTTTGCGATTACCTGGATAAATTTTATGTGCTTTTTGAGATCTTTGGGCGAAATTCACATCTTTTATGATAACTGGATGAAATTCGTCATCTTGAGGTCTTTCGGCGAAGTTTATCGTTTTTCTCGATTTCTTTCGATGACAGTTGTCGTGTTGTCATGATTTTTCGATGTAATTTGCCGTTTATTGAAGATCTTTTTGCAAAATTTATCTTTTTTGTGATTATTTGATAAAATTTGCTTTTTTTTTCAATCCCTTGACGAAAATTGTTGTTTACTCACAATCATTTGTCGAAATTTGTTGTTTTCTCACAATATTTTGAATTTTTTTCATAATATGTTTACAAATTTGCCATTTTTTAGGGATTTTTTTTGTCAAAATTTGCCTTTTTTAAAAAAATTTTCATGAAAATTGCCATTTTTTTAGACGTTTTGGCAATTTTTTTTTTTTTTTTTTTTTTGTGCAATACTTTTGCGAAATTTGTTTTATTTGGGATATCTAGACAATTTTTTTTTTTTTTTTTTTTTTTTTTTTTTGCAGTTTTTTGACAAATTTTTTAGAGATCTTTTGAAGAAATTTGTTGTTTTTTGCAATCTGTTGACGAAATTTGCTGTTTTATTTTCCCACATCTATTTATAAAATTTCCGGGCAATGTTTTTTTTTTTTTTTTGGGGGGGGGAGTATTTTGATGAAATTTTCTAATTTTTGTGATTATTTGCCAGAATTTGTGTTTTTTATGGTACCTAGACAAACTTTGGTACATAGCAAATGATTTCTAGCATTTTTTTAAAAAAACTTAAACAGTTGAAAAATAATCTGCAAACATTTTCAAGTCTGTGACGTGTGTCGCAGCGTTGCACCAATTCTGCACCCGGGATCATGTCATGTTGGTGTTACGTTGGTAAATGGAAAAGCATATTGAAATTTTTAATAAATATTAATCTTTAAAAAAAAAAAATTCTTTGAAAATTTTTTTATAGTGGCAAAATACTTTTTTTTCTTTGATTCTTTCATATTGTTGCTGTCAAGTTTTGACGGGCTTCACCTAGCCAGAATAAATATTATCATTAATTTTTTTAATATGTGAAATTTACATGTATTTTTGATTTATGAAAAGGTAATAGAAAAGTAGTTGAAAATGCAAATGTTTATTTGTTGAATGGGGTGGGTAATGTAACAACAAATTAACCACGGAGAGGATCATTGTTATAGTTGTTCCTAAATGGCAAACTATAAATTCAGTCTTATTTTGCTGCGAAGTAAGTGAAGTATGTATATTTTGTATGAAATGAGTGATGACAGTAATTTATGATTTATTCATGTTATGTACAATTTATTGGTGTTGTATTTGTAAATGAAAAATTATCAAATGAGAGAGATTCTAATTCTATGACAACATGTTTGAATGTAACTCGGCCAATTGCGGGTCATTTGCCTGGATGTAAAATGCAGGTTGTTCTTTTATTTATTGAAATTTTTGCTGAAGATTAGTCGTTAAAAAATCCTTTAATAGCTGGAAAATACCTTTTTCTTTCTTCGGTGCCGTCAAGTTTTGACGGGTTCCATCTAGTCCGCATAAAAATGAACACAGTTTATTACCATAAGACACTTAATCATAATCTGCAGTTTGAACGCTTTTGCTACATTAGTTTTGACAGGGTTATTCAAAAGATATTCGTTCTTTTTCAATTTGTTGACGGTCCCTTATTGGATTTTGGAAAAAAAAATTCTCGAAAATCTATAACCTGTACTATTTTGTTTATACATCTGGAATTTCAGAGTCATGCCTCATGTATATTTCTAGATATTTAACAAAACGTCTGAAATTGCAAATGTGAAGATTATTTTGCTGTGACTGTAGATTTAAATTTACGTTATTAATTTTACTTCATTTCTGTTTTATGTTATTATCATAGAAAATGAAAGGTTTTCAATTAAAATTTTCACTTACTGAAAAAAGCCGTCTAATCCTTTATGCCTTTCCATTCCCCAATGATATGTGGAGCCCTCAGCTCGCATGTTTTCAGGTTTATCACTTGATCTATGCTTCCTAGATAATCTGTGGCTTGAACGCTTTCTGTGCCTCGGTAAAGGATAGTCTTGCTCAGACTGCGAATCGACGAATCTCTCTTCATAAGGACGTTTTGAAGAGTTTTTCTTTTTCTTGCCGTGTCTATATTCATGGCCATTGTTAGAATTTCCATCTCTGTCTTCATGAGATTTAGATTTCTTTTTCGGTTTCTTTTGTTGATTTTTATTTGTTGATCGTGTTGGTTCTTTTGATTTCGAGAAACCATGTCCATTTTCTTGATATTCATTATGAGCATTATATGGATTATGTGACCCGATATCTGATGAAAAATCAAAATTATGGTCCTTTGGGTTGTGTGGAGTTGGAGATGAGTTCAATTTATTTGTATTCTGATTAGAATTAAAACTTTCTGGTCTTTCCTCTGACGCTTCAACCGATGGCTCAATCTCTACTTTAAGCTTCTGTCGATACTGATACTTTCTTGGTCTGTACGGTTCTTCTATATCTCCTGAATATGGACTTTTTATATTATATGGATTGTTTCTAACGATAGAATGGGAATATAAAGATGTGTTCGCTGGATAAGCGCCGGAATTAAATTCCGATTCTGGCGGACTGTTTGGATTCGTCTGTGGTGTATTTCCGAAGTACGTTTCTGCATCGTAATCTTTTATGCGTATTCCTTTCACATTTTCATCATCTGGAGGTGAATACATTACAGGTTTCGAATACGGATGAGGATTAAAGCCGTACCCATTATCTTTGAATGCTTCTTTTGGTGTTTCAATCTGCATATTTAGAGTATGGTCAGGATGTGAAGTTTCTGGGGGCCCATAATGCTCTGTTGGAGCTACTGGTGGTGCGTTAGCATCATAAGGAACATATTGAGTATTTTGTGGATTTATGTTTCCATCCGAAGAAGTGTGTTTAAAATAGGAGTTATCAGGGTGGTTTTCTTTACTATTATATTTCATATCATAATGTGGTGCATTGTAACTTACACTACTTGGTCCATTTTCCCCACTGTTATATTTTGTATCATAATACGGTCCGCTGTTACTCACACTACTTGGTAAGTTTTCTCCACTGTGATATTTCGTATCATAATACGGTCCACTGTTACTAACGCTACTTGGTACGTTTTCTCCGCTGTGATATTTCGTATCATAATACGGTCCGCTGTTACTCACACTACTTGGTACGTTTTCTCCACTATGGTATTTGATATCGTAGTGTGGTCCACCATAACTTACACTACTTGGCCCGTTTTCTCCACTGTTATATTTCATATTGGAGTATGGTTCATTGTATTTAATGGTGCTTGGTCCGTTTTCTTTGTTGTCATAATTTGTATTTGAATATTGATTTCCATGGTTATTAAAAAGTTGATCGCTTGGAGGATTCGTATTTGCGAGATAAGTTGAAGGTGTAGAAGGTGGAATGAAATCTTTAACAGGTTTGTAACTAGATGTTGGACCAGTAACTTCTATTTTCCCATAAAAAGGATTTTCAAAAGGATATCGTGGTGGTATTACTGGCATTTCGTCAGGATGGACCGGATGAAACCCAAAAGATTTATATAAATCCATTAAAGATCTAAAAGAATTGTAGTAAGGTTTTGGGTTCTCAGTCTCTGATGGATTTTTGGCCAAAGGTATATTCGGTATATTTGAATGTAATTCTAAATTTTTATTATACTTCATGGAATCTGATGAAGGAGGATATGTTTCATGAGGGTGATTGGAATAAGTATCTTTCTGCGGAACAGCCGTCACTGGCTGATAATGTTCAGTAGTGTGTGACCACGGAGCTTTATTTTCACCACTGTAGTGCTGTTGTGGAAGGATTTGATGTTCTGGATGTGAGTATTGTTGGGGCGCATAAGGAGGGGTATCTGGATGATTTGATACAGGTTTAGGGGGAGAATCTGGGTAAATTGGAGCATATTCTTTAGTGGATGTACCGTATTGCTCAGGAGCATTAGGCGGGCCTTTGTGATGAGAATCATTTGTAATTGGATCATAGGGCCGAGAATATCCTTGATTTTGATTCTGTTGCCTAAAAGTACTGCTGTGAGAACCTCTGTGATGATGATCCTGATTATGTGGAACCACAAGTGGAGGATTCAGATGAGTCTGAACACTTTTTTTATGCGGATCTCCCTGATGAGCAACGGCAGGCTTTCTGTCTCTGTAGTTAGGAGTTTCGTATTGTTGGTTTTTATGATAACCATTAGTGTTATATTGATCCTTTTGATTAATATCTTCAATATATGTATCTTTGGGAGCAGGTTCATTATAATGGGGGTATTTGTGATAAGAATTAACATTACTTGGATTTCCGTGAGACAAACCTTGTTCTGGTGGATATGCATAGTGCCTATGATGATGGACTGTTGACGTAACTCCAGCATTATGCCTATAAGGCTCCCCTATTTTTATTGGAGTCGGTGATTCCTTAACACTGGTGCTTGGTTTCCTTGGATATCCTTCAGATGTAGATATGTGTCTTCCATCATTTTGATTTTCGTTATCATCCGGAAAAGGGTATGCGGTTTCAAAACTTCCTTTGTGAAAAAATACCGTATTAATTGGTTTTTGATGCTGATGAGAATAGCCTCGAGCGCTTTGCCGATTTTCTCTTGCGTATGGCTGGGTGTTTGTAGTGAATATCTGTGGTCTATATGTTGTTGCTGTTGCTATAGTTGTATTGTCCGCCTTTTTTTGTTTTACAATTAACTCAGCTTCTTTTTCAATTTTGGATCTGTATTCTTCGGGAAGAAAGCGCCCAAAATCATGAATTGTTTCTGTATGAACAGGGAGTGGATGATTTTCAGGTTCAGGATACCGGTGATGACTATAATCACTGTAATCTCCTGAATGTTCAGCACTTGAATGAACGTGTCTACCTTCTAAATTTCTCACTGGTTTATATTTCTTTTGAATGTATGTCAGTTTCGGTGCATTTACGAGAGGTTGAGAACCTATTACAGGAATAGGGCTTGGAAATCTGTATTGTGGTGTGTATGGAAAGATTTCTGGGACTATATGCCAGTGATTCTGCAAAGGAGATTCCGTAAAAGTTAATACAGGACTGTATATATTTGCTTCCCCAGTTAAATCTGCAGCACTTTTTGCTTCTTGATTCTTTTTATTTTTTGTGGTCTTATAATCCTTGTTAATTGGCAAACCATCTTTGCTTTCATGGAAAATACTTCGATTACGAAAGATAACTTTCTCTGATGGGGATTCTTGGAGAGTTTCTTGCGTATCACTTGTAGAATTCGAGAGTTTGTGATTAAAGCTAACTTTTTCCTCTTTAGCAGCTTCGGGTTTTGAATGTTCTGCTTTCACTGGAACGGAGCATAGTAGACCCACGTTTACGTAGAAAAGCAACTGAAAATAAAAATAAGTATCTAAGTTTCATGAAAATTTCAAAAGACGATGAATATTAATAACATACTTTTAATTTATTTTCCGCTTTTTGTATTAACTTCAAAAATTGAAAACAAAGAAATTCGTACTAAATATTAACTATGAAGGCACAAGAGCTGTGAAAATTTTTTAAACGACAATTAAGTAGCGCAAAATTTTTTGGCTTAAAAATAAAAAAAGAATAAATCTTGCTTTTTTTTAAACATTTGATACTTTATAAATGTTCTTTTGAAACCTTTTTTTTTAAATTTAAACGCATGTAGATGATATAGCAATTCTTTTTATTCCGTGCATTTGCGAACATTACCTGTTGTGAAGCTTTAAATGCGTTTTCTTGAAACAATGTCTTTTAAGTCCATACCAGAAATATCTCAGAAACAGACAAATCAATTTGCTTGATATTTTAAAAAATGATAACTAATTTTTGATTGCAGCTTTTTTTAAAATTTTTAATTCGTTAATTTTTATAAACATTACACAATAAAATAAGATTTTTGGTTTAAAATTGATTCATTAAATTTGTCAGTCTACCATTTTGTTAAATGCGTAAACTTATAAAAAATCACCAATCAAAATGTATGTAATTGTAAAGTGTTTATATTTTAAAGTTTTTTTTTTTTTTTTTTGGTTTCATTGATTTCAGAGTAAACCACTAGCACAAATCTGCGGTACCATGGAGTGAACTTGTGTAATATAATATAAAAAATGAAAGCCTCCCCCCCAAAAGTCTTATTTTTCAATAACATTTTTATAGAAAAGGCGCAGTTTTAGGTAAAAGTTCAAAATAGCGTTTCTTGGTTTTCCAATGAGATTCTCTGCAAATGTTATGCATTTGACGAGTGAAAATGACTTCACGAATATGTCAGGAAAACGTTATCCAAAACGCTATCCATGGCGCTTTTATGCTTTTACGAGCGAAAATGACTTTACGAATATGTTAGAAAGTAAATTGAGGAGCAACGTTTACTCAAAATTACTGAAAAAGAAATCTTATGCTGCTCCCTCTTTCATCTTTTTAAAAAAATTAGTAATCAGTTATTTTTTGTGCAACATCACTAAAATTACTAATTTTTTTCTTTTCTTTTTCTTTTCTTTTTTTTTTTTTTCTTTTTTTTTTTTTTAAACAAAATCTCAGGAAAGTTGAAGATATATCATTTTTGCTTTTAGGAGCTATCTAAAAATGATATCACACCTTTTTTCAAAATTTTTGACCCCCTCTCCCCCTGTTGCCACAAAATGTCATACTTCATTATACCCCCTAATGAAGCAATTCCTTGTCATATGCTATATTACATAAAGATATACCTACAGTTCAGAAACAATGTATACTACGTTATAGATCGTGTTTCAAATTTTATTTTTAAAATTTAACTAATGTTTTAATGACATTTGTAAGCATATCAATGAAAATGCTTCGCGTACTTATTTTGCATGAAATAAGATTAAAAACGTAATTCATATTAAAATATTAGTATGAAAAATCAGGCAAAAAAAGTAGTATTTTGAAATTTGAAATGGAATTTAATATATTGGTTTTAAATCTTATCTTTACTTTATAAACGCAAAATACTTTTATTTCAAAATTTAATTTATTGTTTTTTAATGCTTTTTATTTTAACCAAAATGTGTGATGTCACATTTCTTTTTACCTCTTCCTATCCCCTTGTCACAAATTGTCACAATTTCACGAATCCCTCTCCCCTCTTTCCAAGCGTATGGACGGACCCTTACCTCAAAATCCCTATATTTTTTATAAAGTATTATATTGAGGTATTATATGTTTCTTTGTTGCAGATTAAATATTTTTTCAGACTTCACATTTTTTATGTTTTTTACAGAATTTATTTTATGAATATCTCAAAATTCAGTTTTAATGTACAACAAAGTATGCATATGTGCATCGAAAAAAATTCCTCAGAGGGGGAAAAAACACTTGCAAAGACAAGCAGTTGTTTACATGTAATACGGATTTATTTTTTATTGTTCGAATTAATTGGATATGTTACGCCCGTTTTATTGTGAAGAACCGAATAATCCGGTTGAAACAGTGCCGCCAAATCGAAATCTGGATGGTTGGTAATTCAAGAAGCTATAAATAAAAAAGGCTTTGTTAACATGTGATGCCATGATAAATTAATGTAAATACTTATGTATAAATGTTAAATATATATAGTTAAAAAAAAATGGTTATAAAAACTATTGCAATGTTAAAAATTTATTTATAAATTAAAATATTCTATAGCGTAAAGTAATAAGAAAAGACACAATATTGTTCATCTTAATTTTCAGGAAAATCTTCTTTGTTGCACGGCAAAATGATTACAGTAATCATTAAAAATTGGAACTATCCAACAACCAATCAGACCAGGTAGTTCCACGCACTCTGAATATTGGGGATGTAACAAACATTCGGCCACTAAAGAAAATGGACTCGTATATATCCTTTTATTTGCAACCTTGTACATTCTATGTATTTTACGACTACAACATTAGGAATAAGGGTTTTCTAGATAAGAAAATCAAACATTTTAAGTAGAATTGGCGTTTGCCCCACTAGTGTCAAAGAGGTTCTGCCCTTGAAACTGGTAGACGGGAGGTGCTGGGTTCAAACCCAATCACGCCTATCGGCTTAATTGTTCGGTATTTTCCGTTGTTTTCTTCGAACCTTGGATTTCCATGCGTAAATGCGGGTTAGGTTCCCACAGTGGGCACTCCATCCCTTCCCCTTATTAGGGCCTATGTCCTGCTTGTTGATAATTGGCCGTTATAAAACGCAACCAAAAGATTGATGTTTTTACAACTGAGAGAATAAATGTATCAAGTATTGGACATTTGTTTAGTCGGTTGAAAAAAATGGCAATTTGTATGATCGTTTTACTTATCAGTTTGATTGTGTTAAAAAAAAAATAATAATAATAATTTAAAATGTTTTTATTGTCGATTAAAAGATTAGAATTGGAATGTATCATCTATAACACAGGGAATAAACGTTACGCAAAAAGTATACTAAAAGAAAAGTTGCAAACTTTCCTATCATATTTATTAAAAATAGGGCATGAAACTGTAATAAAATCAATCAAAAAAGAAAGAAAAAAGAATGGCTGAGGATTTTACCATTTCCTGAAATTTTTTCCCTTTGTCAAATAGACGCAAGAGAAAAACAGAAATAACCATTTGATAGACGATTATGCCTTCTTTAAGTGTATGTTAAAAGAAGAAACTTAAGGATCATCTTCACATAGATATAGTATTAAATTATGAAATTTTCAATATGAACACAAATTTTGATATCATATTTGAATTTTTCAGAAAATTACAATCCAAGTTACAAAACGAGAAGTTATTCGGAAAAGAAATTTAGGAATTACGCAAGTTTAAAGTTTTGTACGCCTAATGTTGTCTAATTAATTTTCGTTGTGTTGCTAGGCAAACTGCAATGCCTCTAATAATTTAAATTCGACTAAAAAAATCTATATAGTGGAATGAGTTTAAATTTTGGATTCTGATAATTAAAGCTTTCAGTAATTGATTTTTGTAAACATTTTTTATAGATTAAAATACCCTCAAAACGGTAACCCCAAATAAACTAGTTGGATGTGTCAATCCCGAAACTTTCTTCTATCTCATAAATACATGATATATATATATATATATATATAATTAAAAAAAAAAAAAAAACGTGGTGACTTTAAAATTACTTATTATCGAATTTCCTCGAACATTTGAGCTAGCCTAATGAGATTCTGGTATCCGAAAAGCCTAAAACGCAAAATGTAATTAATATTCTGAGAAAATGAGCTTAGTAGTGCCTCTTGGTGGGTAATTTATACTAAAACCTAATAAGCATCTATTGATGTCAAGACCTAACAGAATCTGAAATTTGATGGAATTTCGTCCATTTGTTCTTCAGATATAATTATAACAAAAAATTTGCAAAACGTAGCACAGCAACACCATATTTTGGACAATTTATGCCAAAATGTAAAAAAGCGTCTAATTATGTTATGGTGTAAAAGAATCTGAAGTTTGATGAAATTCTGTGCATTAGTTCTTGAGATATATCTAGTTTTAAAAAAACGTGTAAAATATAGCACAGCAGCACCATCAGTTGAAGGATTTATAACAAAACGTAATCATCGTATAATTATGTTATATGTCATTTTGTAACAAAATCTGAAGTTTGATGAAATTCTGTGCGTTGGTTGTTAAGATATAGCTATCGGAAAAATCGTGCAAAATGCAGCATAGCTGCACCACCTGTTGTAAGGTTAATACCAAAATGTAATCAGCGTCTAATTATGTTATATATTCTAGTGTAAAAGAAACTAAAATTTGATGAAGTTCTCTGCATTAGTTCTTGATATATAGCTATCGCAAAAATCGTGCAAAATGTAGCATAGCAGCGCCACCTATAGGGAATTCCACACCAAAACCTTATCAGCAACTATGTATCTCAAGGTATCGCGGAATCTGAAGTTTGGTGAAATTCTGTGCATTAGTTCTTGAGATATAGCTGTCATAAAAATCATGAAAAACGTGGCATAGCAGCGCCACCTGCTGGCCAATTTACACCAAAACTTAATCAGCGTCTATGTATATCAAGGGGTAACAGAATCTGAAGTTTGGTGTAATTCTGTTCATTAGTTCTTGAGATATAGCAATCTTGAAAATCATGAAAAACGTAGTATAGCAGCGCCACCTGTAGGCCAATTTTCACCAAAAACCAATAGGCACTAATTCATATCAAGGTCTAACTGAATATAAAATTTTATTAAATTTCGAGCATTAGTTCTTGAGATAGAGCGCCCACAAATTTTTTGTCACATACAGACAGACAGACTCACAGACAGACACACAGACTCACAGACAGACGGACAGACTCACAGACAGACATTTTCTAAAAATAGTCAAAACGTGTTCAGGACCTTCTAAAACGTGTAAATCCGTCGAAAACCGGAAGTCGAAAATTTTCATGAATCCAATACTTTCTTCTTGTAAAGATAGAAGAAAGTAAAAATTAATTAAAAAGTGAAATTTCATTGATATTAATTTAAAGAAATATCATCTATAGTTGGAAAGTTTTGAATGATGAACTTTCTCCAAACGTAACAGAAACAATGTAGAAAATAACCCATATGTGATTTTTTACCATAAGGTACAATTTAAAAATTTATAGAATTTCGAAAATGATTCGTTATTTCTGAAAAATGATAAGAAAAGTTAGAAAAGTTTTTTTTTTTACTGAAGTAATAACATGTTTTCTTTAGTTAACTCTTTATTCACTGACGGTATCATAAAGAATATCATTAAAATAACTTGTTAAAAAATTCCTTTAATGCAACGGTTAGTATAGTAATACGTTTTAAAATGAGTATGGATACTTTTCCTTTATTTTATTTCAAAAGCCTTATTGGTTAAACAAAACAAAATTAAAAGGATGATTTCTTTTCCTATTGTATCTCTTCAACATATTAATGCTGAGAGATAACAGATGAATAAGTTTCAGTTTAAAATTATTCCTATCTTTTGTTTCCTATAAAAGAATATTTGTACATTTTTTAATTATATAAAATAATAAAATAAATAGATAAATAAATAAAAGATTTGAGTGAAATTATTACTATTCTACAAAAAACCTAATAAATTCAAATTTAACTAATTAATTTTAATTGGTAAATCCTTCTAAAAATTATTAAGTGGCTGTGCAAATCTTCTAATTTAGTTTCAAAAATTTACAAAAAATAATTTAGAAGATGAAATTGGCACGAATTTCTAATTTGGGGTATAAAGCGTTAAGATGATTATTGATAGAATGTAAATTTTACTATTGAAGTTTAAAAATTATGTGAATTCCATTAAGATCATCGTAAAAAAATGTGTAAATTCATATTTTGAAAGGTGGTGCTTATATAGGGAAGCATTGGAAAGTTACAAGGCCCAAATTCATAATTAAAAATAAGTTTAGATCTGAATCTGACTTGTTAAAATTTAAAATCTTTTAAAATTTAAAATGGAAAAATTGAAACAATAGGAGTCTATTACATCTCTAAAAATTTCCCAAATTTGTGCATTTTACTTTTAAAATGTAAAAAAGGATACTTTAAGAGAGTACATAGAATTAATATGAATGCAAATAAGTAAATAAAATAAAGAACAAAATAGATTTAAGTTTAAAAATGTAATTTAAAAATACAACACGCTTTCAAAAATATTAGAAAAGCCTGGCTTTGAAATGCATTAAAAATAAATAATTATTGTTAAATTAAACATTAGAGTGTGAAAATCAATTTTTAAATGCTTGTTAAAAAGAAATAAAACAAATTATTTAGAGCTTTGAAAATGAAAATAAAAAATTCAGAATACTTTCAAAAATATCATCATGCATTGGATTTCATTCAAATATTTTTGATTGTCATGTTTCAAACACGTATTGCTCTTTTGCTTGTTTTTTTAATATAAACAGCTTTTAAATTGAATGAAATATTTTTTTTAGAAAATCATATACAGTTTCATCCATGAAAACTTAAGATAAAAAAAATTGAGGACGTTATTATTGTATCTGTTTTCAATAGTTTATTTTTAGAAATAGTCAAGCATCGTTGACTATATAATCCATTCAGTTCGGAAAAAACGAAAATCGTAGTGGAAAATTAGCGTAATTTCTTCATGTTTTCCGAATTAAAAGACTATGTTTTATGTATTAAAGTATGGAATTATTTCACCAGATGACAAGCAAAAGTGTCTATGTAAAATAATTTTAATTGTAGTGTCGGTTTACATTATTAATTCTCTTCACTTCCGCGTTGGTATAATTTGTGTTTGGAAATAGAAATTTACGACAGGTAATAGCAAATCTCAATGGGCTGGGTAATTATTAAGGAAGTAGATGTTTGTAATAGTTTTCAGTGGTTTGCTTTGAATGGATCAAATGAAAACCGTTAGGTGAGTTTTTTATTAGCGGAATAAAGCTGAGATAGCCTTGGGATAATATTTTTGGAAAAAAGAATTGACGAGTTATGATTTGTTCATTGACGTCTGCCTAATAACAGTTTATCAATAGCCGCTTTACTGTCCATTTGGCTAATTGCAATTAGAAGAAAAAAATTAAGCTTAAGGGCACGTGGAACATAAAATGGTTCAATTTTTTTAGTTTCTAATTATCGACCTAAAAAAATAGAGTTAAAAGATTATGTGCTAAATGATTATCGTCTAAAGGATTATGATGCTAGAAGGTTTTAAAATAATATATTTTAAGCACTGTCGGTGTATATAATTTTTTGTCTTTCCTTCGAAGTGTATTTTTTATTAATGCTTTGGTTCACTTTTCTAAAATTCTATTTTAGGTAAACAGTTGAAACTTTCCAAAATTGTGTAACTAATTTGTTTCTTTAAAAATGCACAACATTTTAGGTCTGTGTAAAAAATTCTTTAAAATAAAGCAAAATATGTTGTTAATATTTTTAGGATTTTCAAACTTTCCAATAAAATGTTTTTAATTTTATTTCTTTTATGCCTAAATGAAAATTGCTTACTATTATCCTCAAACAGTATGTTTTCTGACCCACAGCCAATTTTAATGTGATACATTTAATTTTATTTATTTATTTACTTTTAAGTGCATCAAACAAACATTTTGTTCAAAAATTATATAAAAAAGTTAATTAGTTTTCGAAAACTAATTCATGCACGAAATTAATATCTTTTGATTCAAATATGAGTTTCAATGTGTGTACTTACTGTAAATAAAAATCATTTAAAGTAATTATTAAAGTGTTCTATTTTAAAGTAAAATACATTATGTTAAATATTTTGCAATATCTACCTTATTTTATTTGTCGAGATGTTCCACGTGCCCTTAAGGCTGTTGATGTGCGAGATCTCAAATTCACCTCACTAATGTTAAAGCTATGACCGTATGATATATTGTATTTTTTTAATATCTGCTTTGTAATTAACTTCTTTTTCTGTGTGGTCTTCTTGAAGGATATGTATTTTTAGGAGCCTTCGTAATTATGTAAATATGTAGCACCTTTAGTCCAATTAATAAAGTTAATTATTAAATTATTAAAGTTATTTTTAGTCCGTTCGTTAGTTCTGTACCTCCGCATATAACAGAACAAAAAGTACCCAACTGAATCGTTTGAAATTTAAAATATATAATTGTTGAATAATTTTGTTTTGTCATTTCAAATTTTATGAAAATTGAATCTATACTTTAATTACAAGGGCAATCAAAAGAATTCTTTTACATTCAGTACCAAATGGAAAAAAATTGTTTCAAGTGCATTTATGTTACGCTCTTTCGAACATAATAAAATTGATATGAATCTATGAAGTATATACTAAAAAATACATTCTGTACAATCTATGGTGAAAAGAATATTTATTTACAGGGACGCACAAAAGTATTCCATTACATAATAGTAAACTGGGAAGCATTGTTTGAAGTACGTTTTAATAATATTAAACTATTATTGATATACGTTGCTGAAGTTTACTACAAGTTACTCCTTGTATAGTATTAAGCAGATAATATTTACAGGGACACACAAAAGATTTAATCTATTGCATAAAAAGCTACTCTATTGTATCCGAAATACTGTATATTATTACAGCAAGATATGAATATTTTTAAAGTTTCCTTATGGTGCGAACGCACCTCATTTTCTGCGTTGGACGTGCAATTTCCGATGTGTTTATTAATGCTTAGGTACACGTATTCTATTTCAGGCAAACAGTTGAAACTTCCTAAAATTATGTAACTAACATGTTTCTTTAAAAATATCTAGCATTTTAGGTCTGAGTGAAAAATTCTTCAAAATAATGAAAAATATATTGTTAAAATTTTATAATTTTCAAATTTGTTTAGTAAAATATTATTAATTTTATTTATTTTAAGCCAAAATAAAAATATATTCTTATTATCCTCAAATAGTATGTTTTCTGATACCACTTCCAATTATAAGGTGATATATTTAATATATTGTTTATTAATAAATAAAATATATATTAACTATATCACCTTATAATTGGTTGTGGTGACAGAAAACACACTATAACTATACATACATATACATAACTATTATTTAAGTGAACCAAACATACATATTGTTCAAAAATATGTAAAAAGTTAATTAGTTTTTGAAAATTAATTGATGCTTGAAATTAATTTCATACGATTTATATATGAGCTGCAATGTGTATATTTACTATAAAAAAATTTATATTTCTATTTTAAAGTAAAATGCATAATGTTAAATATTTCGATTTTATTTCTCGATTTGTTCTATGTGCCCTTAACCTTCCGTCTACCAGACGGGTCCATTGGACCCGACAGCAATATTTAATGTAGATAAATGGGTGTTTTGTCTGGTAGACGGAAGGTTAAGGCTGTTGGTGTATGAGGTATCAAATTTTCTTCGCTAATGTTAAAGCTATGAACGTTTAATATATTCGAATTTTTTAAATGTCTCCTTGAAAACTAACTTCATTTTCTGAGTGGTCTTCTTGAAGGATGTCTATTTTTAGGTGCGTTCGTAATTATGTCAATATGTAGCACCGATCGTTCGGTCCGTCCGTCCATTCTGTCCCTCCGCATATAACAGAGCAAAAACTACCCAAACGAATCGTTTGAAATTTAAAATATAATTGTTGAATAATTTTATCGAGTCATTTCAAATTTTACGAAAATCGGATGCATAGTTTAATTACAAAAACAATCAAAACTATTCCGTTACACTACGGCCAATGGGGAAAAATATTCATCATGCCAAATTTCATATTTTTAGCTGCAGCAGTATCACAAAAATTGCAACTTTAGACCGTTTTTTGCTCCTACACCACCCTGGAGTTAGTGGTATCTACATAAAATGTAGCTTATGTTGTAGCAGACTATCACCATCATTTTGTCTATATTATTATTTAAATCGCTTCAGTAGTTCCAGAAATTACCTACAAACACACACTGTTTTCTTTTCACTTATTAGATAGATATAAATATGAATTATTTCTTGGTGTGGTTTTACAGGCAGTTGTTATCTATTTTTGTAAACGATTCTAGTTCTAACAAGAATGTGTGATGTAATTTTGAGGGGAAAAATACTTTAACCCTTTGTTTTCCAAATTACAAAGTAAGGAAACTTTCAGGGAAATAATTTTTTATTTTAATATTTGAAGACAGATTATAAAAAAATCATGTAAATATGTGGAATTTAGAAAGAATTCATTCGTCAAAACTAACATATTAAACTGGTAGCCTTTGTTATAATATATTTAGAATATTGCTTAAATTAATCAACAAATAATATTGTTTTTTTTTCTTTTTTTTTAATATCTGAAATCTTATTTATAAAAATACAGTGTGATCAGAAGTCGTGCAACTCTTGAAAAGTATTTTATTTCCTAAAACATAAACATGTTTCATATTTCAAACATAAACTGAATTCAAAGAATAACAATACTGAGACACTAACAGAGCGAAAATTAACATTATTACTGGAGATATTGAAAATGTGACTCTTTTTCTTAGATGCCTTTTCTTTGGTAACCTGCATGCCTTCGCAAAAAGATTTGGCTAACACTGCCATGTCATGCCCTGCAGCAAGTATAACGAAAGTATGAGTGTTACTTATCACTTGTCAGCCAAGTCTAATACATTGCCTAGTGACGCAGATACAAAAACTTATTTAACAAATAATAAAGAACTAACTATCAAAAACGTACGCGTTTTTTTTTTTTTTTTTTTTTTTTTTTTTTTTTTTTTTTTTAATTTGAGGGCATTATTTTCAATGTTGGAACACTTTTTTTTTTTTAAATCTGATGTTCAATCTTGTTCAATCTTTGTTGAAGAGTAGTTTGTTTTGCTAAAACATGTGGTCTTAGGTGAAAGCAAACCTGATTTGACAACAAACATATAATAGAACATGAGATTGAAAAAAATAAGTGTTCCTACATTGATAATAGTGGCCTCAAATTTAAAAAAAGAAAAAAAAAGCGCGTACATTTTTGTATCCGAAAAAATGGCTCACATTTTCAGTATCTTCCGTAACAATGCTAATATTCGCTCAGTTTTGTATCTTAGTAGCGTAATTCTTTTTTCCAAACACCTTCGTCGTTCCGAGCCTAAGCTCGCACTCTGATTGGTTGTTGCTCTCGGCACTGTTTTCATGTAACTTGGCGATAATCATACTTGGCGTAGCGATAGATGCTTCCGTCGAGGAGTTTGATTTCCTTCCGAACCGAGTACAAAGTAACTTTTCTCTTTGCAGCATTGGATTGGATGGAACGTATCTTACTGAAAGCTGTATACTCTTTAAAAGTTTTTACACAACTTTTTACTTTGTACTCGGTTTACTTCGTACTCTGTTCGGAAGGAAATCAAACTCGACCGAAGCATCTATCGCTACGCCAAGTATGATTATCGCCAAGTTACGTGAAAACAGTGCCGAGAGCAACAACCAATCAGAGTGCGAGCTTAGGCTCGGAACGACGAAGGTGGTTGGAAAAAAAAAATTACGCGTCTTAGTATTGTTATTTTTTCAATTTAGTTTATGTTTGTAATATGAATTATGTTTCTGTTTCCGTAAATAAAATATTCTTCAAGGGTTGTGTGATTTTTCGATCACCCTGCATGTATAGGGTAAAATCCCCATTTATTGAGACCTAATCAGTAACTGACACTTCAGCAAAAACCAAACTCAAACAAGTATTTTCGTGCAAAATTCTGCGAGGTAATGTCATCTAGTGGTAACTTAGTTACTCATTTTTATTTTGGAATCAATATATTCATCAGTAATGCATGAACCAAGAACATATTCAATGAAAAAAGAACTTTTGAAACAATAAAAGTACCATTTTGAGGCATTCATCTTAATTATGAAAATAAAATAGGGTTTTTAAAAAATCTATTTGTAATGCAACCGTTTTAAACGTCTTCTTAAAGTAATTCTTCTATAAGTTAGTATGATACACAGTGGACATGATTTATAATTAAAAGTTCTTTAATTTAGCCTAATGGGGAAGGGGTGTCAATGTAATTCTTCTATAAATTAGTATGATACACAGTGACATGATTTATAATTAAAAGTTCTTTAATTTAGCCTAATGGGGAAGGGGTGTCAATTACTGGTTTTGGGAATTTGATTTTTTTTTTTTATCTCTAACAGAAGAGTCAGATAATCGTTACATTAAAATAAACTGTAATAAGTTATCTGAACTGTGTAAAAATACATGATAATTACCGAAACGTCAGTGAAGGCTTACTTTGGAGATACGAAATTTTTTTGTATCTGCATGTCTGTCAGTCTGTCAGTCAATCAGTCAGTTTGTCAGTCTGTCTGTTCCGCGATAACTTCCGTAAAAAGCATCCGATTGGCTTGAAATTAAGTGGGTATGTTAGTGAGGCACTGGAATTAAGCTGTATAGTTTTTTTGTAAGATTTGATTCATTTGTTCGGAAAATATAGAATATTTTATTTTGCGCAATAACGCTTTTCTATGGCAAATCCAATGATTTTTAATTTTTTTTTCTTGAGAGAAAATGTCACATTTCATTAATGGAATTCAATGATAAAGGGATACTGAAATTTACTGGTTAAATTATTCGTATTGTTTTGAAATTTTGTCCAATGCATTTGTCAGATTTTTTAAATTATTAGTGTAAATTTTAGAGATTTTTTATAAATGCGTTCCAATACTATAAACTAATTTGCTTTAGAGATTTACTTATTTCAAATGTATTTATTTCATTTTCTTTATTTTCTCTTAATGGTTGCTAAGCAACCATTCATCATAATCCTTATTTTTATAATGTTATAAATTTGAATGCGTGTACGAAAATTTAAATGAAGTCAACGTCAAATCTGATGAATTAATGTGTTTGTATCTTTGTGTATAACTATAACATAGACCAGAAGAGAACATAGGCTATGCTTTATTAATTTTATTCACATATTTTCCTTAATAATTCAAAATTTCCTTCTTTCTCATGCAGAATTAATAGCGATTTTTTAGATAAAATTTAACCAATTTCCTTTATCGTTGCCAAAAAAAAAAAAAAAAAAAATCAAAATATGGAATAATTTTTCAACGGCAATAAGTTTCAATTGAGTAATTTTCATTCGAAAAATTAAACTAAGAAAAAAAAATGACGTCAGAATAAAAATAAAAATAAATATAGTACTTTGTTAAATATTAAACACGGAAATTTGTTTAGTTAATAAGAATTTTTCTGACAAAAATTAGGGCAAATTAGAAGTAAAAGAAATAAAAAATAATTATATTTTTAACAATTATTTCACCTGATAAAATTTGACTTCATAATTGAAATAAAACAGGTATTTTATAGTAGTCGTAAAAAATATTAGAAACATGGATAGCAATAACTCATGAATAATGACGTCATTGCCGAAACTTCAGTGAAGGCTTATTTTGGCGACACAAAGTTTATTGTTTTCCGCCTGTCAGTCTGTTCTGTCTGTCTGTCTGTCCGCGATAACTGCCACAAAATGCAATCAAAACTTCTTTTTTTCGGAAACAAAATTGTAAAACCCTAGATTACTGAATTTACACTTTCAAAAGTTCCTGATACATCAGATTTAGGTGTTTGTGGTAGACAGGTATGTCGAAGTATGAAGATAATGAAAAATGCTTATTAAAACTGTTACTTACCCTTATAAATCAAAATGTATAAAGAAATGCAAGATATACGATAACCATTAGCAAATTGATAGAAAGTTACAAATTTAAGTTTAATGAGACTACGGGGGGGCTCAGGGGGGCGGAGCCCCCCTGAAGAAATCTACTGTTATAATAAAAAAACAAAAATAATAGAACATGAAAATTTCGGAATATCCTAACATGACTAAATCTTTAATTGAACGCTTTTGATGGCTGAAAATTTCTTATTCTTATTTTATTCTTATAAATAATTACGTAATGTGAAAATTTTAAATTACAGTTTCCAGAAAGTTGAATATTACCCAAAGTGTGTTTAAAAAAAAATGATGTGCAAAGCTGACGTTGAGGCTCCTGATCTGCAGATTTACTAGTTAATTAAATTTTCCTTGCAGTAAATCTCATCGAATTAAAAATATTCTACAGCATTTGACACCAATTACGAATTACTTGCTTATAAATGTCCTTTATGTGATATCGACATCAATAATAATTTTAAATAGGAAACAAAGACATATGGATTTATAGTATGTTATCATATATAAATAAGACTTTAAGATACATGGAGCATCTCGATAAGTAAAGTGAAGCAGATTTTGTGAAATATTTAAGATTATGTGTTTTATTTAAAAATAGAGATATATATGATTTAAAAATATATATACACATTATAGCCCATATATAATTAAAAAAAATATTATATGTATCAATTAGTTTTCTAAAATTAAATAACTTTTCATATATCTTTTGAAAAATACGTCTGTTTGGAAGACTTTGTTAAAAAGCTAATGAATATATTATCTTAAAATTTGTTGTGCTATCAGAAAACATACTATTTGAGAATAATATGTTTTTTTTTTTTTTTTTTTTTTTTTTTTTTTTTTTGTGGCTAGATAGAAATAATATTAAAAATATTTTACTAAAAAACTTTGAAAATTAAAAAAAAAAAATAACAACACATTTTTCATTATTTTAAAGAATTTTTGACTCAGATCTAAAATGTTAGATATTTTTAAAGAAACAATTTATTTACGCAATTTTGGAAAGTTTCAACTGTTTACCTAAAATAGAATTTTAGAAAAGTCTACCAGAACATTAAAAAAAATATTTAAAAAAAGGCAAATATGTATATATATATATATATATATATATATATATATATATATATATATATATATATATATATATATATATATATATATATATACACACAATTTTATTAAAACCATTCAATTAATTTTTAAAAAAATGAAGAAACAAATAAACAGTTTTTTACAGACCAATGCACAAAATGCTACAAAAAGAAATGTAAAAAATGTATATAGTCATGGAGGGGCCTCCCTGATGAAGACTTCCATGTATTTTGGGGATTTGGAATTTCTTTTGGTTTTGTTATATATATATATATATATATACATGTACATACAGAAATTCGAAAACATTATTTTTAAACCTTCCAGCGCCAAAATTTTTTAGGTTCATAAATATTTAGACTCATAATCTTTTAGTTCTATTTTTTAGGCCGATAGTTAAAAACTCAAAAAATTTTAACTATTTTATGCTCCATATGCCCTTAAAATTTTTACTTTTATAATGAAGATTAAGGGCTTTTTAAAGCATAAATTCCTTGAAATATAAAATAACTTTTTTTTTTATTTTTTACTAAAAAAGTGTCAGACACTTTACATCTTTATTTATTTTTTTTTTTTTATTTATTTATTTTTTTTTTAATAGGACTGGTGTTAATTATTGGAGTTATTGACCATGTTTATGAAAAAAAAAATAATTTATTATTAAAAATAATTTTATTTTTCGAAAATTTCCCTACATTAATATTTTAATATAACTGTAGTATCCTTTCAAAAATAAATAAATAAATAAGTCTAAAAATGATTCAAACTGTTGCATTATCAGAACAAGAAAAAAATCTTTAAGGTGTCATAGTTACTGGGAGTTTCAACCTATTGTAGTTTTATCTACAAATGAGAAAATTTTGTTTAGTGAAATAAAATCTCCCCTGACACATTTTTTCAATAGTGCAGAACATATCCTTAGGTAAAGCATTAAGAAAATATCCATCTTTAAAGGCGTTCGTAGTTATATAAATATATAGTACCTATAATAGTCGTTTATCTGTCCATCTGCCCCCATATAATAGCGCAAAAACTGCTCAAACGAATCGTTTGAGAGTGATGGGATGAATTTTGTTGTGTTACTTCGAATATTATGAAACCCGAATCAAAACTTAATAAAAGTTTTCTTCATTCTATTAAATCCTATATCATACGTAATTAAATTAATGATATCGCATAATAATTAATGATTCATGGTTTTCATGATGATGGCGTTTTATTTAAGATAGAGTCCTATTAATTCCATATGACTGAATTTAATATATAAAATCACGATAAAGTTGTTTTTATGCATTTTTGTATAAGAATGCAACAGTTATTGCACCATGATCTGAATATTTATATAAACGAGCTCTAGTATGTACGCATCTCATTTGACACTTTTTACGTACAATTTACAATTTGTTATAGTTAAAAGTCGCATCCACTTTGAAAAATATCTTGGATCATAACATTAATTATACTTTTTGAAAATCTATATATATAAAAGGAATTCCGAGGATAATTAATTGAATAATTGAATAATTATTTGAGGCACAGATAGGCCCTCATCCTCTATATTCCTTTTATTTATAGAGATTTTACACAGCTTAGGTAAACGCAGAAGAAATATAAAACAGATAATGTATTTATCACAAAAAATCGTCTGCTAAGAAAATCTTTTTTCATTTTGAACTCTATAAATAAAAGGAATAAAGCAGAAGAAATATAAAACAGATAATGTATTTATCACAAAAAATCGTCTGCTAAGAAAATCTTTTTTCATTTTGAACTTCTATAAATAAAAGGACAGATAGGCTCTCAAACAGTGAATCGTCGAATATAATTGAAGAACAAATGGAAGAACAAATGGAAGAACAAATGGAAGAACAAATGGAAGAACAGATGGAAGAACAGAAAGAAGAACAGATGGAAGAACAAATGGAAGACCTCTTCATTAACAATAAAAAAAGATATGCAAACGAAACCCCAGAACACCGATCAAACATATCTGCCGGAAACTGACGAGACATGGCACAGAAACGTGAATGTGTGGGGTTGTAGAACTGGCATTCAGATAGTCTTCGGGCTACTGAGGGCGGGCAACCGTCTAGTGGTTAAGTAAAAAGTTTTCTTGGAATTTGAAATCATTTGTTGTTATTAGATGCATTGAATAAATAACACGTAAACTTTTTTAAACGTGACTTTAAAACCTCATTAGAGCTTAAACGATAAAATTTAGAAGATATTCAGAGTCAGATTTTTACCATATTAAAGGACTGATGATTTTGCATGGTTCATCCCTTTGACTGAAATTCAACCATCAAACAAAACAAATGAAATCGTACATAATTTATGCAACTTAACCTTTATATCTAGATCTCTGAATTAGAAGCTTTTTCGGGCCAGAATTTCCAGGGCCGTGACTGGACTGGTCCGGCCCGATCCGAATGAAAGTTATTTTGGCCCGCTCTGGTGTAAAAATTAAAAGCTTGCACCGTTCTCACCCGTACAGAAATCAGTGAAAACAGACCCGGGCTGGCCCGACTCAGTTTTTACCAGTAATAATAATAATAATAATAATAATAATAATAATAATAATAATAATAATAGATTTTGTTTAATATACAGTTAAGATCCTTTTAAAGAATACGACTGCATACATAGTTATGGGATTAAATGACAGTATATTTTAAAATTCGCACGAAGAAAATACACTATAGCAACACCAATGATTACTTATGTTCTTAGCCGTTTCAACATTCAAATAAGAATACATTAAAAAATCAATGTAGTTTAGAATAACAAAATCAAAAGATGGTTAAAAACATCAAGACATTTGAAGCTGTTTAAATAAAAGTAGATTTACGAAAATATTTTTCTGTCATTTATAAGTCTTTTCTTGAATCAAAAACAGCTTTTTTCTGACACATTTCTCAAATCATTTCTTTTCAGAAACGCATAAAATCGACAAGTATTCTCATTCAAAAACTTTGTAATCGAATGGCGTTTTCTATTTTCTGATAAAGGCAATGCATCTTTCAGAAAATACTGCTACATATAGCGTTTTGTTATAACGGATTCGGGCACCGGGCTTGTGCAAACCTCTACTGTGAATCAAAATATTGCTCCATCTCAATAATTATTTCCGTTAATGCCTGAAGATATCCAAAACAACGTACATAATAATAATTTTATTTTTAGATAGCTTTTTTAATTAAATCTTAATTAATAAACGGGTAATTCGAGTTCTCTTTCTAAACTACTTGCTAGAATAATTATATTAATTGTGAAAAACTTTTGTTATAGAAATCTAACAATTCTTATAAGAACAATGTAAATAAATATATTGAGATCCTATCTGTAATTATGAAGTATTTTGTAGCTGTAAATGTTTCATGAAGCATTTTTCTATAGGAGAAAAGTTACATCTAGGTAAATGATTGAGAAAATAACCACAAAAAAATATTTAACTTCGATCGTTCCGCTGTGTTTTATGTGATCAAACAATGTATTCTCTAAGAAAAAAAAAATCTGATTTAATTTGTAATTAAATTAAATAATTTTAATTATTAAAATAAATATTTGTTTTATGCATATTTAATGGCACTTAAAAACACCGTTGGAGAATAAAGAATTAAATTAAACATGAAGTGCTCAGGTGATAAAAGTGGTAAGGGACAGAATCGTCATTTTGAGAAAACACATTCTGAACAACTTTTATCGACTGAAATTATAACTTTTATTCTCAAATTCGTCCTTTACCAACAAAATACTCTGTGAGAATTATTTTTTTCAGTAATAATTCAACAAATAATACACTGTAAAAGCAAAAAACAAAAAAAAAAAAAAGATGTTTTCTAATCTACAAAAAATGAAATATAATCGAGAACGAAAATATACAATAATCTCTTCCAAGTCACTGAAGATTCCGAAAAGTGTTCCTTTACTTTGAAAAGCCTCAGAACTATATTTCTTTTTTAAAATATAAATAAAAATTTATAGAAAATAATTTTTTATTAATTTCCCGTCATTTTCGGAAATATTTCTGAGTTGCTTTTACAATGCAGTAATAAATTTTCTTAAATCGGAATGTTCTTTTTTCGAATGCTATCCATACTCATATGAATATTTTAATATTCAGAAAACGTGTTTAAAAGACGAAACATACTAAATTAACAGCATTAACATTAATATGAAAATTAAATCTATTTTGTCATAAATGCATGCACAAATTCAGTTATGTTGCTCAAAATGTTTACTTAAGAATCAATAGCATTAAAAAAAAATGATTTTATGGTAATAGAAAGCTAATTAATGCAATGTAAAAAGCTGTTAGGAAACGTTTTCAAAAATTACGAGCAGGTAAAAAAATATGAATAGTTTGTAAATTCTTCTTTAATTTTGAAAATAGATTATTTTCTGAGGTTTCCAAAGATGAAGGAATGCTTTTTGGAATTTTGGGTGACTCAAAAAATGTTTTTGTAGGCCTTCGTTTGTGATTATTGTACATTTTTGTAGATTAAAAATCATCTGTTATTTTTTATAACTTATAGGACTATGGAATAGCTTCAATCACACGGTTAACTCGGTTTTTTCGAGCTCTTCAAACAAATGATCTAACACAAATTTCGTAAGTAAACAATGCAATCTTATGTACTATAAATTACCTCACCTTAACCCAGTCCATGCCGAGGCCTTTTTCACAGGTAGTAGCTGCTCGGTGTTCTTTGATACTGTTTGGGAATAAAGAGGTGAGATTTATTTTTACCGTCTCAGGCGGCAAGGTTCAGTACACCGCTTTCCCATAGCGACTGTACCAGGCAGAGAAGTTGTGTGATCCGATACGCTAGGCTGATTTTCATACCTTTTCTTTATTTAAGGAAAACACTTTCCCTTTGGGCTTGCCTGCGATTCTTTCGCCACTTTTTACGAGTGTACAATAACAATTCTGTTTATTACCTCGCCTTCTTTTTTTCTGCTTTCATTGGTGGCTTTGGTCATCTGCTTATTTTAATTTTCCGATTCTGCTTTCTTAAAATTAGATTTTGGTGTGTTAAGGTAATTGACTTGTTGGACAGAAAAAAATCGACTCATGATTCTTTTTTTTTTTTTTTTTTTTTTTTTTTCCATCAGTTGGGAGTAATTTTCTAGTGTCTAGACTTGTGATTTTTCGGAATATAAATTCAATGATGATTTTTCCGTAATGGTTTGTTTTGAATGCGACAACAAGTTCATTTTGGTTAGTTTATGTAAAGATACTGGGTGCGTAATTTAGGAGAAGAAAACTTGTGTTAATGTCTGAACACGGAAGAAGTGTCTATGCTAATTAACACTGCTTTCTGTTTACGCATTATTGGTTGAAAGTAAAAAAGAAAAAACGAAATTCCTGTAATTAAAATTCGTATAAGCCAAAAATACAACTCACTAAAACTGGTTTTACGTGCATATGCATCATATAAAATACATTAAAATATTTTAACAATACATTAAAAATGAAATGAAAATTACAAAACGTTTTCGGCCAAATTCACATGGGCACTGTCAGTGTTTATTTAAATGGTGTAATTTTTCTTTGCTTGGAGATATCATTGCAACTTAAGGGATGACCTTGTGAATTTCTCATAAAACTTTTGGGATTTTAATTTAATGTATCTTTAATGTATTTTAACAATTTTATTATAATATATGCACCTAAAGGCAATTTCAGAACAGTTTTTTTGTGCTTTATATTAATTTTAATTATTTATTCAAAATGAATTTAGAACTAGAGCTTTAACATTCCTTTATCAAAATTTCTGTAATGTAAATTACAAAAATTTTGTTTTCCATTAAATAATAGATATTTCCAACAACAAATTTGAATTTTTTTTATATAAGAAATGTTTCTTATTGGTGTACAAAAAGCTGCTATGTTTAAATGAAATTTTCTGTAATAGAAACTAGTTCAATAACCTTGTCAATAATGAAGAAGTTGTATTAAATGCAACTCCGTTGGCTGCATGTGTTTCCAATATTTTTGAGGGTTTTCAATGAACATATTTTAGCAATTTTGAGTCCGGATATCTGCTGTTGTTGCGTTTAATTTAATCACTTTTAAGAATTTTAAAATAAAATTACCAGATAATATCTTTAAGTTATGTGTTTGTGTGGTAATAAACGGACAATAATAATTAGGATGAGCGAAGCGAATCCTATACTAGTCCACTCAAATTACAATTTGTCGTACGCTTTACAAAAAAACTATTCAATATTTTAACTTCAAATTAAACACAAAAATAAATTATGATCTGTAGATTTGCAGAATATAATTTTTTTTAAAGTAAAACGTTAAAAAAAATTATTATTTTAATTAATTTATTTTACATGCATTTCCAATACGGAAGCATTTTAGCAAATAAATAAAAAATGAAACGCGTATATTTTCAGAAAAAAAAGTTTAAATCATGGAGTAAATAATTATAGATAGAATCATGATTAATTTATTAAATAAAACATGCTTTCATTATCCCGCAAAATCGTTTGCACAGATGACACTTAAACATTTAAAAAAAAATTGTATTATGGATTTTTTTTTTTTTTTTTTGTAAACTGGCAACAAAATAATTGTAAACAAATAAAATTAATTCTTAAATTTGTTATATAAATGAAAGATTAAAAGATCTGCGTGAAGTTGTTGGTTCAAGCTCTTTATAAATATTTTTGCGAAGGTCGTATTGTGGCTAAATAATATCGACTCATTAATCAGAAGGATTTTATAGAAAAATAAGACTTTAATAAGTTCGCAAACACAACAATAATTATTCGTGAAAACGTCACTGCGAGAATGAGAGAGCGCTTCGTTAAAAGGTAATTCCATTAATTGAGTTGCCATTCGCAGAAAGTAAACAGTTCTCCCACGCGGAGAGAATTACAGCAATTCTCATACGCTAACATGTATAAAAATGAAGAAATTAAAATAAAATGTTTTACAGTTGAAAATTCATAGTATCAACGAAAGCAGATTTCAAATGTTTTTTCCAGAAAATAGGATTTTGGAGAAGTAACTTTCTTCAAGCTTTCTTCAAATATATTATTCTAAAATAGCTATCAAAGATTATCGGATGTTGATTACAAAGATTGGAAACATGCATATTTCAAACAATTAAAAAACACCAGTGGCTACTTGAAATTGTAAAAACATCTTTAAAAGAGCTTTTAGTTGAAAATTAAAAAAAAAATTGTAAAAGTTTGCTTCGAAAATATCTTATGCCAGTTTTACATCATAAGTAAAAAATTAAAATGCGCCAAAACATAAAATAACGTTTTTGTTTAATAAAGATGCAAAAATAATAATAATAAAAAAAATATTGTTACTTTCAAATATCTGTTTTATAAAATAATGCTTCGCGAATCCAAACAAAGCATGGCTTTTGCTAGTTATTATTATTATTAACTCATCTTATTTTTGTCTCCTTTCTTTTGCATCTGCGTATTTTAATTTTCGATTCTGGTTACTTAAAATTAGCTTTTAGTTAAGGTACCAGTTTCCATATAGTGCTCCTCGCGCGCTTCATAGGGACTGCACAATGATTTAAGAAATTAAATAAAATTTGCATTATACCAAAAGAGATTACAATGAGGGCTTTATTGCGAAAGCATGTATAGATTTTTTGGTACTACTTGGTTATCCCGTCGACTAAAATATTATTACCAAATTATAAGATTAAATGCCAGTAATGGATGACCGTGAAGGACACATTCAATGGCATTAAATGCGATATACTTTTTTTAAAACGTCATAAAGTGATTTTTATTTCGAATTTTTATTTGCCTTTTTATTAATGTTTTACTAATTTATTTGTTCTTTCGTTATAAAATTTATTTGTTCTTTCGTTAAAATAAAAAGCTATCTGAATGTGAACTTGGCTATTAGTTTCGCGAATTTTATAATTTGGCGAAATTGGTCAACGGGATAACCAAGTAATACCAACTTTTTTTTTTTTGTCACAAAAATGACACATTTTTGTCACAAGTTGAATCTTTTTTACAATAACCGACCTATATCCCTCGAGCAGATAATCGGCTATAATAAACAACACCAACACCAACTTTTTACGATAAATTTAATTTTCGGTTTATCTTAGCTGTTATTTTCGTTCTAAAGTAGCTGATATATTAATTTCTACTACCAGTCATATTTTACGTTTCTCGCAAATTTTTATACAACATATAAAAATTTGAGCCTCTCACCCCCGCCTAAAATAACTAGTTGGATGTGTCAATCCCAAAACTTTCTTCTATCTCATAAGTACATTTTAATATTTAAAAAAAAAAAAAAAAAAAAAAAAAAAAAAACGTGGTGACCTCAAAGTTACCCACTATCGATTTTCCTTGAACATTTGACCTAGCCTAATGAGATTCTGGTATCCGAAAAGCCTAAAACGCAAAATTTAATTAATATTTTGAAAAAATGAGCTTAGTAGTGCCTCATGTTGGGTAATTTATACTAAAACCTAATAAGCATCTATTTATGTCAAGACCTAACAGAATCTGAAATTGGATGGAATTTGGTCCATTAGTTCTTGAGATATAGTTATAACAAAAAATTTGCAAAACGTAGCACAGCAGCACCATATCTTGGACAATTTATGCCAAAACGTAAAAAAGCGCCTAGTTATGTTATGGTGTAAAAGAATCTGAAGTTTGATGAAATTCTGTACATTAGTTCTTGAGATATAGCTAGTTAAAAAAAAACCGTGTAAAATATAGCACAGCAGCACCATCAGTTGAAGGATTTATAACAAAATGTAATCATCGTGTAATTATGTTATATGTCATTTTGTAACAAAATCTGAAGTTTGATGAAATTGTGTGCGTTGGTTGTTGAGATATAGCTATCGGAAAAATCGTGCAAAATGCAGCATAGCTGCACCACCTGTTGCAAGGTTAATACCAAAATGAAATCAGCGTCTAATTATGTTATATATTCTAGTGTAACAGAATCTAAAATTTGGCGAAGTTCTCTGCATTAGTTCTTGAGATATAGCTATCGCAAAAATCGTGCAAAATGTAGCATAGCAGCGCCACCTATAGGGCAGTTCACACCAAAAACTTATCAGCGGCTATGTATCTCAAGTTATCGCGGAATCTGAAGTTTGGTGAAATTATATGCATTAGTTCTTGAGATATAGCTATCATGAAAATCATGAAAAAGTAGCATAGCAGCGCCACCTGCTATCCAATTTACACAAAACTTAATCAGCGTCTATGTATATCAAGGGGTCACAGAATCTGAAGTTTGGTGAAATTCTGTGCATTAGTTCTTGGGCTATAGTAATCTTGAAAATCATGAAAAACGTACTATAGCAGCGCCACCTGCAGGCCAATTTTCACCAAAAACCAATAGGCACTAATTCATATCAAAGTCAAACTGAATATAAAATTTTATTAAATTTCGAGCATTAGTTCTTGAGATAGAGCGCCCACAAATTTTTTGTCACATACAGACAGACTCACAGACAGACATTTTCTAAAAATAGTCAAAACGTGTTCAGGACCTTCTAAAACGTATAAATCCGTCGAAAACCGGAAGTCGAAAATTTTCATGAATCCAATACTTTCTTGTAAAGATAGAAGAAAGTAAAAATGAAAAAAAAAAAAAATAAGAAAATAAAAAGATTTAAAATAAGATAGCGAGTAATATCAGTTTCAAAAGAAATTTGTCGAGTTAAATTTCGTACTTACTGTAAAATGTAACCAATAATCTTTCTACACTGCCGATTTGCGTTTTAAAACTAAAGTCTAGCCAAGTTTTGGTGCTATTTGAGAGATGAATTCAAAATCTTATCCGAGAAAGCAAAAATACTTTTACAGACTTTATTAACGTCATTTATTCGCGTTTAAAGTGGACTGAAAGACTGAATTTTTTCAAATACAGAACCAGACATTCTCCCGTAATTATTAACAAGTATGAAAAATCATGCGTTAAGCATAGATTATGAAGCACTTTCCAACACTTAATGAAATCTTTAACAAAACTTTGTTATTTTGGGAAATAATAGTATATAGCCAAGTATACCCAAATATGTATTCCAGTACATTAGAACAGCCCTGTATTTCATATGTCAGTTCATATAATGGGAAAATTTAGCTTAGCAAGAAAATACCCAGTAGCTTGAGATTTCTTTTTCAACAATTCATACTATTAGATGGAAACATACTTGAATACTTTTGTTCAGCCCTGTAGTTTCCATTGTACCTTTATTACACGTCAGCATTAGGCTGAAATTTATTGTAAACTAAAACACTTTTAAAACAACTGAAATCACATTCTCATAAATCATCATTCATACGCGTCCATGTACCGAATTCTTCGCGTGGTCCTGTATATCCTTTTATCTATATTCTGCAAACATTTGTCAGTAAATTGAATGAAGCTCAGCGTAAAAATGCATAGCTTATTTAAGAACCACGTTGAAATAATTTACGCTCATATTCAGTAACGTTGGTGAGCTCTTTATGGGTAGCCCTGTATATCAACTATAACATTTATACACACCATATAATGTGCATATATTTAGCGAAATATAAACGCGCATATCATAATTAAAATGCATTTCATCCCTCCATCAGCCATCATCGGACACATATACGGTACTTCGGAAAAAATATACTATTTGAAATCTTTTGTATAGCCCTGTAAATGCTATGTACTTCATATTATGCAAGACAGTAGCGTATAATTTATATTAAGCTTCAGAGACATATATCAATTTTATTATACATGAAAAAGCTTAATATATTTAAAATATGTAATGGGAAACTTTTGATTCGCCCTGTAGATAAACTAATCATGGTAGAAACTTCATTTTCGATCGGACTTGCGCTAGGGTAAACGTCAATAACGTCCTAAAATTTCATGGCAATCGGAGCATATTAACGATTTTTCCCCATAGGCCGTAATGGAATGGGAAACTTTTGATTCTCTCTGTAGATAAACTAATCATGGTAGATATTTCATTTTTAATAGGGTTCGTGCTAGGGTAAACATCAATAACGCATAAAAATTTCATAGCAATCCGAGTATATTTACGGGAGTTAGAGCGCGGACAGACGGACAGACGGACAGACGGACAGAAGGCCATCCGGCCAGACGGACAGACGGCCAGACAAACCGAATGCATAAGCACTTTTCAACTTTGTTGGAAAGTGCTAATAAAAAAAAAAAAACAATTGCAGATTTTAGATTAAACCCTCACTCTTTCAATGTTAAATCCATTACAAGACAAAAGATTGGATTTATTATTATTATTATTATTATTATTATTATTATTATTATTATTATTATTTAATGTATGACCAAGTTTTACATTATTATGTACCGGGTGATCCAAAAATCAAAATGAACTTTAAAAATGAATAATTCGAAAATGAATCAAGATACAAAATTCCGGTTTTCACCAAACGAATGTAAAAGAAACCGGGTTTTGTCTGGCAATGAAAAAAAAAAAACAGTTCTGTTGGCGACCAACAGATGGCGCTATGGTGTTTTATTGCGCCAAAAGATAATTTAAAAATGAAAAAAAATGACAACTTACAAGTCAACTTAATTATAGTTTATTAGTACCACAGTAAATGTTCAATCTGCTGTCCATCATTCAGAAGTACAGTTGTGAGACGAGGCACTTCACCGTTCACAGCATTTAGTAGCATTTCTAGTGTTATGACAAACACATTTTGGCGGATGGCATCTTTCAATGCTGCTAGTGATGCCGGTTGGTGACTGTACACTTTTGACTTCAATAATCTCCACAGCCAAAAGTTACAGGGTGTCAGATCGGGAATCTTGGAGGCCATGCGTGATTAAAGTAGTGACTGATAATGTGATCTTTCTCAAATATTGAGCGTAGCAGGCGTTACATAGGCAGAGCAATATGAGGTGGTGCTCCATCTTTCATAAAGATGACTGTTTGGAGTGCCTGTCGCGCTTGCAATTCAGAAATCCAACAGCGCCATCTGTTGGTCGCCAATAGCACTATATTTTTTTCGTAGTCACACAAAATCCGGTTTCTTTTCCATCCGTTTGGTGCAAACCGTATCTTTGTATCTTGATTTATCTTGTAAATTTTCGAACTATTCATTTTTAATGCTCGTCCTGACTTTTGGATCATCCGGTATATTGATGGTAATTAATTATCTGTCACTGTGAAATCTTCGAAAAATATAATTTGTTAATTTTACATTGCACAGTTGCATAGACTACTATTTAATCCTCTTCTTCTGTGGCACTGCAATACATTTAAATATCATTGTGTTATAAAACATGTACGATTAGGCTAAAGGCAATTTGTCCCAGAAAATCAATCTAAAAAGGGCCATTCAAGTTAAAAAAAAAGTTTGAAATCACTGTGTTAAAGCAATATACTCATCAGTTACAAAAAATTGACTCATGCTTTGTTTTTCTTTGGGAAAAGGGGGGGGGGTAATTATTTAGTTTTTCGACTGGTGATTTTTCGGAATATAAACAATTATAATGATCCCCTAATGGTTTGTTATAGGAAGCTCATATCGGTTGAGTTATGTAAATATTGAAAGATACCGGATGCGTAATTTAGGAAGTACAAAAATTTATTCAAGTACAGACCCGGAAGAAGACTTCATTATGTATTGTTTATTTAAGTGAAATGTTTATTGGAAACTTACGGTTGTGATTTAGTATTTTTTGTCTTGTTAACATTTCTTTTTAGTAGGATAGTTCACCAAATTGAGAAAATGGAATGAAAAATCAATTAAAAATTATTTTTTATTCTTGTTGACTTAAAGGAACAAGCAATTGTAGCAAAATAAAAATAGCTTATTTTTTTTTCCAATCAAAATTAAGTTAAAAGTGGAATTTACTAAAAATAAACTTACAAACGGCCTTTTTTCTCATTTTTCACAATGCACAACTTTAAAATTCATACAAAATTTATAAACGATTCAATATTTCTGAAATTTTGTATGTGTTATCAAAAAGACAAACAACTCTTTAATAACATTATAAAGTTAAAAGACCTTCCTAAAGACTTAGAAATGATTATTGGTCATCCTTTATCACAATGTTCTATAGAATTTTTAAATAAGGTATATTTTTCATACTAGGAATCAACTATAAATTTACATACTCATACTTTAAACGATGTTGTATTTTTTCTAAGTGTAAATTAATGTTTATTCTGATTCATAAATGTCATAATATGAATCGCTCATTAATTTTCATTATTAAAAATATGTTTTTTAATTAAATAAAGATATTTATCATGTTTGAGTCCGTTCGATTATTTTGCATTAAAACAGAAACATTTGAATCGAATAAGTTTTGGGAACGATATAAATGTATCATGTGGATTTATTATTAGAATCTTCAAATTTTGACCACATCTAATCCTATAAATATGTAAAAAAAAAAAAAAAAAAAAAAAAAAATGCATATTGTATGTTTTTTCTATTCTGATATGATGCATGGAACTCAAAATGTCAAAATAAAATGTTATTAAAAAAATACAATTTTCCGTTTTGAATTTTCAACTTCTTATGAAAAAAATGTATTTATGTACGGAAAGAAGATATTATTTCGATTATATTGGCCCTTTTTTGCGATTGCATTGTAAAAAATCTGCAATTAAAATTTGATGAATTTTTTTCTATGAACGAGGCTTTATTACATTGCGATTTTAGTACACTGTAAAAAAAATCTGTAAAGGTACTACACTTTATCTAGGAAACTGGGATTCCAAGAACTTTTCCTGTAACGGTAACAACAAAAACTCAAGTTTTAGAATCGGTTACATGGATTTTTCCTGTTATCGTTACATGAAAAGTTCTTGGAATCCCAGTTTCCTAGAAAATGTTTAGTGCCTTTACAGATTTTTTTTACAGTGTAGTCACTCGAAAACACTTTTGCGCATCTATTAACACTTTTAAACTTATAAATAACACAGATATTCCTCATAAGTACATATACACATAATACAGTTTTTTTATTGAAATTCTATATGAAGAAGGATTCGGGGAAAAATATAAGTACACTGTAAAAAAAAAAAAAAATCTGTGAAGGTACTAAACATTTTCTAGGAAACTGGGATTCCAAGAACTTTTCATGTAACGATAACAGGAAAAATTCATGTAATCGATTCTGAAACTTGAATTTTTGCTGTTACCGTTACAGGTAAAGTTCTTGGAATCCCAGTTTCCTAGAAAAGGTTTAGTACCTTTGCAGATTTTTTTTTTACAGTGTAGTACACTGTAAAAAAAAAAATCTGTAAAGGTACTATACTTTATCTAGGAAACTGGGATTCTAAGAACTTTTCATGTAACGATAACAGGAAAAATCCCTGTAACCGATTCTAAAACTTGAGTTTTGTTGTTGCCGTTACAGGAAAAGTTCTTGGAATCCCAGTTTCCTAGATAAAGTGTAGTAACTTTACAGATTTTTTTTTACAGTGTAGTTGAGAAATGGTACTGTTTATTTTTTAGACTTATTTGAGTATTATTTTGTATCCTTTAATTTTTTTGAAACTTTATTCTAAATAATCTACGATTGAATTTTGATGAATTTTATATGAACGTGGCTTTACTATATTGCAATTTTGGTAGTCGCCAGAAAATAAATTTACACATCTGTTAAGATTTTTAAACTTATAAATAATATCGATATTCCCCATAAACACACACACGCACACATAATTACAGGTTTTTGTTTCTTTTTTTAAAACTTAAATACTATACGAAAAAGCATTCTGGAAATAAAAGTAGTTAAGAAAGGTGCTGTTTGGTTTTAGACTTATTTGAGTATTATTTTGTATCCCTTAAGTTTTTTACGATTGTATTGTAAAGAATCTAGATTTTAAATTTTGATGATTTTTTTTTTTTTTTTTTTTTTTTTTTTTTTTTTAATGAACGAGGTTTTAGGTACGTAACGATTTTGGGCGACTTTTCACTAGAAAATAGGTTTGCACATCTGTCAAGATTTTTAAACTTATAGTATATAATAAAAATATTCTTCATAAAAAAACACACACAGATACAAGCACACAGACATATACGATAGAGGGTTTTCTTGAACAAAAATACTATATGAAGAAGATTTCTGGGAGAAAAAAATAAGCAGATGAGATACGGTGTTGTTTGGTTTTTAGACTTATTTGAATATTATTTTGCATCCTTTATTTTTTTTTAATGATTTATCCTTTGTGAATATAAAGAATGCACTCGGAATAAACAATATTTGTCTTCAATATTTCCACCTGTCAAACAATATTTACTTCGTGGATTATTTTGAAAGCAAAGTACTTATTAAGACATGATGCATTAAATGAAACGAGGGAAAATAATTTAAACAGTCCGAATCAAAATATTTACATTGCATTTATATTCAATTTTGTACTCTTTCACCTGTCGAAAATGCTTTCATTTTGATGACGAATTACATTTTCTTATTTTTCAGAAATTTATTATTGTTTTTTTAAATAAGAAAAAAATTGAACAAACTTTTGAAAAACATTCGCTTGCAAAGAGTGAGCAAATTATTTTTAGACACTATTTTAAATGAACATACACAAACTTATATATTTGGTGTATATGTATTTAAAATACGGACAACAAACTGATATATTAGCGTAATATTTTAAACATATATATATATATTTAATATATTTAGTATGTAGTTTTACATTTATACAATTTATGCACAAATTTATGTATTTGTGTGTGTGTGTGTGTGACAAGATGGAAATATAGCTCGTTACTATGCCAAATTAATGATAACATTAAATTTTTGCATTAAGGAAAAAAAATTGTTTTTTTCTAAACCTACATCCTTATAACTAAAAGATTATGGGTTAGTATTCTCCAATAGCAATTTGTTAGTTTTCTTTCAATTCTAAACTTTTCATTTTAGGTAAATTTCGTGTGAAGTACTTCATATTTTGGTCTCTCCTGCGTTGAAATTTCTGAAAATATTTTGCAGATCTACCACCGATCATGACCCCTAGACCCTAAAACTACCACCAGTAAAAAATATATATATATTTATAAATCTCTCTCTATCTGTCTATCTACCTATATATATATATATATCACTTTTTTATGCATACGATAACTTCTGTAATTCTGCTCTAATCTCTTCCAAATTGATACATAAAATCAAGGGGCATAAAATCTCGTTCACGTTCATAAATGAGCAAAATCGGACAAAGGGGGTGGAAATGGGGGTGGGGTGTGTGTGAGAAAAATGAACCTTTCTCCCATAACTTCTTAGTTAAAATATATATCGAATCAGTTAAAAGTTTATATTCTAAAAAAGGGGTCAAAATTTTATGAATTACAAATTTTTGATAAAATTAAAATTGGGCTCAAGGGGCGAAAAAATTAGTTTTTTGGGAGAAACAAAATAATAACTTCGTTAATTCTCAAGATATTAAATCCAAATAAAATTATTATAAATCTTCTTAATATTATCTAAAACTTTTGTATTTACAAATTTTTGATAGGAATAACTCTTATTGGAAAAAAAAATAACAAAAAAAAATAACATAAAAAATAAAAATAAAAGTAAATAAAATGAAAAAAAGGGGGGGGGGGGCTGGAGAAGAAAAAATTCATAACTTCGTCAATTCTTAAGATATCAAATCCGATGAAATTTTTTATGCATCTTCTCAATAATATCTACAACTTTTACACTGACATGTATTTGACAGGACCAATTCTTATTGCAAAAACAAATTAAACAAAAATAGGAGTTGAAGAAAAAATCGTATTAAGAGAATACCAAACTGATTATATTCTGACTCATCTTTAAATTTATTTTACTCTCAAACACACCCAATTGGTAGTTTCTCTTATTTAGGAGCTATATAATGTGACGTATTAACCAGCTTTTTGATAAAGGCGGAATATATTTCAAGAAAGGCTATCAAAGTGGGCATTTTGAGCAAAATTTCCTGAAGTAATCGTGATTGAAAAATTAAGGATGTATTCAAACAACAAATTGTTTATTTTATGACACATTTTTAAATTCAGTTTTGCTCTCAAACTTATTCAATTGACAGTTTCTCACATTTAGGAACTATATAATGTGCACTATTGGTCAATTTTTTCATAAAGTCACAATATATTTAAAATAATGCTGTCAAAATGGGCATTTGAGCCGAATTTTGCTTAAGATGATTTTAATAAAACCAGCTGTTACAGAAAAAAGTAATTAAAAATTCTCCAAAAGGGACCAAATAAAGTTGTTAAACTGGGTCTTCTCTTATTATATTTTTATTGTTGAAATAAGCACTTTACTTCGAAATTTACCTCCGCCTGTAGGCCAAGTCGACAAGGAATTTTTTTTTTCTTTTTTAAACAGTATGTTCCAAACAGAAATATCTTGATTTTGAACTCCCTGTATAGATTATTTGTTTTCAGACTATCGTCTTAATCTTTTAATCCCTGGGTTGTAGGGATGTAATGTGTGGGCGGGAGGTGTATACGGTGGTATATGCCGTATACCAGCTGTATTATTTAAAGAAGACCATATACGCTCTGTTTTTCAAATAAAGCTATAACGTTGGACTCTAGACATGATATTCCTGACTTCAGCGTATGCCTTCTGGTTTGTTATGACTATAATACATTTTGGTAGTAACGCCTTTTTTTTTTTTTTTTCTTTCTCCGTCAAGCTTGATATAACGGGGGCCTACAGTACAAACAAGAATTTCTCAAGCAGCAATTTAGCAAAGTTACAATGCTGTGATAGATTATGGTTTTTTAAAAAAATATATTTTCTAAACCTTAATAAAAGGATTGTTTATTTCATTTACTCACTTAAATAATGCACTTTTTAAATAAGGTTATTTTTTTCAAATTGAAAGAAATAACACTTAAGCTCAAAAGAAAAAAAAACAGTAAAATCTTTTTATTAAATGAACTAACAACAACGAAAAAAGATACCCGCAAAATTTATTTAGCTCGTAATCGATCATTTTTTTCGGAAATTACCTTTGGTGACTTAATGGTGCAGCGAATCTATTCTCGGCTGCACGATTGAGGAAAAACACATTCTAATGATGTTCCAGTATATCCTAGATATTTTTTTCACCATCTTTAGAAACAACTTATTAGCATTAACTTCATAAGATTCTTCAAAACTTTCTTTTACACCTAATCGGAAATAAATTAATTAAAAAAAATAATAATAAGACGAAACTAGAAGAAAGGGATAGTTTCAAGGAAACTAAATGTTTATCTCATTGAAGACACGCAAAATAATTACGTTATTGTCAGTCCGCTGTTTATCTTCCTTGTCTTATGTCATTTCACTCATAAACATTACGTAGCATTATTCAAACAATTCAGCCTAGTTTCATAATACCACAAAATGTATGATTCGAAATCACATTATGTAGAAATGCAAATTTCAATATAAAGCGAATCTGCCTATAGAGAAAAAATGGATAAAGCATAATTTTCATCTGATATATATATATAGAACCATTAGATAATACTACAAATCAACATCAATATATTTTTCTTTTTCCTATCTTGTGAAACTCCATGATTTGAAAATTTCGATCGAGGATTGTCTTAGATCCATATGAAATTATAATAATTGTTTTTTCAAAGTGAAATTTACATAATGTTTCATATAAACGTCGATTTTTATCTTTAGTAAGGACATTTTATGTATTAAATGGATGTTATCAAGCTATGGAAAACAACTTAGAATTCAGTTTCTATGACAGAGTTCCTGATTCTAAAACACTGCCGTTATATCTTGATATAAAGGAAATACATTCGTTTCCTATGTACGAATGTCTACATTCCTATTCATTGATCGGTTGAAGTAAACAAACGTGGCACGTTCCAAAAGTACTTGGAATTCATTTAGGCGGATCAAATAAATCTGTTTAGAAACAGGAAGACTATTTGATAAAATGTACCTTATACCTTTGTGGTATACATATTTGACTTCACTTGCTAAGTCAAATTTCTCGTTCAAAACAAATCTATTCGATATACGAATTATGCTAATGTTCATATCGAATATCTATGTGGATTGTACCACGTACATTTCGGCTCGTATACTTAAAGGATTATTGAAATATTTCGTCTTCAAAAAATGAATACTTCTTTTCTTTTTTTTTTCTGAATGATTTACACATATACAAGATTCAAGCATTACCTTGAAACCGTTTCTAGCATTTAAGCCCATACAAAATTATAATGCTTCTTGTCGAACAGTGTATGAGTGTGTACACTTACAATATTATAGAAGTTTTTCATCTTCAAAAAATATATTTTTCTTTTTTTTCTACGTGTTTGACACATTGAAAGTGTCATCTAGAAGACGTTTCTAAAATTTTAGCCCATACAAAATTATAGTGCTTTTGTTTTAATCTCATATGAGTGTATGTACTTAAAGGATAATAGCAATTTTTAGTCTTCAAAAAATTCATTTTATTTTTTATTTCTTTATAAATGTTTGATGCATTAAAATAATTATTTCGAAACCATTTCTAAAATTTAAGCCCATAGAAAATTATAGCGCTTCTTGTCGAACATTGTAGGATTTACGACTTCAAAAAATGCATTTTTAAATCTTTTTTTTTTTTCTTTCTAAATGTTTGATGCATTAAAAATATTATCTCGAAACCATTTCTAAAATTTAAGCCCATACAAAATTATAGCACTTCTTGTCTAACAGTGTATGAGTGTGTATATTTAAAGGATTATGGAAGTTTTTCGTCTTCAAAAAATGCATTTTTCTTTTCTTTTTTCTTCTTTTTAAATCTTTGACACATTAAAAGTATTATCTCGAAACCGTTTCTAAACTTAAGCCCATACAAAATTATAGCTTGAGCAGTGTATGAGTGAGCATCACTTGTTGGAAAATTTTAAAGGCAGTTTTCTAGAAACAATTTTTAATAAGTATGTACACAAAATATCTCGACATTGAATCGATTCTCCACCTTCCTCGCTTTTCTTTAATATAAGCTTTAATATTTCCTTAGCCCATGCATGACCGATTTCTTTTAATTTTTTAAAATTTATTCGGGTTTTATATCAAAACAAAAACAAAATTTTTGATTAAAATTGATAGATTACTAGCTGTCCTGCCCGGCGTTGCCCGGGCCCGTGATGTTATTCAGTTTTCAAATGTGTTATTTGCTTTCTAAATGATCCTTAAATTAAACTCAAATTTCTATGATTTTATATCTTTAAATCCATTTTGTCAAAATTTATATTTTTAAACGGAAAAATCGCATAAAGATATTGAATTGAAAGCACATGCTGTTTGGTATTTTGTTTTCTATGTAATTTGATTTTTTGGAAACTATGCGAACCGAAAGCGAACGAAATCGCGACGGAACACTCAGGTTTTTACTGAATTCGTAAAAATTTTCACACATTTTATTTTGTAAAAAAAGAATTCTATCCATACGAAAGTTCCAAAGTTTTTGAAAGTAATGTAAATCTGGTTTATTGAAATGCTCTAAAAAGATTGTGCTAAAATACGGGCATCTAAGTTACTTTTAGCGTAGCAAAAATGTATTCTCCATGAGCCGGGATGTAATTCGTTTTTGTAGGTGTATTTGAACGGATTAAATCTCATATTTTTTTTAAACAAATTGCACCATAAATTATGAGAATGTTTTAGCTTTAAGAAAATATTTTCGGTTTGTCAGGACATTTATAGAATTGCGCCCTGAAAAGGCAAAAAAGCAATGAAATGATCTGGTTTTTATTGATTTCGTCAAATTTTTCGCACTTTTTATTTTGTAAAAATTATTTCTACTCGTCCGAACGTTTCAAAAATTTTTAAGAAGGTGTAAATTTGGTCTATTGAGATGCTTTTAAAGATTGGGCTGAAATATGTACGCTTAGATACTTTTAGCGTAGAAAAAATATTCTATACGTGAGTCGCAAAGTGCCTCCTTTTGCCGGTGTATTTGAAAGGGTTAAATCTTATATTTTAAAAACCGATTGCATCATAGATTATAAAAATGTTTTTAATCTTAAAGAATAGGTTTTTTGTTTACCGGTACCTATAGGATTGCGTTTTGCTAAGTCAAAACCGCAATGAAAACGATCTGTTTTTTATTGATTTCATCAAATTTTTCGCACATTTTATTTTGTAAAAAATATTTCTATCCGTACGAACGTGTCGAATTTTTTGTAAGGAGTATAAATTTGGTCTATTGAGAAGATTTTAAAAGATTGAGTTGAAATATGCACATTAAGATAATTTTAGCATGGAAAAAATATCCTCTCTGCGAGTCGCAAAATGATCTTCTTTTGCTAGTGTATTTGAAAGGGTTAAAATCCAAATATTTTAAAACCAATTACGCCATCGGTTACAAGAAAGTTTCAACTTTAAGATCTTTAATTTTGTTTGTTTGCATCTTAAAAAATATGTCCTGGAAGAACATTGACAAAAGGGAGAAAAATGGTTTTGGGAAAAACGACTCTTTTTGAATATTTCTTTTTAAAGGGTTAACTGCAACATTATTTCGAATTAATAATAGCATTTGAGACCTTAAAGTACGATCTTTCGAAATATGTCTGTTAAGTTTAACTGCGTCGAGCAGTTTGGTTGATTTGTATTTAAAAAAATGATCCAAAAACAGAAATAAACGCCGAAAATTGCTTCTTCTTTCGTTTAGGTGCATAAAAGAGTTCTGCGCGTGTGCAAACGATTTCTTTCCCAAAACATTTTAAAAATGGCTTTTTTTTTAAAGTGAGTTCCACTTCGTAATTAATATATCTGAAATTAATCAAAATATTAAAGTTCTGAGCTTCAGGTGCATCAGGAGAAGTATTGGGCTACTCTCATAAAAGTTTTGAGCTTCGTTCGTCCCGTAGATTTTGCTAGCCATCGCAGACACACACACACACGTACGCATACAGACAGAGCGATTTGTTATTTTATTAGTGTAGATGCCGATAGGCTCCCACTTTGTTGAAAATGCAAAATTTCAAGATAAATAATTAAAGTAAAATAAAATATTCATCACGTAAATTATCACATTGTTAACTAACAAGAAAGGTCTCCATACGGGCATACTCAGAAAAATCTGAAAAAATTACAGAAAAATTATAAAAAAAAAATTCGGCGGAACCTCCTTATAACGTCCATAAAGAAATAATAATAATTTCGTTTATTTGGCTATTTATCTCCGGTTGGCGAAAAAACGAAATTTTGAAAAATATACTTTTACGCTTCGAATACTTTTTAAAGAAAAAACTTTCTATGTTTAATTTATTTAAATAAGTTTAGTTTAAGTAATTTTAGTTTTGCATTTTTACTTTACATTAAATGTAATTTTGTCATATACGTTTATATGTACTTATAACAAAATGAAATTCATATATTTTATCATTTAAAACACAATTTAAATTGATTAAAATTGTTCCAAATTGAAAAATACACTGTTAAAAATCTGCTGCATTTTGTTGCAACGCACCCCCTTGCTTGTATAGAAAACGGTTACTTGGCCGTGAAATGGAGCTTTCTCATTGGTTGGAATAGAGATGTTATATACAAGCGGTGGAGTGCTGCAACAAAATGCAGCAGATTTTTAACAGTGTATGACACGATCAATTCACCGTGCTATGGAGCATTCTCATTGGTCAGAAGAGAGATATTCTATAAAAGTAGTGGAGTGACGTTGCAGTAAATGCTGCAGATTTTTAACAGTGAAGTCAATGTCAATTAAAATCAATTTTCAGATTCGTTAAAATCGTCTGCTTTTGGCGAGGAAATGCACTGCTCGCCAAATCCCGCGTCGCGTTCAGCTTTTCACGCCAATTATTCCAAACTATTCTATTTTTTTACATATCTAATAATGTAATTCCGCCGCTAATTTTCACTGATCCTTTATTACCTACATGAGTAGTTTAATTCGAATTTTTTTCAAAAAATTCTGAGTATGCCCCCAATGGAGACCTTCCTTGTAAGCGAAGACCACCAGAGTGAAAATGTCCAAGCCGGGAATCGAACCTGGAACCCTTGGAATAGCGCTCCAAGTGATGCGTCATTTAAGCTACGAGGAAGATACCCAGCTTAGCATCTCTCACTCACATATGTTGGTAAGGCTGCAACTACAGCACAAGATGGAATAGTCTTCATGAGTACAGAAACCTGTAAAGTTATTCCACTTCCGTAGTTGCAGCGTTACCAACATATGTGAGTGACTGATCCTAAGCTGTGTATTCTCCTCGTAGCTTAATGGTAGAGCACTTGGAGCGCTGTTCCAAGGGTTCTGGGTTTGATTCCGGCTTGAACATTTTCACTCTGTTAGTCTACTCTTAGTTAGCAATGTGATAATTCACGCGATAAATATTTAATAATTTCAATCGTAATTTCTCTGTTGAAAATTAATTGAAAAATTAATTAAAAATATAGGTATAAAAAAAGCGTCGGTCAAGAACTGAACAGTTATGTATACAGCAAAATAGAAAAGGATATGAACAACTATAACACAAAAATAAAGAAATCATTTCGCGTTTCTGTCTTGTAGTTAAATACCTCAAATTAAAAACAAAATATTAATTTCTAAAATTGGAAAGTTTAAAAACTTATAAAGCAAAATTAAACATAACTTATTAATTTATTTTACCATGTTTTCAGAAATTGATTAACAATCGTTGTTAAAGGTATTTTAATTTAATATCTTATCGTCAATAATTTCCATTGATTCTGAAATTGAAAAAGTTTGTGTTTATATCATGAAAGTTAAAACAACTGTTGAAAAAAATTCCCTTAAATGTTATTATATTTATAGAATATTTAGCTTAATGTATACATTCACAAACTATGAATAAATAATATATATATTTTTCTAAATAATAGCTAGAAATTTAAATATCAAAACTGCGATCAGAAACAGAACATTTTTTTAACGATAAAAAATATATAAAGTTATGTTTAACAGCTCAACAAATTTAAAAAGAAATCTTTGTCGCCAATCAAGTGGTTTGGGGATGTAGCTTTCCGACAACGCATAGTATCTGACGATCAACAGAGTTACATGGCCGCTGAAAACAAAATCAGGCTTCGTAATCGGCACGGTTAACAGATACTTCGATTAATCGAGGCTCTGTTAAATGAGGTTCTACTGTTATCGTCTAACAGTTCTCACTGCTATGTTCTGTTTTCCCCGTTTTCCGCGATAGCTCCATAACGAATAGATTGCCGCTTAATTATGCTTGCAAGCGATTTGATTTATACAGATGAAAATTTTATTCTGGCCACAACATACAAGTTTTTTTTTTCCAGTATGAATGCAAATATGGATGAGCTATATATGCTTCTAAATAGCTAATTAATGAATCAACGTTTATCCAGGAATATAATGTGCCAATTTCATCGAATGCTGAGGGCAAAAAGAGGGAAGAAACGACAGTAAGAAAGGATATAAAACGCATTGTTGGAAAGATGCTTTGCTCTACTGCTTAAGGGCAAGACAAAAACATTTAATTAAATGCTCAGAGGAAGAGCTGTTTTTTTTTGGCTATGCAGCAAAGTTGATACTCTGTTGTTTCAATTACCGGGTTCCATTAATTAAATATCAAGTTTAGTTGCTTAATTAAACCTATTAGCATAATTTTAGGAGGAAATTCCTTTCTTAGACAACCATAAAAATATATAATTAAAGTGACTAACAAATACTATTACTCTAACGAATAGTGTATAAGTATTTATTATATTAAAATCTGACTGTCTGTTGCTATAGAATGCCAGGATACGAGACAAAGCACAATAAGTGTATACCATTTACAAGACGTGCACTGTAAATTCTTCGACACACAAAAATAAACACGTTTTAGAATACTTTTTGTCAGCAAATTTACAATATAATGATGTGTTGTGAATCAGAAAACTTCATATACAAAGCTTTTTTTTGTGTGTGTGCGTGTGTGTGTGTTGTGGTTTTTAGTATGTTACAAAAATATTGTTATCTAGAAATGAGTTCTAAAAATCGTGTTGTAAACAGTGTTAATGAAAATATTTTCTTAAAATAGTGTTGGGCTGCACAACACTTTACCACCAAAATTAACAACACATTGCAAACAACACACAATTTAGAACACTTTAAACAACTCATGTAAAACATTTTCAAAACTCTTTCTACGTGATGCCCTTTAAAAATACACAATTTTATAAAGGAAATAAAATACAATTTGCTTTATAGAAAACAAATCGCAGGAGATTACTGAACGAGTCGACTAATTTTATAAATAAATATCAATAACTGTATTTCTGGAAAAATTGTGTAATTTTTAACAAAACTTTTTGCAATATATTTTTCTTGGCACAACACATTCGCAATACATTCGCAATACAGTCAAAAACAACTTTAATTAGAAGTGTTAATTATTATGTTCAATTAGTGTTGTAAAAATATTTCACGAATTTGCAGTGTATGAAACTGAAGATATCATATAGAATCTCAGAATTTTAAATTTTGAAACAGTTCTCGAGATATTGTTTTTTTTCCTCTGGCTTTTAACTAAGTTTATCTGAAGATCACAATTAAATTATTTCATAAAATATATAATATGACCATTAAAAATCTCTCTGATTTTACTTAAAAAGTAACGAAAATACAGAAGAAATGCTAAAAGTTAAACACATACATATCATTTAAAAATTCTTAATACTTTCTGGCTAACATCGTTATTTAACTATTGAACAATAAATTAAAATTATAGGGATACAAAACTGTGAACAAAAATCTTACAAATTTATTTTCTTAAGTTTAGATTCAAGGAGGAGAAAAATACATACCTTGCTTAAACAGTATTGTTCATACAAAATGGTGCAGCATTGTATACTTATTGCATTGAAACAGCAGTAATGTATTGCCAAATAAATTTTTAGAAAATAACTTATTTGAATGAAAATATTTAGAGTGTTCAAAGATGCCCAGTTTAAACGTGCCCCTCTCTCCCATACTCTAGGTATGAGGTTCATGACTTTAACGAGTACTCTAGACGTGAAGTTTATGACTTTAGCGTATACCATTTTCTTGTAGCGTAGACCCTCTTTTTTTACGAGTATACTTCCCTGCGTATGATAGGATTTAATAGAATGAAGAAAACGTTTATTAATGGTTCAAATACGGGCTAAAGTCCAAATTCCAGCTATTAGGTGTTCTGAGATCTAAGCACAGAGCAGACTAGAGGCGATAGACAGAGTTTGTACCATTAATTGAGAGAGGAAAGTTACGGGAAACATGTCGCTGAAGCCTGTCTCATTTACAAACAGCAAAAGCAAAAGTGTCGAAACGACAAAATTTGGGACATCAAAAGTTTTTTAGGTATATTTTTAACCCTTTTTTTAAAAATATCGATCGTGTATTGGCTTGAATTGATAATAAAGTTATGATCTAGACATATTTAGGTCTAAAGCACCGCACGCGAGCTATTGGTATTTTACTATATGAAAGAATGATACCGATTTTGACTTAAACATAGCATTGGTCCGAATACCGGCTACCTAGCGTTGTATAAATACCCGCTAGCCGGTATTTAGACCTGCCTTCGTTTGCTCTACTTGAAGAGGAGGAAAATAAATTAATTTAAAAAGTCTCGTAATTAATAAATTAACTTAAAAGGTACAGAAACAGTTTCCGTCTCTTTTCGCAATGTAAAAAAATGTAACCGTGGCCGCAAGTCTTCAGACGCGACACTGATTGCCAAAACACTTCACAAAAAAAAGCTATGTTTGCCACTCAAAAATTGGCTGCAATAAACTTGAAGTGAAAAAAAAATTGATGGAGATAAACAGGAAGAAAAAACAAGCAGAAGGAACAGGAATAATAAAAAAAAAGTGAAATGATGCAATTTGTGTCTTCTGCAAGGGTACTTACTCTGCAGACGAGAATGGGGGAGGAGAGTCTGGGTTCAATGTTAGAATTCGATGTATGAAATCACAGCGACTGCACGGATGCAGATTATGATTATCATGTTTGTGATTTTTTTTTATGAAATAATTATCATTTCAGGCAGCAAGCTTTTTTTTTCTTTTTTACACGCAAAAAGGAAAAAAATTAGAAACATAATGGAAAGCAGACTGTCAGTGATTTAATAAAATACTTTTTTATTAAAAATTACGTATTTTTCTGAGCATAAAAAAGTGTTATAAATCAATAAAATGTATTAAATAATGTTCTTATTGCTAAATAATTAAAATTACCATCATTTGTTTGATTCTTTTGGAAAAAAAACAGCTTGCCAGTATTTAGACCCCATTTTTAAAACTCAAATTTCCAGACTGTCGGAATTTTGTGTTTTATAAACAGAAAACGCTTTTCAAATTAATTATTTTTAAAATCTCTAAATAAGTGTAAAACATGTCAAGGTACCCTGCTGTCACTTTTTTCTTTACTAATTTTGATAATTGTAGGATCTAGACTGAAACAGAAGTAGTGACCGGTATTTGAAACTTTTACTCTACCTTTTACAGTTTTGATTCGATTTTCATAAAATTTAAAATGACTCGACAAAATTGGGCTATGATTATATGCATTAAATTTCAAACCATTCAATTGGGTAGCTTTTACGCGTTACATGCAGATAGACCAGATGACGACTGTAAGTGCTATGTATTTATATATTTACGAATGTACCTTAAAAACAATTCATTATATAACTGTATATATATCAACTTTTTTATGATTCAACCGTTACTTTAAAGTACCTTTAGAAAGAAAAACTTCGTAAAATTTTATCTAACACATTTATTTCCAGTTACTTTTTATTCTACTCTTTCTTGAATATAAAAAGAAGCAAACTGATATTGCATTTTTGCCTCATTTTTCAATGCAACATCCTTATAGAAGATAATAAAGAGATTTCAGAAATCCAGCATTCAAAACCTGAAAATGTTATAAATCTCGAAAACATTCCATTTGAATAGCATGTTTGGATATTACATTAGATAATATTACATTAGATAAACTATATTTACATTATAGCTACATTATATATGGATATTAGATAAACGTTAGATAAACTTTCACTTTTTGTGTTTACTTTTTAATGCTTTATCGAACAGCACATAAACTATTCTTCAACATAATCCTTTCACACAACGAACAACACTATCGCATTTTTCGTTAGGTGTGTATTGGAAAAACTCATTAAATTGTTGCAGTGAGATAAAGCCTCAGATTTTCATGTAAATCACGCCAATGAAAAACGAATCCAATGTCTATTAAGACGAGGAAAGTACAGATATCAACTTTGATCTATTTCCTTTCGTCAGAACATTAAAAAGAAAATATTACAATAATTCAAACTATAACTATCTTAAACTGTACTTTTAAGATTTACAAATTAATTTCTCAACGTATAATCAAAAATTAATTAATATTAGACTATAAACTAATGAAAGCGTATTATTATTTCATTTATATATCACACTCTTCATTTTTACAATATAAATCCATTTTTTTATTTTTAAAACAATTCACTGTTGTAGTTTCCAAGCGATTCGGGATATTTTGGCAATCATATTTATAGGCGCATAATTAAATCCATTGTTTTTTAAACTCCCATACAATTGCGCCCGTTACAAAGAATATTGGGAGATTTATGACACGCGTCAGGGTCAAGTCTGGCCATCGTCGGCCAAACTTGAAATTGCCTTAAAATTAATGTATTAATATATAATGAAGTTGTAAAAATATTAAAGTCGTCAGAATTATTATTGTCTAGAATTATTGTTGAATAATATATAATATTGTCATCAGAATTATTGTCTGAGTAATTGTTGAATTATTATGGTATTGTAATCAGAAACACGCGCCTTTATACATACTTTTTATAATTCTAATCTTTCAGGAAGTGGACTAAAAATCAATTGCAGAATTTCCTCTTTACATATAAAAACTATATTAAGTGTAATAAAAGATGATAAAAAAGAGCAATATTGCGTTTTTCATTGCAGTTTCCTTATAGAGTGTAATAGAGAAATCCAGCATACAAAACTTGATAGTGTTATAAATCTCTGAAAAACTCCATTTGAATGGCGTATTTGGATATTACATTAAATAAACTTTCACTTTTTGTATTTACTTTTTGATGAAAATGCAGAAATAGATTTTGCTCTATTTCTTTTCACCAGAATATTAAAAAGGAAATACTATTTAAACTATAATTTTAGGATTTACAAATTAATTTCTTAACGTATAATCATAAATTAATTAATATTGGACTATAAATCGATAAAAGCCTGTTATTATTACATTTAAATATCAGACTCTTCCTTTTTTAGTTACAATTTATTTTCTATTTTTTATTTTTTAAACAATTCATTGTTGTAGTTTTCTAGTGATTTGGGATATTTTCGCAATCATATTTACAGGCGCATAATTGAATCCGTTATTTTTTCAACTCTTTTACAATTGCACGCGTTGGAGATTATTGGGAATATTGGGAGATTTATAACATGCATCAGGCTAACTTGAGGTTGCCTTAAAATTGATATATTAATTTATAAGGAAGTTGTAAAAATATTAAAGTAATCAGAATTTTTATTATCTAGAATTGTTGTTGAATTATTAAAGTATTGTCATCTGAAACACGCCTTTGTACATAATTTTTATAATTCTGATCCTTAAAGAATGGGCTAAAAATCAATTCCAAAATTCCATCTTTGCATATAAAAACCAGGTTAAGTGTAATAAAAGATGGTAAAAAAAAAGCAATATTGCGTTTTTTGCCGCATTTTTCAACGCAGCATCCTTATAGAGCGTTATAGAGAAATACAACATACAAAACTTGATAATGTTATAAATCTCGAAAAACTCCATTTGAATGGCGTATTTAGATATTACATTGCTTAAACTTTCGCTTTTTGTGTTATTTTTTTAATGCTTTATCGAACAGCACATAAACGTAATCCTTTTAGACAACGAGCAAACACTACCGCATTTTTCGTTAGGTGCGTATTGGAAAAAAAAATCATTAAAGTGTTGCTTTGAGGTAAAGACCCAGATTTCCATGTAAATCATGCCAATGCAAAACGAATCCATGGCTATTAAGAGAAGGAAAATGCAGATGTGTCTGCCCCATTGTCACTCTGAACTCTGAACTTCTTTCAAAATAACACGATGTTAGTTCAGATGTAGAAAAAGAAGTCAGTGCTAATGCGAGATGTGCCAATCATGAAATGGAAAGTCTTTTTTTTAATGGAAACAAATTTCTTTTTACCGCATCGTTTATCCTCCCTGGATTGCTTCCTTTTGAGGTAAGGGATCCTCATATTAAGTAAGAAATGTTATTTGTCGATAACGGAAAGAAAGCTTCACTTTTGTAATAAAGAAATGGGAGACAATTTTTTGAAAATTTTTAATGGCTGTTTGTTTTGAACTCCCAATTAGCTTTTTTTTTTATACAAACTTTAAGGCTGTTTTTTAAATTAAAAAGGGCAACATTCGTACGTAAGTTTTAATATATTTATTTCTGGAAATGCGTGAAGCTGGCATGTGTTGTTGTTCAGAAGCTATCTAATCGCACTCATTCCCTCCCCCTTTTTTTTGCAAAAACAATAGATTTTTCAGAAAATACAGTCAAAGTGAGTGTTTTTAAACGAATTTCTGCCCGCGAAATAAGAATAACTCCTCAAACTGGGGTGAAAAAAGTATTTGTCACGTAATCGAAATCGCTCATAACTCAATAAATATTTTATTTATTTTTAAAAAAAAAAGAAAAAGGAAAAAAAAGGAAAAAAGAAAATTTAATTTAAGTCCAAAGTGCTCCCATAGTCAGGCTTTTCGATATTATATCTTTCTGTTAAAAAATGAATTTGCAAATGTGTCAAAACATTTTGCGCTTGTTGAGCAGAGCAGTTGAAAACAGCCTTAATTCTTTTTTATTCCGAAAGGCATGAAATTGGTAGGTGTTTTTATCCAAGAATCATGTAATCGAAAAACGCTTTCCATTTTTTGTTAGAGATAAAAGATCTTTGAGAAAATATTGTCAAACTGAGTGTTTTGAACCGAATTTCTAGATACGACATCACTAAGAAGGGAAAAAAAATCTTGTCATCATCACGTTACACAATCACTTTTAAAATTGTAACAAAATGTATAAAATTGCAAGCTACCGGTCATCCCTTTGCCCGTATAGTGTATTAGGTGTAGTAAGAAGTTTTAAAGCGTTTTTCAGAGAAATGAATATGCAATTAAGAGCTGAATATAATATCTTTATTCATCAAAATAATCTCCATCATTATCTAACACATTTTGCCATCGGTCGGGCAGTTGATGGATGCCAGCAGTGTAGAATAATTCGTCTTTTGACGCGATGAAGTCATCAACCCAATTTCGCACTTCATCCACTGTCCGGAAGTGTACAGAAGACAAGACATTCTGCATCGACCGAAACAGAAGATAGTCCGAAGGGGCTATGTCGGGACTATATGCCGGGTGTTCCAAAACTTCCCAGCCAAGAGTTACTAACGTGTCCTTGACTGGTTTTGCAACATGAGGCCTGGCATTGTCATGGAGCAATTTCACAGGGCGCAAACCTTTTTCTGTAAATGGACGTTTTTGACCGATTTCCTGGTTCAATTGAAGCAATTGTTGCTTGTAGCGTTCAGCTGTTACACTTATACCAGGCTCCAACAGTTCGTAATAGAGCACACCCTTCATATCCCACCAGATGCAGAGGAGAACTTTTTTGCAGTGAATGGATCGTTTCGGCGTTGATGTTGCTGCTTCGCTAGGATTCAACCAATATTTTTTGCGTTTCGGATTGTCATAACATATCCATTTTTCATCTCCCGTCACGATTTTCCACAAGAAAGATTTTCTCTATTGCCTGTTTAGCAGATTCATGCACTTGAAGACACGCTCATCCTTGTTTTTCTGGCTCAATGTATGTGGCACCCATCTTCCTACCTTCTTAATCTTTCCCATTTCCAGTAAACGATTACAAATCGTTTTTTGGGTTACCCCTAATTGTTCGGCAAGTTCTTTTTGGGTCTGAGATGCATCTTCATCAAGTAGAGATTGCAAATCCTCATGACTAGTCTTCAGTGGAGCGCCGCTACGTTCTCGATCGCTAACATCAAAATCACCGTCTTTAAAAAACCGAAACCGAAATTCGCATGTGCTTTTCGATACGATTTCCTCTCCAAGAACAGAACAGATTAATTGATATGCTTTTGAAGCACTTTTTCCTTGGTGAAATTCATAACGAATGCAGTGACGAATAAATGACTTTTCATATGACATCTTTGACCTTCAAAATTTCAACTTTACTTTCACTTTTCTCTCAGCTTTTGCGTCGATTTGAAAACGCTGAAATAGTTCTTATCACATGACACAAATGCGGTCTGCTGATTGGGGCGTTATTTCGCGTTAAACGCCTAAAAAATTCACTTTATAATTTCTTACTACACCTAATATATCTGTATATTCTCTAACCGACCGTGTCTTTTAGGATTAACATATCGGCTGATTACTGACATTTATTATTATTATTATTATTTTTTAGAAAAACATTTTCAACTATCCTTTTATACTTCTGAAACTGTCCTTCCATACTTCAGCAAAAGTTTAAATTAACTTCTGTTAACCTTATTTTTTTTTCAAAATTTTAGTTACAGTAGATTCGGAAATAGAGAGGTAGAATACATTTTTGCGTAGCATTTTTGGCGATAACTCAGAAAACATAATATCTAAAACTAAAAAAAAAAAAAAAAAAAAAAACTGTGTTTTTTAATTCGGCATTACAAAAATTACAAAAAAAAAAAAAAAAAAAAAAAAAAAAAAAAAAAAAAACTTATTTAAGTAACATAATCAGCCTCTTTACTTATTTTATAAATATACATGGTCTAAATTTTACAAATCTGAAAGTTATGTGGGTCATTTATTACTTCAGCCAGTTTGAACTTGAAAGTTCTATAGTTTATGAATAAAATGGCTGTAATAGATAGATAGACTCAGGAGTGATCTCAGTGGCGTAGCTAGCGGGGGGCGGAGGGGGCGGTCCGCCCCGGGTGTCACCCTCAAAGGGGTGACACCCAATCGTTATTTGCAAAGATAGATATATATTAGGGATGCACCGAATAGTGATTTTGGCCAAATACCGAATGCCGAATATTCGGCCGACAGGTGAACCGAATAGTAATTGTTGGGCCGAATACCAAATATTCGGCTTTCCAAATACTTTTTATATTTCAAAATTTAAAGGTATTAAAATGTTACTTTTTAAAACAGTTTTACATAATATTTAATAAAATAAACTTACATTTTGATAAACAAGAGCTTTGTATAAGAGCATTTAATATTGAAAAAAATCTGCCTTGAGTTATTTAAGCAGCGCAATTATGAAAATTTAATAAAATTTTCTACGAATCAAAGCAAACATTTTAAAATCAAATAATGAACAAATGGCCGAAGAAAAATTTTACAGTCTGATAACTGTCCTTTTAAAATAACTCAAGGCAGATTTTTTTCAATATGAAGTACAAATACTTTCAACTTAATTCTGAATAAAAGCATGTTTGGCTCATGGTTCTCTTCTTATAAATGGTGGTATTTTCCATCCTTCCCATCATATCATATTTTACAGAAATCAAAGCATGTGAGTTCAAAACAGGGCTGCAAAAAAGCCAGCTTTTTCTAAAAAAGGCCTGGCCGGCCGGCTTTTATTGGAAAATACCGGTCTTTTGTGGAAAAAGCCGGCTTTTATTGGCTTTTTTACAATGCATATATTAATTACTATTTATTTTTAACAACTTCTTTTGTTAATTTACCTTACAAATGGCCTTTTTATGTAAATTTAAACTAAAATCTTATAAAATTTATTTAAAATCATGTTTCAGATGTCCACTTTTATAGCCAGTTAATAATATATCACAAAAATCTCATAAATAGCCAATATGATAACAGACATTTATACTATAGATCCAGTGGCACATCTTATGCTTAGTTAAGTTATTTTCATGTTATTATGGTTAAGAATTATAGACAAATAAATAATATACAAAATGATATACTGCTTATAAAATACTTCACTTGAACAATGGCTCCTAGCATATGAATGAGTATAGTATCATATATATTATAAAGCAGAAGTTCTGAAACTTCCAAACGAGTGTTTTCAAAAACTACCCGATGGATTTTTTTGCCGATTGTATCATTCGATAAGAAATATTTTTCCGAAGGTTTATGATTCAAATTTACAGGGATAACTCTGATTTTTCGTAGTAAATTTCGTATTTTTCGGTTATTTTTGACAAAAGGGTTGCCAGTAGCTGTTTTTGGCGAAAATTATAATTACTAAAAGATTTAAAATGGCTATATCTATTAGAAATATTACAAATATCTTGCAAATAATAGCAGAAAATAACTACTGACAATATTAATAATAATAAAGAAAGACTGCTTAAATGAGGCGTAATATTATAAAAATATATTTATCTTGAAAATGAAAAAAATATTTGTAATGCTTAAAAAATAAATTAACGCGAAATATAACAATTGGTTCAACTTTTGGCGACTTATCCCTGGTGTTAGAATAAAAACATGAATTTCAGAAATTGATTAAATGAATTTTGAATGATAGTTATTTCCCTTTTTATTATTTTCTTTCTCTTTTTTATCGAATTTCCGTATAATATAACTTACAGCAGAAAAAAGCAGATCCGATTGTAAAAGACACTGTAAGTTGTCAGTTGCTATTCGTTTCTATACCATTTTCATCTTGCTTTTTGTCGCCAAAGAATGTGTTTTTAAGCCGAAAATGCACTACTGACTTAGGTTCTTAATAATCGCAATAATGTTTTTTTTTTTTTTTTTTTTTTTTTTTTTTTTTTTTTTTCACGTGAAGATATTTTTTAGAGTATATTTTAATATTCAATCGTAAATTATATTGATATGAGTATAACTCTTTTATTTCTTTTTGCAAATGTTTTCATTGTTAATTTAATTTTTCTTGCGCCATTTCGTCAATTTCACTTACAGGAAAAATTTCAATTTTAAAATTTAAAAACTGAAGAAGGAAAGATCCCATCGATTAAAAATCTACCTCCAAATTCCAAGATTAAATGTCAATAATGGATGATCGTAAATGTCACATTCACTTGACATTAAGCATAATATAAATACTAATTATGTCATCAAGTGATTTTTAATTCGACATTTTATTTCTACTTTTATATATGTTCCGTTAATTTGTTTTTCATTATTTAAATGAAAATTTATGCTAATCTATATAATCTGGCTAATAGTTTGGCGATTTGTATAATTTGGCGAAATTGGTCACGGTATAACCAAGTAGTACCGAAGGAAAAATTTTGCAATTCAAAGTAAATTTATGCAATTATGCGTTATTACTATAGATAAATTCAACATTTTGAAATGAAAAATTCCCGCTGAATAAAATTTACAAGTCTTTTTTAATTGACCATTTCCTCTTCAATATTTCTTCAACCAAACTTTCGCTATTCTCTTTCGCGCAGGCTAACAAAAATGAATTTTAAATATTTTATTAGATAAAACGTAAATAACATTTTTCTATTTTTTAAAAGTTATTTTTAAAATCTAATTCTACCATTATGTGTCTTACAGGACAAAATAGCAGAATTACTTTTAAAAATGGTTTTATCTGTTAATTGTATGTTATTTGTTTATTTGGGTGTTTGAATTTACTTTTGTCATCAAACAAAGCGATTTTATACCAAGAAGGCATAAGCCGGAGCGATGTTCACAATTATTAAATTCTCTCACTCTCTTTTAAATGTGTGAGAGCATTTTTAGGATATTTTTTTATGTTTAATTGTAAATGTATAAATAGCAGTTATAGCAAAAAAAAAAAAAATGCGTATAATGTTTAAATTTTAGTATAAATGTCTTCCTCATCCAAACTGTAAAATAAATTAATTGCAACTTTTTTAAGTTTTGGCGCAGATGTCATATACGCACCACATTCGCACAATTGCAACAAAATGGCGATTTTATGCCACACATGGTAAACCGACTATGGTTGTTTATTTATTAATAAACTATTTATTAACTTTCATTTTGTTTTTTAAAATAATATAAATCATTTTGTTTTATAGCTATTAATTAAACTTCTTTCTTTATTTTTTTTTTCAAATAATACAAAATAATTAAAAAATATTTATGAAATTGGTAAATAAAAACAAAGTTCTCCAAATTGGCGCCAGAAAAAAATTGCGCCAATGTGGTGCATACATGACATCTGTGTCAAAGTTTTTTCTGATACATAAGTAGGGAAAATGCAGTATAAATACCGATTAAAGTTTCTTCCAAATGGAAATTTTGTCACGGATTTCGTCATATACTCATCGAGGTATCTCACTGGCGCCAAAATGGCATTATTTGCCTCATATGGTAACCCAGCTATAGTTGTTTATCTGATGATAAGTTGTTTATATTTACTTTCATTTTTTTCTTTTTTGAAATGATATTTGTTGTTTTGTTCTGCAGTTACTTTTCATTTATTGTTAATTGCTGTTTAAAATGATTGAAAATAATAAAATATACATATATTTCTTTGGTATTCTAAAACGAGGATTTTGCCACATTGTAGTTGCAAGATAATCGTGCTAAACCTATTGCGTATATGATGTCTGTGTAGGAATCTTTTGTGAAATATGAAAAGTGTAAATTGGCTACTACTTGATTATCACGTCAACCAATTTTGCCAAATCGTTCGCCAAATTATACAAATTTACATAATTTTATCTTAAATAACTAAAGAGAAAATGCTTAACTACGAAAGAGTAAATAAATTTGTTTTCATTTTTCAGGAGGAAATTTTGCAATAATAAAGTAATTGTTGTAGTGATAATTTTAATGTGTGTTTTTTTTTATCGTTGGCAACTTGCTGTAACGAAAAATGTTTACTTTTTTTTCCTGCTATTGTTTTGTAAGAGCTGGTTTTGTGAAAGCCATGTTAAGATGGTATTCAAATTTTTGAACCCTTCCCAATTACCACCCCCTTGGGCCGATTTTGCTCATTTGCAATTCCCATTGAGATATTAACCATCTCAATGTACTTGACGAGTTTGAAGATGATTCTCGCATAATTGTGCCTTTTATCGCGCGGACAAAATTTAATATATATATGAACTTTTTAGGTGGGAGTACCTTTGGGTTCCTGGCTTCACATAATGAAAAGATGTGAAGAAATTTTTCAGAAGTTGTACCATGGTAACGACTGTAATAATTAATATTTCTTCAGATAAGGGAAATTTTAAATCCTGTTGCCATAATAGTCTCATTTCGCTTCGAAATGTGCACTGTTAGTAATAAACTAAAATAGTTACTTCTAAATAGCTGGTTTTTGCGCAACGTTTAAAATAATTTAACATCACAATGGTGTCTAAATCATTTTCAGCAATGAGCAAGGTGCTGCTGGAGGTCCAAATTATTTAAAATACAATTTAAATTCACCAGTTCGTTTCATCAGCGGTTGATTTTGAAATATTGACCAGCGCAGCGGGCATAGCCTGCTAGTTATGAATAAAAATAGTCACTTGTTATGTAAGAAGTTTACAAGGCAGTATTCTACTTTAAAAATATGAAAAAATAAATAATTTTGACATAGCTTTTATATTTATTTCTCTTTCTAAGTACAGTAAATTCTCTGTAAGCCAGACTGAGTAAGATGGAAATTTGTCAAGCTCGAAAAGGTTTTTCAAGTCCTTGTGAATCCAAACAGTGTAAAATTTGTCTAAGGCAGAATATCATTTACTGTGAACAATTTTCTCAGTTCTGATTGATTCTGACTTATACAGAGTTTACTGTACATCCCCTTGTCTTCATTTGTTTTTTCTTATAAAGAAAAAGCAGCTGACATTATATGGGTCGAATTACTGCGGGGTAGCAATAGCAAGACATATCTGTCTGTTCTGTATATCTCCTGCCGTACACATGAACACGGGCAATCTGATTGGTCTCTGTTTAACAGGTCCATGATATGGCCTATATTGCCATAAATGTTCCTGCAATGATCACTATGATAAAAATGCAGTGGTGTGGAAAATTTGTTGATGGAAATGTTTGTAAACATGCTCTTTCCTTCTATATACACTATATTGCCATTGATTATGGGACACTTGCGATTTTAGACATTTTACTAAATATCTAGAAAAATACATGAGGAATCATCTCGAAACTCTTAGTGTATAAATATAATAGTATACGTCATACATCTCCGTGAAGATTTTTTAACGAAACTCCATAGGGGACCGTCAACAAATTAAAAAAGAATGAATACCTTTTGAATAACCCAGTCAAAACTAATGTAGCAAAAGCGCTCAAACTCTAGATTATGATTGAATGCTTTATTGTAATACACTGTGTTCATTTTTATGCAAATAGCATGCATACTCGCAGAGTAATTAAGGTTTTTATAAAAATGGCCCCAAAATTTTCCAAGTTTTTCCCTTATAATTTTCAGAGTTCTTAATATAAAATAATATTTTTTTCAGAAAATATGACATACAACATTTCACACAGTACCCTGTAATCAGAATTAAAAAATAATAAAAATTGTATGAAAAATGAGTAGGTTTACTAAATAATTTTTTACTGCGCATGCGTCAAAGATATCAAAATTTCATTTGCATATTATGTTAGCTAAATGTATAGAGCAACTTTTGTAAAAGTCTCAAAATTATAGCTTGAAAATTCTGAAAGTAATCGTCTATAGAAAAAGGACAAAATCCGTTTTTTCCAAAATGAAGCAAAAAAATGAGGAATTTTATCCAAAAGTAGTCGTAACATCCCGTATTGTGTATTCTATATTGACACTAATCAATGAATATATGGATACAACCCCTCTTGTTTTTGCTTCATTTTGAGAATAACGGATTTTCAACTTATTCAATTGACGATTATTTTCAGAATTTTCAAGTTATGATTTTGTGACTTTCACAAAAGTTGCTCTATACGTTTAGCTAACATAATATGCAAATGAAATTTTGATATCGTTGACGCATGCGCAGTAAAAAATTATTTAGTAAACCAACTCATTTTGTATACAATTTTCATCATTTTTTAATTCTGATTACAGGGTACTGTGTGCAATGTTGTTTGTCATATTTTCTGAAAAAAATATTATTTTATATTAAGAACTCTGAAAATTATAAGGAAAAAACTTGGAAAAATTTGGGGCCATTTTTATAAAAACCTTAACTACTCTGCGAGTATGCATGCTATTTGCATAAAAATGAACACAGTGTATTACAATAAGGCATTCAATCATAATCTGGAGTTTTAGCGCTTTTGCTACATTAGTTTTGACAGGGTTATTCAAAAGATATTCATTCTTTTTTAATTTGTTGACGGTCCCCTATGGAGTTTCGGTAAAAAATCTTCACGGAGATGTATGACGTATACTATTATATTTATACACTAAGAGTTTCGAGATGATTCCTCATGTATTTTTCTAGATATTTAGTAAAATATCTAAAATCGCAAGTGCCCCATAAGCAATGGCAATATAGTGTATATTCACAGTACTACTAGAGTTATTCTGTCGACCAAAAAAACTATCGCCAAATTATAAGATTACATGCCAATAATGGTTGATTGTGAATGCCACATTCAATGACATTAAACACAATACACATGTTTAAAACGTCATTAAGTGATCTTTAATTCCACTTTTTATTTGTGTTTTATTAATTTATTTGTTTTTCCATTATTTATAATAAAAATTATGTCAACATGTATATCTTGACTATTAGCTTGGCGATTTTTATAATTTAAGGAAATTGGTCGACGGGATAAACTATTAGTACTATATTGACTAAATATTTTGTTCTTGTTCCTTCACAAATCTTTCAACATATTAAAAGGAAAGGATTTGATTTGGATCAATTAGTAAACTTACCCATCCACAAATTTCTCGTATTAGGAGAGGTTTAGTGTTTAATCTAATAGGTTACTGGATTAGCAAGATTCCAGGAACTAACGCATTTACACTTAAAGGAGTATAGATATGGGAGAGGAAATTTAAAATAAAATTTCAACAAATGGTTTTGTTTGGAATAAGATCAGTGTAGTACTGATATTTAAAATGTAAGTCAAATGACTGGTATTATATTTGGTAAAAATCATTTGAATTACTTCAAAAAAATGTTTATTGTTCAAATTTTCTAATAAACATTCTTTCCATCTGTCGATCATAAGAACATTTCTACTGTCAATTCACTTATATTTTAATTGACAATTTATTAGACAGTTCATTTTTATGCCAACAGTAATTAAATAGTTATTAATTAATAATACTTTTCATTTTAAGAGTAGTTTTTTTAGAAAAAAAAAGTTTTACTAAAAGCCGGCTTTTTTTAAATAATATAATATTTACGCTTTTAATGAACCTTTGTTTGTTGTATGTAAATCTTTCAGTTATCATTAGTATTATTAATACATAAAAAAAATCTAAAAAATGATATATGGTAAAAGTAAAATCTTCTAAGACATTGGAAAAAAAAAGTTTCCTTCTTAGCAGATGTAAATGTTTAATATATGCATTTTTTTCGTGTATTGTTGTAATCAGTTTGCATTAATGAACAGTTTAAAAGAAATTGGTGGTTTTCAGTCTAAACAAAAATTCCGTCATAATCATGTTTTTTTTTTTTTTAATATGTTTAATTCTATTGTAAGACGCCTAGTGATCTACGACTATCCCGAAAAGATTAGTGACTAGGCCCGTCCGGCCCGGCTCGAGTCTTCAGAAGCAAGGTCCGGGCCCGGCCCGAATGCCGTTAATGAAAATCGGCCCGTGCAGACCTCTACGCCTTACACATGGCAGACAAACAGGATAGAAAAAATGAAAAGCTCGTACTCTGTATGAAAAGAAGAACACTGAAATTGCAAAATAAAATATGCAAAAAATATTTCGTTAAGACTTCTCGTCGAGAAACTAAATCACAGATTTGGAAGCACAAATGATGGAAATACAGTTCAACGATTCTTAGAAAACGCAAACGAAGCATATACGAAGATTTGATTAAACGTTTCTATGTCATAAGTAATTTCTTGTAGCCATGTCATTTATTTGATAAACTTCGAAAAATTTTCCTTACAAATAGCTCGTAGATTTGAGCTGCATCCCTGGTTCTATATGCTTACTTCAGTACACAATCTACTTATTAATGACAAAGAAATAACATTATCTTCATTACTGCCAATTTGTCAAATGCCATAAGATACTCAAGAATTATGCAACAAACTGATCAAAAGGCATCGAGAAGATTCATCGCAAAGTGAGAAAAAAAGATATTTTTACGTCTTTTAATGTCATCAGATTCTTTCCTTTCCAGTTTGGGTTAATTATCGTAGAAGAAATTAAAATCATTGATCCTAAGAGTCACAGGATCTTCCAATACCGCCAACAAGTTCTGCTAACTATTTCGACACCTTGACCTCTGAATAATCTTTTTATTATACTACAGTTGATTCTAAAGGTGAATTTCTAGAATATATTTTCGTTTTTATTTTAATAATATAAAAATTAAATAGTCTAATGTTTTACTTTCCATTAACGTACTTAAATTTCGTTTAAATATGTCTTGGTTTTTTGAAAATTCCTTTTTAAGTTTACCTCGAAATTTTAAATTTTATTTAAATCTTATTGTTTTTACTTTTAATCTGTAATTTCATTTATTTATTTATTTTTAAAGTTTAACTTTTAAATCCTGATTAGCATCCTGAAAAGTTTACGAAATTGCATATAAATTGAATAACTTTCGAGACATTTTAATTTTTATTCCGCCATATTGTATCTGCCATTTTTTTTCAATTTTAATTTTGTATTCTTATTTAGAATCCTCAAAAATACCTGTATACGAATTTTCGTACAATTTGAATAACATTTTCATACTTTGGCCAGCTTTTCGATATTTTGCCCCACTGTGCGATGTTTCCATTTCCACGTAAGTTTTTTTAAAGCTCATTTTATTCGTGACGGTCCCATAGGCTGTTGCGGAACATCAAACCAAGGGAACGGATTACAGGACCTGCCTTTTTACTTTTCATGAAAAATTTTGTTAAAAATGTAAAATGCTCGAAAGAGTTGATAGTCTTAGTATCGCTTGATAATTATAGTTCTAATCGAAATATTGATGTTTTGGATTATTGCACGGACAACGGAGTGATTTTGTTATCATTTCCTCCTCACACGAGTCACAGACTACAGCCCCTTGATGTGTCGGTATACGGGCAGTTCAAAAAATTCTACAATCAGGCTGTTTGCGGATGGTTGAAATTGCATCCTGGAAGCACTGTGTCGATCTACGACATACCAGGTATTCTGAAAATAGCCCTTCCTAGAGCTGCCACTCCAAAAAACATCCAAGCAGGATTTCGTTGTAGTGGAATTTGAAAATTTAATAGGAACATTTTTACAGATGAAGACTTCAGATGGTCCTCAGTAACTGATCGACCGTTATCTATCGGAGATGAGAGCGTTAAAGACCAGAATGACAATGGAAAAAATCAGTAAATATGTAACTGTTAATAAACTAAGCACTTCAGCAATAAATTTAATCAGTAATTGTGTAATTGCAGGACCGTCTTTAGAAGTAAGAAATCTCACTGAATTAGATGATTCCTGATAATAGCAAAGTGTCAGTGGTAAGTCTTACAGAAATAAGACCACTTCCTAAAGCAGGACCTGGAAAAGGCAAGTGATCTATTCGTAAATGTTTGAAATATGCCATTCTAACAAGCACACCTGTAAAAGAGAAGCTTCGCGCAGAACAAAAGGCAAAAGAACGCAGAAAACAAATTGAAGAAGAAAAACTAAAAAAGAAACTGTATAAAAAGGCCAAGCAGAGCATAAAAAAAATACACCTAGATTATTGAAAAAAAGGGAGAAGAAAGTATTGGATAGCTCTGAAGATGACGAAAATTGCTTATGTCTAGTTTGCTTGAAGAAATACAAATTTTCTAGACCCGGAGAAGACTGGGTGCAATGCATGACATGTAAAAGATGGGAGCATTCAAATATACCAAAAATGTACCTTATTATATTTGTATTAACTGCAAATCAGACGCTGAAACAAGCGATGACAATGAGTGATTAAAAATATAGGATATAGGCCTACACGTTGTAGTAGGCTTCCGAGTCAAAGATCAATATGGCCAAAGATTATTGTTGGCTTACTTTTTATTTATTTTCTGATTTAGACATTTTCTTTTTCTTTTTATTGCTAAATGTCTCTAAAAGTATTTTTATAAAATGATTAAGAGTTTACAAGTGTTAACAATTTAACTATTTTATTTTCATTTGATTTACAATATTATTAAAGTATGTAAGTGTTTTATTATGTTAAGAACATTATGAATGAATAAATTTCTCATTCTTGATTTAACATATCCCATTTAATCGCGTTTCTTACACAATCTTATATGTTACAATGTACTTGTATGTGCCCTTTATGTGTCACAATGTGCCCCAAGTAGAGGTCTGCATGGGCCGAAATTTCCAGGTCCGAGCCCGGCCCGAAAGTTAAAATCTTGGCCCGGGCCTGGCCCAGCCCGAACGAAAAAAATATTGGCCCGACCCGGCCCGGCCCGAAAGTTAAAATTTCGGCCCGAACCCGGCCCGACTACTAACTCTAACGGAAGAGTTCAGACCAAAAAAACTTATCTTAGTCTTTTTTTTTCTTTCATGTTTATAATAATCTCTATTTATGCAGAAGTGCCACAGGCTGCGATTTTTACGCTTTTAATGATCCTTTGTTTGTTATATGTAAATGTTTCAATTATCATTAGTATTATTAATACATTAAAAAAATTAAAAAATGGTATATGGTAAAAGTAAAATCTTCTAAGGCATTGGAAAGAAAAAAATACGTTTTCTTCTTAACAGATGTAAATGTTAAATTTTTTTTTTCGCGTATTATTGTATTAATGTTGCATGAATGAACAGTTTAAAAAAAATTGCTGTTTTCAATTTAAACAAAAATTCCGTCATAATCATGTTTTTTTTTTTTTTTTTTTTTTTTTTTTTTTTTTTATTCTATTTTAAGACGCCTAATAATCTACAATTCTTTAAAAAGGATAAATTCTAATGTTTAATTGTAGAATAATGACGACTTAAAAGTATATGTCTATTTTGCAAAAATTTTTGGATCAAGTCTATTTTGGACCAAGCCAAACTTTACTGATTTATGAACAGACTTTTCCACGTCGAGAAAAAGATTTTCATACGGGAAGATTCAACAGGAATTTTGGTCCGTGAAGACTAGGAAGAACGGAATTAGTCTCGGCTTCATACGGAAAAAATAAGTTAGGCTCGGCTCGGCCCGGCCCGATACTCCAGGAAAAAAAGGCCCGAGCCCGGCCCGGCCCGGCCCGAAGAGATTAGTGACTAGGCCCGTCCGGCCCGGCCCGAGTTTTCAGAAGCAAGACCCGGGCCCGGCCCGGCCCGAATGCCTTTACTGAAAAATCGGCCCGCGGGCCGGGCCGGGCTCGGGCTTCGGGCCGAGGCTCGGCCCGGGCAGACTACTAGCCCCAAGCATGTCACAACTTGCCCCGTACCGGTAGTTAGTAGTGACAAATTTCGAGGATACGCAGAAATCATTTTATGTTAAACTGTTGTGAAAAACGTTAATAATGTTAATAGTAGTTTTATAAATATGTTACGCAAGACTTACTCTAATGATATGATACACTAAATATTTCGCTTCATTTCAAATCTTACGGCTAATATAAAAAATGTCGAAAATGTCACTACTAGCCCCGGTCTCCCCTACATGATTAAAATATGACTGTAATAATGTTCTATCCCCATCATAAGATTTTGTAACGGAATTCTTTTGTGGTGCCCCGTAAATGAATATTAAATATTCTTTGTACGGCATATTCTACAAAATGTACATTTTAGTGCCCTTCATAAATGTATATCAATTTCATTATGTTTTGACGGGTGTAACATCATTAAAAAGTTCTTAAAACTACTTTATCCCATCCGCCGTAATGCAAAGAAATACATTTGACTATCCCTGAATTTTAACTATGTATCCGATTTTACTAAAATTTGAAATGACTCAAAACAAAATTCTGCTTAAAATTTCAAACGATTTGGTTGGATAGTTTTTGTGCTGATATATGCTGACAGACAGATGGATGGATCAGACGACGAATAAAGGTGCTACGTATTTATATAGTGACAAACGCACCTTAAAAACAGTTAAATCTAAAAGCGCATCTCAAAATTGAAAATACATTTCCAACAATTATTACTCAAAGACAATACAGTAACCGATTTCTTTTCGGTGTCCCTGTATATGGATTAAGATTACTATGAATGCCATGTTCTAACGTAATCGTAGTGAAACCCGGTGATTTATTTGAGTTTCAGTTCATTTACAATAGCGTAATGTCATTAAAATACTCTGCAACGATTTTTCGCCATAGACCATTTATGTAATAGAATACTTTTATGTGCCTCTGTAAATAAATTATTAAATCCACATACTTCATTTAGAATACTAAACATGTCTAAGGGATCTTAAATAAGGTTTATCAATTGCATGAAAATCCGAATATATTTACGAAAGTTAGAACGTGGAAAGACGGCAAGAAGGTCAGATGGACAGACAAACCGAATGCATAAACACTTTTGAACTTCGTTGGGAAGTTTTAAAAATGTATTAAAAAAAAAAAAAAAAACATATACCTAAGAGAGAAAAAAGTACAAATTTATCGTAAAAGTGCTACGATTTCCTTCTGCTACGCTACTAGTCAGTATACACTTGTTTATATATCGCCAAACATCTACTATAAAACGATTAAAAACAGTCGGTTAACCACTTTCCGTAGTTAATTACAATCTTAATCATTGCGGCTTAAGCCATCAAAATGCCATTAGAAGGACAAGTATGCAATTATATGAGGAAATCACAGGAATGGAATCTGTGAATAAGCAATTAAACACAGCAGACAGACAGTTCATATTCAGTCAAGGAAAACTCTTTGACTGCTTATTTGGTCTACAAGAAAAGTTTCACCGATTCTTCTGGAGGTTTTTTCTTAATTACTAAACTTCAGAATGCCACTCCTGTTTTACAAATAGAAAAGAAGACAGACTCTTTTAGTCTAAATAATTAAATCGCAGTCGAAACTGGTTAACCCTTTAAGGCAATTCTAAAAGAAAAAAAAAACTTTCTTTCATGTTTTTAGCTTATTTTTTAAATCTAAAAGAACAGAACATCTAAGCATGATTATCAAGTGAGATACATCAACTGTAGCCAACGTAATCTCCTACAGAAGAGTAGTTTGACTTTGAAGGATGAAATTTCAGATGTGTTATTAACCCATTCTCTGTCAGTGTTTTTGTCTTTCTTTGATAAAAATAATGTTATAGACTAAAAATCCAAATAATGCATACAAATTTTAAAATACTTGAATAATAATTAAATTTTCTATTTAAAAGTTCAAAAAACGATTGCAACTGGAGTAATTGTAAAAAAAATTTTTATCAGATATTTAAAAGCCTCTTATTTATTAGAAAATTCTATAATTTTCCTGGTTAAAATATTATTTTACAATTACCCTCCCCCTTTTTTAAAATTATTTATTGAAAGAAACTTTTATTTCTATTGGCAGTGCAATATATCTCATCGTAAATGCGCCAGATTGGATTTTCAAATCTTTTAGGCAATTTACCAGCTAGACATAATCTTTTCTATACTAATAAAATCCGTGCGCCTCTGTCTGTCTGTCTGCTTGAAGCCGATTACAGTTCGCAACGCGGGCGAGTTGGAAGTCGCGAGAGGAGTCTTTCGATTGGAAAAATTCCGGGGAAGTCATTTCGGGCATTTTCGAGACCGTGGGACCAAAATTAAAAAAGTTATGAATTAAAAGCCCCTTGGGAATCGGAACGAAAAGTGTGTCAATTCCCAAACGGAGCTCCGAAGCAGAACACTGCGCCACCTTGCGGTGAAGGTAATGAATTTTTCCCCTTTGGCTAAAAGAAGAAACAGCCGAAAACCTCCTTTTTCTACCGGCGCTAATTGCGTTTTTTTCCGCATCAATTTTTTTGACTTGCCGTAGAATATTTACCGTAGTTTTCGCTAAAATATTGAACTTAGAAATAAAACAGAACTATCGAAACATTTTTTTTTGCGCGTTTTTTCTTAAACCATCATGCAGACAGTTTTTAAAGTAGAAAAAAAACTGATTACATATTCAGAATCTGCGTAAAAATCTGCTTCTGATGAACTGAAAAATACGAAAAAAAGTCTTATGCGCGCTTAGCGCCCACCCTGCAAAACCAAATAATTTTAAAGGGACTATGGGCGCGAAGCGACCATAGCTCCGATCCACAATCTTTTTTTTTTCAAGTGAACGTGGCCCACCGTGCGAAATCACATATTTTTAATGGGACCATGGCTCTTTAATTTACTTTTTTTTGTGCCTGAGGATTCGAACACAAAGACTTGCTTATTAAATGAATTTTTTTGCTTATTATATACTGCTTAATACCGAGGTTCGTTTGGAAAAAGTGGCCCAGCTAGCGGGCGTATCTCGCTAGTATCTTATTAAATCGTGAAGTTTTGTTATAATAGTATGAACAAGCTGAGTCACCCGGCTTTGCCGGGGTCCGTAATAATATTCTAAATTTAGACTAAAATTGGCACTGCAAAATTTCATAAATGTACTGATTCTGTAACTGAACAAACCTCAAACCAGATCCACGCTACCTATGGCACCGTTTAACAGGCGTGTTTTTGAAAATAAAAGTAACAATCTCGAAACTTTTAGTTCCACATTTCACCACAAGGGGCAAACTCCGTAATAAAACTTTTTCTGAAAGCCCCGTTAAACAACCTTCCCGTAGATATATTAGTCAAGGAGGCGGCGGACTTCAGCAAAAATTTAAGGTAATTGATGAAATTAATATTCGAAAATAGTGGTAAGCACTCTTTTGAAATTTTCTATTTAATAAATAATATTTATTCCAGGGCTCTATCAAAAATCCGCATCTAAAACGGTACATTTTTAAATATTTGATCTCTCTCCCTCAAAAATATTATTGCCCCTCCTACCTCCCCTCTTGAATTTTGATGTCTCTTATTTTTTGAAAACTTTATTATGTGTTATAAATTATTTGAAAGCTTCAAAACGACCACTTCGGTAGTTTTCATTAGTCTAATAAATTCGGGTTTCAACAATGTATTTCTTTTTCTTCTTAAAAATGAAATTTTTTATAAAACAAAAATTGCGGATCAATTTTTATAAAATTTATATATTATTAAACAGCGTTTAAAGATACACCTAGAAGCACAAATTTAAAATTTCTAAATGGTGTATTTTTAAAAAAAAATGGACGACGTTCCAAAGCATCCTAGTATAAAAATTATTTGAGGTTTTGGAGACTGGATTATGAGAGTTTAAATCATCCAATTAATCAAATAATAATTAATATCTAAAGTTTTAATTGAGTTACAGCGACGAAATTTGCATATCTAACATCAGCGAAAAATTCTACATGAATGCATAAAAATTAAAATTATAAATTTAATATTTTAAAATTTTTTATACTTGTTCAAAAATGCCCATTTATGAAAGGCGTCGATTTGTCTGGAATGAACACCTACGTCCAAGGCAGAAATTTCAAACTTTCTTTCTAAGAAATAATTTTTTTCCCATAAATCGATTTTTCGTGGATTTTTTGACTTCCTGAAACCGCAGCGGAATAATTTTTAGAATTTCTGAAAGGGAATTTGTTTCTGCTTCTAGCTTTGTAATTTTCGAATTTTCAGGCTTAAAAAATACAACCCTTATATATATATATATATATATATATATATATATATATATATATATATATATATATATATATATATATATATATATATAAGCTCAATACGTTTATCGTCACGGCAAAACAGGTATTTTGGAAAACAAACATAATGTCTAACTTCGGCAAAACATCTTAAAGCTATTGAGATTTGAAGCGTAGCGTTTTGATTGGGCATTCTTGCTTGGCTCCATATCTTGTCAGCTTGTGGTTTTGAGGAAATAACAAATACTTTTTTTAATTGTGCCGTCGATGAGTTTTTAATAAATTTCTCAACTAATTATAAGAATTTTAAAATTCTGATGCTCAGGACATGAGAAGAGACTTTTGACTAACTTCATAAAAAATTTGAGCCTCATGCGTGCCATAGTTTCCGCTAGCCATCCCTCACACTCATATATATAGACAAACAGATCAATTTATTCTTTTATTAGTGTAGATGGAAGCTTTTTCATAATCTATGCGTTCTGCATGATTTTGCATTCTTGTTTTATTTTTGATACACCAAACTTCCGATTAGGCAAATTCCATAAGTATGGCAACCCTGCGTTATCAAAGATCTTTCATAAGGTGCGTTTTCTGCTTATATTTATCTAGTGTTTGCAAACACATGTGATGAAAAGTCCTAAAATAAAACTAACCGCAATTTTATTTACAAACATTCGAGACAGGTAACTAACACTAAGAAATGGAAATGATTAAATTAACTTCTTTCTGCAGAGAAAGGCATCATTTTGCGGAGTACGTTTTGTTTCTTTCCGCATTTATTTTGAAATTACCGTTATCATTACGGCGACGAGCTATAAATATACTCTTGATTTTTCTCAGACGAAGATGTCGCAGAATCTCACAATCACACGGAATTACTTACATTAGTCTGTAATTACTTTTCCTACTTCAAATTCAAGAATGACTTAAAGAAGTAATCTTAGCTGGTTCTGCTGTTACATTTTGCGGAGATGTAATAGTTAAAAGTTATTTTTGCTTTTCTAGGGATAGAACTTGTAGGTGACTTGGTCAGACGGTGTTAATAAAATAAATATTTCATCAGTGATTATGTTTCGAAAGCAAGTGTGTTTTTGAAACATTTTAATTAATCTTTGATGAATGATAATTTTTGATGTAATTATACATATAGAAGTAGTTGATACTTTAAACTGTGTATGAATCATTCAAATTTTAGGAAATTTTGGATCTTTCCGGCTTTTAAAATAGAAAGACTTTTTGTGCGGATAAACTCCGAAATTTAATAAACTTCAAAGTATCTTAACTCGGTGGTTTTTGGTCTTAAAAAGAATGAAACCATTGAAATTGAATATTACTGTTTTACTTATATAAAGAAACTTTTTTATTTGTAAATTTTATAAGCAATCGTTGTATGATGAGAATATTTTTTTTTCCTTTTCTACGCTGTCGCGTGCAGAAATAACTTCAAAACGCTAGATTTGTCACCGTTTTCCAAACGATCTTTTGCTTTAACTGAAAAATGGGAAAAGTTTTCGATTACCCATACACCATATAATGAAATAAATTTCATATCTATGCATACAATCCCTTGCAATACAAAGGCCACACCTAAAATGAGTAGTTGATTTGTATGTAGTTTGTAATTAAAACTACCTTCTATCATATTGAATTTGGACGAGATGGTAAAAAGTGCAACTGAATAAACAACCTCGTACCTCCCACCAGTGATGTAGTCGTAAAAGAACCAGAGGGTATATGTGATCGGCAAAGAGTATACACCAGAGATTATACGCAATAGCTACGGAGGATATACGGAGTTATTCGGCGAAGAATAATGGCGTATATCACAGTATAATCTGTATTACATTCCTGCCTCCGATCTAGAAATTGACACAGTAAAATTCGAACTATAGCCAATATCCCGAAACCTAACTCTGGAAACGCGTAAGACAAAAAAAGGTTAATCTAAAAATAAATAAATAAATGAATGAATAAATAATATATATATATATAAAGGACATTATACACCATCAATAAACCATACAAATAACATACAATTACGATAAAAAAATACAGCATTAAAAAATTAATTATATAGTATTAAAAAATAAAAAAAATATGTGCAAAGTATGTGCAGAATATATACAAAAATAAAATAAATGTACATGGAATTTCCACGAAAGGAAACTTTATCAAGTTTCTAGGGAACAAGAACTAGGGAAATGATCTCGGGTAAGTGTTTTCCCGGAAGATGTAGAGTCGTTTGTGGCTCCGTCAGGCAAGCTTAATGGATATAAATATTTTGAAGATCAAGATTTGGAATTGTGAGGATATTATCAAACAACTTAATAGCTCGGTTTTTAATGGTGGTACGGTTGGAAGGGTATTAAAAACACTATGAATAGTAGTGTAGTATACCTCCGATGACACCAGGGGGAGTAACATTATTTTTAAGAGTCTTGTTTTAGAGAGCTAGGATACTTTGAAGATCAGTTTTTGTCGTTGATCACCGGATTTCCGAGACCAGAGAAAAAACTTTCTATCATCAGCGGCGTAAGAGATAATTGAGAAACCTCTATTTTGAATCTTTGATGATGGGATCGGAAATTGTTTTTGTTAATCCTTTAGGGCAGGGCTGTCCAACCTTTCAGTAAGCAGGGGCGTACCTCAGCTCTTGGTACTCAATGAAGGGCGCCTTTTTTCAAATGACTAAAACAAGCGGCACTAGCATTGCATAATATTGGCATACATGCACATCTTAACAATGTGGGAATGAATCTTACGGTAGTAGACAAAAGGCCCCTACGGTACTGAAGTTGCATGTATTAAATTTCAAATTATATATTTTCTACGTATGGTCTATCTCAAAAAGGTTTGCTGGATAAGGTACCAAAAACTTTAAACATGCCTTCAATAAAAAATATAACAAAAAAAATAAAAAATAAAAAAAAATAAAAAATAAATAAATAAATATGGAGATCAAAGATATTAGTACTAGGTTCCTTTAAGGATGCTAAAATACATTTTGACTTATTTTGAAAGCGTGAATTCAATTTTACAAAAAGTACGAAAAGAAAAACAAGCCTAATAGTGACCAATTCATATAGCTGGGTCTAGAGAATTCTCTAGAGAATGGGAGTCTAGAGAATGGGTCTAGGGTCTGGAAGTGCTTTCGCAGACGGGAATCCTTTTGCATTGTTTTATTATTTTTTCTAAGCAAATTGAAAAGAAAAAGCCTAAAATTTCAAAAATCAAGAAGGAAAAATTAAGCTTCTTTATTCCCCGTATAAAACAGCCAAGCCAGTGTGACAACAGCAAGTTTAAAAACTGAAATTTTATACATATGAACACGTGTCTTCAAAGATCAGGGCGGGGAGGAATTGAATAGGGTTTATTTTTCTGTTTTTTCTTAAATATTAAAAACATATATTTCAAATTATTACCAAAATTAACCCGTCTTTTACACTTTACAAACAATTACTAGAAATTGTAAAAATATGCATTATTAAATTTTCAAAGTATGTTTCTGGTTTTTAATGTTTTCGCAGGTTTTGGAAACATCTCTCATACAAATGAGAATGATTTTAAAGAAAATGCTTATAAGGTGTATATATATATATATATATATATATATATATATATATATAATTGAATTTAATTTCTAAAAAAAAATAAAATAAAATAACAGGAAACCTTCAAAAGGGCGCCAAAAAAAACCTTCAAAGGGCACCATGGCGCCCACGGGCGCCGCGTTGGACAGCCCTGCTTTAGGGTCTGGTGTATTATTAATAGTACATGTCTTTTCGAGAGGGTAAAAATCGAGTATTTTCATCGAGTATTATTTTGTCTTAACAATTATTCAGTTACTTTCAACATATAGAAATGATAGTATATGGTCATACCTTCCTTATTTTGACATCATTTGTGTTTTGACATTTAAGAACAGCCATAATAATAAAATTTTAATTAATTTTCTTTGCACCTTTGGCAATTCCTTTATTTTATACATATATTTCAGTCTTTAAATTTAATATATAGATTACTTTTCTGAACGTATCATGTGTGATGATAAGCAAAAAGTACAGGGTGTTCAGCAAATAACACCCTGATTTCAAAATTAAATTCCTCAAAAACAAAGATCAATATAATTATGCAGTAAACGGTTTGTTTATCAGGTAAGCTGTAAAAATCTTATACTAAAGTTTCGAACGGTAAATATTTTGAAAAGATTGCGTTCTTATTGCAAAGAATACTTTGATTTGACATTTTTCTTGCTTTAGATTGCTGCCAGAGAATGTGTTTTTCGGCTTAAAGTGCCATATTTCATAGTTTTTTTAAATTAAATTTTTGAAATTTCGAAATTCTAAAAATTTACTTCGAAAAATCTTTAAAATATTGCACTTTAAGCTGAAAAATTATTTCTCTGCAGGCAATGTAAAACAAGAAAAATTTCAAATCAAAGCATTCTATGCAATCAGAACACAATTTTTTCAAAATATTCACTGTTCGAAATTTCGGTATAAGATTTTTACAGCTTACCTAAAAAAAACCGTTTACCACATATTACTATCGATCTTTGTTTTTGAGGAATTTAATTTTGAAATCAGGGTGTTATTTGCTGGACACCCTGTATTAGAAAGTTGTAATGCCTGTCAAATCATATTGTAATGTGGTGTTTCCCAAACGTCTTCAAAAACTCTTCCTTAACTTACTATCATATAAATATGAATTAAAAAGTACACAAAATAAGTACATTCGTTAGAATTCAGACAATGAGATAATCTTTAAACTTCAGTAAGTCTATTATCTGAATAGCTAGAATTAACATTATTAAAGCAAAAGTGATTTTGTTCTCAACATGGAAAAAAAAAATCGGACCCGAAAGGATTAAAATGGAAGGTATTCCCTCCAGTCAGAACGTACATTTTGTCGTTATGCAGTGCGTGTCAAACTTTGTCAATACCTTGTTTTGACCTTTTTAATGCACTTGCAATTTCAGAAACAGAATTACATTTTGCTCTCATACTTCAAATTTTTATCATCTCCTTCCTCCTCTGAAAATTCTTTCGACTTGGGCATTTTGTACTAACTCAAAAGCAACAGCGGACTACTTCTTATACACCCAGAAATTGTTTGCGTGCGTAACCGTTTACGTCAGACTGTTAAAATTTGCATTAAAACGATTTTGTGCTTAAACTTTTGACACGGTCATTTTTCTTTTATTCTTAAACTCCATGGTTTGAAATAAAATTTAAAAGTTAGTTTAAATAAATATGGTGTAAAAATAGATATAATTAACATATACAAGCATATATTGAAATTAAAGGTAATATTTAAAGATTTATTTTAAAATTGCTATTGTGCTTAAACTTTTGACACGCACTGTAAACAACTTGAGTTTTCAGAGGTTTTATTGTGATAGTTTGCAAGACTCCTATAAAATGGGTCTCTTAAATTTAACATTTCCATTATAAAAAATATATATATCAATAATAAATTTTGTTAATTTTAACGACCAAATATGATTGTAATTGCTTGAAAGATGGGCCTTTTTTGTCTATGCTGCTTAAAAAAGAGATTTTTACTGTTGTATTAACACATTAACCCACATTTTACCTTAATAATAAGTAATGAATAATTATCTCAAAACAAGGCCTTATTATGGCCTAGGCACTCTAGACACGTCCATAGAGCAGCAGATTTTAAGAGAGCCTATAAAAATTCTATAGTTTTAATCTTAAAATTTACAAATTTCATATATGTAAGGGATTAGAACCAAATTAGTTTAAGGCTATTTCGCATAAAATTATTTGTTACCTGTTTCTCGCACACAATCACTAGAAAATGAAGAACAAAATCTTATTAACCTAAACATGTACTAACTTACAAGTTCTTTTTCCGGTATTTACTAAGTCTAAGGAAAAATTTTCATGCAATAATATATTTACAAGATTTTGTGTGATAATATATGATAAAAACATATCTAACGGAGAAAATTAAAGATCTTCGAAGCCTTTCTTGTTAGAGTTGAAAATATGCTGCTCTGTATATAATTATTAAAAGAACTTTTATTGAATATGAGAGTGAGCAATTTTTTATTAAGAAGTGAAGTAAAATTTTCTGTAGATTCAAATACCAGAAAATGCTTCGATCTTTCAAGTGTATGAGAAAACTTTTACATTTGTTAACCCTTTCCGGCACACTGTGCCCGGTCTGGAATACCTAAATTTTATTACATACTTGCAAACGGCACCAATAATATTTTAATAAAATTTTGCTTTTACAATAAAAGTTTAAATTAAGGATTTCAAAATATCTAAAAAATTCGTTTGTGAATTCCGGTGTCAGACGATAATGTCTCATTTTACTAACAGATTTTGCCCGTGAAGGAAAGGGTTAAATGAAAAGAGAAAGAACATAAAGAATCTGAGCTTTTAAGCTTAAAGTTAGTGGTTGAATGGAAGAAGACACATTCTTCTACCGGGGCTCAAAAATCTTTTTATTTATCAAAAGTTAGTATTTAAAAGGAAATTAAATTGGCATAAAGATAAAAGCACATAATGAGTAATGTATTGTAATAATAATATAATATTGTAATAATATATTGTAAAAATAAAGGAGGAAGCCAAAAAATAAATACTGTAAGCGATAAAAGTTGAATTTTTGCTTTCAACATTTAGCATAAAAAATGATGAAGCAAGTCTTTTGAATTCTATAAGTATTTGTATATAATCGTAAACCACAGATAACCTGACCTTTAAAAGACATTGGCTTAAAACAACAACATAAAATCAGGTCTTAATGCATCTCAGTCTCAAAGAGTTCTTATGTCTTGAATCTATGCTACTTTCATCTATGTAGTTTTTTAAGTTGTTTTTATTATTCCTCTTTAAAAATGGCGTGCACTGCTTTTATATGCATTTCACATTAAAGGTTAAAAGACCGTTTTGCAATCAAAGATTATTTGAACAGTTTAACAGTTATCGAAAGCTATCCTTTCTATGATAAATATACGTCACATGATGAAATGTTAAAGAATGGCTCTCGTTTAAAAAATGCAGCAGAGAAAGATAAAAACAAAGCACAAATTCAATAATAAAAATCGTCCTTAACATAAACAGAATTTTTAATAAATAGACTTAGAATAATACTTTTTCCGGTTGTTGCACGTTTTTTAATTTATACTAGATTTTTATTTAGAAAGTTGTAAAAATGTTGACGAATTTCCATATCAAGTTTGACTTTTTTTCCAAAAAAGTTTTTACAATGAGTGTTGCAATCTTTTTTAATGCGTTCCAACATACTTGAAAAGTATTCCTGAATTCGTATCGTTTGGACGTTTATTTGTCTGATCATCTATCCTGCTGAATAAATAAACTCGTGTATGTACTCAGATTGCTATGTAATATATATGTATATATATTTTAAGATTGCTATTGCATATTTGGTATTGAAAATGAAGTGTATATCATGTGTAGTTTGTTTACATGAGTACTCAAAAAAATTTTGATACGTTATAGAATTCTGGAAGAGCATATGCCATTGTATCAGAACATATTTAGTTGGCCATCTAGCATTGTAGAAAATAATTCAATTATAAATAATGATTACGCAACAAAATTATATAAAAACATAAAAATATTGCCGTATAAATGTTATCTTTATTGATTTTAATTAAAAATACGTTTAATTAGTCTGTTTTGTTCAAATAACTTCCCCTAACCTTGCTAAAACAGCATAAATCCGTATCAGCATTTCAGCTATTATTTTTATTATTCATTAATTATAAAAAAAATTTCGTTGTTTACAGTTACTGAAGTTTAAACTCTATAATCAGCCCAAAAAAATCCATAAAAATTCGTTTATTTGTGAATATTTCATTTAAAAAAAACTTATTTAAAGTTTTTATTTTCTGACTTATGTGGTTTTGAAATGACCGATTCAATGGCAGTGTAGCTAATTTGACTGTTTTATTTTAAATTCTTTATTTACCTCTATTTACGATTAGTATTGTTCGCCTTAATTGTTATTATCATGAAGGTTAAAATATCTTTTACAGATTAATAGGGATAGTTTTTTCTTACATTAAAAGGATGGACAGATTATAATGGTACTCGTTATCACAAATTCAGTTAATGTAATCCAATTAAATGTGCATCTAATTAAGTATGATTTTAACGACTGGGCTATGCTTCAAAGATTTATTTTTTTTTATGTTTTTGTTTAAAAAAAATTGTCAAGAAGGTAATTTATTTCAGTTGTTTTATTTTTAGTCATAACATATATTCATAGACAATAAAGACATATTTAATCATTAATATTCAGTGATTATCCCAGCCTGTTCTAATAAAAGAAACAATGTGTTAAAGTTGAATATTTTTAAAATTTCAGCTAAATATACATAATCGATACAATTTTCAAATGTAATAATTGAAATGAAAGCTTTAAAGGCCATTTAGACGATTCGATGTGCAAATAAACCCAATGCCTGCAACATTATACAAATGCCATTTAATACACGACTTTTGTCCATTGCGTTTTGCTAACCTGATTCGAATAAATTTTTTAGAATTAAATCTCGTTTTATACAGTATTTAATTAATGCTCTTCCGCTGTATATTCTTCTTCCCGGACTGTCTTTCAAATAGTCAAACGAATTAAATCTCTTAATTCTGAGTCTTTGATAGCTAAATGCTAGTTTTGTTGAATTTTATGAATGCAATAAAAGTAAACCGAAACTATAATAACAGGGGAATATTCTGAATTCATTTTTATCTCAACATTTCCTTGTCTTATTCAAATATACCGACATGCATCTATTACTAAAAATGCCATCAACAATATAATAAAACTTGTAGATGAACAATGCAACAGTTGTTATAATATTTTATTTTCATCACATCAGAAAGACATGCACGTCTAATGTGTCCGTTATTATTGACCATCTATGAAGAACAAAATAGAAGAAACATTTGCCTTACTTTTATTTTTATTTTGATTTATCGCTACAGTGAAGATAGATGAGTGTTTATTCAAGAATGAATTAAAAAAGAACTTTTCGATATACATTTACTTCAGTGTTCAGAAGTGACGTATTTGACTTCCAGACGATTAAAGTTAAAGTAATAATAATAATAACAATGATAATAAAATTATGAAATAACACAACAACATCAAAATATATCCTACAGAAAATTTTGAATATGATTGAGTAGCATTAGATGTAATTTTGTATGTAAACCATGAGGAAGAAGTGCTTTAAATACAGGCAGAAAGAAAGTTTGTTTTTGAAATTGTCGTCTGCCATTTTCGAAAAGAAAAATTCATGCCTCTAAGGAAAACGATTTGTTGTTTTGATTAATTTTATGTAACACGTGTATTGGAATATTGATAGATAGGAAAATCAAAAACAATAAGCAAAAGGAAGACGAATTGATTCAGTTTCATTAATACGAATTTAAAGCAATTTGTTAGTCCAATTTGTTTTGAATATCCATAAATTAGAGCTGTGTATTCCCTTATTAATTTATGAGTTTAGTTTCCCCTTACATATTATGGTAATGTATTCACTAATGTGGGATAAAAATGCACACAAATACAAACACAAATAATAATAAGAATAATGATTTATTGACATTCGGACAAACAGAAAAGGATTAATAGTTTGCTTGTAGGATTAAACAAAAATAATAAAATGATTAAACTTTCAAAATATCTAAATTTCTCTCTTTAAGTAAGTATCATTTGCAAAATTAAGCTAATACAGAATCCAATTTCCAATTCAGATGTTGTCTCTTTTCATTTTTCTTTATCTGTTTCACAGAAGAGATGTAAAAAAATTGTATCATTTTTTCTAACAAAAAGTGTTTATGAATTCGGTTCGTCTACCTGCCCGTCTATTTGGCATCTTCTGTCCGTGCTCTAACTTTCATAAATATACTCGGATTACCATGAAATATTTTTATTTTAATTATATTTAGTATAGAATGTTTGGTATTGAAAATGAAGACAATTTACAGCTCGTCTACAGGGACGTACCAAACAATTCCCTTACCGTTTTATTTATGGAGTGAAATGACTTTTGGTGCATTTTAATGAAACTACAATATTAAGAAAAAAAGAAGAATGGAATTCACATGCATCAGCAAGGTGGACTCTGTGCTTTCTCAGGATTATAGAATAAGTTGCAGTTATAATTTGTTTATAAACATGTAAGTTAGGATCACACTATATTTATAACATTATTCTTGTAAGAATTATGAGGTTTCCAAAAAATTGTTTTTTGTTAAGTAAAAAAAAATATCTTTGTAAATGTTTAACAAATATGAAAAAAAAAAGAAAAAAGAAAAAAACACACTATTGATTGATTAAATTAGTTTTATTAAAAAAGCTACCTAAAAATCAAATTTTTATTAAACAAGTTGTTTTGGATATTTTCAGACATTAACTAAGATAATTATTGAGGAGGAGCAAATTTATAATTTATAATTTGAGACATAAAGGGTTAAACTACCAATGATCTTTCAGTTGAGTTACCTGGAACGAAAATTGGCTCAAAAGACACATTTTATACAGATAATCTTTTATCAATAAGCATGTAAGTAGCTGCATAGAATAAACCGCGAACCTTCATTAAACGATGTAAACGTAGATCCACTTTATTACTTTAACTCAATCATATTGGCTGGTAAAAATATCATGCAAGGTGAAAATTTTCGAAATTAATGAAAAAAATGTCCTGCACGAAGATCTAACCTAAAATTATGGCTTAAATTTCCAACTCTCTTCATAATGAGCTAGCTGGAAGGTAACCGATGACATATTTTGCTCCCATAACCGCTTCGTTATCTAATTGAAATGTATCCGTTTTTACAACAGTTTATAAGTGCAATAAGTTGAATTTGTCATGAAAATCAAACATTAATTTTGCTACGTTTTTAATTCGATCGTAAGATCATTAGTAGTGTTAAATGAGGGCGTCTATGAAGCTTCTTTCTTTGAAATGTCTGAAGCCTGATACGAAGGTACTACCAGCACTGCACTAACCCTTGTTGCGGTGACCCTGCATTTTTATTATAAGAAAATTTTCTACAAACAATCAAACGCAAAAAGAAATCGTGCTAATCATCGTTTACCTTAATTTGTTTTCACTGGGGAAAGGTTAATTAGGACATTAGAATTCCAGTTCCTTATGAAATTCAGAAGTGTTATGATCTACGAACTTTAAATAGGCGGAAGAATTTTTAATGGCACCCTACTTTTGAAGAAACACTCATTTAATTGAAACTATATATTTTTCTATTTTTTTATTAAATCTGTATTATATGGATTATCTTCCAGTAGGCCTTTCGGTACTTTTCTGTTATATCAGCACTAAGCATAAATGTATGCTAATGTGCTAGCTTTTTTAACCCTGTATGTGCAATGAATTTTTAATGCAAACCGTGCCAAACATTGAGACTCGCTGTTTATTAAACATAAGTCATTATTTTTATTTAATCGCAATCACGCAAAACATCTTAACATCTTTAACACCAAACTGACCCGATCCTCCACTACACATATAAGTTATATAGAGTAAAATCTCGTTACGATGAATGTCACTTCAACGAATTATCCAATTTAACGAATATTATTTGGATTGTTAAAGAAAATTCTACACTAAAAAAAATGTGTAAATTTACACACAAAAATGTGTAAATCGATGATACAAAAACGACATGTCTATATGTGTAAATTTGTGTGTAAATTGCGCCAAATGTGTAAATTTCAGAATACACATTTTAATGTATAATTTGATGATAAGTCCAAATGTGTAAAAGTTATCAGATAACTCTTGAAATACACACTTTAATGTGTGAATTGCACTGAAATACACATATTTCTGAGCACTATTTTTACACATACATATGTGTAATACTCTTTTTTTACATATATTTTTGTGCAATAGGAAAATACCTATAATGTTGTGTAATATGCAAAATACACATGTTTTTGTGTTATGTACAGAATGCACAGATTTTTGTGTAATATTCTGTTTTTACACATATGTCTACGTAAAATGGAAAATATACATTTTTGTGTAATATTTAAAATATATAGGTTTTTGTGTACATAGATATTTACCTTATTCTTTGATGTGTAAACTGCGAAAAAAGGTTTTCAAAATCGCAAAATAAAATTACATGAAAAACAAATTCGTATTTGCTTCACGTGTTTCTAAGTACGCGTTCGTAATTATGTACATTGGTAGCACCTATAGTTGTTATTCAATCCGTCCGTCTGTCTACCTGTCCGTTCACATATAAGAACGCAAAAACTACACAACCGAATCGTTTGAAATTTAAAATACATAACCGTTGCATAATTTTATCGAGTCATTTAAATTTTTATGAAAATGAGATGCATAATTCAATTATAGAGACAGTCAAAAGTGTTCCCTTGCATTATGACCAATGGGAAAAAATAGTTTCAAGTGCATCTTAATAATGTTACACACTTTTGAACATAATACAATTGATATGCGTCTAGGAAGTACATACTACAATATAAATTTTGTATAATCTGTAGTGCAAAGAATAGTTTTTATTAATTTACAAGGCTATACTAAAAAATCCCATTACATTATAATAAAGAAGGAAATATTGTTTGGGACGCGTTTTAATTAAAAATATTTCACATTTTATGAAATTGATGCTTATGTTGCTGAGATTCGTTAAAGATTACTTATTTTATAATAGAAAGCAGATATATAGTGTTTACAAAGAGAAAGAAAAAATTTCGGATACTTAAACAGTATCCGAAGTACTGTCTACTATTACACCAAGATCTGAATTTTTTTAACTTCTTTATAGTACGAAATGCACCTGATTTGCCTTGTTTAACGCGCATTTTCAACTTGTTTCTTTCTAACAGATTTGTAATCTTAAAACAAGAATTATTTACGCTCAATCAAGAAACAGGGTCGTCTCAAATTGTAATCTATTATCTTTCTGTTATTATAATCTATTTTCTTTATTTTTATTAATCTGTTTTCTTTTTGAAATTATAATATATTATCTCCTTCTGTTTGCATATATACAACGTGATGACAGAAAGGATTAATTCATTTTACATAAGGGTTTGCAAGCAGTAAAAGAAAACTTAAAAACAATTTTTTGATTATTAAAAAAATAACTTTAATAATAGAATGTAGATATTACATTCTTATTTATGAAATTATACATTTAAATCAATAATAACTCTTGATACATGATTTTTAAAAACGGTCATTAATTGTTTATATCTTACAGCAACTGAATGCTGTACTCTATTTTGCCTATAATGTGAAATTTTTTATGTTCTTTTTTTTTTTTTTTTTTTTTTTTTTTTTCAAAAATGTAATTTTTGGCTGGATTCTGTTGCCAAAGCCACTATAACACTGATACTATCATAAATAGTACAAGGGATTAGAATTATTACTATGCAATTTTTAGAATAAAATGGGGTGAAAAAATTATTTTTATCAGTGTATTAAAAATACAGGTTATTTTTTATAAGAAACAATAAAAAAAGAATAAGGAATGTGAATCCGGTAATGGAACCTCACAAAAGTAATAGATTTTATAACAATAATTAGAGCCAGAATTTAATGAAGACATGCTAATAAAACAAAATATTTGCTTCAAATAAATTTAACAAATTAGCATAGCAATAATTAATGAAATATTTTGAGAATTGTTCACTGTTTAAATAAATCATTGTAACTATCACAATATCAAAATTTTAATTATTTTAGATACATTGTTTAAAATTCTAAATGTCAGGGAATTACAGTTATCAAATTATTTATACATTGGAAGGTTTAGATGGATAAAAGAAAATATGAAAAAAAAGTTATTTTAGCACAAATTCGTTTACTTCCCTCTATTTTTAACAATTAACAAGTTGAGCGCCACTCAGTCTCCGGCGACAGATGTGGCACAATAGATGCAGTTAATTTTTCAGAATACAATTGATTTTTAACAATTTCTGTAACTTAATTGTTTTTATTTAAATGGGAATTATTAGATTTAGTTGAGCGCCCCCCGCCCTCAGTAACAGTAACACACGCTTCTTAAATTCTTAAAAATAAATGAAATTTTGCAAATAGTCATAAGTACATAAAATTCAAAATTTTCTTTCTAACGAAACATAAACACATGCAAATTTTGCAAGGAAAGAAAAATGACAGCATTAGTTTTTTAAATGAAGACAACTCTTAGCACATTCATTCAAATTTTCCTGAAAATCGATGGAACTTTAAAATATTATTTTCTGTGTCTTGATTAGGAGCATAATAAATAATTTAGACTTTAAATCATGTAGAGAGGAGTTAATGAAATATATATACATAAATTAAATTGTCAATTATTTTTTATTAACCAAAAATATTGAAGCTTGTCCATTACCTTCACATCTAGCCTATATATACCTCATATGCATGTTGTACATATCATATATTTAATATTCATACATTTTATAATGCGATTATGATTCATATATGAGTTAAATCTCTGTTTAAAGTAGAAACTATTGGGATGTGATAATACATGTATAGTAATTATGTTAACTATTGGTTAAATTACTTTTAAAACCCAAAACTTTTAAAATTTAAAGAAACGTAATTTTAACCGCATAGTTTTAAAAAGGAAAAAAAATCTGATTTAAATACCATTTAAATGAATAAATCATTGGCATGCGGCCTTTTATTTCAACAAAATAAAAATTAAATTTAGTAAAGTTTATTGAATTGATAAAAGTTAAATGAATGTTAGTCATTGCTTTTATAAAATGTTTATGTGAAATCAACTAAAACTAAAACTATTAACTAAAAGAGAAAGCTGAGAAAATACTTTTTCCTTACCTATTTCTTATGACCTTCCTCTGTGTTAAATTGGGATAATCCAAATAGAAATACGTAGATTCTTTCGTAGAATTATGTCCGAATACAGTACAGTGACATTAATGAGCTCTTTTTTAACTACATTACTGACACTGTACCTTTTTCGGACTGTCATGTAAAATATCCTTTGGCCGCATTCTTGTAACATTTTCTTAAAAGTTTTAAAATTCATGCGAACTATATACGTTTATGAAAGAACAATATATATGAGTAAAACACGTTCTTTATTCCAAAGACCAACTGTTTTGATCGTCTGCAAGTGAATTTATTGCCGCGCAACGCAGATGTGAAACGCAGATGTTTTCCGTTTATTTATACAATGCTAGAGTTCGAAGTTAAACACACGTTATTTTCCTAAAAGTGGCTCTAATTAAAATTTTCGGTTTACAAATTTTTTTTGTGCATTTCACTTTTGTTTTTATTCAATTTCAAAAAGTTTCCTGTTAAAATGAATTGTAGAGTTTCTTTTTTATAAATTATTATATTGTATTAGTCATAATTTGGGTTATGAATTAAAATATTGCCTTAATACATGTATCAATTACAGAGCAATCCAACTATTAACGTAAGTTAGAATACGGACAAACAAACCGTATTCTTAAGCATTTTCAACAATGTTGTAAAGTATTAAAACGACTAATAGTTTGAAATTTGACTTTTAGAATTTTATACCCAAAAGACGATAGCAAATTTTAATTCTTTTGTACAGCCCTGTATTTTGTCTACTATTTTTGCATAAGGTTATGCCACTATTTAGCTATGATTTAATTAAAACAAAAACACGTTTAAATCTAGTGAACTTACATTTCCAGAGGTTATCTTACATAGGCAGCCATGTATCAAATTCTTTCGGTGGTCCTGTATATCATTTTTCTCCATATATATCTTAGCTTATTAAATGCAATTCTGTGTAAAAATGAAAAATTTATTTTAAAACCACCTTTAAGCTACTTCCGTTCATGTACTGTAATCTGTGCACTTTCTGCTGTGTTACCCTGTACATGATCTACAGCATTTGTACACAGAACGCAATATGCAAAAATCAATTTAAAAACTCATATCTCAATTAACAAGAAAGAAAAATTATGCGTTAAGGATAGATTACGAAACACTTTCCAACACTTCCTGAAATCTTTAACAAAACTTCATTATTTAGGAAAAAAACGTATTAATGTCCATAGCCAAATATGTATTTCAATACTTTTGAACAGCCCTGTATTTAATCTGTCTGTTGATATATATACTATATAATAAGAAAATTTAGTTAAGCAAGAAAACGCTAAACTTTCGTTAAATTTATTTATTAGTAATTCATACTAATGGATAAAAACGTACTTGAATACTTTCGATCAGCTCTGTAGTTTACCTAGTACCTGTATTACAGGTAAACTGGTACTAGGTACCTGTATTACCTAAAATCTATTTTAAACTAAAACACTCTGAAAACTTCTTAAATAACATTTCCAGAAGTTATCATCGAATTGTGACCACGTATCCAGTACTTTACATGATCCTGTATATCATTTTATCTATATTCTACAAACATTTCTGAGTAAGCGGTTCAACATAAAAATGTATAACTTATTTAAAAACCACCTTTTAATAAATTACGCTCGTATTCAGTAACCTTGACGAGTTCTTTTGTGTAACATTGTATATAAACTATAGAATTTATACACACTATGTTATATGCATATATTTAGTGAAACTTAAAAACGCATATCATAATTAAAAATGCATATCATCCATCCATCAACCATCATCGATAATACACAGTACTTCAAATAGAATATACTATTTGAAATCTTTTGTATCTCCCTGTAAATGCTATGCACTTCATATTATGACTCAGCGTATCAGCATATCAATTTTATTGTATACGAAGTCGTTTAACATTATTAAAATATCTCGCAAATAATCCCCCGCCCTTTTGTTCTTGCATAATGGAATTCTTTCGTGTGGCCCTGTAAATGAATAATAACTATCATTTATACTACATTTTTAAATACATATTTTAACGTACTTTGCAAATGCATATAAATTTAAATATGTTTGGCAGGGTGTTACACCTTTAAAACTCATTCGAAACTATTTTTTCCCATAGGCCGTAATGTAATGGTAAATTTTGACTATCCCTGTAAATAAATTAATCATGATAGAAACTTCATTTTCAGTAGGGTTTGTGCTAACGTGAACATCAATAACATCTAAAATTTTCATGGAAATTTGAGTATATTTAGGAGAGTTAGAGCGCGGACAGATGGACAGACAAAACGAATGCACAAACACTTTTCAATTTTGTCGGAAAGTCTTCTAATACATTTAAAAACTGTCTTTTAAAATTTACATATTTATAATTATGTAAAACACTCCAATTCGCGTAAATACACGTAATCTTTAACATTTACACACTTCTGTGTGTCTATTAACTGATAAAAACTTACGTACTCATTCTAATAAACAAAATACACATAAAAACAGGCAATTTTTTGTACGAAATGTGTAAATTTTAAAACAAGTGGGTGATTTCAGAAATTTACACACTTCTCTGAGTAAACATTATTATGCTTAAATTAGAATAACACTCCAGTTCGTGTAAATTCAGGCATTTTTCGGAATTTACACACTTGTCTGAGTTTATCAAGTGATAACAAATTACACACTTACTTTCAGACGCTAAATACACACAAAAACAGGTAAATTTCCGAAAAAAATGTGTAATTTTTATTACAGGTGTGTAATTTTACAAAATTACACATATATGTGTGTAAAATTAGCCAATTTACACATTTATTTTTTACAGTGTATTATACTACTTCATTATAAAAATATTCACTTTAATGAAGTTTTCAGTGTATCGAAATTTATCAATGCTCCCCAGTTATTCGTTGCAATAAAATTTTACTGTATTTAACTTTTCTATTAGATAATAATTTTTATCAATAGTCCCGTTTCATTAGCAATAAATTGTCACCAATGAAAATATTGCTGACATGCATGTTCGTGTAGCATTGCACCCCGGAAAACTTTGCTGGCATATTTGTGTACCATGGAGTTAAACATGTTATTTTTCCACTTTTAGAATCGAAAATATTTTCTATTTAACTGTAACTTTCACTTTGATGCTGTGATGGATTTTGCAGTTTGACAGTTATCTGCTAATGACGAGGGTACAATAAAAATATTCGGGATTAAGGAATTAAACATAAAGAATTTTAGGTTTTATTAAGAAAATTATCAAAGGAAATTATAGATGATTTCGGAATTTTAACCTCAAGGTAGATACAGCTTGTTATCACCCTGAGCAAGCATAGAAATGCAGAAGAAAATGCTGTTTGAAGCATCGCAGTTGCTTTTTCTTAATGTTTTCAATGCCTGTTGTTTCTACTTTAAAAACAATAGGCTATTTCTTTAAATATTGCCCCCTAGACCCATACTTCCAATAGTAATGTTTCATTTTTTTTAAGAAGTACAAAATATGGTGACATAAGTTACAACTTCATGGATGATGGTCTGTTTGAAAAAATACGATTTTTATGTAGTCTTCGTAAGATAAAAATTTCAATTAGGAAAATTTTCCATATTCATTCTTGAATTAAACACAAAATATTGCATATGGATGTTTCAAAATTTAACAGAGATATGATAATTTAAATAATTCGTCATGTTTCAAGGGATTAGACACAAATTGAAATGTGTGTAACTCACGAAACAATGTTGCTCTAAGAAATCCGGAAAACATGTAAAAAATATATTTATTATGTTAGAATTTTGATTTTTTTTTCGTGATGGTTAACTATATAATTTACTAGTGAAACCATATCCTAAAATTTCTTATAAATTTTTTAAGATTTAAAATTATTATTATTTTTTAAAATGGGGTTGTTTAATATCGCTATAATTCGAAGTATTATTTGTTGGATTTCATTTTATTTTTCATTTAATTAAAGATAAAAATATGTATTTAAAAAATAATGTAGCTTAAAAAAATCACAATTTTCAAAACTACATATTTTTTCAAGTTTGCCAAAACGAAATTTATCTAAAATAATGAAAAAAGGCATGTTCGAAGTTTGCACCATTTTGCTTTAAAAAAATTTGTCTTATAATAATTTAAACAGCGAAATGGTGAAAAAAAATCATGCAGAAAAAAGCATTTATAGTTTTAAACAAATATTGGCTCCTAATAAAATGTTTAAGGGGACAAGGGACCTTTAAAATCATTTTTTTTTATATTTTTAAAATCGCACTCAAATATTATTGAAGGATACATTACATGTATGATAGCATATGTTTATCATAGAAAAATGTAATTTTTTTTTTTTTTTTTGAGAAAAATTTGGAAATTTTTTATAATATTTTAGATTTAACGAGAACTTTTCAAAATGCTCCATGCGCATTATTTTTTCCCTGAATGTTTTGAAATTTTCTACAGTTATTTATCATAATATATGTCATAAAACTGTGCATGGGTTTTAGAAAATAAAAATAATTGTAAAAGTTATAGGTAGTTAATTGTAAAAATACGTTTAAAAATAGTCAAAATTTCAGAAAAATTTAGAAAATATTTTTTCTTACCTTTATATTCAGATATATAAAATTCAATGCACAGTTTTATTTATATATGTAAATCAAACTAGCATAAATAATATTGGAGATTTTCACTGACATGGAATGCGCATGGAACATTTTGAAAAATTCTCGTTAAATCTAAAATATTACAATTTTTTTTTCAAAAAAAAAAATTTTTTTTACATTTTTTGTGATAAATATATATTATAATGCATATAATATACCCTTGAATAATATATAAAATGTAATTTTTAAAATATAAAAATGTGATTTTAAAGGTCCCTTGTGCCCTTAAATGCCTTTTTAAAAAGCTGCCCAGGTGAGTAAGTAACTCCTTCCTGTAGCTTAAACTTCCAATTCAGTTTAACTTTTCCTCGTCCACTTTCTATCTGCTCTATTTAAATGTCTGTTTGTTGATTTAAAACAAGGCTTTTTCTAAAATACCGATTTCGAGTATTTTCATAATTTAAGCCCTTACAACTTCAGATTTTACATCGTCTTGGCGAGGCGGTAAAAGCAGGTCTATAATCTGCTGAAACAGATCGTTTAAAGGTTGGCTTAATCTAGTTGGCCTAGCTCGGCCGGGGCTCAGGCTTATTTTTTCTTTTAAGAAACTCGGACTGGATTGAGTCTTCACTCTTTTCGGTCCAGAACCAAGCCTTACTGTTTTCTGAACGCTCCGCCGAGCTTGACTTAATGTATTTTTTATATTCCGAACTGGTACTGGCTTCCCTCTTCCTAGGTCTACACGGGATTAAATATTCAGTCTCGGCCTCGATCCTACCCTTACTAAAATCATTAATACTAAATGGTTTGAACCGTGCAAAATTCAGTAAAATTTGGCTCAGCCCAAAAATTTTTACAAAAATTATATATTTTTTTTAATTGCCTTTATTGTACAATTAAACTTGAACTTTATTTGTTTAAGGATAGTAGATTTCTGGACAATAAAAATTAAATGCAGTTAAACATGTGAAAAAGAACCTGCCTAACATGGAATCTTGTTTTAAAGAGAAAAATATGTTGATCATGCAAAAATAATTTAACAATATCTCCAAAAAAAAAAAAAAAAAAAAAAAAAGAAAAGAAAAGAAAAAAAAAGTAATTTATCAAATTACAACGATTATTGGAAAATGATATTTTCAAAAACTAAAATTTTAAAGGTTTATAAATAAATTCCATATTTAAAATAATAATAATAATAAACATAATTTTTATGATGATCATAACAAGCCATATACGTACGTCATGCATTAAACATTAATATTCCTAGACCAATGAAAAAAAAAAATGTAGTTTTTAGATATGCAACTTTAACTGTTTAAAATGTGCATTTTAATTTGATGCAAATAATCAGGCTGACTTCTGAACGCCTCATATTACGTACGACATGGATTAAAAACATTAATATTCCTGGACCCATCATAAACAAATTTTAAATGAAATTTCAATTTTACAATTTTCGGACATGCAAATTTTTAAACTTCTAAACCTTGCGCATTTTTAATTTTTATGCGTAGAGAAAAAAATGCACTTTTAAATGAAATTTGTTTGAAATATTTATCACAATTTGATTTCAAATTATTATTATTTTTTAAAAGTTTTTATTACTGTTTACTTAAAGTTTTTGTCATTGTGGCAACAGAAGCATTCCATTTTTGGACATTAAACATGGACCAATCAGAAAACGAATAAAATAAAAAAAGAGAGAGGTATTCCATTTTTGGACATTAAACATGGGTCAATCAGAAAACGAATAAAATAAAATGAGTTACCTAATTCAACTAATAAAAAGATTCAGATTTACTTCACATTTCCCAGTTCTCTATCGAGGATGACAACTATTTTCCAAATAGTAAGAAAAAAAAAATACATTTACTTCCGCTAAGACCTTGTCTATTACGTATTTTTTCTTTTCTATGTGATTCCGTCTTAGATAATTTTACTGTATAGTATTTTTCAGTCTCCAATACATGGAATATTGGCTAACGATGATATGGACTAATAATTTAACAATAAGTGAAATATTTGCATGCAAGTGGAGATCCATGAAAAAAAATACATAAAAAAATATCACAACCTAGGGCACTTCTTTAAAAATGAAGATTATAAATAAAAAAAAGCTAACAAAATATTTTTGGTCAAAACTTTTCGTGTGAATCATTTTTTAACCATATCGATGTAAAAAAAAAAAAATAAAAAATAAAAAAAAATATGTTTTGTTAAAAATTCAGTCAGGCTGGCACTGGCTTGAACTGAGATTTTAACATTTCCAGACCAGTCCGATTTCTTTTTCTTTTTGGGCTATGCGTCGGCCTGGGCCTGGATATTTCCTCCATTGCAGACTTTTAATGGAGATCTCCAGCATATTTTGAAAGCAATTTTAACGTAAAATCTATAGGCTGCTATTTTATGTACAAATGAGAGGCACTATCTTAAATCGACTTTTAAAAACGTGCAATTTGTGGATGATCATTATCTTGCATTTAAAATGTGTCAATAACATGTCACTCAGAGGCACGGTAAAATGGTGTAAGCCATGAATTTTGGATTTTAATATCTCTATGAGATTTGTAGATATCGAGATGCATTTTTTTGTGTTTAATTCAGGAATGGATAAGGAATTCTTTCCCAGTAGGAAATTTTACCCTACCCGGGCAGTATATATATATATTTAATAGACCTTAACATGGAGTTGAACTTATGTCAACATATTTTGCATCTTCTTTTATGAATTCATTTGAAAGTAATATGTGTCGAATGTAATTTTTAAAGAAATAAGCTATTGTTTCGATAAACAATTATTTTAATATAATCAAACTGTTTGGTAAAGTTATCATGCGAATTGAATATTTCCAATTGAACGAAAAAAGGCCCATCCCGGGAATCGAACTCATATCATTGGTTTATGGTTGTCAGCCAGTTTACGTCTGGATGTCGGCCCAGATAGCTTAAACGGCAAAGCATTGGCCCTGTAAGCAAAGGATTTGGGTTCAATTCCCGGGCTGGGTGGTTGTTTTTTTTTTTTTTTTTTTTTTTTTTTTTCTTAGTTGGAAATATTTATTTGTTTCGCTGTTTTTCGCTGTTATGACACATGTATTTTTGTAGTGCAAAGAGCTGATTTCGATTAAGTTTCGTCAGCTTCAACCCAAAATGAACGACAACACGATAGTAGATTGACAGCTATATTAAATAAGCTATAAATTTACAACAGTTCTTGGTTAAATGCATTCTATTCAGTTTCTCAATCATCATTTTACAGACATTCCCCTTATTTTATATCTAATTCCGTGAGGGATTTCCATGTCTTTATTTAAAGGTAGTTTTATCTTTGTTAGAATTTGTAAGTCCGAATATACAATTTGAAAATTCTTTTGCGATTTTATTAAATATATTAAAAAAGAAAATTCAGCTATTTATTTATTTATCTATTTTTTATTTTTTTTACCTAGAATAATTTAGAACAGGAAAAATCACCTTTTCAAAGTTAGTGGGGATTTTTATCGACAATCATAAATATCAATAACTTTTTTCCCGCTGCATCATAAAAGACAAACTTTGTACTCAAACAGCAGCGCCTATAGCTCAGTCAGTAAGGTGTTCTGCCGCTGTCAAGAGACTTAGTTAACTAAATTAAATTATTTTAATTAAAAATAAATTTACAGAGTTTTGTGTATTTTATAACGATGTTGATTTACAGAAACTATTTATTATAAATTTACCGAATAATTTCCCTGTTATTTAACAGAATTTCGATTTTTCTTATCTCTGTAATTTTACATAAGACATAAGATAATGGATTACCCGTAGATTTTTTGTAATTTCACAGAAAATTTTTTAACAGTGTATAGGATGATCAATGCTTTCATTCCAAAACACCCCAACATAAAACTATTTTTCAGAATAACCTGAATTCCACCTGAATATGCATGATATAATGTAATTTTGTCTGGAGCCGGCAAAAATTGTTCAAAATGTACCGACAGATGGCACTGTGTGGGTCATTGTTAGGAAAACATACAAATGCTACGCAAACATAGTTCAGAGCGTTCAGCGGAGAGCGGCAAAGGGTAGATTAGTATGACAATTTCATTCTAGTAAACAAGGTCTAGACACAAGGGAATTTAATAGACAAAGCAAGGAAAATTACGGAAAGAAAATCATTTCCTATCCTTATATTTGGAAAGTTAAATGAAAGCAACCGAGTGTCAAAGAGAATCGTTCAAGTCATCGTTCGCCTTAATTCGCTTTCTTTAGAGAAACCTTAATTAGGACATCAAAATCACTGTTCCTTATGAAAACTGAAAGTGTTATGATGGATGATTCTCTTAATTGGAATGAAGAATCCTTAATGTCATATGAATTATGAAGAAACACTGTATTATACATATATCTTGAATCATTTAACATTTGAGTAAACAAGGAAATATGGTTGAATTCCAAAAGGTGATAGGTTCGTGTCTTCATGAATATTTCAGGATTCTTTTCCAGGCTTGGTCGTATCATCAGTTGTTTAGGCGTTAATGGTCCTCTGAGACCCCAAGTTTATGTGTAGATCTTAAAGTAAAAAATAAATAAATAAATAAAAAGAAAAGAATTGTATGAGAGCAAGCAATGTTTACGGAAATCATTTTTTTATACCATAGGTCAAATTATACGACGATTGGGTCAAATTACATTCTTTAACTTTTGATCTGTGACGAAATTATTCATTTTCATCATTTTTTTTCTCATTAAATTCTTTTTATACTGATTATAGCCCACTAGGGCTTTGACATTAAGCTATATTTCCAATGAATATCTTGAAAAATACATCATCCTAATCTACAGCATATTGTATCGGGCTGAGATTTGCTTTGAGTTTTTTAAAATCATTAAAGGAAGTTGCCACTCTTCATTTGGCGAAAAATGGCAAAACTCAAATTCCGTTCTTTAATAAGTTAAATGCATGGGCCATATGGCAGAAAAATGCTAATATAAGGTTATGAAATTAAATATATCTACTCGTTATTCGTATTATATACTTCAACAGATAAAGCGTTCAGTGGCGTAGCTAAGGGGGGGCAAGGGGGGCGTCCGCCCCGGGCGCCGAGGCCTAGGGGCGCCAAATTGAGAGAAATTGTTATATATCTATATTGGGGTGGGGGCGCAAAATTTCTTGCTGGCCCCGGGCGCCAAAAAACATGACAGTAGGTGGCTACGCCACTGAAAGCGTTGGCAATTTAAATCAAAGGTCTTGGATTCGATTTCTAACATGTGCATTTTTCTACTTTTTTGGTCAAACTATATTCGTATACATTGTTATATCTATTTTTAATTGTTAGAGTTCCATTTAACTTCTTGTAAAGCGATTTTTTATGGAGAAAAAATTATTTATTATATTCAGTTTTTACGATTTACTTATTTTATATTAATAGAAAAAAAAAATCACACTAGTGGATGCTAAGCGTTAATTGTAATTTATGAGTGAAAGGATTTCTTATAAAATAAAAAATATAACCGTAAATTTGTTTCAAATTATTAATATATTTAATATATATGATATTATTTTGACTAAATATTAACAATTTGTTTATATGATTCAACAACACTAACTACCGAAAAATGATTTCGAGTTTTTTATTTCTCCAGCTGTACATGGGAAATACCGTTATCATTGCAATCAAACAATAAAATTGTTGCTTCTCTTGTTGAGGTATTCTTTAGTGAATAAGGTATAATCAAATCTTTGTTCTTTTTATTATTGACAGTAATTATAATTATAAAAAATTAAACATCCACATATCCGTCCAAAGGTGTGATGAGGTTAAATACGTATAAGAATTAAATTAACACGAGCAAAAAGTCATGTTTATTATTTAACTCTTAATTTATAATATCTGTAAGATACAGATTATGATTTTAAATCAATCAAAAAAGTTACACCTTCTAAAAAAAGAAAATAAACATTAAACATCCGATAGCTTATTAGGTAATGATAGAATATATTTTATACACAAATTACACACATATAAAATGATAGAGAGAAAAAAACAGAGAAAGTGGGTGACCTCGTTGAAAAACACATTATCGAAACGAAAAAAAAAAAAAAATCTCTTGTCACTTTTAAGTTGCAACAAGTTTGCTTGTAATTGCTTTCGATTACGGCAGATGCTTGAACCAATTCTTAAAACACGACTACCCATCAAATAATCGATTCTTCATTTGCATCATTAACATTAACTGCTCATCAGTCGAACGGGTGAATCGAAATTTCCAGTCGCAAACTGGGACTAACTCTGTCAATCATTTCGTTTAGTAAGTTGATTAACTGCATTCGCGTCCTGAAACTGTAAATATGATACAGAAGAAAAAAGTTATGAATATGTATCAGAACGTGATTCTTCCTATGGTCATTTCCTGGTTTATTATAAGAATTATGTTTTGTAAATAGTTGCCTAGGAATGAGATGATTCTAACAGAAAAAATACGGCTAATCTACGCAGTAATTTATGGTTTTGATACAGGCGAATCTGGAAATTCTTCAAGTGGAAGGAGAAGTTTACTTTTGGGGTTTCCCCGCAAGGATGATAAAAGGATTTTATAACCTATGTGAACCAAGAAAAACTCCACGGTACACATATACTAAACATTCGATATAACAATCGTCCTTTATGTGAACGGCCTATTATAACGACTTTACGCTATAATTAATCTCATATTTTAAAAAAGTTCATCCGTCATCATTAACATAAGATTGAAGTAAAAAAAAAAAAAAAAAAAAAAAAAACTATGATCTAAAATCCACCAATCCTCCAGCCTCAATGTTAGCCGATTTGACAGACACAATACAATATACATTTATTCTTTTTAACTGCATACTGACATCAGGATTTTCCTGTTTAATCTCAAATTAGTAGTCTGAGCATTTAAAATATCTTATTTTATTGGAGAATAACGGGAAAGTATACAACATTTTGTCCTTTTAAAAGTGGTGCCCATCTCAATAAACAAACTGCCTGAAAGGGTTAATGTATAAATATTTTTAGTCATAAAAAACTTCATTGAAAATATATGTGCACATGTAGAAACTATGTACCAAAATTGTATAAAAGAAAATTTTTTGAAATATATTCTAAAAAGTGTGCTTGAATGTATTCAAGAAAAAAATCAGAATCCCACAAACCTCTAAAAAAATGTTCCAAAAGTGCACTAGAATGTATATTGTAAAAAGATAACTGTTCCATATGTGTTCTAAAAAGTGTTCCAAAAAAGGTGACAAAAGGTGTTCCGAAAAGTATTCTCAAATGTGTTCCGACAGTGTTCTAGAAAGTGCGCTGGAAAAAAATAAATGTTCTATATGTGTTCTAAAATATGTTCTAAAAAGTGCGCTAAAAAGTGTGCCAAAAAAGGAGACAAAATGTATTCCGAAAAGTATTCTTAAATGTCTTCCAAAAGTGTCATAGAAAGTGTGCTAGAAAAAAATAAGTGTTCTGAGAAGTATTCTAAAAACTGTTCCAAAAAGTGCGCTAAAATGTGTTTAAAAAAAAAGATAACATAAGTGTTCTGAAAAGTGTTTAAAGATTTGCAGTGCACTCACAAAACACAATAATCATAATAATCATATACAAAACATTACATAAAGCGCCATAATCTCTGAATGAGGTTAGATCAAGGATCGGTAAGTCATTATAAGTCGGATCCGAATACTTTTGAAAAATTTTATCGAGGTCCAAAAAAAAAAAAAAAAAAAAAAAGAGCTTATTGTTTTTAAAATTGTCATTTTGGCATACACCCTATACATATTAAAGAAAATAGAAAAATTACCTATTCATTTTTATAAATTACTACATACACAGGCATATATTCCGAAAATAGAAAAGGCAAATATTCATTGAAAACTTACACTTGCGGTCTTGAGGCAGTTCTCAATAGTTGTGTACATGTGGTGAATAACTAATGCGAAGAGTGTCTTCAAGGTGGACTTCCGCTAATCTCAAACGGTATTTATTCTTGAAAAAATTGATTTTGGAGAAAGATCTTTTTTTCACATATGCATATAGTAAAAACCAGGTTAATAGTTTTCTTTTTCTTTTTTTTTCTTTCTTTTTTTTTTCAATTCCGCATTTTAAAGATATGTTGACCCCAAAACTATTCAAGGAATGCAGTTTTATATTTTTTCAAAGCAATATCTTTTTCCAAGTCAAATATCTTCTTTTTAAGCAAACATTTTTCAAGACTGAACAACATCAAAGTCACATCAGTCCATTCTGCAGCTGGAGTAACTTCATAAGGCGATGAAAAGATTTGAGACAATTTATCTATCTCTGCAAAATATTGTAATCTTGTTTTAAATTCATTCACAATATTCGACATGAAACTTAGGAACACTGGAGTGTGTATTGCGGAATTTTTCATACATTCAAGAATGTTGGTAAATGAATATATCCTTAATTTGCAATATCTTTTTCGACGGCCCAGGTTTCAACCTTCCACGATCCGCCAGTTGCCAACCGGGGAGGGGGGGGGGGGTTAGACCCTAATTTAACGTCATTCACGGAGCAGTTAGACACTGTTGCAAAATTATTAATTCTAACAGAGAATTACTGTAAACTGTCTGAGGTTGTACCGTTCGGGACATAGACAATATTCTGAATTAGAGAGAGTTTACCTTATTTTTATAGATTCGTCGGAACTCGAAAATCTTTCCACTTTGACAGATTCGTGTCTTAAATAAAGTCCGAGATGAATTGTTTTCTGTCCTGATTTAAAAAATAAACTACTGTTTTTTTCTGTTTATAAATGTATTAAACAGAAAAAATAAATAAATAGCATTATTTCTATAACATTACATTACATTAAATTGGAAGCAAATTATTGTGTCATTAAATAAATTTAGGATGCTCATTAAGAGAAAGTAAAAAGGGGAAAATGAGTTCTAAATGGTAAATATTAAAACTAATGATGAGTCATTCTTCATCAAAGATCAAGCAATCATTGCAAGAAATAAAATGTAATTAGGTAGTGAATTTTGTTTAAAAATGCTCTTATTACGAGCTTTCAAGGAAAAACAGCTTAAAAATACACTATAAATGCCGTCAAAAATTCCTTTCTCATGAATACAAGCTGTTGCATAAAATTGTTAAAATAAATCGTTTTAAATTAACAAACCTTGAAGAAATAAATTATTCATCATCAGGACAAAAAGAAAGAATGAGAATCATACGTTGTAATGATGGGAACAATTGCAATCAACGATGTTAGTACTGAAATAAACAGACGAATTTCTAGCTAATTGTAGTAAACAAAGTTGACTGAATTAATCATTAACTGATTAATCAGGAAATCCTCGCTCTCTAGCATTTCACTTCCGCATTGTATTTCGCCTGAACCCTTTATTTCCCGACGGTATTTTAATACACCATTAAAGAAACCTGATAGAATGTGTGACCCTGTAATTTAATAATATTAAATTTAATAAGAAAATTTAATAATAAATATTCTTTGCATCACAGATTGTACAGAATGTATATTTTGCTATATACTTCATAGGATCATGTTAATTTTATTATGTTCGAATGCACACCATTAAAATACATTTGAAACTTTTTTCCCCATTGGCCGTAATGTAACAGAATTCTTTTGATTGTTCCTGTAACTGATCCATGCATCCGATTTTCATAAAATTTTAAATGACTCCAGAAAATTATGTAATAATTATGTATTATAAATTTCAAACGATTCGGTTGGGTAGTTTTTGCTTTGTTATATGCGGACGGACAGACGGACGGACGGACAAACAGACGGACGGACAGACATACGGACGGACGGACGGACAGACAGACGGACGGACGGACAGACAGACGGACGGACTGAACGACAACTATAGGTGCTACGTATTTACATAATTACGAACACACCTAAAATATATTTCAAATTGACACGATGTTAGAATTTCACGTCAAATCTAAACCCGTCATAATTTTCATCTTCTCATAATCTGCATGCGCACATTTAAATTTTTATCAATTTTAAGAGAAAATGACGTATTTCTGTTGCCACAATTGCAAAATTCGTACTAAAAACTGTAAAAAAATTAATATGTCAAGAATAAATTGACATACAGCTTTCAGACAAATTGCATTTAAAAGTACATATTTTTCTCTATACGATGGTGTGAAAATTTAAAATGTGTGAGATTTAGAAGTATAAAATTTGTAGTACCGATAATTGCAAAATCGAATCGCACGTGAAAGTGTTGCCTTTCGCAAAATGACGTATGCGTTACGCACAGATACGTTTGGCCTTTATAATATAGATAGTTCATTTTACCTTATTCCAAAAGTATTATTGGTTCAAAAAACAAAAATATTTTAAAAGAATCTTTTTCTTTCATTTGCATCTCTTCAGGTTTTTTGACGTTGGAAGATTGTGGGTGACAAGTTTCATCCTGAAACATTTCTTTATTTCAATAGTAAAAACTAGTTGGATGTGTCAATCCCAAAACTTTCTTCTATCTCATAAGAACATTTTAATATTTAAAAAAAACGTGGTGACCCCAAAATTACTCACTATCGAATTTCCTCGAACATTTGACCTAGCCTAATGAGATTCTGGTATCCGAAAAGCCTCAAACGCAAAATTTAATTAATATTCTGAGAAAATGAGCTTAGTAGTGCCTCATGTTGGGTAATTTATACTAAAACCTAATAAGCATCTATTTATGTCAAGACCTAACAGAATCTGAAATTTGATGGAATTTCGTCCATTAGTTCTAGAGATATAGTTATAACAAAAAATTTGCAAAACGTAGCACAGCAACACCATATCTTGGATAATTTATGCCAAAACGTAAAAAAGCGTCTAATCGTTATGTTATGGTGTAAAAGAATCTGAAGTTTGATGAAATACTGTGCCTTAGTTCTTGAGATATAGCTAGTTTAAAAAAAGCCGTGTAAAATATAACACAGCAGCACCATCAGTTGAAGGATTTATAACAAAACGTAATCATCGTGTAATTATGTTATATGTCATTTTGTAACAAAATCTGAAGTTTGATGAAATTCTGTGCGTTGGTTGTTGAGATATAGCTATCGGAAAAATCGTGCAAAATGCAGCGTAGCTGCATCACCTGTTCCAAGGTTAATACCAAAATGTAATCAACGTCTAATTACGTTATATATTCTAGTGTAATAGAATCTAAAATTTGATGAAGTTCTCTGCATTAGTTCTTGAGATATAGCTATCGCAAAAATCGTGCAAAATGTAGCATAGCAGCGCCACCTATAGGGCAGTTCACACCAAAACCTTATCAGCGGCTATATATCTCAAGGTATCCCAGAATCTGAAGTTTGGTGAAATTCTGTGCATTAGTTCTTGAGATACAGCTATCATGGAAATGATGAACAACGTGCCATAGCAGCGCCATCTGCTGGCCAATTTACAACAAAACTTAATCAGCGTCTATGTATATAACGGGGTCACAGAATCTGAAGTTTGGTGAATATCTGTGCATTAGCTTTTGAGATATAGCAATCTTGAAAATCATGAAAAACGTAGTATAGCAGCGCCACCTGCAGGCCAATTTTCACCAAAAACCAATAGGCACTAATTCATATCAAGGTCTAACTGAATATAAAATTTTATTAAATTTCGAGCATTAGTTCTTGAGATAGAGTGCCCACAAATTTTTTGTCACATACAGACAGACAGACATACAGACAGACAGACATACATACAGACAGACAGACAGACAGACAGACAGACGGACAGACTCACAGACAGACATTTTCTAAAAATAGTCAAAACGTGTTCAGGACCTTCTAAAACGTATAAATCCGTCGAAAACCGGAAGTCGAAAATTTTCATGAATCCAATACTTTCTTCTTGTAAAGATAGAAGAAAGTAATAAAAGATTTGAGTGGAGTTAATAAACGCTGCATAAAACCCCTTTAATGTCAGATTTGATTCATTAGTTTTATTTGGCAAAATACTTCTAAAATTTAATTAAATGATTGGGTAAAACTTCTAATGTTCTTTCAAAAATTCACGAATGATACTTTAGAAGATGAAATTTTCACGAATTTATAGTTTGCGACATAAAGGGTTAAACAAGAGTTTACCGTATTTTTATGGATTCGTCGGGATTTGAGAAATTTTCCACATTAGGCAAATTACATCTGGGAAAAAAAAATCAAAGTCCTAAGACAGATTTTGGTTAAAAAAAAAAAAAAAAAAAAAAAAAAAAAAAACTGTTCTTTTTCTTTCCTGAAAATTAGTAACTAATGAAAATACTAAACATGAAATAAGAGAATACGAGTACATTTTCTTGCTGTAAATGAAACCTTAAAAATATCTTTGAACTGATTTTTTAAAACATTTAAAAAAACACACTTTGGATTCCACACGAATTGTGGCCAATGGTGGATACACCTTTAAAAAAAAAAAAAAAAAAAAAAAAAAAATTATTCACTTAATGAAAGAAGCATTATGTTTATAAAATAATATTTAGAACATATGTATCGAGTTATAACCACAATTATTCCAACAAAAAAAAAATTTCTATCAGTAATTATACAACAAACAGCCAATAGCCTTTTTTGTTAATGATGGGAATTAAATTATATACTATTTACTCGGAAATAGAAAGTGAAATAAACTGTTTTTTTTATGCAGAAAATAGGTGATCTTATTACAGAATTTATCTTCAAAAATAAATTAATTAAAACCTTGTCACCATTCCATTGCATTCATATTTTAGTAAATGATTTTGATATAAATATAATCAATTCTTGGAACACGACTACCCATCAAATAATCGATTCTTCATTTACATCATTAACGTTTGTTGCTTATCAATCGAACTGATAAATCGAAATATTCAGTAACAACTAAGGATAACACTGTTAATCATGTGTTCTTAATAAATTCCGCCTCCACGAATGTAAATTTGTTACAAAAATAAAACGCAATATGATTCAGATCGGGATAAAGATTATTTCTAAAGCGATTTCCAATTTCATTAGAGTATATTTAATTTGAAATCTCAAAACTCTTTATTAATTTTAAGAGCTAGCGTATTAGAAATCGTTATTTTTAACAAACGACGTGGAAGTGAAATGCTAGAAAATGAAGATTTCCTGTTGATTCAGTTAATGACAAATCTGGCCAAGTTGCATTTTTTGCTTACTAATTAGTTAGATATACAGTTTTTCTCTGAGTATTCATCATCTATTTCAGCTGTTTACATCATTAAAAAGTTTGATTCTCATTCTTCCTTTTTGTCTTTGTTGACAAATAATTTGTTTTTTCAATGCTTTTTTTTAAATTCAACAATGTTTATTTAAACACTTTTAAGCTACAGGTAAGCTTTACTATGAAGAAGGCAGTTTTGAAGTCATTTACAGTGTATTTTTAAGCTTATCTTCCTAGAATGATTATCTAGAATGACAGAGTATCTAAAAAAATAAAATTTACTTCCCGATCTCATTTCATTTCTTGCAATAGCTATTTCACCTTTGATGAGGAATGACGCATCGTTCGTTTTAATGTTTAATCGATTTTTTTATTTATTTCTTTTTTTTTTCGCTTAAAGGCCATTTTAAATTTATTTACCTACACTTTAACTTGTTACCATGCGAATACAACGTATGTTGCTGTAACAACGCTGGTTATTAAATTTTTAATTAATTTTCAACATTTTTATAATTTTCGAATTATTTATAAACTGGAAAAGAGCAAATTTTTTAAATAAAAATATATCTAAAGCAGACTTTCTTTAAGATGGGAATCTATTTATTTTTGAAAGGTTTTCAAGCCCCGGCGAATCCATAGAAAAACGGTGAACTCTGTCTAAGACGGAATACAGTATACTTCAGAAAATTTTCTCGATCCCGAGCGATACCGTCTTGGACAGTTTACTGTAATCCTCTGTTAGAATGCTTAGTAAGTTTGTAGCAGTGTCTTAATCAAATTATCAATGTTTTTTTTTATGCACTAATATACTAATTAAATTGTTGTGGTCGATTAGCAAGTATAAATACTCTTGTAATTGCGAGTGGCTTTAGATTTTGCTTGCCTAAGTATCATCCGCTTGTGGACAAATACGATGGCTATAGTGATATTCATGATGACTAACATTATGATAATCAAGATGCATCATGTTATGATGTTATAGTTGTGATCATGTTATGGTTGCTATGGTAAATGTCATGTTGGTTGTTGCTGGTTGTTGTCAGGTGTAGTTATTATAGTATGGATGTTATAGTTATGTTCATGTTATGATGTTATAGTTATGATGCATCATGATGATCATTACTAGCATGATGATGATCATCAATGATGATTATAGTAGTTGTATGATGACTAAAGATGATTTATTAATGTATAGATAAGAGATTTCATCTTCTCGATGAAGTCTCGGATCTTCAAGGCATTCCTATCATTCGTGGATCCTACCAGTCGTTCTTTTCCAAGGCACTCATCAAGGCATCCTCTAACATCATGTTACAGTTGTTTGCTGTCAGGTTGGTTGTTCGTTGTTGTCTTGTATGGTTGTTATAGTATGGATATCATATTTGAGATCACATTATGATGTTATAATTAGGAGGTTATCTTGATTATCACACTATATGAATATGCATCTATGATGATTATAGATGATATATCATTTATATTAACATATAGATGAGAGATTTCATGTTCTCGATGAAGTCTCATTCTGTCATGGATCTTCAAGCCATTTTCAGAACTTTTCTCAAGCCTCGTGTCATCAGCAATGACTTTAGATTTGAATTAAGTTTAGATTTAGATTATCCCGCTGCATAGTGTGCCTAATGGTAAAGCATTATCATTTAATGTTTTAAACAAAGAAAAGCAGAGCCTACAAAGTTTTTTTTTAGTGTTACTGCAGTATTCTGCAAGGGAAAAAAATTTAAGCAGTATTTTTAGAGTTTATAGAGATCTGAAGTGAACTTTTTCTTTATTTCCTGGTAACGGTTAGATTAACTATTTTTATGTAAGTTGGGTTTTGACTGTAGTCAATTCCAATCAGTTTATAACTTGGAGCATTAAATTGGTTTTCGTTAGTTTAATATCCGTCCTCTATTGCACTCTTATCTATTATTGGTTTCAAATAAATATTTCTTATTGTTAACGACTTTCCTGATAGGGCTAATTATTTAGGTGATGGGATTGAAGGGTCCGCAACAACTTTATTGCGAGTTATTGTAAATAAAATTTATAATTTATCTTGTTGTGTCCTAATCTAGTTATTTCGCTGGATTATTTAATTTTAAAAATGCTTTATTTTATTTAAAAACTTTGCATTGTTATAGTTTGCATTGTTATTGGAAAAGTTGTTGAACTAGAAAGGTTTATTAGATTTTTTTAAACATAATCTACCGAGTACAGGTTTATCTGTTAAGGTCAATACGTTAAAATTTAAAAATAAGTTCACATTATTAAGGCGAAAGAATTAAGGAGAAAATGTGCTTTAAATATATGTATGGACTAACGGCAATAAATATATTTTGACAGTTAAATAGTAAAAATTAAATGATTTCTCAAAGAAAGGGAAATATTTTTCAAAATTTATTTGAATAAATTTATAAAAATTTTAAAAAGTTTCCATAAATCAAGTAAGGTCATTGTGCCTAAATGAGATGCGATTCCCCATAGCTTTGTTGCATTTAGGGTACATTTAGCACTTTAATAAATAGGCATTTTATTAGGCAGAAGATTGCTGGATATTGTTCCTTAAAATACAAGTTTTTTCTTGTTTTGTAGAAACGGAATCAATATATGTAGTATAATTGTGTAGCGCCTTGACCATAACTAACTTTTACAACCGTTACTCAGGAACCTCTCCACTCCACTCGAGCCTCAAGAGAATTACTGGAACAAGATTTTTATCCAAGTTGTGCTAACTGTTCATCTCAGTAAAAACTGCATTTGATGTTAAATCTCAGCGATGTATTATTTTTATTGTAATAATTAAAACAATGTGTTTGTTTATGTGTGGACTAGTGTTTCAGTGGCGACCCGGAAATTTAAAAACTTTAGAAGCTGAATTGATTCTACTGCAGGAAGATTTATCCTAGCAGAAAAAACTTCATGAAGAAATAAAAAATAGCACATCAAAGGGTTTACTTTTGATTGATGAGAGAAATGGATATCAGTTCAGTTCTATTTTCTGTAAATTCGAGAGAGATTTTTTTTAACGTTATCATGCTTAATTCATATTATTATTAAGGTTATTGAGCATAAAACACATTCATATTATAACTGAGCAAAATTTAAACATTTATAGATAACTGGATATGCAAGGCAATGAAATTAATTGCACTTCGCGTGCCGCCGTTTTGGAAACAAAATATTCAATTATGGTTTTCACAAGTAGAAGCCGCGTTTCAGTATCTGGAATTACAAACGATGACACCAAATATGCTAGTCTAATTTCATCAATCGACTCTGAAAGTTTAAATTATGTTAGTGACCTTATATACAGTCCCCCAAAGCAGGATAAATATGACACATTAAAGAGCAGGCTTATCGCAGAGTTCGCGGACTCTGATGGAAAACGCTTAAAAAAACTTCTGAGTGAATTGCAGTTGGGAGACAGTAAACCGTCTACATTACTCCGCCAAATGCGCGATTTGGCTGCAGGCCAACTCAACTATAACTTTTTGCAGAGCTTATGATTACAGAGATTACCACCAAATATTCAAGCCATCTTATTTGTATCGAACGAAAATTTACCTGAATTTGCGGTTTTAGCCGACAAGATATACGAAACTACAGTAGATAACACGCAGGTATATTCTGTTGCAAAATCAGAACCAATTGCGGCAACAGGCCAGCCATCTATTTTAGACATGCAAAAACAAATTAAGAAGTTGACATTGCTTGTCGAGAAACTTTCCGAAGAAAAAAGGCAATATAATTCAAGGGGCTGAAGATTCATATTACGAGGCCAATCTAGGAATGTAAGCCGAAATCCGGCTTAGGAAAACAATCAAAATTATTGCTATTACCATAATCGGTTTGTTCGTTTTGCTAGGCAGTGTAGGCAGCCTTGCTCGTACTTCCAGTCGGGAAACGAGTAGACGCTACCACTCAAACAAGTGCCGTGGGTGGTAGCGATGTTTCGGTAGCTAAAACTAATAACCGCCTTTGCGTGTATGACAGTGCTACAAATCTGAAATATTTAATTGATACCGGTAGTGATGTTTCGTGCATACCAATAAAAAGAAACCAACACGGTTACCAACACATTCCTGACTCCTTTGAATTATATGCCGCAAATCAGTCAAAAATAAAAACCTTCGGTACAAAATTATTACAATTGAATTTAGGTTTACGCCGGGTTTTTAAATGGAATTTTATAGTTGCTGAGGTCTCGACACCCATTATCGGAGCAGACTTTTTGAGACATTTTAATCTACTTGTTGATATTAGGAATAAAAGACTTATCGATGGAATAACAAAAATAGGCACCTCAGGCAGTTTGGATAATGTTCAACAAGGGGCAATTGAAGTCATTATACAAAATTCCCGTTATCACGCCTTGTTAAGATCTTATCCACATATTATAACCCGAGATCCCAAATTTGGGAAGGCCAAACATTCCACTGTGCATCATATTGAGACAGTTGGGCCGCCAGTCCATAGTCGCCTTAGAAGATTACATCTAAAAACCTTCGATGCCGTTAAAAAGGAATTTGAATTTATGATTGAGAAGGGTATTTGTCGCCCATCCAAGAGCCCCGGGTCTTCGCCCCTTCATGTTGTGACTAAATCCACAGGTAATATACGTCCTGTTGGCGATTATAGGCGCTTAAACGCAAAAACAATTCCAGATCGTTATCCCATTCCTCACTTACAAGATTTCTCCTCTGCTCTCCATGGCAAAACTATTTTTTAAAAATTAGATATTTTTCGGGCTTACCATGCGATTCCAGTAAATTAAGAGGATATCCCGAAAACTGCATTAATAACACCTTTTGACTTGTTCGAATTTCCCTTTTTAAATTTTGGTCTCTGCAACGCTGCCCAAACTTTTCAGCGATTTATCAATGAAGTTTTAAGGGATTTGGCATTTTGCTTTGCATATTTGGATGACATTTTAGTTTTCTCTGATAATGAAGATCTCCAGTCATGTCTCCAGTCCTCTGGGATCCTTTAAGACCCCAACTGAAAGATTTGAACATGTCCACATGGACATAATTGGATCTTTGTTACCATCTCAAGGATACTGCTACGCCTTGACGATGATAGACCGATTCACGCGTTGGCCCGAAGTCATTCCCATAGCTGATATCACAGCAGAAACGGTTGCACGGACATTTGTTTCTGCCTGGATTTCTCGTTTCGGAGTGCCTACATACATAACAACCGATCAAGGTCGTCAGTTTGAAGCAGAACTATTAAAGTATCTAGCTCGACATTTCGGAATAACGAAGCTTCGAACGACTTCATTTAACCCGAAGGTTAACGGCATTGTAGAACGATTGCATAGGCCATTGAAAACTGCTATCAAATGCCACATGACAGAACGATGGGTTGATACATTGCCACTTGTGCTGCTCGGCCTTCGTTCTTCCCTGAAAGAAGACATTGGTGCAACAGTTTCAGAATTGGTATATGGAACTACCTTGAGATTTCCAGGTGAATTTTTAGGGCTGCGACCAACTTCGGACCCTGATCCTAAACCTTTCGTGGATAATCTTAGAGAGGCAATGAGAAAATTGCAATCAGTACCTCCTGCAAACCATGGACGTCATACACCATTCATCTATCAGGAGTTGAAAAATTGTTCCCACGTCTTTATCAGACATGACGCAATCAGGAAACCACTCCATCCTACTTACGACGGACCATTTAAAGTCCTTTCCCGTTCAGACAAATGGTTTACACTCGACATTAAAGGCAAAAAGACAACAGTTTGTCTCGACCGACTAAAACCAGCATTTTTGCTCAGTGTGCCTGAAGATGTTCAGCCAAAGAAACCCGTCAATAGCCAAAGAAACCCTTCAACAGCCAAACACGATAGAGCAACAAAAGAATGACCCAGAGAAAATAACCAGATCTGGTAGAAAAGTCCATTTGCCAATCAGATTCCGTGTCTAAAGACACTGAGGGGGGGGGGGGAGAGTACTGTAACTCCTTGACCAAAACTAACTTTTAGAACCGTTTTATAACTTTTATCACTGTTACTCAGGAACCTCTCCATTCCACTCGAGCCTCACGAGAATTACTGGGACAAGATTTTATCCAAGTTGTGCTAACTGCTCATCTCAGTAACAACTGCATTTAATGTTAAATCTCAGCGATGTATTATTTTTATTGTAATAATTGTTTTAGTAAAACAATGTGTGTGTTTATGTGTGGACTAGTGTTTCAGTTGCAAATATACGATTGTTGCATTTAGGTGATTTTTGTCGCATTTACGGAAGTCAAAACTTTAAATGGAATGTCTGTAGCCTTAAATGTGTCAATGCATTTTATATGTACCAATTTATTTGAAAATATTAATTTAGTTCTTAACTGGTGTGAGAGAATTTGTTACATAGCTACTGTGGAAGGTCTTTGGAACCGCTTGATGATTTGGGAATAAATACGACGTTTCATTTACTTATAGGATACAGTTTCTGCACTAAACTTTACGTACAGGACTATTATAATTTAAAATAATTTATCAGAAATCTCTAGCATTAGTACTAGAAGTAAAATTACAACACTTTGTGCGAATTTCAATACATAAGTTAAAAAACTACAATGTTATAACGCACAAATTTCATAAAACACAAACCCCTCAAAGAATATCCCTACAGTAGCCATAATTGTGTCTTAAAGCAGGAATGTGAAAAATCTACATTAGCTAAATATTGCTGGAAGTTTAACCATTACTTTAATTATATAGATGCAAAATTAATTCAAAAATGTAGTTCAACTTTAGATTTAAACTTTTACGAAGCTTATAATATTCATAAAAATACTTCTACTTTAGTAAACGATATAGCCAGCACCCCTTTTCTTTCAGAATTGTGGAGAGATCCTGCGTAGTGGCTCTGACTTTTAGCTATTTTTGGACAGTTACGTCATTTCTTTTTTGTATTTAAACTCTTTGCTGACGCGTTTTCAGTCATTCCACAGGCAGTATTCGGGGCTATAACCGATCCGAGTTTTTGAACCCATTTCATTTTTTCATTTTTTTATTTATTTTTTTTTATTGAGGAAGGGGAGCAAGGCATCCTTGAAACGGTGTATGAAATTCTTTGGGGGGGGGGGGTTGTGTTTTATGAAATTTGTGCTCTATAACGTTGTAGTTTTTTAACTTATGTATTAGTACTAGAGCTGCAAACGAGACAAACTTCCACAAATAATTATAGGTAAACTGAAAATTTCAAGGTACTGTGTGAATATTTTAAAAGTTAGTCTGTGAGACCGCTCATGGTTAAAATCTTGTCGAATAAAGCATCGTTTAAAATTCTTGAAATTCGCGAGTGATAATCTATAAATTTAGAGCAGTATTATTTGAGATTTCGTAGCTTCAGTTGGCAAATACTTTTGTTGGCAATATAATCATAATGAAATATAATTCAAAATATTTATACAAAATTTAATAAATAATTAAAATTGTGCACTGATTTACATGAAAAGTCTTATTTTGTTAACGAAAAGTGCAAATTAATTAAAGAATGCTAAACGCCGACATTTTAAATGTCAATTGCGAATTCCCATTAGTGTGGAGTTCATGGGTTAAAAGTGTGTTTAACACACATTTTTAACATTGTTAACAGGAATATTTATTACATATAACTCGAGTTACTATAAATTGTCACATGATAAAAATATTTGACTTTTAAATGCACAAAACTGTGCAATATTTCCAATAATTCGATTGAAGCAGGTCAAATTAATACAAATAAAAATAAAGACTCAGAGTCTGTTATTGTGTTGCCTCTATCCCCCCTTTTTTTCCCTTTCACATCCACAAAAAATTGAACATTTTGTAAGCCTTAGAATAACATATATGGAAGCATAAATACTTATTTAGATAAACACGGTTTCCTTTTTTTGATCTTATTCTAATCAAAAAGTAGAAAATGGTTATTATAATGAGTAAAAGTTGAAAACAGAATTAAAATATCATATTTTAAAAAAGTATAAAAAAATTAAAGGCTTCTAAATTTCACCAGCATGTTGCGTCAGGGTTTAATCGGATTCGGAATTTAGACTACAAAAAACATTTTAATGTTTGTAAAGTTAAATTAATATTTGATCCCATAAACATAATTTAAGTGTTTTCAATCTATACAAGTTTTTTTTTCAGAATTCCCATCTCTACAAGTATGGGAAATCTCATAATCTTGTAATATTCTCTCTTCCGAATATACACTACTATTGTTACGCTATTTTTTGTTAATAATTTTAAAGGCACATATTTTTTGGTTTTGATCATTTTATTAACACGTGTTTATCTATCCTATTGAAGAAAAACCCTGTTCGATGATCATGTTGAAATTCCTAATTTACTAATTCAACATAGTTTTTGCTTGGAACATTATTTTAATGTATGGAAAATATCATATAACCTTATCTTGTTAATCTCCTAAAAAACTTTTCGTCTTTAGGGCATTCAGTTTGTCGCTAATAAAAAACTGAGGAAAACGAAGTCACCAAAATGTGTAGCATATTTTATAACTCTCATTTTAAAAGTGGATGTCTTTTCTTAAGCTTAAACTTCATGTAGATGAAACATTAGTCGTTGTCGTGGTGCTTCACATCCATAGGGATATTTGATCTCCACTGTTAAAAAAGAAAAATAGTGAACTACTTTCGTGATTTTTTGCCTCATTTAGGCAACAAAATGGTACGGTATTTAAAAAAAATAATTAAAAAGGGTATTAATGGCTATTTAGGTCATCGAGTACCATGCGGGCGCTTTATAGCAAACGATGTCTATTTTAAGAAGAAACAGTTTTAAATGCAAATAAATGTTTCGGGTTTTGGTCATGAAGTTCGGATAGATCATAATATATATTTTATTACTATTATTGCATTAAAATATTAGGTAAACGAACATTTTCGCATTTAGAGGTCGATATATTTAGGCACAATAACCTTAAACAGAAATTTTAAAAAATGAAACGGCAAAGAAAGGAACTAGTCCTCTAAAAAGAAAACTCTTGTAAGCGAAAAATATGAGGATAAGAAAACTAAGAAAGGCATTAAACTACATAATCTAACTTTAGATAATTCGTAGAAGAATAATTAGAAAACCTCCAAAAAATATGCAAACACGTGATTTAGAAAGAGTTGATAAAGGGAGAATAGCGATTCAGGCGTAATTTCTCCAAAAATAAGTAAAATGAATGGATGTGTTTCAACAAAAAAGAAACTTCTAAGTCCGCTTATCTGTCTCCAATCAAATTAAAAAAGTTCTTGCTCATTTTCTAGAAAATTTAAATATATATATATGTATGTATGTATATATATATATATATATATATATATATATATATATTATTAACATTTTCTCTGGATAGATAAACATAATGATAAAATAAAAATATTTTAAATTTAGAATATTTTTTAAAAATTTCTCAGGGGATAAGAAGGGAATGTTTTAATATATTGTCTGGTTCTGAAGTCATCTTATTGCCAATAATGTTAACACGTAACACAGATGAATAAGCATAAAGTACTAATAGATTTTTTTGTATTTTTTATAATTTTTTTATATTTTATTTTATATTTTATATTTTATTTGTATGTTTTTATAACCATTCAGTGTTTATTATTAACCATATAATTCCTTCTTTCTCTTTTCTTCTTTTTTTTTTCGATACAATAAATTTAAAGAATGGGATAAACACCAATTTATTTAAACTAAATATTCTTAACACTTATTCGATCACTATTTATTTATATAATATTTATTTTATTTATTCTGTCATTAAATAGTATGAAATTTAAATTATGAAAATTAATGGTATCAATATCAGCTTTAAGTGATTGATCAAAGTAAATACTTCTTGTCCGTACGGCATACGGGCAAAACAGTTAAGTGGTTAAATCAGGTCTAACATCACAACTGCAAATCATGATTTTCTCAAAAATATTCCATTACAAAATATATATTTAGAGTGGACACCAAATATGATTATGGAAAATTGACCACTTTCATTACACTTGATAAAAAGTGCAACCTAATAAATTTATTAAACATACATAATATATATATATTAAGTATGACAACAAGAAAAAAAAAGCACCATTTAAAATCCTTGCCCAAGATTTTGCAAAAGTTCACCGCTGAACGCCTTAATTATTAGGATTTGGGATAAACGAAACAATGCATTTAAATCGTCAGCGAATGTGCATTTTTTAACATGAAAATAAGCATCCAAACTTTTGAAGAGGGTCTATTTTAAAATCTATTTTTAAGCACTACAATCCTAGGAAATTATTGTTGTCCTAGAATTATTTATGTCATTTTTTCCCTTTAATATTTTATTTTTCAGTTTTCATAACATGTTTTTAGAAAAAATATATATTTTTTAATTTCCGAGATCAATTTTTTTCATGTTTTTACGAGGGGTTTTACTTAAAACTTTTTTTTTTGCAAAACTGTTAGGCTGAAATTATATTTAACATATTTTCAGATGCGAGAATCGATATCATTATTACCATTTTCATCATCATCATTATTTTTATTAGTTTTGCTGTTGTTGTGGAAATCTTAAATCTAAAATCACTTCGAATTATGTGAGCATTATGTTATTATGTTGCCTGAAATTGTGAGGGCTAATATTATGAAGAAATTCTTAATCGTTTTATTAGAATAGGACTTTTTAAAATCAACTGAATTGACATTTAAATAGCATTGAAAGAATGTGGTATGGGCAAAAGTTACACTGAATCGGACTTTGAGGTTAAAGAAAGGAGTTAAAATTTTCATGATTGGAAATTTTACCCTATGGCTGCCACATAAAAATTTAGTTTTCATATCTTCTCAAATAGATCTCACCCCCGTGAAATTGCAATCATCTTATATCATTTTGTACGCTTTTGTACGAAAGTTTGCAATTTCCAAATCTGGGTCTAGAGACACTAGTTAAGAAAATGGCTTATTTCTATCTTTATGAATCACTTTATATTACCGTATTTTCGGGCGTAAGCGCCTCGGCGCATACGAGTTTAAAAGTTAAAATTATGCTTACTGCGGCGCTTCTGCCGGGGCGGCGGATACGATATATTTTTTCCCCTTGCAGCGATATTCATTACAGAGGTGATTTTTTCTCCCAATCCTTTGATAAAATTCTCGCTTTTTCTGCGAATGATTGAAAGAAATTAGGCAATCATTTGTCGAAATTCGCGATATTTTTTATGCTTCGCATTTTCTTCCTGATGATTGACTTTTCACAATTTTCAGAAAAATTCCGATCAGAATCACCTCTGTAATGAATGTCGCTGCAAGGCAAAAAAATATATATCGCATCCGCCGCCCCGGGTTTTTTAGCGATACTTAAGCGAAATTTATGAGATCATTTCGACGAAAGATTGCAGTAAAAACGCGAAATATGTCAAAAAATCTCTAAAAAACACAAATTATGTCAAAAGATCACGGAAAAATCGTGAATTTCTCAAAGGATCGCCAAAAAGAATTGTCAAAAAAATTGTTAGAAAAGACGCAAATATGTCGTATCTATAAATAAACGGTAAAAAAACGAGAAAAAACGTAAATTCAGGCAAAAAAAAAGCAGAAAAAAGGAGAAAAAGCATGAAACCTATTAAAAAATCTCGAAAAAATAAACATTTCATCAAAGATTCATGATTCATTCATTTCATCATGAATTATACCGTTCTCAATGGCGAAATGAACACGGCATGAATTATGATGAAATGAATGAATGGATCATGGATCTTTGATGAAATGTGTGTTTTTTCGAGACTTTTTTAATAGATTTCATTCTTTTTATGCTTTTTTTTATATATATTTCTCCTTTTTTCTGCGCTTTTTCGACAGAAATTACGTTTTTTTTAAAGAAAAAACGCCAATTTTTTCAAGTATTGCTTCAAGTATAAAAATTCATGATTCATTCAATTCATCATGATTCATCCCCATAAAAAACGCAAATTTTTCCAAGTATCGCGAAAAAACTCTTCAAATTCGTCAAATATCGCGATAAAACCCTGCAAATTTTGTCAAAAATCGTGATAAAACCCTGCAAACCTCGTTACAAACTATAAAAAACGGATTTTAAAAAAGCGAAAAAAAGGCCGCACGAATTCAAATTTAATTTTATCATAAAAAAATATACAAAATATACTAAATTTAAAATTTGATTTACATTACAAATGTTAAAAAAAACACTGAATATAGCGCAATTTTTAACATTTTGATGTATTTTCGTAAGTGCGGCGCATACGGCGGTGCGGCGCTTCTGATGAATATTTGTTTTATTTTAATGCATTTTCGGAGATGCGGCGCTTACGGTGTGTGCGGCGCATACGCCCGAAAATACGGTACACAGATTTACAGATGTCTCGAAAGTTTCTGACAGATTTTAAAATTCAATAGAAAATCAAATAATAGTCGTAAATGAATGCGGTTTTGACTTAAATGCTTCGCACGATGAAAATTTTTTTCAAGCGCATAAAAATAATTAGCTCCAAATCTCGATCATGGATGGTGCCGTATGTTTGTTTTTAAGCATCTGTTTTTTTTTTCTGATATACAGACTGATCTGATATATTTTGTCGCTTTAACACAGAAATGACGTCTTACAACAAAAAAGATAATTATGTAGGCTGGTATTTAAATACCAAATCGAACCTAATAAAAAATAAATAAACACAAATGCATGTTTAAAACCAAACATGTGGCGTATTCTATGATCAAAGTTTGAAACTAATTTTTGTATAATCGCTTGAAGAAAAGTTTTGACCGAGAAGAACATTTTAGTCCAAACCGTATTCCTACACGACAATTACTTTATTTCATATTGGATTTTAAAATGTTTCATGAATTTTTGGGACACTCTGTATAAGTAGTTGAGATAGTTGTGTTCTAAATATTATTAGATAATAAGGTATATTGATACGTATAATTATTAGATAATAATGCATATGGACACACTCACATATCTTAATAGTTCTTATGTAATAATATGTTTGGACATCCCAGTGTAATTAAACGGATGCCATAATTTCTAAATTCGTTATACTTTATTTTTACCTGTTATTTATCCACGAAATCTTCCCCATTTTCTCATGATGTTTTATTTATATGACAGACGGAAATGTTTTTACTTGCTAATTGTGCTCATAAGGCTAAACACTGACATATTTCGATTGATAATAGGCTTAAGACAGTTATTATTTACCTGAAATGATCGATCATGTGTCGATCATTCACGCCGAACGAAAAAATAAAAATCTGTTGCGAAAACATGATCGTAAACATCATTTATTTATTTTTAACTAAGTGATTACGGACAACTAAGAATCATACTCTTCATATAGAAAAAGAGTTTGAATGATTTTAAAAATTAACAAATAAAATTAAACGAAAGAATGTATTCTAAAAGAAATTCTAAAGCCGACTTTGCTATTCAGATGTTCGATATTTTACATAATTTTTGTCTGCTTATCAATGTTTCAAATGCTGCTGTTTTTAAATTTTTATTTTATTCTTAAAGAATTCATCCGTGTGCTGAATTCCTGTATTATCTCTGCAGATTGGAACAAAAATTGCATGTGCTCTTGCAATAAACAAATTGCAACTAGTTTCATTAAGAAGTTTATTAAAAACTTATCGTACTCTTAATATAGTAAAAGAGTTTGAATGATTTTTAAAAATTAGCCAATAAAATTAAACGAAATTAAAAATGTATCCTCCTAAAAGAAATTCTAAAACTTGTTTGGCCAATCAGATGTTCAATAGTTTACGTAATTTTTGTCTGCTTAACAATATTTCAAATATTGCTATTTTTAAATTTTTATTTCGTTTTCCAAGAATTCAGCCGTGTGCTTAATTCGTGTATTATCTCCGCAAATTTGAACAGAAATTGCATGTACTCATGCAATAAATAAATTGCTACTAGTGCCATTAAGAATCTTACTAAAACTTTATTTGTTAGTGCATCAATTTTCAGTTTTAATCAACTTTTTCTTACTAAAAGTTATTTCAAGTATTTTATTTGAAAATTAGATTATCATCTTTCTGAGATCCTGTGATTACGTTTCCATGCATAAATTTTTATGAGGTCCTAGATGTCGACCTAACAATTCCTAAAATTCCCCATGTGTAGAATTAATTTATAACTAATAACATTAAGAAATTTATCGAAATTTGATAAATGCAAAAGATGCCATTATTTTATTACATTCATATAATATTCACTAAAATCTATCGAACAAGGCGACAATTGACTAAATTTTTTGGAAATTTCAATTCAAATTTCAGTAATGACGAAAACTGGGAATCTCCTATAATAGATTTCAATATGTTTTACTTTCATGTATGAGTAAAATTCGATGAATTCTTAAAAATAAGGAAAGTTTTTCTTTTCTCCATGTTCGGGGTCGGAGAGACTTTTTTTTAAAGTATCGGATTTTTACGAGACTTCGTAAGAATATACTAGAGATGTCTAAAATCAATTTAAACAAAATATTGAAAAATGGATATTTTCGCCATTTTACTCGAAAAAAATTAAATACGAATTGTATATCGATCATGAAGACAATGTTTAAGGCGATTCTCTAATTCCTTTTCTCAACAAACGCAAAACTTTCTGACCGATTTTATGATTCATTTTTAAATATAAAGGCACGAAATTGTCAGGCATTAACTTATAAAGCAAATTTGGAATCAAATTAAATTTTCCATATACTTTTTTTTTCAATTTATCTATTTTCAGACATTAAAACAAATTTTTTTCTACACATAAATATCATGTAAATGTCATTAAAAAAAGGGTACTTAACTTTCTTCCGAATAGCAGAAGTTAGTCTTTAAAAATAATTGCATCTGGACGAATACATTCATGCATAATTTGAGAAATTTCTGACAAATTTCAACAAGCGATGTCGGGGGGGGGGGGGGGGGTCGACATATAAATGAGTCAATTAAAAAAAGAAAAACAACAAAACTTCGAATATTGCAATATTTTGGGGTTTTATGCGTTAGTTCCGCGGGATTTCACTTTTTGATCATTGAAAACACAAAATCTCAAATCTTCGGGAGAGAGGATCTTATTATTTTATGGGGGCAGTGTCTCTCTTCGATCTACCCTCTGAATGTACTGCAGTTCAGAGTGAGTTATAGATGCTTTGTTTTACATTACTCTAAAAGTATTATTGGTTGCACAAAATAAAAGATCTTTAAAAGATAGATTTCTTTTCCTTTGCATCTTTTCAACTTTCTTGTCATTGAAAGATCACGGGAGAAAAGTTTTATTTGGGAAATCTTTATATATTTCTATTGTAGGGGTATTAAATTTGTAAATTTCCTAATTCTATAAAATATTAAAAAAAGATTTTAAATAAAAGATTTGAGTAGAGTTATCAAAATTGTACAAACCCTCTATCAAATCAAATTTAATTAATTTTAATTAACAAAATCTTTCTAAAATTTATTAAATGATTGTTTAAATATTCTAAATGTAGTTTGAAAAATTCATGAAAAATACTTTAAAAGATGAAATTTTTATAAATTTATAATTTGGGATACAAAGGTTAAGGCTTGTAAATCGAAAAATTGAAAATAAAACTACTTGATTACTTAAATATTGACAGTATTATAACTTAAGTTTTGCATTTTTTGATAAATAAATTACCTATTGAATTACAAGTGATTTTTGTCGCTCGAAGACAGGTTTTTGACCCTTTCTCTCTCTGTCATGCCCGGAAATTTAACTCAAGATGCCCACTTTGACAGTATTTTCTGGAAAATCTTTTGCATTCATCAAAAAATAAGGGGGGGAAACGTCTTTCAATTACATAATTTCTGAATAAAATCACCATCCAATTTCATGCATTTACGGGAAAAAAATTACATAAAAATTAATAAATAACAAAATGTGTCAGAAAGTACGTCCTTTGGATTTGAGAACAACCTAAATGAGAATGCCAGAGTAAATAACTGTTTTGTTCCAATCATTTCTCATCGAAACTGAAAACTTTCTTTTTTTATTATTATTCCCCTGCTCTTCCTCCTCAGGAAAGTGGGTCACTCTTACTTTTTATTTTTCCCATCTCGTGTGCAGAGATGACCGGCATGGCTGGAGTTCAACGGACGGGGACCGATTCCACCAACGGTGACCCAAAGCTCGACCCGAGAAGGAGCATCTTTCCTCCGCAATCTTCGAGACCTCCGGCGAATCAAGACCGTTTTTTCCCCCCTACAACACAGAGGGATGATTCGAGGAGAAAAATCGTGCCTCGAATCATAGTAAATGGCAGAAGTCCATTAGCGAAGCGTTCGTTGTATCCAAATATAGACAAATGGTGATTTCGTAACTAAAGGTTTTTGTAGGAAGTGGATGTAAGAATTGATTCCACTTTCTATCTTCTTATTTGTTAATGAGCTGATGTTATGGGGTACGTGTTTACAATGTGGTGTTTTTTCGATATATTGGCCAAAATTCGAATCGTTTCTTTTTGCTTTTCTGAGTTTTCTTTGAGGTTGAGCTAATAGTCAGAATGTGCAGTCGTGGGGAAAAAAAAAGTAAACACCCCTTACTAACTCCATAAAAAATATCGTAGAAGGAAGTTACTGATACCAAACGATTGGAAATAAAGTCTACTTTAAAATTATATATATAAAATTTATGCTTAGGAGTGCATCTACACATTTAAACAAACCCTAACTTTTTTTTCTTTTTTTAATAACAGTGTCTAATTCTGATAGCATAAATAAACTCTACGCCCTTCAATTAGCTTAATACCAAATTTTCTTGCAACTTGTATGATAAGTTTCCGAGAAATTAATTATTTTAAAACGAGCATATTTAAGGGAATGCCTTCATACTGAAATACGATACTCGATTGTTGAGCTAGAGAGCACCCTTCTTGATCAAGGTATCTTAGATGCCATTCAAGCAATCATCAAAGAATGCTAGATTACACGCTAGCATAAAAAATTTAAAAATGTTTAGTAACTTCTATTGTAGACAGCCCCTTTAACCATTATTTTGCTGTTTTTGAAGTATAATTTGAAAACTTTATTGAAAGAGAAATTTTAAATTTTGAATTTCCACAAAGCAGAAATATGGATAATCTAAATATATTAAAAGAGTTGTAGGTTGCAATTCATAATTTTTTTTCGAATATTAATTTCATAATTTATAATTCATATCATAAAATTATAAAAATTGCAGATTTAACATATTTAAATTTGGGTATTTTAGTATTATTGTTACATAAAAAAAAAACTCATTAGAAGTATAATTTCAGGAGATATTAATAAAAATATGAAAATGTAATTTAACATTAGAAGCACTAAATTTTGAATGTTTATAATTCAAAAACTTATCATTCATATGATTTGAAATTTAGTGCCTAGGTATAACCGAAAATTTGAAAAAATATTTTAAAATTCTGTATTGCTATAGAAAAAAATGAAGTTTGAAATCGTTTCAATATGTAAATGGTCTCCTAGGCAAATTTTATGTGAAACATTTAAAAGTAGACTTTATTTCCAATCTTTCAGTATCAGTAACTTTCTGCTACGATAATTTGTTGAGGAGTTAGTAGGCGGTGCTTACTTTTTTCCCCACGACTTTACAATTGTATTACTGAAAACTTTCGGATGGAAGAAGACTATATTTTATGTAACGTAAATTTCACTAATAGCATATAATTTTAAAAAATTAAAAATAATTCCAAAAGTCATTCATTTTTGTTCGGAAGCGCATGGCATTGGCCAATGTTATTATTCAGAAACTATGTAATTGAAAAGCGTTTTACATTATTTGGTAAATGTAAAAAATCTACATATATATATGTGTGTGTATGACCATTAATAGTAAACAATATTAACCATTTGAAATTAACCATTGAATATAATAATTTATATCACATTGAATATGAAAGGAAAAAAGAATAATATGAAAACAAATGGAATATAAATGGAATTTGTAGAACCAAAGCAGAATCATCAGGTCCCAAATACTTTGGAACTACAAATGGAGTGTGTGGTTTCATCTTCGTATTTGCCATGAGAAAGAAAAACAATACGAATTCGGGACTTATACAGTGGCAGTCAAAAGCTTCTGGCCACTTAGTTTCTTTGATTTATTTACCAGAAAGTTTCAGCAAAGAAGAAGCACAATTGCTTAAAGGTAGAAATATGTGAATGACTTTTGACCACGTGATCATTTTGATTGGATACTGAAGACACTTCATGCAAAATTATAGAATTCCAAGTTCGCGTGTGCAACAGTTTCCGGCCACTCATCATTCCTTAGTTTTTTCTATCGATAAAGAGTTTTTTGGTAGTGTTTGTGAATGTATCAACGTGAATAGCATAGTTTAATGTTAAAATTGAAAAGTTAAACAATTATTGCTCGTAAATGAGTGATTAGTTTAATGCTAAAAGGCCAATCTTCTCGAGATATTGCGGCTAAGTTATCGATCAGGAAAACTGACTGTAAACGATATTTAAAAATTATTTAAAGATGGTCATGGCCTTTAATACTTTCTGAGGTCTGGGAAACCCCGTAAAATGACTATTCTTCTGGACAGAATTGTCAGGAGAAAAACATCTGATGACCCACATAAAAATTTCGTTGCAATATCCCGCAATATACGGAATGAAAATATTGCTGAAATAAGTCAGTCTACCGTGTCAAGATGTTGACTTGATGCGGAACTTTATGGAAGAGTCAGTGTTAAAAAAATTTCATAAGTTAAAAAAAAAAAAAAAATCAACGTACCAGTTTGGCATTTTCTAAAAAACTGGTCAACTGAAAACTGGACAAAAATAATATTTTTCCATCAATCGAATTTCAAACATTTTCGGGAGTGATGGTAGATACTATGTCTAATGACCTAACAACAAAAGATGTGATTCGATCTATGTTATTCCTACAATGAAGCATGGCGGAGGACTTCTTGTGAACATTTCTTGTGAACTTCTTGTGAACTTTCTTGTGAACTTCTTGTGAACATTTTTTGAAGAAAATACTCCCCAAAGGGGAGTATTTTCTTCAAAAAATGTTGGTCTGTTATTTGAAATCCACGGCAAGATGAATGATGCAATGTATAAGGATATCTTGCAAGATTATTTGCTTCCTTATTAGAGGAAAAATTGTGATCGCAATTACTTGTTTTAACATGATAACGATTTATAGAATGCATGCAAGATTAGAAAAGAATGGCTTTCGCACAAGAAGATCACTTTTGAAATGGCCAAGCCGAGCGCTCAACATAAATCCAGTAGAAAATCTTTGGAAAGAAGTTGATAAACGTGTGCGGAGCTATAAATATTCCAACTCAGCCATCATTGGTAGCATCAACAAATTTAATTTTAAAATAATTATAAAAGGAAGTTGTTTATTCTAATCAAATTATTTAAATGAAACCCAAAATACCAAATTTTTCAAAAATCCAAAATAAAAATATTTAGTGGAGATATAAGTAAAAATTTAAGTTTCAAAAATAAAAAAAAATGTTTAAACGAAATTTAAAATACTGAATCATTAATAAATCTGAATAGTTTTTAAAATAGAAAGAAAATTGAAATCCAAAAAATATTATGAATGTCAGATGAACGAAATCCTAACAATATAAAGTAGACAATATAAGAACAATATAAGTAGTTTTTAAGCTGTTATATGCAGAGAGATGTTGACAGACAGGCGACGGACCAGACGACGACTATAGGTGCTGCTTAATACGTTATATTCTTTATCATATAAAAATTTCGCTTTCAAATTTTTTTTTTTATGTTGCATTGCAACCCGAAAAATAAATTGATTAAAATGCTTCATATAAAAAAAATTGAATTTGCGTAGCTTTTACAAACACGAGTAAATTAAAATGTAATAAGACATTATTTGATAATTTTATTTTGTCCAATGAAGTTCTCTTAAATTCCTTTATAATGTCACCAAGTCCAATCATTTTGATAAATACTGAAAAAATAATTTACATACAAATACAAGCAAAAGAGTTTTACAAACATTCAATGTTTATCATAAAAATCACATCCATTTTTAAAACTTCAATTCATGTAGTTCTAAGAAGAATTCTGTAACAATACATTCATTCGGAGTGAGCCTCGATTATGAAAAATTCACGACTTGATGATTTACGCTTGATAGCAAACTGGTAAAGTTATTAAAAAAATATATATATATAATTTTTATGGGGTTTCTGTTTTAAGGTACAGTAACAAGAAAAAAAAAGCATTTCTAAATAATAACAATAAAAAAGAAAAATTCTTTAAGCTATGAACTAGATATTTCCAAGTTGCTTTATTAATGTAATCATAATTTAATTAATATTAAATTATTAAATAATAAAATAATATTTTTCTTATTACACTTTTTTTTAAATTTATATTTTCTATTTTTTGTTGTTTAAAAAATCGATTGTCGCAATTTCACAGCCAGTTATCATATTTTCGTAAAGAACGGTTTGGTGCCTCATTAACTCCATAGTTTTTAGAAGCACTCATAATTATATTAACACGTAGCACCTACATTCGTCGTTCAGTCTAGCCGTCCGTCCGTTTGTCTGTCCGCATGTAACAACGCAAAAATTACCCAATCGAATCGTTTGAAATTTAAAATATCTAAATTTTGCATAATTTTGTCGAGTCTTTTCAAATTTTATGAATATCGGACGCATAGTTTAATTACAAGAACAATCAAAATTATTCCGTTACAATACGGCCGATGGAAAAAAAAATAGTTCCAAGTGTATTTTAATGGTGTTGCACTATTTCGAACATAATAAAATTGATATATATCTATGAAGTATATATACTAACATATACATTCTGTACAATCTGTGGTGCAAAGAATATTTTTTATAAATTTACAAGGCCACACAAAGGTATTCCATTACATAATGGTATCGGAGGAAACATTGTTTAGGGCGCGTTTTAATTATACTAAAACTTTTCACATATTATGGAATTGATATACGTAGCTAAAGTTTACTAAAGGTTACTTCCTATATAATAGAAAGCATATAGTATTTACAAGGACACATAGAAGATTTTGGATTTTTATACAGTATCCGAAGTACTATAATTACTACATCGAGATCTGAATATTTTTAAAACTACGTTATAGTACGAACACATCTTATATGCTTGATGTGCAATTTTCCACTTATTGAAGCTTGTATAAGTTTGTAGCCATAAAGAGTATTTGACGGTTTGTCACATGTTCCCGGGTAAAAGAAAGGGACCTTATTGTTAATTTATTTATTTGTAACAATTCCATAAATTTTATATAAGTTCTATAAATATTAAAACGTTCTACAGTCATAAGAAATATACATATGTATAATTTTGATAATCCTAGTACATCAGAAAGTGAGTGAAAATTCTATTACATAATTCTCCAGATACATTACAATGAAATAAAAAGGTGTAAGAAAGAACGTGGCACAAAAAAATTTTCTGTTGCCCCCTAATTACACTGGACAGTCAAGGATGCAAGTGCTGCGCCAATAATGACTGATTTTCACCAGTAAATTTTAATTTCAATTTTCACCACTAAATTTTAATTGTATTCTCCATTTTTATAGATTTCTGAAGTTCTGTCATTGCATAAGGTGAGAAATAGTATAAATATTGCAGTGCTTGCAACCTTGTGGGCAGTTCTTCGTCTATTGCAATACTATAAAAAAATCTAAAAACGAAATATCGCAGTATTATCATTTTTCTAGTTTTTATTTTCTAGTGGGCATAATTTTCTGAGATCGTCCTCCATCTACTATTTAATACAAAAAGTAAATATACACTAACAGGAAATATTACAAAAGAAGTTATTTTCTATAGTATAACTAAACTTTAATATAACTAGGGCAAAACTTTGTTCTATGTAAATAAAATTATCTTCAACAAAAAGTGAATGACAATCTAATCATTCTTGAGGTATTGCTATCGGGGAAGTAGGAATAAACACAGAACAGAAGCAACGCCTGTTGGACAATTTACTTCCAAACCTAATCGATGTCTATGTGTGCCAATGTATTACGGAATATGTTGTCTGATAAAATTCAATGCATTAGTTATGGACATATAACTCTGATGGAAATGATGAAAAATGCAACATAGCAGTGCCAACAGTTGGACTCAGTTCAAATTTTCACTTAAATATCATAAGTACCATTTTTTTTGATAAGATCTAATAGAATATGAAGTTCGTCAAAATTTAATGTGTTACAGTTCTTTAGATAGAGCTACAGCGGAAATCATGAAAAATGCAGCATAGCAGCGCCACCTATTAAACACTTTACACCAAAACCTAATCAGCACCAATTTATGACCAGGTCTAAACAGAAGCTGAAGTTTTATTAAATTCTGTGCATTCATTCTTAAGATAGAGCGCCCACTAATTTTGTGTTATTTAAGATCACATACAAATGCAAACAGATACCCAGACTCAAAGACAGACACTTTCTAAAACCAGTCATATCGTGTTCAGGAACTTGTGTAACGTATAAAACCATCTAAAATTGAAAATCGAAATTTTTTGTGAATCTCATACTTTCTTCTTGTAAAGATAAAAGAAAGTAATAACATCAATACTAAAATCTTATTGATGGGTTTCTGGCTCTGACAGAAATAGCTGAGTACTATCTTCCTGATAGGAAGAGATGGTCGTTCCGTTTTGAATTTAGGACACATTTAATATTCGTAATTATACTAAAACAGGCACATAAAAATTTTAGAGTGGCGAAATTGCCGACATTGTGCAATATTATGCCGAAGGGTCTCTGAAGACCTATATATTTTTTTATGGTGGGAACCGTTTACTAGTCCCTATTTTACCCTCATTGCTTATCGCGACCATTATTTTTCGGTGGAAAAATTTTCTATGAGATTTTTAAAATTGCTGTGCAGTGTTGCAGTCTACATTTTATTCACATTTAAGTCATTTCTACTTAAAATTGATTAAAAAGTTTATTAATATGTGATTACTAAAATATTATGTCTGCATCGAGTCAAATCTAATGGATGAAATAAAGATTATCGTATGTAATTTTATGTGTGTGTTAGATTGAATCTCGTCAAATATGACTGCTTGAAGAAATACTGAAACTAACTTAAAAGAAAAAATTTCGACATTTTATTTACTGGTAAAGGTTTTGCAAGTATCCAATGCATACAAAAAATATTGGTAAAATAAAATCAATATTTTTTTCAAGAGTAATATATTTCTTCCGAATATTGCTTTCTTTGTATTCTATATAAATTATAAGTATATTTTTAAAGTCTCCGTTCTCTAATTAAATTTCATGCTGTTAATTAAGTTGTGGAGTAGGGAAGACCGGGGCTAGTAGTGACATTTTCGACATATTTTATATTAGCCGTCAGATTTGAACTGAAGTGAAACAATTAGTGTATCATATCATTACAGTAAGCCTTGCGTAACATATTTATAAAACTACTATTAACATTATTGACGTTTTTCATAACACAAAATGAATTCTGCGTAACCTCGAAATTTGTCACTACTAAGCCCCGGTATGGAGCAAGTTGTGACATGCTTGGGGCACATTGTGTCACATTGTAACATATACAAATTATGTAAGGCGAATAAATGGGATATGTTAAATCAAGACTGAGAAATTTATTCATTTATAACTTTCTTAACACAATAAAACACTTTCATGTTTGAATAATATTGTAAATCAAATAAAATAAAATAGTTAAATTGTTAACACTTGTAAACTCTTAATCCTAAAGGATTAAGAGTTTTATTGCTAAGTGTCTCCAAAAGTATCTTTATAAATAAAGATACTTATGGAGACACTTAGCAATAAAAAAAACTGTCTTAGTCAGGAAAGAAATAAAAAGTAAGCCAACAATAATCTTTGGCCATATTGATCTTTGACTCGGAAGCTTACTACATTGTGTAGGCCTATATCCTATATTTTTAATCACTCATTGTCATTGCTTGTTTCAGCGTCTGATTTGCAGTTAATACAAATATAATAAGGTACATTTTTGGTACATTTGAATGCGCCCATCTTTTACATGTCATGCATTGCACCCAGTCTCCTCCGGGTCTAGAAAGTTTGTATTTCTTCAAGCAAACTAGACATAAGCAATTTTCGTCATCTTCAGAGCTATCCAATACTTTCTTCTCCCTTTTTTTTCAATAACTTAGGTCTATTTTTTTATGCTCTGCTTGGCCTTTTTATACAGTTTCTTTTTTAGTTTTTCTTCTTCAATTTGTTTTCTGCGTTTTTTTGCCTTTTGTTCTGCGCGAAGTTTCTCTTTTACAGGTGTGCTTGTTAGAATGGCATATTTCAAACATTTACGAATAGATCACTTGCCTTTTCTAGGTCCTGCATTAGGAAGTGGTCTTATTTCTGTAAGACTTACCACTGACACATTGCTATTATCAGGAATCATCTAATTCAGTGAGATTTCTTACTTCTAAAGACGGTCCTGCAATTACACAATTATTGATTAAAGTTATTGCTGAAGTGCTTGGTTTATTAACAATTACATATTTACTAATTTTTGATTCATTGTCATTCTGGTCTTTAACGCTCTCATCTCCGATAGATAGCTCTTTCAGTAGGCTCTTGTAATTTCGCACCATTTTTTCTGAAATTTAAAAACTTTCATTAAAAATTATGCTGGGGTAAGTAGTGACACTGTCACAACGTGCCCCTTAGACTTCGTCACAACTAGCCCCGTGTTACGCCATTTTGAACTTTATCCATTAGTTTCCGAAATGTTGGCATGATTAAAAAATGAGATACATAGAATAAGAGCTCAAATTATAAGCATTTAAATAATATTACGGAAGTTTATGTACCTCAGTATCGTTAAAGGCAATGAAGATTCAAATGTAGGTCGCAAAATTTACTTTTACGATAGAAAACAAGATAAATATAATTATCTCGAAAACAACGCGACGCTATTCTTAAAAAGATACACAGCACATTGAGACAATCAAGCTCTACACTCACATGACTCGACAGGTGCTTCAACCTATTGGCTGAGTCAGGAAGCTCGATGTCACAACTTGCCCCTGGCAAAACTAACTCCGGTCTCCCCTACTGTATTCGGGACTTTCAATTTCAAAGGGCAACTTCATTACACAGATATAATGAAACGGCAGATTCTCGGCCATCCTCCGGCTCCGAAGTCAGATTAATTCGATACCACTCAGAGGTTCCCATAGCCAATAAGCTATTAAAATCGGCTAAATGGTTTTTTGTTTAGTAACTCTTAAAAAAAAATTAATTTCTATTCATAATCATGCGTCAATGTAATATCTATATTATAAAGGCCAAACGTATCTGTTCCATGTAGGCAGACGATACCGTGCTACCTATAATTAAAATCTCAGTGTACAGAAAGTGAAGTGTTTTTTCTGTTTTTATTCTAAAGTTGGTTTTGAGATAAGTGCAGACGATAATGCAGCAGTGAGCTGCGAGTGAGTGTTATTCTTTTAATAAAGAGTTTTTTTTTAAAGAACCAGTGCATATGGAATAATTTGTGTAGTGTGTGCTTAATAATTAACATGGACCGCCGAGCCGTAAGGTGAAAATAATTATTTATGAGAGTGAAAAATCATGGAATTTGAACTATGTACTGATGTTATATGAAGAGTTCTATTATAGATCTGTCAACATTCAACATGAGAATCTTCGAATAATATCGTGCTCAAACAAGTGAAATATTGTGTTTAAGATGATCAATTTAAGAATTATAATGAGTCTTCCTCGGAATTTCGCAGCGATTTGAGTGAGGTAAGAGCAATTTTTTAGTTTATTTTGATTAAATTATGTCTGTTATTGATAATCTAAATAAACACGAGCTTAAGTTTGCAGTTGAGGAATTGGGTTTAACTGCTCCTGAAAGTAGTAAAATTATTGATTTAAGAAATATTATAGAGACTAGTGAATATTACTCAAATGAGCAGTTATTAAAAAGCATCGTTAATTCGGTTGTTGAGGAGTATAAATCACGAACAGAAACTGAGAAAACAAAATTAGAATTAGAAAAAATTAAATTAGCCCAATTAGAAAGGGAGTTAGAATTACAAAATTCGGAATTTGAAAAAATTAAACTAGCTCAGTTAGAGAAAGAATTAGAAATAGCCAAATTGCGTAAAGAATCTCGGGAAAATTTGCCGTCCGTAACAGAAAAATCGGAAACGGAAATAGGGAAAAATAACTTGGAAAGTTTTATTAAAAGTATTAAAACTTTAACTATTCCTTTACCAACGAGAGCTGAGTCATTTAATCTTTTTTTTCAATCTCTTGAGAAAGCGTTTCGAACTAAAAATGTACCTGAAGAGTTTATGGCCGAAATTCTGTTCAATATTCTCGGCGAAAAAGCGAGCAATTTAATGATCTATTTATCAGAGGAAGAGTTGATTAGTTATGATAAATTGAAAAATATAGTGTTAAGGGAATTTCAACCTACTGCACAAGAATGTTTAAACAATTTCAAGAGTGCGCAAAAATTACCGTCGGAAAGTTACGTTCAATTTGCAGCTAGGCTGAGTTCAATTTTTCAGTATTACTGTAATTTGCGTGAGGTAAATGATTTTAAATCATTATGCGATCTGATTGTTTCAGATAAAATTTTCAGTTCTTTAGATCGCGAATTAATGAATCATATCGCAATTAAACAATCAGAGTCATATTTTAAACCACAGCAACTAGGAAGAGAATGCGATATTTTTTTGTCGATTAAAAATAAATCTAAAAGTGAATCAAATATGTATTCGAGAAACACGATAAATGAAAATAAACGTATAGCGACAAATAAATTTCAAAATCGACCTCAAAGGAGCGCTTCAAATATATTTTATTCGGAAACAAAAAATGTCAAATGTGTCTTGTGTAAATCTAATGAGTATCACGGTTTACATTCTTGTCCGCAATTCAAAAAACTGTCCATTAAAGATAGAGTAGAAGTTGTGAAATTAAATAAAGCATGTTTCAAATGTTTAAATTATAATTGCTGCGCACAGAAATGTAAGTCTAAAAATTGTGCTAGATGTAAACTACCGCATTCTGAACTAATACACTTTCCTAGAGAAGAAAAGGAATTAAATAATCAAAATAAAAATGTTGGTCATGTGTTTCAATCGGCTGCAGGAATAAAAAATTCACAACCCGAGGAAATTTTTTCCTATCCTCCGAGTCAGACTGTCGCATCTAGTTTTGTGAAAAATAAAACAAAATACGTTTTATTAAGTACGGCGCGTATCCTCATTAAAGATAAGTTCTCGGAATGGCAGGAAGTTAGATGCTTACTAGATGTCGGTTCACAAGCATGTTTGATTACTTCACAGTGTGCTAATCGATTGCAGCTTAGAATTAATAAAACGAATACTTTAATTTCATGTTTGGATGACATTTCTATGACAATAAAAGGCTGCGTAAATACAAAAATTACGAATAGAGATAAAAGTTTTGAAAGAGATTTGACTATGCTAGTAGTAAGGAAAATTACAGATTTAATTCCGCAACAAGTGTGGTTAACATAAATGTTGAAGTACCAGATTTAACTATATTAGCAGATTATAGATTTAATTTCCCTGATAAAATTGATATGTTGTTGGGGGCAGAAGTATTTTATGAGTTATTAAGACCGGGACAAATATATTCTCAGAGTTCAAATTTACTTTTGCAAAATACCGTATTTGGGTATGTGGCTAGTGGATGCATAGAGCAGGAAAGTGATGCAAAAGTTCATTGTGGGCTGATTCGGGAGGAAGATTTAAACCAAACATTAAAAAAGTTTTGGGAAGTTGAAAACGTCGAAGTAGAGTTATCAAAAAGTAAGGAATTTGAGATATGTGAGCAACATTTTGCGCGCACGCATTGGAGAAATGAGGAAGGGAGATACGTGGTGAAAATGCCTTTAAAGGAAAATCCTTCGTGTTTAGGCCAATCTAGGGAGCTTGCTCTTAAAAAACTCAAATCGCTGTGGACTCGCTTATCAAAAGATAAGAAATACTTCAAATTGTATAAAGATTTTTTAAATGAATATGAAATGTTGGGGCATATGAAACAGGTTAAAGAAGTGAAAGAACCTGACGTCGTGTATTATGCTCCACATCATGGTATTTTTAGACCAGAAAAGTCCACCACAAAACTGAGAGTTGTATTTAACTGTTCTGCCACAACAACAAATGGCACATCACTTAATTCATTGCAATATAATGGCGGTGTTATTCAGAATGATTTATTCACAATAATGGTTAGTTTTCGAGAGCATACTTATGCACTGACTGCGGATATTCAAATGATGTATCGAATGATCAATATTGATCCTAGTCAGCACGCATTGCAGAGAATTTTGTGGAACGATAATTTCGAGGAAGAGCCTAAAATTTTTGAACTACAGACCATTACATACGGTACGGTTAGTGCGCCTTATTTAGCAATGAAAACTCTCAACCAGCTATCGATTGATGAAGGAGATAATTATCCGATGGCAGCATCGGTTCTTCGATAAAATATTTACATGGATGATATTTTGTGCGGTGCACCTACGCTTGAAGAAGCCAAAGAGTTGCAGCGGCAGCTCATAGCGATTATGCATAAAGCAGGTATGAGACTCCATAAGTGGTGTACAAGTGATAAAAATCTTTCTCTGACATATGAAGAAGGGTACAAATTTGAAAATGAAATTGAAACTAAAACGTTAAGGGTTTCGTGGAACCCAAGAGATGATTGTTTCACTTTTCGAGTTAAGGTGGAATTGAGCAATTCCTACACAAAGCGAGAAGTATTGTCAACAATCGCGAGACTATTTGATCCTCTGGGACTTCTTGGTCCAGTTATATCTAAAGCCAAAATACTAATGCAAAAATTGTGGAGAATCAATATTGATTGGGATGACGAGCTTCCTGAATCAGAGTTTCATGAGTGGCATCAATTTCTTATGTCATTTAAATGTGTAAATAATATAAAAATTTGTAGGCGTATTATAATTGAAAACCCAGAAATTATAGAAATACACGGGTTTGCTGACACCTCAGAACGTTGCTATGGGGCAGCAGTTTATTGCAAATCCAGTGATTCCTTAGGAAATGTGATGGTGAATTTAATCGCTAGCAAGTCGCGAGTTACACCGATAAAGAGTCTAACTATTCCAAGATTGGAATTATGTGCAGCAGTGTTGCTAACCAAACTGGTAAACAGAGTATTATCATCCATGAAAGTAATAGTGACTAATGTTTTCCTTTGGTCAGATTCAATGATTGTGTTAGCATGGATTCAAAAAGAACCTATCGACCTTAAGCAATTTGTTCAAAATCGAGTGGCTAACATACAAGAAAACTCTAGTGCTGAACAGTGGCATCATATTTGCTCAGAAGAAAATCCTGCTGACAAACTTTCCAGAGGTATGGATCCTGACAAACTTGCAAACTGTGAATTGTGGTGGAAGGGACCTTCATTTCTTCAGAACAGTGATTATCCTCAACGTACAATAACCATACCAGAAACAAATGATGAGTTCAATAAAGAGCTCAAATTTAATGTTAAATCCTCGAATGAATTCAATGTTATAAGTTGTAATATCACCGAGAATTGTTTTGTATATAACTTTATTAATCTTAGTAATAATTATTTAACGATTGTGCGTATTCTTAGTTATATTTTCAGATTTGTGATGAATACAAGAAACCCTCTTTATAAGTGTAATGGACCCTTGAGTACGTCAGAATTGGAGCTTGCAGAGAGACATTTAGTTAAATCAATACAAAATATTGAATTCCGTGCAGAGTCTTCAGACTAAAGGATCGGTAAGTCCGAGTAGCAAGTTAAAAGGCCTCAACCCTTACTTAGATGAATTTGGAATTTTAAGGGTTGGTGGCAGGTTAAATAATAGTAATTTAAATTTTTCAAAAAAGCACCCGGCGATTTTACCAAAGAGTAATAAATTTACTGTAATTGTTATAAATTATTATCATAAGAAATATTTGCATGTTGGTGCGTCAACTTTACTATCCTTAGTAAGAAATAAATTTTGGGCAATAAATGGTCGTGCAATGTGTCGAAAGGTGGTTCATCAGTGCATTCCATGTTTTAAAGCTAAACCAGTTATTGCAAATCAATTGATGGGTGATTTGCTCAGGGATAGAGTCCAATTAGACTATTGTTTTAATATTTCGGGTGTTGATCTGTGTGGGCCATTTATGATCAAAATTGGTTATGCACGTAGGACCATCTTACAAAAAATGTATGTCTGTATTTTTGTTTGTTTTGTATTTAAGGCTATACACATAGAAATTGTTTCAGATTTAACTTCCGAATCATTTATTGCGGCACTGAAAAGATTCATAGCACGCAGAGGTAAATGTGCCAAATTGTATTCTGATAATGCAAAAAAATTTATTGGGGCAGATAAAACACTTAGGGTCTTTTATGAATTAGTAAGAAAACCTGATGAGAAATTAGCAGCATATTTGTCTAGTGAAGGCATTGAGTGGAAATTTATTCCCCCAGATCACCCAATTTCGGGGGTCTTTGGGAGGCCGCAATAAAATCCTTTAAATTTCATTTTAAGAGAATTGTGGGAGGTGCTAATCTCACTTATGAGGAATTTCTTACAGTAGTGATACAAATAGAGGGAATATTAAATTCGAGGCCTTTGAGTCCATTATCAGATGACGCAGATGATTTTGGAGTCCTAACTCCAGCTCATTTTCTTATAAACAGACCATTAAATGTCATTATTGAGCCTGATTTAACCAATATAAAAGAAAATCGCTTCAAAAAATGGCAAAGAATAACTAAAATTGTACAACTTTTTTGGCGCAAATGGCACCATAATTATTTAAGTGAATTACAACAGAGGGGTAAGTGGAGATTTGAAAAGGATAATGTAAAAATAGGAGATCTAGTGTTGTTAGTAGAGGAAAATATATCAAGCAATAAGCGGCCTTTAGGCAGAATTATTGAAGTATATTATGGTAATGATAAGAAAATTCGCGTAGTTCAGGTAAAAACTCAGAATGGAATTTTTAAAAGATCGATTAGTAAAATATGTATTTTACCTATGCCTGAAACCCATAGTACTTAAAAAAAAAAAATGTATATATATATATGTGTGAGTGATATATTGTTTTTTTTTTTTTTTTTTCAATTTTATATTTAAGTAACATATATAGTGACCTTTTGTATTTATTTATGTAATTAGTGTACTTAGTAAAAAAAAGAGTTATTATTGAATGTGAAACATGTCAATGGGGGCCGGTATGTTCCATGTAGGCAGACGATACCGTGCTACCTATAATTAAAATCTCAGTGTACAGAAAGTGAAGAGAAGTGAAGTGTTTTTTCTGTTTTTATTCTAAAGTTGTTTTTGAGATAAGTGCAGACGATAATGCAGCAGTGAGCTGCGAGTGAGTGTTATTCTTTTAATAAAGAGTTTTTTTTTTAAGAACCAGTGCATATGGAATAATTTGTGTAGTGTGTGCTTAATGATTAACAGTATCTGTGCGTAACGCATACGTCGTTTTGCGCATGGCAACACTTTCAAATTTTAAATTAATTTTGGTATTGCAATTTTTGCTGATAAAGTTTTTAAACTTCTTAATGTCACACATTTTCAATTTTTACACCATCGTATAGGAAAAAAATGTACTTTTAAATGAAATTTGTTTGAAAGCTATATCTTAATTTGTTTTTGAAATATTAATTTTTTTGTAGCTTTTAATACCTCTTTTCTAATCGTAGCAACAGGAGTACTCCATTTCTATTTCAAGCAAAGGAAAAAAGGTAAAAAATTGAGTGCTGTATCTTTATGTTGCCATTTTTTCATTAAAAGGGAAAAAATAGAAATTTAAATATCTTCTGTTATAAAACCCGGTGAATTTTGACTACATTTACAAAATTTGATTTACACGTAAAAGAATATCAACAGTTAATATATATTTCAGCAAATAGCGTTAAAACTTCAAGTTTTGAATCAGAATGATCAAATTAAAATACCAATTTTTTTTTTAAACGTGAATGTAGATGTGAAATGTAGATTTGTAAATTTTGATATGGTGAAAATGATGCCGGGTTTAGATTTCACGGGAAAAAAAATTCTATGATTGAGTCAAAGTTGAATAAATTTTGCTTTTTATCATTTTGGAATACTAGCATAAGAACCTTAATTGATAACTTTATCATAATAACATATCTTTATTATTTTTTACTGCTTACATATACGATTAAAGTTTAATTTTAACAATTTTTACAAGTGCGTTTTATAGAAATAGCATTTTGTTAATTTGACGATAAATATCGTTTGTTTAAGAGTTAGACGTATCAATATAAAATGCATTTTTTACTATAACTAATTTTATAGGTTTAGTATAAGTTAATGAAACAGTTCCTTCTTAAACATTTTCTTTCGTCAGAATTTGACGGGTTCTACCTTGTAGTTTTAATCGCCAGCTTCTTACGGGTCGTTCTGTAAAACAATGTAAAATATCATCTCATACCCTTTTCGAAGATCGTCGGGCTAACCGATACTTGTATATTTTGAACGCAAGTACTATACCTCTCAGTGTTGAAATGAGGGGGTAGCCCGGGGAAGACATTCCCCCTCCCGCCGGAGCAATAAAATGTCTCTCACTGCAAAATTTGAGATTTTGTGTTTTCAAAGGTCAAAAAGTGCAATTTTTCCCTCGGAACTCCACAATATCCCCTTCGGAGCTACAGAAGTCCCTCCCGGAGTAAAGTGTCTGAATTCAACACTGCTACCTCCAAATCTGAAATACCCGCCAATAAAGAAACAAGAAATATTTTAGTGTCTCGTACCACGTTAACTACGACTCTTTATAGTCAAAAGAAGGATCTGAATTTCAATGGAAGCAATCATAATATTTTCCGGGTGCTCGTAAAACTTTCATTGCCTATCATTATAAAATATACATTCCTCATTCGATATCAGAAAATCTTAACGTATGTCAGAAAAAAAAAAATGCATATATTTGTTGTTATACAAACTACCTAAACAAGGAAGTCATCAAAAGGTATATATCGTTTGTGTCCATAGTGAAATAAGGCAGTTTAACATTAAGGTCATGGGTCGAACTCACAAATCTTCTGCCTTAAGATCCAAGCTTTCCATTTCCATTGAAAAATTTTCTCTTGTTTACCAGGAAGGTATTTCAATAAGAAGTTGTCAATGATTTTTCTTTTGAAATGCTCATTTTTTTGATGTGATGATTTGTTGTTTCCGAATTTAGACATTATTGTTGTAAGACGGCACTATTTTTGTTTGAGCATAAAATAAATTAACCTGGCACTCAAGTTTCAAAAGATGATTTAAAGTATGCTTTCTGTTATCCTTTTTCTTACCTAGAAGAAAGTATTTAGTTTGTGTAAAATTTTATCTTTTATGGTTTCTAATGGATTCTTTTGGATTTTAATGGATTTTCAGGTTCTGGGAACTGCCAAATTTGATGTTGTTATTGGGAATAATTTACATCGGTGTCAGTGTGAAATTAAGATGGTAACATGGGGAGGGGTTCACATTCCCCCCGCCAAAAAAAATTTGAAATGTTCTTCCAGCAAGGTTTTAAATTTTATGCTTTTTAATGGACAAAGGTGCGATTTCCATACATGATTTCTAAAATGCCCCCCTCCCAAAAAAGTTGCAAAAATGTTTCTTGGAGAAAAATATTGGATTCAACACTGATCTGCGTACTTGTTACATATATCTTACTGTCGGTGTAAGTCAACATTAATCCAAAGAATTGCACAGACATGTATACAGTAAAATCTCCAACTGGACCCTTCAGACGTTCCAAGTAACCAACATATCTATTTAGCTAAGTTTATTCCCATCCCCAACTCAAATACTAGGTTGAGCAAAAAGTTCTGGGAAATTTGGGAAGTTGTGTTTTTACGCGCAAATTATGACCATAAGCATCAAGAACTATTCTTCAAAGTAGATACTATCATAGTCCACTACTTCTGCCAGCATTCTGCCAGATTCCGGATTTGCTGGAAGTACAATGGCGCCTCTTGGAATCGAAAAACCCTTGACAAGCTTCTTCAATTTCATTAAAGGAATCAAATAGACGCCCCTTGAAAACTATCGATTGATCGAAAGAGGCTATAATCGGAAGGAGCCACGTCTGGACCGTAATTCCTGAACTTCTACAGATATGCCACTAGTACTTTTATATACGATACAAATTCTGGTAACTATTAGATTAAAAATTTCCCAGAAAATTTTGTTCAACCTAACATTATTCGCATATTTTTATCGCTGAATAATGGACGCCTCTGAATTAGAGGTCTGGCCCGAGCCCGGCATGTCTACACTTTTACACTTCTAGGCCCGGCCCGTACATAAATCAGAGAAAGCAGGCCCGGCCCGTTCTGGTCCAGCACAATTTATGCTATTTCTAAAAAATTCAGATTTTTATATCACCATCATTGTGTGGGATATTCGACGATTGATATAATATAGCATCGTGGGGATAGGTTTGTGTCGAACTTATACATGTATGGCCCCTTATAAGAGAACCCGTTTTGTTCCAGTTAAATTCGCAAAATATTTCAAAACTCAAAAAACACAAAATTGTGTACCAAACAAAAATGTTCTGTAACAGTGCTAGTGACTGATTGGCTGATAATATAGCATACAATTACGCAGAAAACACCCAGCTATCTCTAATCCTATAATTAAAAAAAAAAAAAAATGTATCGACGTATCCTATACTAGGAACCTATCCAATATTTAGCAATTTTTCCCTGTTAGGAAGTCTAACCAATTACTGATACTTTGCGACTGTATATAAATATTTCTAATACTGCTTTCGGAAAACTCAATTCAAATGACATCTAATTTTCCGCTTTTTACGTTACATGCATTAATTCACTTTCGTTTAAACTATCTGAGTCACTATAGTTTTATTTTAAAAAACATTTTATCTACGTGTGTGGTATTTCTATTCAATTTTCTATTTTTCTGTCATTTTTGATTGACAGAATAATGGATTTCGTTGATTTGCACTGGGAAATGACAAAACCTTAACTCTTTTTCTTGAAACTGTAAGCGAAAGGATAATTGAATACTCATCATTAAAGTGTATGCAAGTCATAAATATATGAAAGAATTCATTTTAAATTGTCTTTTATAGCTTTTCATAAGTCACGGCTATTAATTCAATTTTCCTTGCTAAAAAATTGTCTTAAAATCGTTACTTAAACTTATGTCATGTATTTATTCATTTATAACTAAATAAAATGTTTTGCCTATTTACTTGTCAGAAAAATGTCATTTTATATTGAATTCGTTTTCAGCTTTAACGTCTTTGAGTAATGCCATATACTACTTTCCTAATATAAACTATTCCTATTGTTACTTCAAAAAAGGAAATTGATAAATGTATGTGGGATTAATACTTCAGAAAGATAAAGATATTTACGTACAGAGAATCCTTAAACTCACGTACCAAACTGTAAGGAAAGATAAAGATTATTGAGAAAAAAGTATATTTTTCTTTAAAATAAATAAATAAATTAATTAATAAAATAACACAAAATAAAATATGTTTCATAATTTAAGTCTATAGAATTTGGTTGAATTTGTTGAGTTGCAGTTGATTTTTAAAATTGATATTACATTCTAGGTTGTATCTTTTGTACATTTCCACATTTCTATTACTTTATAAAGCTGAATTTTTAATGGTGTACATTGTACCCCTGTGAGTTAGCGAACGTATCTCAAAATTGCCTAATTGAATATGGTTTAGGGAATCGAGCGACTGATAAATTGTTTATAGAAATTTTAAGAACCCCCAAGTCCACATATCTTTGTTGCAATATGGAATTCGCTGGAACAATAACTTCTAGACAACTATTTCCTCATTATTCATTAGAGACGAGGTAAATATTTTGATGTAAATGATTTTCTCATTTCAGTTGCGTTAAATCTATGTACTTTCTGATGTTTGATATAGCTAAAACCCCCATTGGTATAAGAACGTTTGTGCAAAGTGCATTTTTTACATTTATATTTGTATAACTGAATCAAATACAGGTAAAATATCAAAGACTTAGGAAGACTTACATGAATTGTCAATGGGTCCCACGTTTTTGACATGGCTGCTATGAGTGAACCATAATGCACCTGACAGAAGTGATGGAAAAAAACAAACCAAAATATTTTTAACTACAAGAAATTTCTTGAATTTTCAGTTAAACAGAATTATTAAGTAGAGTCAAAAGTTTAACTATAATTTAGGGATGTTATACGATACTTCCTCGCTTCAGACATCGTTTAACCTCACCTCAATCTCAAGTTATTCTCTAATCAGACATTTCTGCGGATATTATTATTATTATTATTATTATTATTATTATTATTATTATTATTATTATTATTATTATTATTATTATTATTAACCATTTGGAAAATGGTTGTATCTGAATCCTTGTGATTACCAAATTTTATTCGTTTTCTGATTGGTTCATATTTAATGTCCAGAAATGGAATACTTCTGTTTCCACGATGACAAAAAATACCAGTCAATTAGGGAAACTTTGACCTATCAGTGTAACTTTGGGTCAAGAGAGAAAAAAGATTAAATCTGTTACATCACTTGAGTTAACGGCAAAGTTTTGGACTCAAAATATAATGTATGTGTTTGATAGGTGTAAGTTTGGCAGCTCATTCGAAATAATACGTCAAGATTCCACCATGGCAGAATGGACAAAGTTTCGTAAAGGTAGATCAAAGTTAACCCTAATTTGGGTCAAAGTTACCCCTACGGACAGTAAAAACTCAGAAACTAATTGACAAACAAATTGCATTTAAAAGTACATTTTTTTCCTATGCAACAATGTAAAAGTTGAAAATGTGCGATGTTTAGAAGCTTAAAAGTTTGCAGTACCAAAAACTGCAAAACTGAAACTTCGTTTAGAATTTATTTATGATTGATTGATCTAGCAATTTTAATGTTTAATCCATGGCGTACGTAATATAGGACCCTGTTATTACGTAATCCACGGTTTGATTATCATAAAAGTGATGTTTATTATTATTTTTTTTAATATAGAATTTATTTATAAGTCTAAAATTATAGTCTTTGAAAATATCATTTTCCAAATTATCGTTGTAATTTCTTAAATTACATGTTATAAGATTTTTATTTTATTTATTTATTTTGTATGCTTACATGGATGTTTTCTAACATCTGAGTAAATATTTTCTTCTAATCAGAGTCGTTGAGTCACAAAGGTTAAGGATCTTTCATCATATTTCAAATTCAGCCGTGTCACTGAAATTACGTGTTTCGAATGAGGCTGTTAAAAATAAAATAGGAAAAAAGACTCGTCTTCATCTCGGAGTAAGAATTAGCTTCAAATCTTCTTTAGAATTTAAATTCCTACACATACAAGGTGAATGAGAGTAGCCAGTGTGTATTCCTCCTTTATATTCAGCAGCTGGATTTAGAATGGCCTGGTTCAAAGTCAGTGATCTTCCTTAACCTTAAAAGTAAGGGTTGACCTTAACTTGTAGCAAATTTCGCATCCAACTGTTTGAGTGTATTTTGATGGTAATGTCAGGCAGTTTCTTTTACGTAATGAAACAAAGAGAAGTACTGAAAATTGCTTTAAAATGCACATATAAATACTTGTAAGTCCTAGAATCCGAAGCCTCCTGCTAAAGCAGAGTCACATTTTTATGTTAAGAATTGAAAAAGGAAATGTATTTAAAAGGTGGTCAAAAGTTGAAAAAATATTCTTAGAATCTTATTTCAGTATGAATGTATATAACAAGGAGGTCGAAAAGAGATTTAAGGCTTGCAAAAATAAAGATAAAAGCTCACGCAGAAACGAGTTCTGTAATACTTCTGTGGCATGAGGAAAATTAAAAATTAAAACTAACTATAAAAATTTAAATGTGATGAAACAGCACTTATGCTAAAGAATCATATATTTGTATATTAAATTCATTCTAAATTATTTATTCTTTAAGTCCAAATTTACGATTCCGTTTCATTAATATTTTTCATTCTATAAATTAATTCTTCTCTAAATTAAAACATTGCTATAAAATACATTAGTAAAGAAATTCTAGCTTTTCTACGTATTTGGCTTATAAATGGGTGCATTTAACTAATTTTAGGGTGCGGAATTCAGTCAAATAATTAGATTCTTTCAATCACGTCACGTTTATAGATACAGGTAAGTTATGGAAGGGAAAACTTTCGCAGAGATTGAAACATTTTAGAAACAAAACACAATATTCACCTGTAAAAATGTTTTGCTCATTATTTAACACAAACTCTGAACTAATAAGAGCATGAAATTGTTGTTCAAGAATCCATAATGTTTATGAATAATACCATTTTACAAAATAGGATGATGTATTTCTTGATGACAGCGCTGAATGCTTTAATAGTTACTTTTAGAGTAGAATGCATATAAATAAAGGTTTTAACCTATATATTAATTCATTTCCTTATTATTTGACCATAAAATGATAATTATAATTTACATTTCCCCAAGTATTTTGCCATAAATATAAAAAATAATTTCTATAATTTTGTGAAAACTTTACGTGAAAGAAAATTTCTGATAGCAGATTTGGATTCTACACGTAAAAATACATATGTTATGTGCTTTCTTATTACATATATTATATAATAAGAATGTCTATAAGATAATAAATAAGATACAAAATGGCTGTTGACTAATGTTATTATAAAAATTCTCATCAAGTATTTAACAATATTTATCAGAATTTCATGTTTCCGTTTGCTCCGTTGCAAATAGAGCCTTGAACATATTGGACCGGGAGGCGACACCACAGACAATCACCTCATCGAACTCATGGTTGAAATTACAGAATTAGTTAAAACTCGATTCGCATATTACAACGTAATCGGTCTGCGAAGTCATATCTTGGTGAAAAACTCCTGAAAATCCGATTTTAGCGATTGATTCGTAGGTTTATCACTGGGTTTCCTTTCTCCCAGTCTTCTGTTGCAGGAAAACACAATGCTAAACCTACGAGTCAACCGCTAAAATCGTGTTTTCAGAAGTTTTCCACCAAGACATGACTTGGCAGAACGATTACGTTGTAATATGCGAATGCAGTTTTAACTAATTCTGTAATTTCAACCATGAATTAGATGAGGGGATTTTCTGTGCTGTCGCCTACACTGTAAAAAATGTCAGACGTTTCTGAATATATAAAAATGTACTGTAATCAAAAACGAAAATATACGGTAACCTCTTCTAACTCACCTAAGGTTTCGAAAACAGTTCCTTTACCTTTAAAAATTCCAGAAAACTATTTGTTTTCGAAATTTAAAGAAGACTTTGTGACGGTATATTCATGTTGGGTGTCATTTGTCACGTTATATGCAGACATACTCATTAATTTAGGTTAAAACAACACAGTTTATTAAAATGATAAGGGCTAAAGGAAAGTGGAGCCAGTCTATAATTTCACTCACTGAGAACACTATGAAAAGCTAAATCATACTCACAGGCGTCGGTCTAGCTCAGTCGGGGCACCGTCTAACACTTGACACTATTTCCTGGCTGATCTACTAAACAAATCTTAATTTCACAGCCCGTGGCTGTGGATATTTCTTTATTTCTCAAATAATCAAAACGGAACGATTCTAAACTTTCTTACCAAGGCCGAACCTTTAATCCACTATCTGAACTTCTTTCCGCTTTACTGGAGGCCGTAGCTATTCTCTAATCGTCAGCACCTTAATAAACAATCATCAACTTCGTTGTCCAATGGCGGAACACACACAGAGGCTGCTGGCTGCTGGCTACTGCCAGGAACACACAGACGCTGGCTGCTGGCTAAGGCCAGAAACACACACACCACAAACTCACACCCAAGCTTTTATACGCGACAAACTGAGATACTCCTCATTAACATAATACTAATAACCGCGAGCTAACTGCGGAATTCGAAAGAGCACACACACTCTAGAAAGTTAAAGTAAAAGAGAGGATAGATGTCACTTTTACGCCTACAAAATGTTAAATTATTGACGTCACGATCTCAGAAACACTAGAGTGCCTTTATGACTAAAGGTCACTCCCTCACAACCCCCCCTCGAACTCCGCAGAGAAAAAGGGCTGGGCTAAATGCATGCCCAGAACTTTTTCTTGTTATAAATTTAGAGCCGTAATAAAACACAGTGATGGGTGAAATTTAACGCCGAAACATAACTTTTAAAATATTAACTTTAACCCATCACAACCAAAGAAAACTCAGTTTGCCTCAAATAATCACATATTCAATCCAATCATTCTTCTATCTTACAAATAGCCTCCGTAAAACTTCCAAAAACTCGTAAAACTTTCAAAACTAATTACTTCTCTCAAAACAACCCACTCCACTGGGAGAAATTTCTCAAAATACTAAACTTCCGAAATTTTCCTCAATATTGCAATGCAACTATAACTTTACCCAAAAATTTCTCCATAACTTTTAATATACTAGAATTCGCACCAAGTCCAAAAAACCCAATGCGCAAAAATTTTCCTCATCCAAATTCCGACTTCATCTAGAATTACAATTACTTCATACTAAAATAATTCTGCTACTACGTAATGCCTACATCCCCATTAGCCAATGAACTAACTCCCAAACTTCTTCAGACTTAACTCCACTTGAACAATAATTGGGGCACATACGTACAGCGGCATATCGCTGTGCTTATGCAACAATCAAAAAATATCAAAAATTTACAAAATGACGTCATCAATCTCTTCATCTGTATTAACTAAAAGAAAAATAGCAGAATCAATACATAACAAAAGGTATACTTCCCTGCAAGAAAATCACATTAACATCCAATTTTAATACAATACAATTTCAAATTCAAATGCAGCTTAAAACTTCGCAACTTGCGGAAACCATTCCCAACTAAAGTACAAAACGCAACTCATAAAACACGAACGATAAGAAGAAAGTTAATTCATTAAATGTTAGTATAAGAGATAGAAACGCGTGTCAAGGACTTCTTGACCGCAAAACACGTGCGCGCCTGAACCGCGGCGCGTGTACAAAATAACTCAAATTACTATCTGTACTTCCTGAAAATTTAAACATACATTAACATACATTTTATAACACATGAACAATATAAAAATATCATAACATTTTAAACAAATAACATAACCATTTAACAATAGATCCAGAATTTTTAAAAGCAGTTAAGACCAAAATTTCCAACATACATAAAACTAACAATTTTGCAAACAAATTTTGAACACAATTAAGCACTAAACGTGAGTCCGTCAAAAAATTCCAAAAATGGCCAAAAGTACAAAACAGTCTCTCTGCTTTCTATTCCTTCATATTGCTACCACATATATGCACTCTAATAGAAATTTAATAAAGAACATTATCACCCAATCATAGAGATGATTCACTGCTAGCAGGCTTCATACTGCAAGATGGCTTTCTCCTCCTGTCCCAAAAGGCTTGTACGAAGGATCTCTCGTCATCAGAACTGTACGGTGACGCCACAGTTGACTGTCGTGCCTGGAGCCTGGTTCTGAATGGATGCCGTGGAATACTCGTAGGTTCCACTCGACGACTCTGCTCTGGCCGGTTCGCTGGGTTCACTCCATGGCGAGGTTCACACTGTTGTTGCCGGTAATCTGAGAGTTGCCTCCTCTTTCTAGACGCACCCGAAGTTACCGAAGATCCAAGGCCACGTTTCTTTCCGGACCTATGTAGTTTCTTGTTAGGCAAAAATTCAGAATTTAAAGTTCGCTTAACAGTTTTACGAGTGTCCAAACGAAATCTTTTCTGGGGATTAATCACTGAAGATGGTGAACTATTAGTTAATTTATGCTTGTGAGGTTGTTGTCTAATAGATGGAGGAACTGGACAATTTATAATTTTTGTCTTTTATGACACACAGAGTCCGATGTATTTGACACAGTTCTCTTATTTTTATTATACTTTGCTCTCGGATTGCTAGGCTTTCGGCTTTCAATAACAGTCTTTGGAGCTGTTTGACCAAATTTTCTTCTTGAATATTGATGAAAAGAATTAGACGAAGAAGTGCTGGACTCGGGACACTCATTGGATCGGGAATTTCGCGAAACACCACTCGACATATGAGAACCTTCACTACCATTTTCTCTAAACTTATACACTCTAACCTGATCCAGATTAACAGTCATTCTTTCACCATTGACATCAACAACCAAATTATTATTTCGAACTTCCAAAACCTCGAACGGACCTACAAACTTCGGACCAAACTTAGCTACTCTCTTTTGACGACTTGAACTTAACCAATGCTTTTCTACTAACACAAAATCTCCAACTTTCACTTCTAACTCCCTTCTACGCATATTATAATACTGAGCTTGCTTTTCTTGCGCTTTTCCCATCTGAACCTGAGCTTCCTTAACCAACCTCTCAATATCCTGACACATGTACTGACTTTCCGCATCTGACACCATAACTAACCTTTGGAATGGAGTAATAACTTTTCTACCCAAAAACAATTCAGCAGGCGTTTTCCCCGTTGACTCGTGAACTGCCGTACGAAGTGCGTACGCAAAATGCTGAAGAAACTGGTCCCAATTTGCATGATGAGAACCAACATAAGAAGAAATCATTTGAATTAATGTACGATTTACACGTTCAGCCATATTAGACTGAGTAAGTTCCCTACCGTCCTCAGTCTGCAACTTTTCACACAAAGACTTAAAAATATTGAATATAAAATCATAACGAAATGGTTTACTAGCAACTAGTGCGTCAAAACCAATATAAATTTCATTAGTTAAACTCGGTTTATCTGAAAAAACTTTACCACAATCGACTAAAGACTTATTAACCTCCATTTTCTTAACCACACTTAAACCCGACTCCTCCAAATTAACTGACACTGAAACAGGCTCTTTCTTCCTCACATTCTCATCATTATTCACGATTAACGACTTTTTAAAGAAATCCAAACTAATTCCTCTATCCTTCATATAATCCACACCAACTATACAATGCACTGTTAATCCATCTAACACACAAAACTCCCAACATGTCTTAACCGAACGAATTTCAACTTCCAATTCTACTGAACCTTTATTATCGCAAGCTACTCCCTGTGCTGACTGAACCACCAGACTTGACCTTTTCAACTTCTTATACGAAAAATATTTCCGATAACAATCAAAAGAAATGAACGACTTATCTGCCCCTGTATCGAAGACACTTTTAACGACAATACCATCTAACACAATTAACACTTCAGGTAACTCAACCGGATTAATAGTAATTTTATTCAAATTCACCGAAGACTTTTCCGACCTCTGAACACATCTCCTTTGCACTGATCTACCTTCAAAATTCTCATCCGAAGTTAATCTCCTTACTTGCGAAGAAACATTTCTGTCCCGTACTCCCCCACTACGATCATAACCACTATTCTGTCTATTTCCATGCATATTTCTCTCACCACTTCTAAAATTATTAGCACCACCACCATTCCTATTACCATTACTCGTATTCGACATATTACGACCAAATCCATCACTTCTATTACGCACATTACTATCCGGAAATCGCTGTCTCCCCCTCACAAAATTACGTTCCCTCTCATTTCTCAAATTACCATCCGTGACAGGTCTCTGCCGAGGGTTACGCAAATCCCGTTGATCCGAGCTATGCCGAGACTCATACTTCGATAATATCTGGTGCATTTCTGCAAAATTCTTCGGTGCTCTAACTTCAATAAAGTCCTGTATATTTGGATTAAAAAGAGGAAAAACAATGTCCAACAATTCCTCAAATGTAATATCTAAATCTAATTTATTTTTTAGTTCCAGCTTACGAAGATAAAATTTTGACGCCGACTCATAAATATTCTGCTTATTACAATAGAACTCTTTTCTCAAAATACTTTTATCTTTAACGGGAGGAAATGCCTTCTTTAACTCAATTACAGTTTGTTCAAATCTTTTCGCTTCCTCAGTAATCAAAAACTTTCCTATATTTTCTAACCACAAAAGTGCTTCGCCCTTTAACGAGCATTTAAGCACTACGTACCTGTTTTTCTCAGGTATATTATTGAACAAAATATAATCATCTAATTTCACTAAAAATTCACTAATATCACCCTCACCGGTGAAATACACTCGTGGCACAATCTCAAAATGTCCGACATTTCGTTGGGCGCCATTTGTGACGGTATATTCATGTTGGGTGTCATTTGTCACGTTATATGCAGACATACTCATTAATTTAGGTTAAAACAACACAGTTTATTAAAATGATAAGGGCTAAAGGAAAGTGGAGCCAGTCTATAATTTCACTCACTGAGAACACTATGAAAAGCTAAATCATACTCACAGGCGTCGGTCTAGCTCAGTCGGGGCACCGTCTAACACTTGACACTATTTCCTGGCTGATCTACTAAACAAATCTTAATTTCACAGCCCGTGGCTGTGGATATTTCTTTATTTCTCAAATAATCAAAACGGAACGATTCTAAACTTTCTTACCAAGGCCGAACCTTTAATCCACTATCTGAACTTCTTTCCGCTTTACTGGAGGCCGTAGCTATTCTCTAATCGTCAGCACCTTAATAAACAATCATCAACTTCGTTGTCCAATGGCGGAACACACACAGAGGCTGCTGGCTGCTGGCTACTGCCAGGAACACACAGACGCTGGATGCTGGCTAAGGCCAGAAACACACACACCACAAACTCACACCCAAGCTTTTATACGCGACAAACTGAGATACTCCTCATTAACATAATACTAATAACCGCGAGCTAACTGCGGAATTCGAAAGAGCACACACACTCTAGAAAGTTAAAGTAAAAGAGAGGATAGATGTCACTTTTACGCCTACAAAATGTTAAATTATTGACGTCACGATCTCAGAAACACTAGAGTGCCTTTATGACTAAAGGTCACTCCCTCACAACTTTATAAAAATTAATTTTTATTAGCTGCCCGTCCTTTTCGGAAACGTTTCTAAGTAGCTTTTACAGTACAATAATCACTTTTCTCAAATCAAAATATCACTTTTTCGGATGCTATCAATTCTCAAGTAAACATTTTCAGCTGCATAACTGATTTTTTGCATGCAATTGTAGCAAAATAATGTCAATTTTCATATTAATTTTAATACTGTTAATATTGTATGTTTGTCTACTAAACATGTTCTCTGAATATCAAAGTATTTTCGTATAAATTGGTAGCATCCGAAAAAGTGATATTTTAATTTGAGAAATTGATTATTGTACTGTAAAAGCTACTTAGAAACGTTTCCGAAATAGACGGGCAGCTAATAAAAAGGAATTTTTATAAATTCTTCTTTAAATTTCGAAAACAAATAGTTTTCTGTGATTTTTAAAGGTAAAAGAACGGTTTTCGAAACCTTAGGTGAGTTAGAAGAGGTTACCGTATATTTTCGTTTTTGATTACAGTGCATTTTTATATATTCAGAAACATCTGGCATTTTTTACAGTGTACCGGTTTATATGTAAATTACATAATGACAGTGAGAATAAGGAAATGTAGACTTATATTCATCTTGGACAGAAAATAACATTGCATAACAGCATCATGAATGAAATCAGTAGAAGAATAAGAAGTGTGGGGAATCCTTTTAAGAATGAATGTTATTATTATGCAGAATAACACGCCTCTTTGGTTGAAAAGAAAAGAGTTTAACTGATATGTATTTTGTTTGCATTACTTATGGACAAAAACATGGTTATGGACTCTGTAAATCAGATGCTACAAAAGATTTCAAACAAAACAGCTAAGTAGGGATTTATGTATTATTTAGGCATAAATAGAAGACATAGAACGAAAATAATCTGGATATGAAATCAGATGAAGTTTTTGACGCCATTGAGAATCAAACAGTTGAATTTGAAATGGGTTGGGTACACTCCAAGAATACAATAGATGGGGTACAAATACCTTTTGCGATATGGAGATGAAAAAGGCCCAAGATGGAGACCTTGGATAAGACGGACTGGTGAAATCAGAAAAGGGTTGGACTTGATGCGATGACCAAAGTTTTAGATAGGAAACAATAAAAAATTCTGGGGAAGACCTTTATCAAGCCGTCTCAATTGAAAAAAGTTGTTGTTTTGTCAATGATAATGATATGAATTTTGCAATAAAAAAAATCTTAAAAACGTATTTTTTATTTTTATCACACATTAAGATGTTACGAGATGACGAATGTGACATTTTTTAGAATGGTCTACTTTGCAAATCTAAATAAAAGGAACATCCAATCTGTTTTTAATTTAAAAATTATTCACTGAAAAAATTCTCACAAATATCATGTTGAAAACGGATGATATTTCATTTGATTGTGTATTTATTTTGGTCACAGCGGGGAAAGAATAAAGGGGCCATTTTATGATAACTTTTTAATTAGTAAAGTACTAACTATAAAAACTTTAGTTTCAATAGTTGTATAACTTTTTTTAATGTATATATTATTTTAAAATAATAACCATGAATTACTACCTACTTTGCTCATTTAGAACGGTTAAAGTGGCCATCATAGATAAATGAACAAATCACATTGAATCAGGATGTATATTTAATCTTCACAAGGTATAAAATAACACATATTAAAAATGTATTATGTTTTGAAATATTTAAATCCCTTTGCGACGAGCGTCTTTTACAGAATTTTTAATCTTTTATAACTAGTTTTTTAAAACAGTAAATTTTGTCCATAATCGGAAGAATGCCCTGATTTAAGAAGGCTAAATTTACATTAAAAAATAACTGATAATCAACGATTCTACTTTCTTCCGCAGGACGTATATCAATGCCGCTCGGCTCCAATAGATTAAATCTTTAATTTTTACAAGATAAAGTAAACACTCATGAGTATCAGCATGACAGATAGAGTAATTCAACTACCTTCAGAAGACATACAGACTATAATGTAGAGAGTAAGCCTTTATCTGCAGACATTATTGCCCAGACACGAGGCGTCTTCTTCCTTTCAAAGAAAATTATTTTCAGTAACATTTTGTTATGAACAATAAATAAAAAAATCGTTTCCGGACAAATTAGTGATTTAGGTATTTTGCCCAATTTTTTTGTGATCACTTTACCCGCAATAAGACCATTACAAAAACTGTGGACAAGTGTGTAATCTATATGACTTAGGATTTTAAAACACCCATCATTTAAAAGATTATTTCATACTGGATCAAACAGCATAAGAGAAAATAGTTATAACACTATGTAGTATTAAATTAGAATTAAAAAAATGTACGACTTGGCTAATATAATTATATATATATATATTAAATGTAATGAAATAAAATAATCCCAGCATTAGAAAATGTGGCCTTCAGCTTCTAAGTCGCTGACAATAATAAAGTCATCTGTGGTGACTATTTAACTCATTTTCTGCGTGGCGCGAATGCAAAGCTGAGGATAAATCTCAAATGCTCACTTTTTTCTCTGTGGCCAATCTATCACTGTTCATTACTATCACAAAAGTGGTTCTTAAGAGTTAACTATCTAAATATATTTGCAATAAATTTGCAGTTTACATTATTAAAAACTATCATATAATACTAAATATTGAAAAAATAAAGAGTTTTCATAATTTGTATCTTTCTGAAAACATAATTAAAAGAATGCCCTTTGGTTTTGGTTTCATAAAGGAAAACAACAATTTTAATACCAACAGCTATGTCATATTGCCCCAAAAATTTTACCACTGAACAGTGACATCAGCATTGAAACTGTCTTAAGGTTTTCTTTTTACACAAAAAAGCATGGACGAATAAAGCTTAGAGATTTCCAGTTATATCTTCATAACTATTTTTTTTTAATTGCCTTCATTGCCCTGTCTCTTTTATTTGCTCTAATTCTTAATGAACTCATTCAGCGATTAAGCCTTATTTTCATTGAATTTTTAAACTTATCTTCGAGTACAATTCATTTTTCTGTATATAATTACGACAGTAAAAAAAAATCTTCCTTTTGTCATTCTTCTGTTATTTCCCTTTTTATTTCTCTGTCTAAGTATCTGCCTTTAGCATTGCTCTACCAATTTCAAATGTGATTTGTGTGTGTGTGTGTGTTTAACATAGTAAAAGATTTTAGCTGATAGTAATTTTATTACTTGAAGTTCGTACATACAATACAGTTCAATTTTTAAAGGTTCATAAATATTATTTTAAAAATATATTTAATACTGAAATTTTTAAGAGAAAATGACTCGTATATAAAGAGTCATTTAACAAAAAAAAAAAAAAAAAATCTGATAAAGAAAAGTTCTATAAAGTGCAAGTAAATTTGCTGCATTTTCTTCATAAACTTTTGTGTAATAAATCTAAAGATTGCAAAATAAATTCAATAATTTTTTCTCTGATTTATAATTATTCCCCGCTTGTTTAAATAATTCTAATTGTTTTCGTATTAGAACATTAATTTTTCTCAGGAAGCATTATCTTTTATGGAAGATGTGAGAATATTTAAATTATGACATCACATACATTGAAATAAACATGCAAAAAATTAAACTTTATTGAACGCTATACCATCATAATATCATTATATTAAACTACTTAGATATACTGACCAAGCTTCTCAAAAAATCTCAAATGTCTAAAAAAAAATCGAAAAATCTATTTCTTTCTTTCTTTTCTTTTCTTTCTTTCTTTTTCTTTCTTTCTTTTTTTTTTTTTTTTTTTTTTTTTTTTTAATTGTCAATGAAAATCTTCGGGGATATCGGAATCTACGTATATATAGATTGGAATAAAATCACCCACTAATCACGACTAACTGTTCGGCAGAAATAGTTGTTGTTGGTTTTTAAATATGAACGGCGTTAAAAAATGTGTCAAAACTTTAAATTTTTAGTAAGTGTCATTTATGATGCCTTAAGATATTTTAGAGGTCCAGTAATAATATTAAAAAAAAACCCTTTTTTTTAACTATTTAGAACCAAAATTGAATACTGAATTTTCAAAAAAAGGAAGTTTTTTTTTTAAAAACTACACACTTATTTATTTTTTTTAATCAAAAAGTTGTTTGAAATAGTAACCAATTATTACACGCATGTAACTGGTAGGATAAAGAATAAACACACAAAAAATAATGCCGCGTCTAGGATCGCAAGTACACTAAAAATGTATAGAAACTCTTTTTTCATTAAAAAAAAGGATAATTCTATAGTTTATAAATTAAATTAAAAGATAATTATACATAAACTATATGGTCAAAGATGACCAGCCACTTGCGATTTTAGACATTTTGTTAAATATCCACAAAAATACATGAGAATTTTTTCTGAAACTCCAGGTGTGTAAGCATAATAGTACAAGTCATATATTATCTTGAAGAAATTTTCCCGAAACTTCATAGGAAACCGTCAACAAATTTAAAGAGAACGAATATCTTTTGGATAACCCTGTCAAAACTAACATGGCAAAATCGTCCAAAGTGTAGATTATGATTAAGTAGCTTATTGTAATAAATTGTATTCATTTTTGTGTGGATAGCAAGTATACTCGTAGAGAAATTAAGGTTTAAATGGAAAAAAATCTCAAATTTTTCTAGGTTTTTTACTTATAATTTACAGAATTCTCAATATAAAATAATGATTATTTTCGGAAACATGACAAACAATATTGTGCACAATACTCTGTAATAAGATTTAAAAAAAAAAATGGTATAAAAATGAGTAGGTTTACTAAATAATTTTTCGTTGCGTACACTCTCAAAAAAAGTTCCGTCTTTTTACAGAAAATGTACTGGCAGCACTGCTGCCAGAAATTGTCTGTATATTGACGACTTTCCGTTTATTTTTTTCTCCGTCAAAAGAGGAAAAATATCCGTCACTTGAAAAAAGTTTGGAAAAATCAATGCGGAAGAGGTGGGGATCGAACCAAGGACCCCAGGATTACAAGGCCAACGCGCATCCACGGCGCCAGGATTGCTTGTGAAGATTTTGCTTTAAATAGAAGTGTTCATTTCATATGGGTGTGGTTTGGTGTATTTCGTTAAAAAGCTTTTATTTTTGCAGTTAATCTCGGAAAGACTTCATCTTTAATGAAACTGTGGCTGGGTTTTTTTTACGTTTAGTATTAATATAGTATAAAAATGTGAATTTTAAATATATTACGTAGATTGTTAGAGAAAAAACATGGATGTTTTATTTTTATTCGATAAGATTTTTTTTAATAATATCAATTTTTTTTTGCATTTTATTTTTTAATTAAAATATTTTTTAAATGTGTTCACTTAAAGTATATTTTATATGCGAATATTTATCATAGAAATAACTTAGTATTGAACTTTATTCAATTTATCCAACTTTGAATAACAAATTGTGAGAATTTTTGAACGAATAAAGAAAGTAATTGTTATTTATTTTTAAATTCGAAAACATTTTTGTCTTTTAAAACTAAATTAGACATTTTAATCGATAGAATATTTTTGTTTTTCATTTTAAAAATAAATTCGAATTTATTACTAACAGACCCAATGCGCATGCGTGCTAGATATAAACGGAAACGTTTCCTCATTTTTCGACTTTCGGAATGAACTCACAGAACAAATACGTCTTTTGGGAAAACAGAAGTTATTTGTGAAAAAATAACGATAACTTAGTGTATATTGACGAATTTTTCTGACAGTGTATGTGTGAAAGCTATCACAATTTCATTTGCATATTGTCTTAGCTAAATGTATAGAGTAATTTTTGTGAAAGACTCGAAAAGATATCTTGAAAATTTTGAAAGTGATCGTCGATAAAATAACTTCAAAATCCATTGGTCCCGAAATGAAGCAAAAAATGAGGGTTTGTATCCAAATACCATATTGTGTATTCTATTTGGCACTAATCAATGGATATATGGATACAGCCCCTCATCTTTTTATTTCATTTTGAGAATAACGGCTTTTGAGCTTATTCTATAGACGATCACTTTCAGAATTTTCAAGCTGTGTTTTTGAGACTTTCACAAAAGTTGCTCTATGAATTTATCTAACAGAATTTGCAAATGAAATTTTGATAGCGTTCACTCCTGCGTAAAGAAAAATTATTTAGTAAACCTGCTCATTTTTCATACAATTTTTATTATTTTTTAATTTTGATTACAGGATATTTTGTACAGTGTTGTTTGTCATATTTTCGGAAAAGTACATTATTTTATACTAAGAACTCTGCAAATTATAAGTAAAAAAGTTAGAAAAATTTGGAACTGTTTTTATAAAAACCTTAATTTCTCTACGAGTATACATGCTATGCACATAAAAATGAAAACAGTTTATTACAATAAGCCACTCAATCATAATCTACAGTTTGAACGCTTTTCCTGCATTAGTTTTGATAGAATTAATCAAAAGATGTTCCTTCTTTTTCAATTTCTTGACGGTCCCCTATAAAGTTACGGCAGAAAATCTGTACGAAAATGTATGACCTGTACTATTATGTTTTCACACTTTGAATTTCTGGATAATTAATTCCTCATGCATTTTTTTTTTAGAAATTTAAAAAAATGTCTAAAATCGCAAGCGGCTGGCCACCTTTGGTCATATATAGTATTCATACCAGTGATCCCATTACACATTTTAGAATGCTCTTTAATAAATGGCATGGGATTCAAAACTGAGAATAAGTCCAAAACACTGAGTAATGAAAAGCAAATCTGGGATTAATAAAGCTTTTTTTTTTATCACGTATGAGTTGTCACATATTTTCGTATTTTACTTCCTGTTGTTTGAGTCAACAAGGTTACTTATCACTCTGTAAATATGAGCAAAAAATATTGTCCAGTTTGAAGTTTTTATTTATTAGCACGTTTTTTCTTAAAAAAGACCACGGCGCACTTGTTGAAACCTACTGTTTTAGGTCCTTGATATATTTGAGCTATAGTTTATAAATTATCCATACCTAATGAATTATAAATAACTAATAGTTTATAAATTAAGTTCAAAGATAGATATACATATACGTACCACTGATCTCATTATCCATTTTAAAATGCTTATAAATCACTGGCATGGGAATCAAATCCACAAATTTTCTCATTGCACTGAGTAATGGAAAGCAAATCTAATATTGTTAAGTCCCTTTTGTAGCGTATGAGTCGTCCCACATTTTCTTGTTCCTTTTCCCTGTTGTTTAAGTTAACAAAGATGTGCCTAGCTTATGAATCTGTAAATATAAACAAAAAATATTGTCTAAGAACTAACTTGAAATTTTGATTTATTAGCACGTTTTTCTTAAAAGGGGCCACTGTGCACGTATCGAAAACCTCCTGGTCTAGATCCTTGGCATCGAACTTTCTAAATTATATATAGGGGAGACTGGGGCACATGTGGACAGTTCACGTAAACATAGCCTTTTCTCATAGCTGGGTTAATTTCTATATACAAAAACTACTCAATATAACAGAGTTTTTTTTTACATAAGATATTTTTTTTAAATTATTTTTATAGTTATTCTTACTTTTTACTTACCCATCATATAGTATAGAGAAAGTCTTGCAATCGTTTTGAAAATCGAAAATTTTTTTTGACGAAATTACACGTTTCAGATGCTGGAGATTCCGAAAAACATATTTTTCGTGCCCCACCAGAGATATCAAAGCCTAAAAAGTGCAATTTTTGAAATTTTTGAAGAATTTCGGAATTTTTTTCGCAAAAAGAAATTAACTCCGAGATCTGGAACTTTGTGTATGAGTACACGCACTTTTGACCTATTTGTAGAAAAAATTGTATAAGGTTGACTGTTTTGTTTCCATGAAATATTTTCTCTTGCAAATGGATAGATTTTGGAAAAAATCTTAAATTTTGTGCTAAAATTTCACCTGTAAAAATTTATTTTTCAAAATTATTCTACCACCGTACATTTAGCCTATTGTATTCTGAACAAAATGCTGCAAACCCCATTTCAATTGGGAAAATAAAAGACGAGATATTTACAATTTTGTGTATCCTAGTATCTGAGAAAATCGCTGAACGCGATGAAACAAAGATGGCCGCCATGCACAAACAAAAAATAGTAAAATTAAAATAACGGTCATTTTGAACTTCCATCATGTTAGCGTTGTTGTACAAAAAATTACAGATTTTTTAAAAATGGTCGAGCGACCAAAAAAATATTTTCTGGACCACTTGAAATGGATTAACCCACAGCTTTCAGTAAGACACGTTCCATCCAATGCAATGCTGCAAGAGAAAAATTACTTTGTATTCGGTTCGGAAGGAAATCAAACTCCTCGACGGAAGCATCTGTCGCTCGCCAAGTATAATTATCGCCAAGTTACGTGAAAACGCGTCGGCCAATCCCTGTCAGAATTCAACCCTCTCAAAGAGTTTCTTTGCGGATACTGTGAATATGCCACGTCATGCAGGGAATTTTTTTTTATTTGCTTTCATTATTGATATTATAAATAATTAGAATTCATTATATGAAATTATTATCGTAAAATAAGTTATTGTAGCTAATGTTTGATGTAATTTTTGTAAACAAAACTATTGAAAAATTATGATTTATCAATCTTTGAACTGTGTACTATTGTGTTCTTTAAGTAGTACAGTGGTCTTTAAAGGAATTAATTTTACTAAAATATGCACATTCTATTTATTAATTTTTAGAAATGCAATTTGTAGAAACTTAAGTTGAATATTTCTGTTTTATAACAATATTTCTCATTCTTTCTGTCATATAATACTCTTATGCGATAATATTAGCCTATAATTTGTTTAAACAAAACAAAACAAAACAAAAAATTTTGAAAGCACTGGCTTTCAAAAAACAAACTACAATCTCCGTGAAACGTGGTTCTCCAAGTAATTCACCCACCATGGCTATTCCTTATTAAAAAAAAAAGGTTGAAGTCATTATTTTGCCCAATTGAGGATGTAAGATATGATAATACTGGCCATATGACAGAGAGAAGCAAGGTGCAACAAAGCTGCAAATTAGGAATATGTAACTTTAGAAAAACATCTTTTTCTGCAAAATGCAACGTCTACATGCTAACAAAAATTGCTTCAAAACTTTCATACCAAATAAGTAAAGTTACCAGAATGTACCAAAAAATGAAATTTTTTCTTTTTCTTTTTCTTTCTTTTTTTTTTTTTTTTCTTTTTTTTTTTTCGGTCGGCAGATGTATAATGAAATTTTTCTAAAAGACAAATATTCTGCATATGTTGCTACATATTTAACGTTTTTTTTGCATTATTTTTTTTTAATTATGTAAGTTCAATAGTTAGCAATTTTTATGGTATTTATAATAAACATTAATGTATTCACAAGGAAAAACTTCTGAGAATTCAATATAATAAAATGATTAATTAAATTAGAATATAATAAAATCATTTGTTAAATTGTTATTAAATTATAATAATTTTATATTTTGCTAAGAAAAAAAAAACATTTTAACTTACAATTATTATCTTCAATCATTCGTTCCCTCCCCACCTCTGTCTTCACACATACACACACTAAGAGAAACAAGTTGGAAATTGCACGTGAAGTGTAGCAAATGAGGTGCGTTCGTACGATAACGAAGTTTTAAAAATATTACTCTCATATATCAATCTCATAAAATTGTGAATAGTAAATTACAATTAAAACGCTCATCAAACAATGTTCTCCCTATACCATTATGTAATGGAATACTTTTGTGTGGTCTTGTAAATCAATAAAAAATGTTCTTTGCACCACAAATTATGTAAAATGTCTATTATAATATGTACTTTATAGTTGCATAAAAATTTTATTAAGTTCGAATGAGTGTAACACCATTAAAATGCATTTGAAACATTTTTCTTCATTGACCGTAATGTAACGGAATACTTTTGATTGTCCCTGAAATTGATCTATGCATCCGATTTTCATAAAATTTGAAATAACTCGACAAAATTATGTAATAATTATGTATTTTAAATTTCAAACGTATAAAATGCATTTGAAACTTTTCCCCCATTGACCATAATGCAATTGAATCCTTTTGATTGCCCCTGTAATTGATCTATGCACCCGATTATCAAAAAATTTTAAATAACTCGACAAAATTATGTAATAATTATGTATTTTAAATTTCAAACGATTAAAATGCATTTGAAACTTTTTTCCCCATTGACCCCAATGTAAAGGAGTCCTTTTGATTGCCCCTGTAAATTGATCTTTGCATCCGATTTTCATAAAAATTGAAATGACTCGACAAAATTATGTAATAATTATGTATTTTAAATTTCAAACGATTCGGTTGGTTAGTTTTTGCGGTGGTATATGCGGACAGACAGACGGACAGACTGAACGACCACTATAGGTGCTTCGTATTTACATAATTACGAACGCACCTAAAAAATTGTAGGTATTATTTTACTCAAAATGTTTGAGCTCATCCAATAATTTTCAGAAGTTGGTGCTACTGTTTGTATGCTCAATAATTCTTGTAAGACAAGTTGAAAATACAAAATAAGAATACTCAGGATAAATTTTTAATTTTTTGGAAATTCAGCTTTGGAATTTATCGATATGAACAATTTATTTCGTGAAACTAATTCCATAACAATAATTTTTAACTGATCATTTACGGCCTAAACTTCAGTTAAGATTCTCTGAAGATACACGAAAAATATTTTGATTTAAGTATGTCTGATGCTTTGACTGTATGCAGGGTCTGAATATTACAGGGGCGTATGGGGCATGTGTCCCAATTTTCCAGTTATAATTTCCAGAAGTTGGCGCTACTGTTTGTTTGCTCATAGTTGTTATAATAATTCTTGCAATATCAGTAGAGTATACTAGTTAGGAATACTCCTGTTTAATTTTTAAGTTTTTGAAAATTTAATTTTGAAATTAATTGATATGAACAATTTATTTCATGAAATTAATTCTGTAATAATGGATTTCAAACTAATCATCCTTATATATATTATAAATGTGAAAGTGTGTCCGAAAATTGGAATGAACTTGGCTTCAAAACGGATGGATTAATGTCTTTGAATTTTTCTATATAGATAGATCATTGGTCTGAAATGAACATAGACTAATTTTTATTTATTTTATTCAAATATTTTTCTTAATAATTCAACATTTCACTATTTTTCATACAGAATAAATTGAAAAATTTTCCATAATATTTAATCATCTTTCTTTTTTCGTTGCCAAAAAATAAAAAACCGGAATAATTATTTCTCTTCTGTAATTAATTTTCAACTAAAAGATTTTCACATGATAAAAGAAAATGAAATAAATAAATGGACCTTATTCTGTTTTTCGGTTCGAGGTTAAAAACCGCGATTTTACCAATTGTGACGTCAGAGGAATACTGTTTTTCTTCTTATATCACGCAGACGATTATATAAAATTTCTTTTACACTTAGAAGGCTTCACAAGAATATAACTTCACACTTTACAAGAATATGAATAGTTTAGTAGTTTTTCCAGATATTAATCCGTAATAAAAATGAACCTTTTTCTTTTTTTCGGTTCGAGGCTATAAAATTCAACTTTTTACCAATTGTGACGTCACAGGAATACTTTCCATTAAGAATTTTAAAAATATCAATGTAAAGTCATATCTGAAACAAAGTATAAGTTTTTAAATTTTCAAAAATTGTTTTTTTTATCGTTTTATGGAAACTACCCCCTTTTTGACACTTTCTAACATGATCTAAAAGATTTTACGACTTCAACCTGTCTGTATACCGGATGCCTAGTGCCTGGGGTCTGCCGTCTGTTTGTCCGTGTTTCAACTTAATTAAATATAGTGGGATGAGATTTGCTATAGCATGTGCGGCATTGAAAATGAACCAGGTAGAAATTATAGCTGAATCACAGGAGCACTCAAAAGGAGACTTTACATTATGATATACGGCGAAAAAATCATTTGTAGTGTATTTTTATAATGTTACATAATTTTAAATGTAAAAAAATTTACATGCATTTTTCAGGTTCACAAAAGCATGGTTACTATCGAATATGTTAAGTATAGTACTTATAGTGTGCGTACAGTGAGCTCAAAAGTATTTCAATACATCATACTCTGCGAAGAAAAACCATTTGCAGCATATTTTAATAATGTTATTTTATTAAGGTTATTTTAATAATATTGAAATTGATATCAGTTTCTGAAGTGCACTAAAACAGGATTTCTGTAGAAAATGGGGTGAAAAGGTTTAACATTCTTTTACAAGATAACAGAAAAATGTTCGGTAATATAATAGTCTACGGGGAAAAAATATTCCCAGCGTATTTTAATTGCGTTGCACTATTTCAAACATGATGAAATTAATATACTGAGATAATCAATACAATGATAAATACTGAAATTTACTAATATGCTTGCAGTAAAGTATGATTTGCATCACATTTGTTGTTCATTTACAGAGACGCTTAAAAGATTTTGGACCTGTGTCCAGATCTCAGATATTGTATCCAAAGTATGGCCTATTAGAAAAGATTGCTGAAGATTTTTTTCAATTATAGTATGTATTTTAAGGAAAACTAATGCATCCTGAAGTTCAGCTACATTTGGTATAATAAGAGATGTTTGTAGAATTTAAATAAATCATGTATCGGACTATACAATAAACTGGATATATGGTCACCTGTGCAATAGCGAGTCCCGGAAATATGAATTCAATAATTTGAATCGGGTTTTTTGCTTGAATAATTTAAGCTAAATATACGGTCGTGTAATTATTTGCACGTAATATACAGGACTGTACAAAAGAATTCAAGTACGTTTCTGTCTATTATTAGAAATTTCTAAAGGTGAATTTTAATCTTCGTTATACTTTTTCTAACTAAGCAAAATTTTAACATTGTATTTAGAATATTTACAAGCACATAGATCACATACACAGATGCAGAAAAGAATGGGCCGGCGAAGTTATGTATTATGGAAATGTTGGATATTTTTTTTATTACCTAGGTTTAACACATGATTTTTCTTTCTTTGATATGGAATTCTAAAATGCACTACCCCATGATTTCTGTACCATTGGAATGGGTTACAGGTGTTCTACAGTATAAATGGTTGCAATTTCATTTTCGCGATCGTTAATATTATCTAACACATTTTCCATTTATTTGACTGAGTTCTTTAAGTCCCCTATAAAAAAAACTACTGCATAGCCTGGTATAAGATATGTGTTATATATTGTTTTGAATTATTGTTAATGAAACGTTTTGTTTAATTAAAGTGTTTATCTTTTTTTATGCTACGTGAACGACGTCACGGGTAACAGCTAGTTTATAGCCTAAACATCAGTTAAGATTCACTGAAGATACATGAAAAATATTTTGATTTAAGCCTGTCTAAACCTTTGTCTCTAGGCAGGGCCTGATTATCACAGGGACGCATGGGGCACATGCTCCAATTTTCCAGTTATTAGGAGACTCCAAAATGGCGTTGTAAAGGTTAGAAAAAACCCGGTTTAAACCCGGGAATAAACCGGGCTTTTAGGAATAAACCTGGAAAAAACCCGGGATTTTTTGGAATAATTCGGTTTTTTGGGAATAAACCTGGGAATAAACCAGGTGTATTGAAAATAAACCCGGGAATAATCCGACTTTTTGCAACTCTACTCCAAAATCCTTTTTGTGTACTCTCTGCTGTGGACGTTAAATAAGAGCGAAAAATCATACGTCCAGCATTACTTATGAAGCTCTTTCAACACATTCAGAATACAGTAACAAAATTTCACAGTTTATTAAGGTGAAAGATATCTAAGTAAACAATGTAGAAAATTCTTAATGCATTTGAAAACCCAATTTTATCAATTACCATGAATAATGCGAAAAATACATGATACATTTTGTGCAGTCTGTATATGACCCATAGTAATACTAAAAGCTTGTTGAGTTAAACACATTGCACAAATGAAATTTTCCAACCATCAATTTCCATTAATGTATGGAAATGCACTTGAGATCTTTTGTGTACCCCTGTATATGATTTATGGAATTTATACATACAAAAGTAATATGAAAAAAAAAACTTAAATTCTATAATGCGTATCACATCTGAAAATCCATTTCCTTCAATTACTCTTGATAGGTGATACTGTATTTAAATACTTCAGTGTAGTTCTGTAAAGAAAATTAAATTAGATGCACACTCGATTCTACATTAAGCGTTTTGTAGCACACCTCACTGATATATGCAAATTTCTATGTATTTCTAATAGCGTAATATTTTTAAAATACACCGCGAAAGATTTTTCCACATAGGCCATAATGTAGCGAAATTCTTTTGAGTGTCCTTGTAAAACCGTTAATGCTGCACGCTTCATGTTCATTGAAAACATACCTCACAAGGAAGGTCTCCATACGGGCATACTCAGAAAAATCTGAAAAAATTACAGAATGTTCTTCTCATATAGTTATATATGTTTATAAAAAAATTTCGGCGGAACCTCCTTATAACGTCCGTAAAAAAAAATAATAAAAATTTCGTTTATTTGGCGATTTATCTCCGGTTGGCGAAAAAACGAAATTTTGAAAAATACGTTTTTACGCTTCGAATACTTTTTAAAGAAAAAACTTTCTATGTTCAATTTATTTAAATAAGTTTAGTTTAAGTAATTTTAGTTTTGCATTTTTACTTTACTTTAAGTGTAATTTTGCCATATACGTTTATATGTACTTATAACAAAATGAAATTAATATATTTTATCATTTAAAACACAATTTAAATTGATTAAAATTGTTCCAAATTGAAAAACACACTGTTAAAAATCTGCTGCATTTTGTTGCAACGCACTCCCTTGCTTGTATAGAAAACGGTTACTTGGTCGTGAAATGGAGCTTTCTCATTAGTTGGAATAGAGATATTATATACAAGCGGTGGAGTGCGTTGCAACAAAATGCAGCAGATTTTTAACTGTGTATGACACGGTCAATTCACCGTGCTATGGAGCATTCTCATTGGTCAGAAGAGAGACATTCTATAAAAGTAGTGGAGTGACCTTGCAGTAAATGCTGCAGATTTTTAACAGTTAAGTCAATTAAAATCAATTTTCAGATTTATTAAAATCGTCTGCTTTTGGCGATGAAATGCACTGCTCGCCAAATCCCGCGTCGCTTTCAGCTTTTCACGCCAATTATTCCAAACTATTTTATTTTTTTACATATCTAATAATGTAATTCCGCCGCTAATTTTCACTGATCCTTTATTACCTACATGAGTAGTTTAATTCGTATTTTTTTCAAAAAAATCTGAGTATGCCCCCAATGGAGACCTTCCTTGTCAGTAAATACCAATAAGATAAATAAATTTCAAGGCAATCTCATGATATTTACAGTACAGATAAACCGAAGATAAACTGAATTCATAAATATTTTTCAATTATGTCGGAGTGTTAAAAGAATATTTAAAGACTATGTGTATTTTTTCTTTTAACAATTGCCTATTAAGATAACTAGTACTGTTGGCAAAATAAATAAGCCTTTAACGAATAAAAATGGCATTTCAAAAGCTATTGTAACTCCCTTTCTGCAATTTTCATGGTTCAAAAAGTCGGGAGAAATATCTTTTTTTTCTTTCTATTTTTTCATCTATGATCTATATTGTGGTCGTAATAGGAAACTGCATTTTTTTCACACTTATGATTATCTTTTTTGCCTGTTCATCTGTGAAATTAAGCATTGTTATATGCATAATAAAAGAACAGATTATATCAGTGTTAAAGAATTGGTTGCTCTTTTTATTATGGTGTTATTTTTCGAATAGCGTTCCAACAAAAGAAATTGGTGAAATGTGAAAAAATATCCAAAAATATCTATACATAAATAATATTCAAATAGGAAAGATGTAGAAGTAAAAGTAAAATATTTCAAATGCAATTATAGAAGACAGGTATTTTATTGCAAGTAAATTTAGTTCAATATTGTTCAATTTCAAAATTTTTCTATAGTTACTCTTTTTTTAATATAATTAAAAAAATCCATTAGGTTAGAATTTTAGTGTAAAATCAATCTGAATATATAATTTGTTTTTATACAGAATAAAATAGTCTGTTTATAGGGTTCCGTACTTCAAAAGTAAAAATAGAAACATTATAAGATCTTGTACTTTTGTGTTTATCTGTCATAGCAATTTTGTTCGTAACTATGGGACGTAGAAAGTTCAAATTGTGGGAAATAATAATGACTATTGTCCCACATATTTACGGATCCCACATATTACGGAGAGTGTAACATCATTAAAATGAACTTGAAACTATTTTTTCCCATTGGCCGTAATGTAATAGACTACTTTTGATTGTCCCTGTAATTTGGCTATGCATCCGATTTTCATGAAACTTGAAATGACTCGACAAAGTTATGCAAGATTTATGCAGGCCAAGCTAAGTTATATGTAATTTTTAATAGTCACACATTTAAGCGTCTACGGGTTTTTTTACGATTTAATATTTAGTTAAAAATTTTAACCTTATTCTTTTACGATTTGCATTGAATACTAAATTTTAACTTTGAAACTGGCTTGGCTGGCACCGACTCCAAAAAATCAAATTAATGTACATAAATATAATAATACGCATGGTAAATACTACGCTCTCAATTTTCTTATTACTATTACCTAAAAAAATTATTTTTCACTTTGCAGTTGTGTTTGAAGTCGGTTCAATTTTTGGTAGAAAAGTTTATTTTTCTCTTTTTAGTTAATGATTTTTATGAGAGTTATAAAATAAAAGTTAATGATTTTTTGAAGTCGGTTAATAAAAATTATAATACGAAAAAAAATATATTATAAGTTATACACGTATGTCAGGAGGGGGTTCGAACCCACGCTCTCTTTCGAAAACCAGAGCTTAAATCTTGCGTCTTAGACCGCAGGGCCATCTGACTGCACTCCACTCGGCGAGATTATTCATCGTCCATGTTACTTTTAATTTGCAAGGAATTCCTAATTTTATTAGTTTTTGCTTAGTTACAAGAAAAGTACTGAACCGATTTCGATGAAATGAAAGTGGTACCAATTCGAGTAACCTCTTTAATTTAACACAAAAATCAAATTAAGCGGTTCGATAGTTTCGGAGTAATTAGTGAACATATAATATATATACAGGGTGTATCTAAACTACTGGGCAAAACTTTAAGGGGTGATAGTACACATCAAGACAAATAATACTAAATGGGAAACTAAGGGTCCCAAACGTCTTCCGAAAGAAATAGGCGCCATCAAAGTTTAGGGTCCAAAATTTGAAATGATTACAAAAAATGGAAAAATTGGTCGATTCGTTTGCGGTTTTCACGAAAACTATTCTTTATGTCAGTATTGTCTTAGAAATAAATTACAAAGATAAATTTCAAAAAATGCCGATAGAGGGCGCTTTAGACTTTGGATCAACGAACAACTATTTTTTACCGTTATTTTTTGCATCTCATTAATTTTTTTTAGTAGTTTAGACATAAACTTAAATTTTGAGCTCAAAATCTGTGGTTAAGTATCGAAAACTAAACTGTGTTCAATGGGAGTGGGTAGGTTCAAATTTCAAATGATTATAAAAAACAGAAAAGTTGGTCAATTGATTTGTTGTTTTCACTAAAATTATTCTTTATGTGAGTATTGTCTTAAAAATAAATTAAACAGATAAATTTCAAAAAATGTCGATAGAGGGCGCTTTAGACTTTGGAGTAACGCATAACTATTTTTTACCGTTATTTTTTGCATCTCATTAATTTTTTTTCCAAGCTTAGGCATAAACTTAAATTTTGTGCTGAAAATCTGAATCGTTGAGAATGGTTAAGTAGCGCTAACTGAACTGTGCTCGATGGGGATGGGAAGGTTCAAATTTCAAATGATTATACAGAACGGAAAAATTGGTCGATTCGTTTGCGGTTTTCTCTAAAACCATTCTTTATGTCAGTATTTCCTCGATAATAAATTTTAAAGATAAATTTTAAAAAATTCCGTTAGAGGGCGCCTTAAAACTTTAGAGTAACCAACAATAATTTTTAACTGTTATTTTTTGTATCAAATTAAATACTTGCAAAAGCTTAGACTTAAAGTTTGAGCTGAAATTCTGAATCGTTGGGAGGGGTTAAGAAGCAAAACTGAACTGTGCTTAGGAGTTGAAATGTTACCCTTGCCACCGTACGAACACGGTTCAATTTTTCACTATTTAATTACTCACAACGATTGAGCTCAAAATTTAAGTCTAAGCTTTTAAAACATTTATTTAGATAAAAAAAAAAATAATAAATAAATAATAATAACGGTTAAAAATAGTTCTTGCTTACTCTAAAGTTTAAGGCGCCCTCTAACGGAATGTTTTGAAATTTATCTTAAAAATTTTTTTTTAAAGGAAATATTGGCATAAAGAATGGTTTTAGAGAAAACCGCAAACGAATCGACCAATTTTTCCGTTTTTTATAATCATTTGCAATTTGAACCTGCAGACCCCCATTGAACACAGTTCAGTTAGCGCTACTTAACCATTCTCAACGATTCAGATTTTCAGCACAAAATTTAAGTTTATGTCTAAACTTGGAAAAAATTGAATGAGATGCAAAAAATAACGTAAAAAATAGTTGCACGTTACTCCAAAATCTAAAGCGCCCTCTATCGACATTTTTTGAAATTGATCTGTATAATTTATTTTCAATACAATACTGACATAAAGAATATTTTTAGTGAAAACCGCAAATCAATTGACAAATTTTTCTGTTTTTTATAATCATTTGAAATTTGAACCTACACATTCCCATTGAACACAGTTCAGTTTTCGCTACTTAACCACAGATTTTGAGCTCAAAATTTAAGTTCATGTCTAAACTACTAAAAAAATTAATGAGATGCAAAAATAACGGTAAAAAATAGTTGTTCGTTACTCCAAAGTCTAAAGCGCCCTCTATCGGCATTTTTTGAAATTTATCTTTATAAGTTATTTTCAAGACAATACTCACATAAAGAATAGTTTTCGTGAAAACCGCAAACGAATCGATCAATTTTTCCGTTTTTTATAATCATTTCAAATTTTGGAGCCTAAACTTTGATGGCGCCTATCTCCTTCGGAAGATGTTTGGGACCCTTAGTATCCCGTCTAATATTATTTGTCTTGATGTGTACTATCACCCCTTAAAGTTTTGCCCAGTAGTTTAGATACACCCTGTATATACACACACACGTCGAATTGATAACCTCCTCCTTCTTTTTTGAAGTTGGTTAGTAAAAATTATAAAACGGAAAAAGTAATTGTACATGGATGTAAATTATGTTAAGAGTGGGGTTCGAACCCACGCCCCTTTTTGAGATCCAAAGCTTAAATCCGGTACCTTAGACCACTCAGCCTTCCTGACTGTACTCCACTCGGCGAGCTTATTCAACGCCGGTATTACTTTTAATTTGCGAGAAACTACTAATTTGATTAGTTTTTGCCTAATTACTGAAAAAGTACTGTACCAATTTCGATTAAATGGAAGTGGTACCAATTCGAGAGGAACGTCTTTCATTTAACACAAAAACCAAACTAATCAGTTGGTTAGTTTCGCAGTAATCGATGAACATACATAGAAAAAAGAAATACATACGCGGCGAATTGATAACCTCCTCCTTCTTTTTTGAAGTCGGTTAATTAAAATTATAATACGAAAAAAAAAAATATTGAAAATTATACATTTATGTCAGGAGTGGGGCTTGAACCCACGCTCTCTTTCGAGAACCAGAACTTAAATTTGGCTCTGGCTCGTTAGACCGCTCGGCCATCTTGACCGCACTCCATACCGCGAGCTTATTCAAGGTGGATGTTACTTTTAATTTTCGAGAAATCACTAATTTTATTAGTTTTTACCTAATTACTGAAAAAGTATTGAACCAATTTCGACGAAATAGAAGTGGCACCAATTCGAGAGTAACCTCTTTCATTTAACACAAAAACCAAAATATTCGTTTGGATGGTTTTGGAGTAATCAGTGAACATACATAGAAAAAAAATACATTCGCGTCGAATTGATAACCTCCTCCTCCTTTTTTGAAGTCGGTTAAAAATTATAATACGGAAAAGATTATTGTACACACGTATGTCAGTAGTAGGGTTCGACCCACGATTTCATTCGAGAACCAGAGTTTAAATAAAGCGCCTTAGACCGCTCGGCCATCCTGACTGCATTCCGTTTCGCGAACTTATTCAACGTATATGTTACTTTTAATTTGCGAGAAATCACTAATTTTACTAGTTTTTGCTTAATTACTAAAAAAGTACTTAACCAATTTCGATGAAATGGAAGTGGTACCAATTCGAGAGTAACCTCTTTCATTTAACACAAATACTAGTTTAATCGGTTGGATAGTTTCGGTGTAATCGGTGAACATGCATAAAAAATACATACGCGTCGAATTGATGATAACCTCATCTCGTTTTTTTAAATCGATTAAAAAAATTATAATACGAAAAAAAACACGGTGTATTATGCACGCATGTCAGGAGTGGGGTTCAAACCCACGATCTCATTCGAGAACCAAAGCTTAAATCAGCCGCTTTAGACCGTTAGGCTATCCTGACTGCAATCCCTTTGGAGAGCTTATTCAAAGTCATGTTACTTTTCGCAAGTCTATTATTTTAGTATTCTTTCACTGATAATGTATTGAATCGATAAAACATCTATGATACTCTTTGCTAACGGTTAAATACAACATATTCTTAATAGCAAAATTAGTATTTAATTTGTAAAAATTATAATACGGGAAAGGTTATTGTATACATGCATATTAAGAGTGGGGGTCGAACTCGCTGTCTCTCTTTCGAGAACCAGAGTGTAAATCTGGAGCCTTAGACCGCTTGATCATTTTGTCTGCACCCCATTCAGCGAACTTATTCAACAGTTTTAATTAGCGAAAAATCACTAATTATATTAGTTTTTGCCCATTTACTAAAAAGTAATGAACCAATTTCTAGGAAACGGAAGCGGTACCAATTCGAGAGCAACCTCTTTCATTTAACACCAAAACCAAATTAATTGGTTGGATAGTTTCGGAGTAATCGGTGAACATACATAAAAAAAATACATACGCGTTGAATTAATAACCTCCTCTCCTTTTTTGAAGTCGGTTAATAATATATGAAAATAAAACATATGCAAACTATTTATAAAATGCATTGCCATTCCAAAACAAAATTTAATCGTATATTTAAATATTTTTAATATACATAGTAATGCTCTATTAATGAATTGCTGATGAACCAATTTCGATAAAATATATGAAACGCCAAATTACTCAAGTAGTACCGAATTGCGTAAAAGAAACATCCTTATAACTCCAAAAATAATAATCATATTAACTAACAGTTTACTGCTTCGGATTAAGCATCTTATTTCCAGTTAAAATATATCCTTGAATCGAAATTTGAAGACATATAGGGTCATGGAAAATCGAAGAACGTGGAAAACAGTATTGCAAACAGGGCGTGAATCCCGGGGGGTATGGGGGTGCGGCACCCCCCCCCCCCCCTGAGAAAATCAGTCGGAAATTTTCGCGTTTGGTCGGTAAACAATACACTTAATTGAAAAAAAAATATGGTACTTATCTATAAAAAACCTATAAATTGGAAAAACGAAAAAAATCAGTCGGGAAAATGTACGTTTAGTCGGGAAAATGTTATTTACTATAAGGACTTACAAATTGGAAAAACGAAAAAATTAGTCGGAAAAATTCCCATTCGATAGGGGAAATGTACGTTTAGTCGGAAAAATGGTATTTACCAATAAAGATTTACAAATTGGAAAAATGAAAAAATCAATCGGAAAAATGTACGTTTAGTCGGAAAAATTTTATTTACTATAAGAACTTACAAATTGAAAACACGAAAAAATCAATCAGAAAAATTCCCGTTCGATAGGAACAATGTACGTTTAGTCGTAAAAATGGTATAAAAAGGACTAACAAAGGACTTACAAATTGGAAAAATGAAAAAATCAGTCGGAAAAATTCCCGTTCGATCGGGAAAATGTACGTTTAGTCAAAAGCAATACATATATACATTAAATTATAAAAACTTGTGAATTGTAGAAATTTTTTTATTGCAGTTTTTAATTTGAAGAAAAAGAAAAAAAAAACAATTTTGAACAAAGAAAATTTACATAAATTTGTTCTTAGTCGGAAATACAGTGGAACCTGTCTAACGTGACCACCTTTGGGGCAGGCTAAAATGGTCACAATATAGAGGTGGTCACTTTATGGAGTGTCTTTTAAAATAGCACATTAAAATATTGTGATCTCAACAAATAAAATTAAAAAAGAAAAATGCACTATATTAAGTAATAAACTGATTAATTAACAAGAATAAATCTGAATCACTAATTTAAAATGTATTGCATAGAAGATAATTTACTTAAATCTCACATTATTTCTTTTGAATGCAGTTAAAATTCCATAGTAATTGATTTAAATAACACATTACTACAAGGTACTCTGCAATTTATACACATTTTTAATTCCATTGTAATTGTATAATAATCATGTTTCCTTGACTGACAGCAATAAACTTTTCAGTAAAAATCACCCTAGACAAGTGTAAATATCATTACAATAAAGGATAAAGTGGCCACTTTATACATAAAGAAAATAGTAAATATAGGAGATAAACTCCTGTACTTTTTTAATGGATCAAAATAAAACTTCAGAAAATGACCATTTTAGTCTTTCTAGAGATGGGAAATATGGTTATTTTTGGTTAACAGGTTACATCATTCCACAGTAGCGCTGGTAACAGGTTCCAACATCCTGTTATTTTTGTAACAGGATACAATAAACAATTTATAAACAATCGCTAAATATGCTCCCAAACGGACAACACATGGGATATGGGCCCCCCGTGGAGGGAGGGGGGGTCTTTCTAAGGGAACCCAACCCGTATTTACGCAAGGAAATCCAAAGTTCGAAGAAAACCACGGAAAACTCCGAATGATTGGGCTGACGACCGCGATTGGGTTTTGTTCTAATCCAGCGCCTGCCGTCTACCAGTTTTGAGGGCAGAATCTCTCAGCCACTGGTGGGGCAACAACATTTAAGAAAATATCTATAGGCACATATATTTTTGAATATAAAATAATATATCCAATAGGAAATACGAAAAGCAGGAAAATTAGAAAGTACAAGAAAACATATTAAGAAAACTTTCTTTAACATACAGAAGGAAAACGAATTTTTCAAAAATCCATTTTCCGTATACCACGTTTTCTCAATCAGCACTGTTGATGTTTTAAAATCTGAGATGAAATGCATTACTGAATTTTCGTACAGCAAGTCAATGCGTGCTGCCACTACTAGAGCAGCTGCAAAACATAAAACAAATATTAACTGATAGGACAGATGGTAGAGAATGAAATTTTTTCCAGACTCAGTTTTTTTTACTAGTTTCTTAATAGCAGATATATATAGTATGCAAGATCTATTGTACGCTATTATGAAAGCAAAAGAGGGTGCTACAAAAAAATTAACTACCATTTACTTCATATTAATAAGGTAATATTGTTGCGCAAAATAAAATATTCTAATACTTTGAACTCATCTAAATTTTATCCTGCTATTTTTATGTCTTTCAGAAAGCTGTAAACCTAATATATTGTACTGTATTTTATATTTTGTAAATATTAAAATCTTATCTAAACATTCCAGATTCAATTTATAAGAAATTTAATTGCATTTACTTAGTATAAAAATGATTAAATTGAAAATATTTTTTAAATAATTTTTCTCAATTATTTTAATATTTGGAATATGAGTTGTATTAAAATGGTTCCAAAGTTCACTAGCTCATACTTTTTTATATGGATCCATACATAAATAAAAAATAAGACTTATTTCCACAAAATTTTCACCCCCCCCCCTTTAAAAAAGTGGCATTTTTGGAGTGCCGACAGAAGTGAAAACTTGGACAATTACGTTTTTATTTTTTGAATTGTCAGGACATATTTTTTTGTAATCGTCAGGAAACATTTTATTGTGCAGGAAATACTTTTAAATAATGTGTTTTTTTTATTCATTATTATAAAGTACTACTACAAAAATTGCATTACAATTTTCATTTAATGCGCAATTGTGCATGAAAAATAATGCATATTGTTTTACATAAAAAAATTGCAATAAAAAAGGACTGAATAATATTTATATGGCGCAGATGTCATACACACATCACGTTGGCACAATTTTTTTCTGATACCGATTTGGCAAAAAACCTCGAAGAAGTTTAAGAAATTTAAATTTCAACCCATTATGGGACCGTAACGTGACCCAGAATAACGGGAGAAAATTTTTTATGCTAGATTTGTAATGTATGAAGCATAAGTTTTCAATAAACATATTACATCAAAAAATGAGAAACGCCTCCCCCAGCCCCCCCTCCCAAAAAATGGTCCTATAGGGAACCCCCCCCCCCCAGAAGAGCCCTTTAGAAATCAAATCCACAAACCTCAAATTCAGTCTTTCTGATATTTAATAAAAAAGAGACGAAATCATTTTTTATTTATCCTCTTTCTTCAACAACCGCGAATGAAAACGAAACAGGAAACGAAACTTTAAATCAAAAGTCGTTAACGATAACAACATTACCCTCAGACAAAACGTTTGAAAATAAACAACAGTTACGAAGCGATAAAATGTTCTTTTGTAATGTAAAAAACTACATTTTTTCAAAAACGGGTGGAAAATCTAACAGAAAAGAACTACATAACTGAACTGAATTGAAAAACTGGTGAAAAATCTAACAGTTATTGAATTAGCGAATATTAAAATTAAGGAGTTATTTCTTCTGTGGTTGCATAGGCGTAACCAGCTTTTTGAACGGGTGGGTGCCCAGAATTTTTAACCTGAACTTGCTGGATACAAACAATATCTTATTTTATATAGTAAAACCTTCTAAAACGGAAGCCTATAAAACAGTTTTAAATTCCGTTTTAGACAGTTTTTTATCTTAGAGTGTATAATTGTGAGATTTTTTTTAATAAGGGTTTTTAAGGGTGTTTTAATAAGGGGGGGACGCAAATTTTTTAAATAATTGTGAATGGGTCTGCGCAAGCAGGGGGGGGGGGGGCTGTCCGGGCTGTACTTGCTGGATACAAACAATATCTTATTTTATATAGTAAAACCTTCTAAAACGGAAGGCTATAAAACAGTTTTAAATTCCATTTTAGACAGGTTTTTATCTTAGAGTGTATAATTGTGAGATTTTTTTCAATAAGGGTTTTTAAGGGTGTTTTAATAAGGGGGGGGGGAGGACGCAAATTTTTTAAATAATTGTGAATGGGTCTGCGCAAGCAGGGGGGGGGGGGCTGTCCGGGCTGTACTTGCTGGATACATACAATATCTTATTTTGTATAGTAAAACCTTCTAAAACGGAAGCTTTTAAAACAGTTTTAAATTCCGTTTTAGACAAGTTTTTTATCTTAGAGTGTATAATTGTGAGATTTTTTTAATAAGGGTTTTTAAGGATGTTTTAATAAGGGGGGGGGGACGCAAATTTTTTAAATAATTGTGAATGGGTCTGCGCAAGCAGGAAGGGGGGGGCGCTGTCCGGGCAAAACAGCCCGGACATTCAACATTGTTCGGCAAACGTCTCAAAAGAAACGATTAAGGACGTTTTTAATGAATATTATTACTATTTTAGAGGTACAAAAAATGAAATCTTGATTAAAACAAGTGAAGTAAGATGCTGTCATTAAGAACCATGTGTTATTTATTTAACAGGGACTTTTCAGTAACATATTAATGCAATATTAGGTTCTAGCGTAGTAGCACTGTTATTTATCCTAATACGATAAATAATGCCCATCCTTAAGTCTTTCTAAGTTTAAAATTTTCGGCATGCAGAAAAAATGGATGGTCACATTTTACAGGTTCAAATAACATTGACAATGTCTGGCTAACTGGTCACTTTACACAGGTGGACACATTAGACAGGTGGTCACATTACCAAACAATTCTCATATTATTTTATATGAGCACAAATAAAATTTTTCAAAAGTGGTCACTTTAGCCAGGTGGCCACTTTACCAAGGTGGTCACTTTAGCAGGTTCCACTGTATTTCAGATTTTCTTCTTTTGATAAAATATATATGATGAACTTTGATTTGTCGAATATTGTGAACTTAAAAACCTCAATATGACAAAAAAATACTTATATATACTTATATACATGTTCCAGCGATGTTAATTTTATATGAAACCTTGATATTTTGATCAAAAACCTTGATATTCCGAATTTTTTTTGTACACTTTGACTTTCTGTTTTATTGTCGAAAATTTTTTACTTTGGTGTGGAAACTTTAAGATATGCTGATTGAAGTGATGAAACTTCTTCATTTTCTCTAACTTTAATATTAGTTAGGAATGTGTATCTCTGAATTTAGGTGATATCTAATGAAAATTCAAAAATGAATTGCAAATATATTTAGTGCTTTTCCTTATCAGTCTGGATATTTTCCAAGCTACACGAATTTAACTTTTAATCAAAAATAATTATGGGTTTTATTTTTTCTATTAACTACCTTTTTAATGTGAATTTTGTTTACTTTACGTAATTTTAATGAAAATTGATGGATAAAAATTGAAAACACTCAAGTACTTTGAATTTTTACATCGAAAAATCATCGATTAAAATGGATATTTTACAATCTATATGACTTTACTTCTATCAGAAGTAATTCGTTCGTTTTCTTTTTCCTTAATCATAGGTATTCGATTGTTTTTTTCATATTATTATAACTACATTTTGTTTAGTCGGAAAAACGTAGTTGACACCAAATTTTTACGCAGACTTAAAGTATGTCATTAGAAAAATTTATAAACTTAAATTTAAAAAACAAAAAAAAACAAAAAAAAAACTGTATTTTTGACAAGTTTTTGGTTTTTAAAATAGTATACTTGAGCAATCAAATTTCAATTTACTCATAAAAGCAACGCTAAAAAAATTGTAACTGATTGCTAAAAATTAAAGAGATAAAACGTTGTTTCCACTTCCAGGTAATGCTTTGGCACACCCAGACAACTTTAACCCTTCCCATGTGTCAGTTACAAAACAAAACTACGATTGCACCACGATGGGCATTCCTACGAATCCCTTATAACCAATCTTTTTAATATCTAATTTTATTCTGCTTAAATCATTAGTATTCTAGTTCATGATCATAAAGCACGAAATCGTTAAGGCCGTTAATCGTTATATGTTGCTATTCATGAGAATATTTTTGTATATATTTAATAATTCAATATTTTTTGTATCAATTATGTCCCCTCCTAAATGAAAACAACAAAAAGATGCTATGCAAATCGTGCAATTCGGTTTTATTGATCAACTGGTCATATTTCTGCAGTCGTGTTAGGTAGGAACGTGAAATTCAAGAAAAAAAATCTGATAAACAAATAATTAATAACATATTTTAGTATATTAGAAATTTTTCCCCTAAAGAGGTAAAGGAGGTCGAAAATTTTTGAATATTTTGTATATCTCATCAGCCGTTTTCGACAGAAGTGTGGAATTAATAAAAAATAAAACTACAAAAAAAATAACACAACCCTGCAAAATTAAAGTTTTTGAAAAATACAAAAGAAGTTTCAATTGGTTTTTATGTTATTTGGTGTGTTGATTTTGTAAATGATCTCCATTTTTCCCCATCATGTCAAGATTTTTTATAAAATTGATATCAATATTTTTGCTAAAATCTTATTTAAAAAGGTATTGTCTCGAACAATTTTACATTTACTATCTGCAACAGTGGTTTTATCCTTTTAAATCTGTGTAAAATAATAGTTTCTTAGTGAGGAAAATTGGTTTTTCAGAAATCGATTATTTTTTTATAAGTTTAAACGGATGAAAGTCACTGCTGCCAGACCGCATTACTTTTTGACCTAATGTTGAGTCTTATCACGACTGTCTCACTCAGCAATGAAGCATGGGTATTTTGTTTACTCGCCTTATTCACCAAGATAACTTCCAAAACACCGCAAATAGTTCAACCGAGGTCAGCATATTTTATTTTGTTGAGAACGAGAACCAAGTTTACTTAGCGTTCTTTTAAATGCACCTATTTACCAACTGGTACAAATACATAGTGGCTTCCGTGATAAAGGACAACTTTAAGATGAATCTATTAAAAGCCACCATAAATTTTTACCGTAAGTGATATTAAAATTGCTGTCCAGTCCCCAAACAGCAGAACAATAGACCAACTTTTCCTCTTCCTCAAAGTGCTTAACACATTCCTTTTCTAATTTTTTTTTCGATTCCCGTACTAATCGAAACAGGTTTCTTTGCCCAATAAGTTTTTTTTTCTTTCAATTTGAAGCTTAAATTTAAACTGCCTCTTTCGAAATGCTCAGATCTCTAGTTAGATCATTAAGTTCAAGTGAGAGAAGGACTGAGGAGAATAGCTTCTTAATATTCGGCACCGGATCTTTAAATTCTGGATATTCCTAACCTGAAGACTCTAGTGAGATAACTGACAATTCAGTTGAAGGTACTAGCACATCAAGTCCATGAGGAATGGGATATATGGTTGAAGGAATGTTCATAAAAATCTAAGTAAAACTGATTCTTTCAAAAAAAGTGACATGATAGAACTTTTTCATTATTATTCTTTAAATTAGCACAAAAAATACACAAGGTTCAGCTATCAGTTCTTTTATATATATTTTTTCATCGCAGGCCAGTGTAATTAAGCACGTATTTCAGGACTTTAGAAATTGCCCTCTAAGTGAGTTAAAATGAGTCAAAAATTCTAAAATATTTGGCCATATTCTGGCAGCATTTTAGGTAGGGACATGAAATTCAAGATAGCAAGCTAAGTTAGGCTTTGTAGGGCTATTAGGCTTTTTACCTCAAAAACACACGCTACGAGGTATGAGCTCCTTAAGCCACTCTACCTCTCGAGTGATTAGCTTAGCTGCACATCTCTAGATGTACTCCTTTCACTGATTGGCTCATTTCTGTACTACATCGATATCTGTCGTCCTCTACGAATCTAACAAAAAGCAGATGCAGTGACTTCGGAGCTTATATTTCTGTCTTGTTTAAAATTTTTCGACATACATTATGTCCTGTCTACGACACTTGTAATTTTCTAAATTTTCTTTTTAAAATCATATAGTAAGACATAATGATTCGTGCCAAAGAATGGAGGGCTTAAGAATTTTTTCATATGTGAGACTCATTTTAATTTTTCATGTTTGATGAATAAACAACTTAGAAAACAAACTGGCTTCGTTTCTGGTGGGAAAATCACCGGATTATGGAATTCATTGCCTTTCTACACTTACGCTCTGACCGTATAGATTAGTAGTACGACTGCAAAACAACCACCTTGTATTCTCAATTTTAATTTTCTGATATCAGCTACTATCAAGAATTTCACACAAGTTGACTAGATTTGCAAGCGACTGCAGAATAACACAATCTTTCATAAGCCGTTAGGATTCCATGAAATTAATGCATGACATTATATATATATATATATATATATATATATATATATATATATGTACCGGGTGACCCAAAAATGACTGATGGATTTTAAAATTCAATTACTTGCAAACGGTGACAGCTATTTAAAAAAATTTTGCAGGAGGGTTATGTATAATATCAGAAGTTTTTTTACCGTAATTTTTTATTTTAGTTCGAATTTCAAACAATAGATGGCGCTGACGGCGATTGAAGGCCAGGTGATCGGTGCTGAGTGAGGTCCTTTTCGGCGTCAACCTCGGCTTCAATTGCCGTCAGCGCCATCTATTGTTTGAAATTCGAACTAAAATCAAAAGTTACGGTAAAAAAACTCTTGACATTATGCAGAACCCTCCTGCAAAAATTTTTTAAATAGTTGTCACCGTTTGCAAGTTATTGAATTTTAAAATCCATCAGTCATTTTTGGGATTTGTCATTTTGGGGGTATATACAGATGCATAGATATATGTATGCATATTATAGTCGGTATTTTATTTTTCATACTACTCGGAAATTTTCCTTCTTGGAGTCGGAAATTTATGAGTCTACACCCCCCTACGCAACAAGGGTGGTTTACGCCCCTGATTGCAAATATCTCGGCAACTAAGAATCCGATCGACTTCATTTTTTATGAAAAATTTATGTTCTTTTATTGCCTTTTACGTCCACTCTTAAAATAAAAAAAATTCGAAAATTTTTATACATCTGTCATCAGAACGAATTTTTCGAGAGTCCGAAAAAGATAGTTAAGGACAATCGAGGTTACTAATATTCAAAAAGCTTCGTCTCATTTTTACATATTAAGTACATACAAAATTTCAAGTTTCTATCTCAATTTGTTCGGCAGATAGAGCGTTTACAGACATACAGACGGATGGACGGCAATTTTTTTTTCTAAAAATATGTTTTTCGGAATCTCCAGTGTCTGAAACGTGTAAATCCGTCAATTTTTTTTTTTTTTTCGATTTTTAAAACGATTGCAAGACTTACACTATACTACGTATGATGGGTAAGTAATAAATAAAAGTTTTTTTTCTTCTTTTTCCTTTGTTACTGGATATACAACAAAGAAGAAAATCATGCATTGGTCGAGGAAAAATAAACATTAAATATATTTTTCACGCTTTTACAATAATTTTTTATAACACTTTCACGTTAATATTTACGAAGTTTTAACTACATTTCCAGTTAAGCTGCAGTTTCAAATGATGAAACAAAACTATCTATAAAGATTCCATAGAAAACGTGATGTTGGCAGCTGTAAATCAATCCAAGGGAATCACTTTTGAAAATTTGTACGAAATAAATTGTTTAAATTACACAGAAAGAAGGTCATTTAACATTAGTTTGAGGAAACGATTCAAGTGCAATTTGAAAATGCCGATAATTTGCATTTTATTATAACGAAATAAGTTTCAATAACTAATTCCAAAGTGAATCTGTGGAAAAAAGAAATGAAAATGGTCTTATGCAACAAAAACACGATTGATACTTCTTTATTGGTCAACCTACTTATTGCCAACTTCCATTAAATAAATCTTTTTTAACCCAGATCAATGCAAAATAATAGTCCGATATTTTTAACTATGCAAAATTCCTGCGGGTAACTCTATTTCTTTAAAAGTTCAATCCTCTTAAAATTATATTCGTTCACACAATTTAATATTATTTAAAATTTTTATTTAACGTTTTATTCAAACACGCACGCACGAGCGTATTTTATATTTTGTTTGTCGAAATTATTATCTATTCGAATTAATAAGATGATTTTTGTGGATGTTTAAAAATAATAACATCTTTTTTACAAATTAAAATAATGACTATTAGATTATATAAATTTTTAGTCATTCATGTACTTTTAGAGTTAGCATTCATCCTAGGTAGTCATTTTCCTCATTTGTTAAATTTTGCAGAATTTTATCTAAGTAAAAATGATTTTTTAAGGTGGGTTTGTTTTTTGTGTGTCCCCTATGTTACTATTGATTTATTTTGATTAATTATTAATTTTCTTGTTTATTGGCATTTAAATTGTAAGTCTTAGTTAAAAGAAAATATTCCATCTAACTTTACATTGTTTGTATGATTATAGTAATACATGGGTGATAATTTATTTCATTTTGTCTCCTGTGTTACCATGATATTGGTAACCATGTTGTTAAGGAACAAAAAACCCAAGTTTAAAAATGAAATGTAACAGAATATCCTGTTTTTTAATGCATTTGTTGGTCTATGTCAGAAATACATTTTTAATATATAAGTGCACTTTTTATGTTCAATTAGGAAATTAGGATGTCCCCTTTGTTACTTTATTGTCCCCTGTGTTGCTGACATTTCTTTTATCAGAACAAAATAAAAAAAAACTTTTTTATGAATCAGTTTTATAATATGCACTGGCTAATATGTATAAAAATGTTTTCTATGATTTTATTATATTAGAGTAATTTTTACCAAGTTATATAATGTTTTATACAGGGAGAATACAAAAAATTTTAACACCGGTGACATAATATGCCTATATCATGAAAAAATATATACATAAACAAAAAACTGTATGGCACTAAAAAAGAACATTTATATCAAAGTGTTAATATTGTAAAAGCATGTTAAAATTTTTGTCTATTTTAATAAGAAAAAAAATGAGAAGAATATTTAAAATATGGTAACACAGGGGACATCTTTCAGCCAATGTGTCTGTGTTTCTAAGTGTAGTGATAAATATTTTTAAAAAGGTGTGCTGCTGATATTTAATTTCTACTCTTGAATATGTATATAACCCTCTCAAAGATATTTTTATTTCATTTTAAACGAAAAAATTTTTGAAAATTTTTTTCTCAAAAGGGACCTTTATTTTTGGAATGACCCGTATATCTATCTATCTATCTACCTATCTATCGGTGTATATCACTTTCTTCTGGACTCGATAACTTCTATAATTATGCTCAGATCTTCTTCAAACTTTTACATAAAATCAAGGAGCATAAAATCTCGGTTGAGTTCGTTAATGGGTAAAATCGGACCATGGGGGTAGAAATTGGGTGGGCTTTTGTGAAAATCGAAAAAACGCGATAACTTCTTAAATAAAATAGATATTGAATCAGTTTAAAGTTTATATTACTTCTCAAAAATGGGCTAAAAGTTTATGGATGACAAATTTTTGGTAAAGTTAAAAATGGGCTGAAGGGGCGAAAAAAACAGGGTTTTTGGGAGAAAAAAAATCATAATTTCGTCAATTCATAAGATATCAAATCTAACTAAATTTTTTATAAATGTACTTAACATTATCTAAAACTTTTGGTTTTACAAGTTTTTGATAGGACTAACTTTTAACGATGAAAAAAATTAAAAACGAAAAGAAAAAGGTGGGAAGAAAAAGAAAAAAATCTATAACTTACTCAATTCTTAAGCAATCAAACATAATTAAATTTATTTTACATCTTCTCAATAATATCTACAACTTTTATATTAACAAGTTTTTCATAGGACCAATTCTTCTAGTAAAAATAAATTAAACAAAAATAGAAGTTGGAGAAAAAACCTCACATCCAAACTGCTTATATTCTGACTCATTTTTAAATTCATTTTTGATTTTAAACGCATCCAAATGGCAGATCCTCTTATTTAGCAACTATATAATGTGATGTATAAACCAGTGTTTTGATAAAGGCAGAATATATTTCAAAAAAGGCTGCCAAAAAGAGTATTTTGAACAGAATTTCCCGAAGTTATAGTGATTGAAAAATTGAGGAAGTATAACAAATTGCGTTTTTTCTGAGTCATTTTTAAATCCATTTTTGTTCTCAAACACATCCAATTTACATGTCCTCTTATTTAGGAACTATATAGTGGGACGGATTGGCCAGTTTTTTGATAAAGGCAGAATATATTTCAAAAAAGGCTACTAAAATGGGCACTTCGCACAAAATTTCCCAAAGCAATCATGATTAAGAATTGAGGATGTATTCAAATAACAAATTGGTTATTTTATGACTCCTTTTTAAATCCAATTTTGCTCTCAAACTCATTTAATTGACAGTTTTTTGTTATTTAGATACTATATAATGTGCGTATTCATCAATTTTTTAATAAAGGCTAAATATATTTTTTTAAAAAGCTGGCAAAGTGGGCACTTCGCAAAAAAAAAAAAAAAAAAAAAAAAAAAAAAAATATCCCAAAATGATCATGATAAAATAATTGAGGATGTATTCAAATAACAAATTGGTTATTTTATAACTCATTTTTAAATTCAATTTTGCTCTCAAACGCATTCAATTGACAGTTATTTGTTATTTAGGAACTGTGTAATGGGCCCTATTTGTCAGTTTTTTGATAAAGGCTAAATATATATGTTTAAAAATGCTAACAAAGTGGGCACTTCGCACAAAATTTCCCAAAAGCGATCTTAAAAAATGGTGGTGTATTCAAATAACAAATTGGTTATTTTATGACTCATTTTTAAATTCAATTTTGCTCCCAAACGCATTTAATTGACCATTTTTTTTTTTTTGTTATTTAGGAATTATATAACGTGCGTATTGGTCGATTTTTTAATAAAGTCAGAATATATTTAAAATATGTTTTCAAAATGGGCATTTGAGCCAAATTTCGTTTAAGATGATTTTGATAAAATCAGTTCATACAGAAAAATGAAATAATTTTTTTTTTCAAAAGCGGCTAAATAAAATAGTTAAACTGGGTTTATCACTAGTAATATTTTATTTTTTGTTGTTCAAATGAAAACTCTTCGAAATCTACCTCCGCCTATAGGACAAACCGACAGGGATTTTTTTTAAGTGCCATTTATAACCCTCTTCTCCTTCTTTAAGTTTTATATTCTAACACTTTTAATCCTTCTGACTCTCTTTTCAGTACGTTCGTAATTATGTAAATACGTAACACCTATTGTTGTCGTACAGTCCGTCCGTCTGTCTGTCTGTCTGTCCGCATATAACAACGAAAAAACTACCCAACTGAATCGTTTGAAATTTAAAATACATTATTATTACATAATTTTGTCGAGTCATTTCAAATTTTATGAAGATCGGATGCATAGATCAATTACAGGGACAATCAAAAGGATTCCGTTACATTACGGTCAATGGGGGAAAAAAGTTTCAAATGCATTTTAATCGTTTGAAATTTTAAATACATATTATTACATAATTTTGTCGAGTTATTTGAAATTTTATCAAAATCGGATGCATACTTCAACTACAGGGACAATCAAAAGTGTTCCGTTACATTACGGCTAATGGGGGAAAATATTTCAAATGCATTTTAATGGTGTTACACTCATTCGAACGTAATAAAATTGATATGCATCTATAAAGTAGATATTATAATATACATTTTGCATAATCTGTGGTGCAAAGAATATTTGTTATTGATTTACAAGGCCACACAAAAGTATTCCATTGCATAATGGTATAGGGAGAAGATTGTTTGGTGCGCATTTTAATTGTAATTATTTACAGTTTTATGAGATTGATATATGAGAGTGACATTTTTAAAACTTCGTTATCGTACGAACGCACCTCATTTGCTACGCTTCACGTGCAATTTCCAACTTGTTTCTTTTAAAGGACATTTCTTAAGGTTTTTTTTTTTTTTTTTTTATCTTCTAAATCATATGAGATTCATTTGTATCTATCTCTTTACATACCATTGCATCAGAATGGCAAACTTCGCAATCTGTGCTACTAGACATTTGAAGGTTATGTTTCTTCCGAAAGATTATATTTATGTTTACTTTGATTTTTATGTTCTAAAATTTAATAAATATTTATATTGAGACTAAGTTTTATAATTCTTGCTCTAATTATTTTATGCAAATATACATTTTATGCATTATTTTATTATTGTTTATTTTATTTTATTATTATATTATTATTATATTATATTATATATATATTATATAATATTATAAAATAAAATAATATAATAGTTATAATATTTATAATCTTCATATATATAAATCTTCTGTTCGTGTGTATGTCACTGAACTCCTCCTAAACAATTGGATCGATTTTAATGAAATTTTGTGTGTGTGTTCCAATGGATTCGAGAATGGTTTATATTCACATTTCGTCGAAATTGATTCAGTACTTTTTTAGTAATTAGGCAAAAACTAATAGTTAATGATTTTTCACTAATTAAAAGTGTTGAATAAGTTCGCTGAACAGAGTGCGGGTGGTATGGCCGAGCGGTCTGAAGCACCAGATTTAAGCTCTGGTTCTTGAAGAAAGAGACCTTGTGCTCGAACCCCACTCCTGACATACGTGTATGATTTGCAATAATTATTTCTGTGTTATAATTTTAGTTAACCGACTTCAGAAATACATTAACATTTAATTAAAAAGAGAAAAATAAACTTTTCTATCAAAAATTGAACCGACTTGAAAAATTACTGCAAAGTGAAAAATAATTTCCTTACATAATTGTAATAAGAAATTAAATCAACAGCATAGTATTTACCATGCGTATTTTTATATTTATGTACATTTATTTGATTATTTGGTATCGGTGCCAGGACAACGTCTGTCGGGTCCGCTATTATTATTATATATATTATACATATTATATTTTATTATTATAATTGTTTTATTACTTTCTTCTATGTTCAATAGAAGAAAGTATTGTAATCGAAATTTTTTTCGACTTCCGGTTTTCGACGGATTTACACGTTTCAGGGGTCAGAGATTCCCAAAAACATGTTTTTATAAAATGTCTGTCTGTCCGTGTGTCTGTGTGTGTGTGTGTGTGTGTGTCCGTATGTCGCCATTCTACCATCAAAAAGTGTATGAAGTTATGCATAGAATTGAACCAAATTTTTCGTGAATGTTTTTGGCTGTGGCAAGCAGGTTCTCCTTCAGTTTTGAAATATTCCGCCGGAAGGGGGCGCTGCAATCGCGATTTTTGTGCCATTTTCAATATTGTACCGGCCAAAAGTATGTGAAGTTATGCATCGAATTAAACCAAATTTTTTGTGTAAGTGTATGACTATGGCTAATTGGTCCTCCTTGAATTTGAAAAAAAAAACGCCAGAAGGGGGCGTTGCAATTGCGATTTTTGTGCCATTTTCAATATTGTACCGACAAAAAGTATATGAAGTTATGCATCGAATTGAACCAAATTTTATGTGCAAGTGTATGGCTATGGCTAGTTGGTCCTCCCTCAATTTGAAAAAAATCCGCCGGAAGGGTGCGCTGCAATAGCGAATTTTATGCCTTTTTCAATATTGCACCACCTAACAGTGTATGAAGTTAGTCCTAGAACTGAACTAAAATTTTTGTATATAATTATTTTTTGGTAAAGCAAGTAGGTTCTCCCTTAATTAAAAAAAAAAATCTGCCTATCATTCTATTGTTCATCGGCTGGTGCAGAGACGGGAATTCGTTTTTACTCCGATTAATTGACTGGATCAGAAATTTAAGGGTGTTCTTAACTGCTCCTCTCAACAAGCGCAAAACTTTTTGACACATTCAAAAATTCATTTTTTAACAGAAAGATGTAAAATTGGAATGCTTGATTATGGAAGCGATTTCGAATCGAACTTAATTTTCCATTTTATGATAGTTAAATTACCTATTTAGTTCTAAACTTCGATCACATGATCATCCGTTTTTCTCCTGCTTTTCGACCGGTTTTACTGCTTTCGTCGGGAAATAAGCTATAAAACGCCAATTTTGAAGGCTTGTTATGAAAAATCTATTGTGTTTAAAAAAAACCCAGTAAATTAAGTGCAATGAGACAGTTTCTGAATAACAACACTTGCTAGTTTCATGCATTTCCGAACAAAAATAAATTAATGCATGTGTCACAAAGTGACCCCTTTTTGATTTAAGAACATCCTTAAGATGAAAATCAAAGTTCGTATGGTATTGAATTAAAATTATTAAAGCATTAAAATGAGTAACTAATTTTTAAAAATATTAAATTGTACGTATGAGATAGAAGAAAGTTTTGGGATTGGCACATCCAACTATTTATTATTTATTTTATTTATTATATTTATCATATTTATTTAATTTTTTTATTATTATTATTTTATGCATTATTTCATTTTAGAAAATTTAATAGATATTCAGATTAAGTTTTATAATTTTTGTATTAATTATTTTATGCAAAACAGTATCATTAATAATTATGAATTGGACAATTGCACCATAAATTATACTAAAAATATGTACTAAAATAAATACACATTACTAAATGGTGCACTTATAAAAAGAATATATTTAAAACATACTTAAAAATTATCAACGTTTCATTCGTTTCTAGGAGCATCATCAGGATACAATATAAAGATGTTAAATGTAATTTAAAGTTTCAAAATGTAAACACATACGTCCACGAGCATAGTTGAGTTGAGATGAGAGTGCGTAAACTGCTTAATTAATTATAGCATATTGTGCCAGATTTTATGAACGGAGTATGATAAATGATCGTTACAAGCTCTAGGCCTGAGCTTAATGATTTTAATGGATTCTAAAATTTTATTGAGATATGGATTTTTGCATGGATGTTCGTAGAAACGAATGAAACGTTGATAATTTTTAAGTGTGTTTTAAATATATTCTTTTTATAAGTGTTCCATTTAGCAATGTTTATTTATTTTAGTACATATTTTTAGTGTCATTAATTTATTATGTTTATTAATGAAATTATTTATCTCCTACAGAAGTGAATTTTAAAATAAAAATACAATATCTTGATCCGATTTTCATTTGCAACTTGTAAAATTCCTGTGACATTTCACAAATTGCAAATATATTCTTTTTCCAACATCTCTCTTTTTTTTTTTTTTTTTTTTTTTTTTTTTTTTTTTTTTTTACCTTTTTCACCAAATTTCCGATTATAAATCCCCCTTAAAATAATTAGAATTTCCTGGCTGTTCAAAGAGACTTACTTTGGGGGCATTACGGTAAGTGAATTTTTTAACCTTTTTTACGCTGTTCAAATTTTACTCAATCTTGATACATTTCACACCAGAATTGTTACTTAAAATATTTTAATATATTTAACTGACGTATTTATCTGAAACTGTTATTTAACTTTCTTTGTGAAAAAAGTTCTGGTTCGAATCGTATAAAACAAATTATTGTTATGGGTCGATTAGACCCATTCAGGGTAGGAAGGTTAAAGTATTGATTTTTTTTCTCGAGGGAACTCTTGAAGTAACAATAGAAATGACTATACTTAAAAATCACTTTTTATATAACTAATTGTTAAATGTTTTTTATTAGCAATAAATATTAATAATAATAAGTGGGGGGTGTTCTTCGGATTAAATATTAAACACATCTTAAACAGTCACATTTTTAATGAAGATGTCAGAATGTCAACAATGTTATATACAATTATTATTTACACTATTGTAATAATATTATATTACCAACTATTTAAAGTTGGTAAAGCACGTAATATAATAATGGAAGATTCATAAATCTTGTTACAGCACAAAATATCTCAGGGTAAGACAACATTCGAACACACACTGCAATTCAATCTACATCGCCAAATTACTTTTTATTTTGAGCAACAACATACATCTGACTTGTGTGCTCGACATGAAAGCCTGCTTATAAGTCATCGTCAATATACAAGGACGAGATAGCACAAGGAAATTTACATCACAAGAGAAATACAACCAGGAGCTCCACACAAAGTGTGTGTGCAATGGAGCCAGTGGGAATCGAACCCACAACCTCTAGATTAGCAGAGCGGCGTCTTAACCACTCGGCCACGGAGGCCTGCCAAATTATTTCTCTTTACTTCATGTTTAAAATAAAAGGCAAAATATCTCATGATATTTTGCCGAAAGTGGCAACAGCGCCTTCTATAGATTCTACAAATTTAAAGAAGACAGACATTTGGTTATAAATGGATATTAAAGAAGATGTACTATTACACTATAAACTGCTTTTAGGCAGCTTTTTTAATCAGAGTGAAAAAAAAATATTTTATTTCATTCTAAGAAATGAGATTTAAATATATATATATATTTCATATTACTTGTTTTATTTGGTTGTTAATAAAAATTGAAAAAGATACATCTTTTTTTAATTAATTTTCGTCACTATACAATAATTTTTCTTTCATCATTTGACAATTTTGTCAATTTTAAATTGTATTTCAAAGCTGCATGTCAGTGCACAATGCAGCATTGAAATATCTTTTATAATAAATGCATACACTCGTACATATAGAAAAAGAAAAGAGAGCGATAAAAGGAGAAGAAAATAACGGAATAATTCTCAATTCAGAATATCAAACTGAAAAGTTACACTTTAGGGAAGACTGAAAAATAAAAATTTGAAAGCAACATACAATCAGACGTGTATGGAATCATATTCCATTAATTCAAACCATATCATATTCTTCATGAGAAAAGCAAGTTTACATTATCTATGAAAATGGATAAATAACTATGAGAAAAAGATTGACTTAAACTAAAATGTATTTTAAACTATATTCCACTATTTCTGTTTATTATTTAATTTATTTATATGCATTTGCTTTTGAAAACTTTTATGTATAAGAATTTAAAAAAAAAATGAATCCAACATAATTCACATATTTTATGTTGTTATATAACAATACTTTGAACTACTAAACTTTCAATTTTAACATTACGGATATTAATTAGGGTTGAACTCTGGAAGCACAGTCAACAGTATACATTTTTACTCTTATCATTACTGCCAGTCTGTAAATTAGTTTTATAAATCAATTTTTAGGGTGTTTGGGACGAAATAGACTGCTGTAAGAGATACATCAATTATTATAGTCTTCCATGTTGTATTTATATATATATATAAAATAATTTGACGATTTGCTGTAATAATGTATCGATTCTAGTGGAATACATCTTTGCTGTAATAGTAAGTCGAATTATTTGAAATAATAAACATGTTTAGCAGCCGTAGTTGCAAGGAATGGATTTGTATTCGTTGGGAGTTTCTCCAGTAAAAATGCAAGAAAATCAGTTTTTAGTCCTTTATTATTTTTGAGCAGACCATTAGTTATTATACATCTCACCAGTCTGCACAAATTCACAATAGACAACTTTTTCTAAGCCTACATCATCTCAAACGTTCTAAATTATTCCAAAGATGAGACGGGGATCCTGGCATTTTAAAGGTTAAAAGCATTCTACACTCTCTTAGGGGTTATAGCCACTCAGAAGGATTTGGAGCAGTTTTTGGAGACGTCAAAAATGGATTTTGGAGCAGGAAAATCAGTTTTTGGAGCACCAAAAAAAAAAAAAATTGGAGCAGGAAAATCAGTTTTTGGAGCACCCCCCCCCCGCCCCCGCCCCCCAAAAAAAAAAAAAAAAAAAAAAAAAAAAAAGAACAGGAAAAGCAAACTATAGAGAAAACAATAAAAAGAATTTTGTAACAGCAAAATTTTTAAAATAGAAAAAAAGCAGCAAAAAAAATTCTTTTTTTTAACAAATAATAAAAGTTGTTTACCTGCACTTACTCGAACACAACTGGAACAACAGCTATTTTTGGAAGCAGAAAAACAAATACTATAGAAAGATACAATAAGCAAAACGGCCCCATGTTTTTTTAATTGAAATCGTTTTTTCGACGATCTTTAAACAAAATTTGCATTTTTACGCGATTTTTTCTCGAAAACGGCGTTTTATTCCAGCGATCTTTTGATTAAATCGGCGTATTTTTTCAAATATTCTATTGACAAAATATTTTTAAGCGATCTTTTACCGAAAACGACGTTTTTTCCCGCGATCTTTTAACGATATCGGCGTTATATCTGCTATCTTTAGACGAAATCGGCGTTTTCCCGCGGTCTTCAGAAGAAATCAGAGTTTTATCTTGCGACATTTGGTGAAATTGTCGTTTTTCCCGCAATCCGCACAGGAAATTCGCGTTTTTTATCGATCTTTTGACAAAGTTCGTTTACAAAAACTTTGACGAAATTGTCGTTTTTCCACGAAATATTGACGAAATGTATGCTATTTCGGCGATCCTTTCACGAAATTTTCATTTCTACGTAATTGTTTTTTCCGCGCGCAAAACCGTACAAGTTGGCAACTATGCGGAACTGATTACCCAATTTCAAATTTTCGGAAATTTCAGACGAGAATCGGAGTTTATAAATACATCATTTTACTTACCCTATCATTGAAGGCAACCAAGAAGATGCCGTAACGAAAAGTTCACTTACCCGTTTGATCACCATTTTTGACCAATTTCGTCATGGTAAAAAATGGCGGTGCGGCCGAAAAAAATAAGAAAGATCGTGGAAATCCGCGAGTTTTGAAAATAAATAAAAAAGCGGAAATCCGCGGATTGTGAAAATAAGCAAAACGCGGAAATTCGCGTTTCCGCGGAAAATTGGCATGCCTGTTGATTCGATATGCATCGTCGAAAACGTCAGCGTCAAATCATCCAATAATATAAGTTGTAGAGGGTAGGTGGGGCTACTCCAATGTCGTCATCACGGGAGGGGAGGGTAAGAGACGAACAACGTTGCAACACGTACATTGAAAAAGAAAATTCATCGAAGGAAACAAAATGGCGCTAAGAAATAAAATTTTGGCGCAGAAGGAAAATACAAAATGGCCGTTTTGGAGCAGAAACGGCCAAAATAACTGATTTGGAGCTGGTTGGAGCAGATATTTTCGTTTGGAGCAGTTTGGAGCAATTGGAGCAGGTCTGTTACCCCTGCTATCTTTCAAAGCAAAATGACTCTCTCCAAATTCCAAGCCAATCTAGCCCCTCCCTTTTTTACGTAAGGCTTTTAAAGATTCATTAGGACCGTTTTCAACGCAAAGATAATCCAGCCCACTCTCTTTTATTGGTCGCTGGGCGTGATTAGAGGTACGAATTCTTTACCTAATCGCGTAATAGCGTAATTTGCCCACGCGAAAAAGAGTATGAATACCTATCAGACGATTAATTAAATAATAAAACAATATTAAAGTTTCGGTAAATGTTTTTTTTAATTCTAACAAGTAAGAAAAATCATGCGTTAAGCATAAATTATGAAGCACTTTCCAACACTTAATGAAATCTTTAACAAAACTTTGTTATTTAGGGAAATAATAGTGTATAGTCAAATATACCCATATATGTATTCCAGTAATTTTGAACAGTCCTGTATTTCATATGTCAGTTGATATAATGGGAAAATTTAGTTTAGCAAGAAAATACCCAGTAGCTTGAAATTTCTTTTTTCAGCAATTCATACTATTAGATGGAAACATACTTGAATACTTTTGTTGAGCCCTGTAGTTTACATTGTACCTTTATTAAACGTCAGCATTAGGCTAAAATTTATTGTAAACCAAAACACTTTTAAAACAACTGAAATCACATTCTCATAAATTATCATTCATAGGCGTCCATGTACCGAATTCTTTGCGTGGCCCTGTATATCCTTTTATCTATATTCTGCAAACATTTCTCAGTAAATTGAATGAAGCTCAGTGTAAAAATGCATAGCTTATTTAAGAACCACGTTTAAATAATTTACGCTCATATTCAGTAACGTTGGTGAGCTCTTTTGGGTAGCCCTGTATATCAACTATAACATTTATACACACCATATAATGTGCATATATTTAGCGAAATATAAACGCGCATATCATAATTAAAATGCATTTCATCCCTCCATCAGCTTTCATCGGACACATATACGGTACTTCGGAAAGAATATACTATTTGAAATCTTTTGTATGGCCCTGTAAATGCTATGTACTTCATATTATGCAAGACAGTAGCGTATAATTTATATTAAGCTTCAGTGACATATATCAATTTCATTATACATGAAACAGCTTAATATATTTAAAATATGCCACACACAATTCCCCCTTTTACCATTATCTAATGGAATTCTTTTGTGTGGCCCTGTAAGTAAGTAATAGCTACATTTTCACCTTATAGTTTATACAATGCATATTTTAATATGTTTGACAGGATATAACATCTTTAAAATGTCTTTGAAACGATATTCCCCATAGGCCGTAATGTAATGGGAAACTTTTGATTCGCCCTGTAGATAAACTAATCATGATAGAAACTTCATTTTCAATAGGGTTCGTGCTAGGGTAAACATATCAATAACGTCCTAAAATTTCATGGCAATCCGAGTATATTAACGATTTTACCCCATAGACCGTAATGTAATGGGAAACTTTTTATTCTCTCTGTAGATAAACTAATCATGATAGAAACTTCATTTTCAATAGGGTTCGTGCTAGAGTAAATGTCAATAACGTCCTAAAATTTCATGGTAATCCGAGTATATTTACGATTTTTCCCCATAGGCCGTAATGTAATGGGAAACTTTTGATTCGCCCTGTAGATAAACTAATCATGGTAGAAACTTCATTTTCAATAGGGTTCGTGCTAGGGTAAACCTCAATAACGTATAAAAAGTTCATAGCAATCCGAGTATATTTACGGTAGTTAGAGCGCGGACAGACGGACATCCGACCAGACGGACAGACAAAGCGAATGCATAAGCACTTTTCAACTTTGTTGGAAAGTGCTAAAAAGGAAAGCAGATTTGTGTACTGAAAGAAAGATTTCGCAATAAGAAATTGGCATTCAAGAAACATTCTAGCTCTTTTTTAAGAAAATAATCAATAGATTATACTAAGTTAAATAAAATAAAAGAAAAGAACTTTAGCTGTTAAAATATTAATACATTACGGAAACTGAGAATAAAAGTACAGGGTGGTCATAAAAAAACTTTGCCGATATACGGAGCTCTAGCGGCCAGTCCGCTCAACCAATCGAAATGAAATTTCAGATATAGCTATTCAGAGGTATGAGCTCGAGATTCTGTGAACGACAACAAAATGGCGCTCACGGTTACGGTTATAGTTACAGAAACTCGAAAATTTCCAATGGCAACACACATTTTTTTTCATCGCAAACTGCTTAGCGCATGCGAAAACCCTAATGAGCGTTGAAACCGTACGTGTATCGCAAGAAACAGACATGTTATGCAAGCACAAAAAACTGTTCTGCTAATCCTCCCTCCCATAAAAAAAACTCGATTGGAGCGCAAGGAGGAAATTTGTATATGACACAGAGTCAGTACACTAATCTCTGATTGCAATACAGATCGGAAAAACTAAAACTTTTATTTTGATTACACATTTTCCACATGGGTGTCATCACAGGCAATTAATGGTGATGGCACCCGTGTGGAAAATGTATAATCAAAATCAAAGTTTTAATTTCTCCGATCTGTATTGTAATCAGAGATTAGTGTACTGACTCTGTATCATATGCAAATTTCCTCCTTGCGCCCCAATCGAGTTTTTTCTATGGTGGGGAGGATTCGCAGAACGGTTTTTTATGCGTGCATAACTTGTCCCTTTCTTGCGATACACGTACGGTTCCAACGCTCTTTAGGGTTTTCGAATGCGCTGAGCATTTTGCGATGAAAACAAATGGGTGTTGCCATAGGAAATTTTCGAGTTTCTGTAACTATAACTGTAACCATGGGAGCCATTTTGTTGCCGTTCACAGAATCTCGAGCTCATACCTCTGAATAGCTATATCTAAAATTTCACCTCGATCGGTTGAGCGGACTGGCCGCTAGAGCTCCATATATCGGCAAAGTTTTTTTATGACCACCCTGTATGTTCCATAAAACGTTAGAATAAAACTCAGGGCGAGCAAAATGGCAAATTTTTTTTTATTTATTACATATCTATATACATATATATATATATATATATATATATATATATATACTCTTGTCGCGATTACTTATAATATCAGCAACCAGACCAACCTATGAGACTGATCTTCTATATGAATTTTTCAAACTATTTGATGATTAAATCTGAATGTTGTATTCCTACTTACTTGATCATTAAATCTGATGTAATAATTTCTGGGAATCACCATCCTTTTTAGCATCCGATGCTATTTCTTTCAGACAAGCTAAAAATGTCGTGTCATCAGCCCTGAATTTTCTAGTCAACCGATTTTGATAATTATTTTTTTAAATGAAAGCTATTTATTTGTAGTTGTGCCCATTTTAATTATTTTTTAATTTATTTCCATTTTTATATTTTATTTTTAATTTTAAAAGCTTTTTCATGACATTTCTTCAAAATGGTGGCAACACAGTTTAGCTTTTCTTTCGATAATAAAAATTTATTTTCTAAAATGATTGCGTATAATTATGCACTAATTGAGTTAAAAATATATATATTTACTGAGAAATAATATTAATAACGTAAATAAAATGACAGAAAATAATTTATGATAAAAATTAATGTCTAAATCAAAATATGAGATATTTCAAATGAGGAAAATTATGCCATTCAGCAACCAGATAAAAGGGAATTACAATATTATTATGGATGCCTTTTTCATAAACAGTAACTTTTAAAGAACATTTGAAGAGAAAATGACGTCACTATTTAAAACATCGTATTTTTACTCATAACGATATTAGGTACTACTCTGTTATCCCGTCGACCAATTTCGCCAAATTATACAAATCGCCACATTAATAGCCAAATTATACATATTGACATAATTTGTATTTTAAATAACGAAAAAATAAATAATTAGTAGAATATTAATAAAAATATTAATAAAAAGTCGAAATAAAAATCACTTAATGACATTTTAAACACATGAATCGTATTTAATGTCATTGAATGTGACATTCACGATCATCCATTATTGGCATTTAATCTTATAGTTTGGCGATAATTTTTTGGTCGATGGGATAACCTAGTAGTACCCGATATTATTATTATTATTATTATTATTATTATTTTTTTTTTTTTTTTTTTTTTTTTTTTTTTTTTTTTTTTTAAATAAAGCTATTTTTTTGTGAGTGCATATAAAATAAAATTTCTGGATTTCGCCGGCCCTCATATTACAATTTTAACTGTAGATGTGCGAATATTTGAATGCAAAATTGTAACTGGCAAATTTGACATTTACTTTGTAAATATATTTATTATATATTGATTCAATAATGTAAGTACTTTTGCTTTTTTTAAAACCAAATCGATCGGGTCTTTTAAACATTTCATTCGTCGAATTCGACGGGATTCCATTCGTTTTATTGTTAAATTGCATTTCCTTTTACTCAGAGTCTATAAAAAAGCGTTTAAACTAAGGAAAAAATCCGTTTTTGATGAATCTAGTCAATGAAGAAGTAGCACGTCAAATTGTATCTCTTTATTATTCCGCAATTCCAATGTCTCAGAGAGAAATTGCTATTCAATTGGGTATTTCAAGCCGTTCTGATTGCTATTATATTGATAAACATAAGAAAAATGAAGTTAGTTCATTGCAATCTAAACGGGGTCGCCCTTCTAAAAAACTTCTATCGATTTTTTTTTTCTAATCGGAGGCGAAACTGAATTCTGCAATGGTAGAATCTACATTCATCTTGTCTAATTTTTTTTCTGCAAGTTCTGTCATATCGTTATCTATTATGATCTTTTTTTTCTCTTGAATTTTTTTTTTCTTGTTGTTATTCGATCCAAATCTATTTTCACAATTTCCGTACATTTTTATTCAAATGGATTTATTACATGAGTTCTGACAGTAAACAAACAATAACTTCCAAATACTAATATTGATTTCGCTCTTAAATTTATAAGCTTCGGTTTACTCCTAAAAGACTGATTTAATTTTTCAAACCATCTGATAATTATATCTAGTTCTTGTATTTCCACTCAATTGATAATTAAATCCGATATAATTATTTCTGAAAATCACCATGCTTTTCTAATTTTTGCTACAGGTTCTATCACATTTTTATTTGTTATGTATTCCAATAGGAAACCAAACAATAATTCCTGAATGCCTGCATTGATTTCACCTTTAAACTTGTACATTTCAATTAATATATTCATTTTTGAAAATCACAAAGCTTTTTTAATTTTTTACGCAGATTCTATCACATTTTTTACCAGTTATGGGCATTTTTCTACCTCAATTTTTTTTCTTCATTCGCTCCAAAATTAATTCTCACAATTTCCGTGCTTTTTTATTCAAATGAGTTTATTATATGTATTCGACCAGTAAACCAAACAATAAATTCAGAATTCCCATATTGTCTTCACCATTAAACTTGTAAATTTCAATTAATGTATTTATTTTTGAAAACCACAATGCTTTCCTAATTTTTGCCGCAGATTCTATCACATCTTTACCTCTTATGGGCATTTTCCCGCCTCAATTTTATCTTATCGTCACTCGATCCAAATCAGCTCTAATTTCCGTGCTTTTTTATTTAAATGAATTCATTGTGTGTGTTGCGACAGTAAACCAAACAATAATTCCATAAAGACGTATTAATTTCACCCTTAAACTTGCAAATTTCAATTAATGTATTTATTTTTGAAAATCACAATGCTTTCTTAATTTTTGCCGCAGATACTATCACATCTTTACCTGTTATCACTATTTTACCACCTCAGTTTTTTTGTTATCTTCATTCGATCTAAAATAAACTCTCACAAATTCCGTGCTTTTTTTATTCAAATGAGTTTATTATATGTATTCCGACAGTAAACCAAACAATAATTCCAGAATGCTCGTATTGATTTAACCCTTAAGCTTGTAAATTTCAATTAATGTATTTATTTTTGAAAATCACAAAGCTTTCTTAATTTTTGCCGCAGATTCTATCTCATCTTTACCTCTTATGGGCCTTTTTCCGCCTCAATTTTTTCTTTTCGTCATTCGATCCAAATCAGCTCTAATTTCCGTGCTTTTTTATTCAAATGAATTTATTGTATGTGTTGCGACAGTAAACTAAACAATAAAGGTGTATCAATTTCACCCTTAAACTTGTAAATTTCAATTAATGTATTTATTTTTGAAAATCACAAAGCTTTCTTAATTTTTGCCGCAGATTCTATCTCATCTTTACCTCTTATGGGCCTTTTTCCGCCTCAATTTTTTCTTTTCGTCACTCGATCCAAATCAGCTCTAATTTCCATGCTTTTTTATTCAAATGAATTCATTGTATGTGTTGCGACAGTAAACCAAACAATAATTCCATAAAGGCGTATTAATTTCACCCTTAAACTTGCAAATTTCAATTAATGTATTTATTTTTGAAAATCACAATGCTTTCTTAATTTTTGCCGCAGATACTATCACATCTTTACCTGTTATGACCATTTTACCACCTCAGTTTTTTTTTTTATCTTCATTCGATCTAAAATAAACTCTCACAATTTCCGTGCTTTTTTATTCAAATGAGTTTATTATATGTATTCCGACAGTAAACCAAACAATAATTCCAGAATGCTTGTATTGATTTCCACCTTTAAGTTTGCAGTTGTGACAATCGCTGTTCTTTGTCGCTTGATATTCTGTATTATCTCCATCTTAGCGGAGGCGGACATAGACTTAAGCTCTCTTCCTCTGACATCTTTTCATTGTTTCGAATCTTTGAGAAAAGAAACTTTCAATTTCACTTGAATGACAAACAAAAAACGGAACTTTCGTTATTATCAAGCTCTGGTATTGTATAGTATCGAATGCGATCGCGTAATCTCTTCCGGACAGTTTCAATTTCTGAGAAGATAAAACCGAAAGGGCAAAAAGGAAATGTTTGATATTCATGTCAGCATTGTATACACAACTGAATTCTCACAAAAAAAAGCTTTTATTTTATTTTAGCATTGCGCTGACTTCCAATGTAATCCATTCGATTGTTAGTTCACAGTTATTCCTTTCGGAAATTTTGAGCGATCGTGTTACCTTATCTTTAACAGATCTTTAATTCATTCTTATTTTAAATTTTGACAGCACTTTTTAACACGTTCCGAACATGGTTGAAAAGTGTTTCTGAATTCGGTTTGTCTGTCTGTCTGTCTATTTGACATGCATCCATGTTCTGATTCGTATAAATACAGTCAGATAGCCATGAAATTGGTATGTTATTGGGTATTACTATAGCATGTTCGATATTGAAATCGAAGTATGTAACATTTACGGTTCATTTACAAGGACATATAAAAGAATTCCGTTATATAAGGCTCTGGAGAAAACTCAGTTCAATTACCCGCGATTTATTCTGTTGAGCTACTTAAAAAAAACCAATCAGATATGCCATTAACAATAAGGTTACTTAGGTGTTCTCTCCAGATTCATCCAGGACTGACTTCGTGTTTCGTTCAATTCGCAGAGCATTGGATTCAATCCTGTCCTGAACATTTTTTCATTCAGTAGGAAAATGACAAATTATAAGATTTATTTCCCAATCTGAACAATTAGATTAAAATTAATTACGTATCAATAGCCCCATTTCATAGCAATAAATTGTCTTCAATGAAAACATTGATGGCTCATGTATTGATGTGTTATGGCACGGAACGCTGTTATTCGAAATATTGGAAAATACGACAATATTAATCCCATTACAGTTGTAACAGCAATACAGCTCCTCAATGTGATTGTCATTAATGTCCCTGTGATTTTAAAAACCTAATTTAAAGATAACTTGCAACAACAAACCATGGTATTTCATTTATTTATTTATTTTTTAATGAGGAAGGCAATCTGAAATTATTTTCCAGGGAAAGGCCTTAAAATTTTATCGATTTTTTCGCAGCTGTTCACTTTTTATCCTAAATGTATAAAAGATAAAGATGAAGATTCCTGGAAAATAAATCGCTACTCCTATGCTATTTCATCAAAAAAACTGTCAGAAAGATGCGACAGGTACCGTTTCACCAAAAATTGTGTTTACATTTGAAATACAAATATTTAAAAAAAAATGATAGCCTCCATATTAAAAATTGCACAGAATTTTACTTTTATTTGATGTTCACACTCTTGCCAGTTTATTTGTGTTCTTTGGATCAAAGAACCCAGGAAAAAGATACAGTTTATATTTTTTTTTCTTAAATTTTCAATAATTTATAAGTATATAATTGTTTTTGGATTATTTGGATATTATTTATTATAAAATTCAAAAAATAAAATTTTAACCTTAAAATGAAAAGTACCCGAAACAAACAATTACGTTGCCCAAAAATTATACAGAATTTTTTAATGCAAAATAAACTGGCATTAAACCAAAGCAAACCGAAAATGTGATATCACAAAGTCTCACCATGCTGCACGCAAATTCCCACCTCTCACTTTAACTATAACTGTGACCTTTTTCATCCTTCCTTAATTTTTATTTTTAATTATTTTACAGAAATGTGAAAATCATATATATTTTTAAATATTATTATAAAAAATGCTAAAAACATTGTGCTATCTTTAATATTCCTTTTCATTTAATATTTTTACTTAAGTTCTTTAAACAGCAATTTTCCTTTTTCCAGTGGCTATTTTTCCCGCAATTCGTGTTTTGATACTTAAATTTATCCCATCTCTCCCATTTTTTTTTCTACCAGACATATTTAATTTGATAACCATTTATCTTTCTCCATTTTTCATGCACCGGGGATATGTGGTATAGTCTAAGGCTGTCCAACCTTCCAACAAGTGCGGGCGCATCAGTGGCAAGCATTAAACGGCGCCATTATTAACATATCTGCAAACATAGAATAATATTACCTCACTATATCAGAGGGTAGGGCTGCCAGTTTGGCCTCTTTTTTTATCCAGAAATTCAGAAAGAATTTTTTTTCTTTAAGTAATTTTGAAATGCTTGTCCATAAATGAAGTAATTATTATTCGGAACTTTTGCTATAAATTAAGAATTTTCTGAGTAAACAATGAGGCCATACCTCAATACTGGTAGGGTGTAACGATACTCAGACACTTTGTAAGAAGCGCAGACATTTCAAGATGTGAACCATAAGGCCTGTTACCATGACGAACTTGGTGCGAAAAAAATTGCAGAAAAAAACATAAATCATAGTAAATTTAGAGCTATATTTTCTTGAAACCTATCAAAATATTTTGTAGAGGGAAATTTTAACGCCGCCTTTAATAATAATAATAATAAAAATCATGTGGAATATTAATGATTGAAAAATTCCACACATTTTCTCGGTTGCTTTCTAAAATTTTCCGTTCTACCTATCCTTTGATAACAATAGATGACCCATTCTGCCGTCGAAAAGTTAAATTTATTTATACTTTAAAAAATAATGATTGAAATGAGTTGTAATATACCCATCCTTTTGGCAGTTGCAGTGCATATTGTGTACAAATTAATTTAGGTAACACTTCTTAATTTTTAATATGAATTTGTTAGCAAATTTCAGCCTTATAAATATGTATTTTAATTGAGAAAGATGCTTAGAAAATAGTTGGTTCTATTCATCATATCTAAATAAATAAATAAATGAATAAGAAACTAAAAAATAAATAAATAAATAAATAAAAAGCAATTATTTGGTTTATGTTTTAGGAGTAAATAAATTTCTAATGTACGTTGACCCTTGACTTTATCATTTTATAGTAGTAATTTTAAAAAACCACGTGACTCTTAAAAACTCTGAACACTTCAAAGGTTTTAATAAAATGGTGTGTTCCATTTTTGGGACTTCTTGATCCAAGGAATTAAAATATATTGTCAAAAGTGTATGTTATTATTTAAAAAATGAAAGTTGGTACAATTTTTAATATGGAGAAATTTCCTATTGAGATATTACTTAACCCTTCCGGGTATGATGTACCATTAATAATACATATCTTTTCATCGAGTATTATTTTTTATCAACAGTTAGTTACGTTCTACATACAGAAATGATAGTATATGGTTATGCCTTTCTTATTATGACTAATAATAATAATAATAATTAATAATAATAATAATAATAAAAGTTTGCTTAATTTTCTTTGCATCATTCCTTTATTTTATACATATACTTCACTCTCTTATTTTAAATATAAGTTACTTTACTGAACCAATTATATTTCATGAAAAGCAAAAACATTAGAAAGCTGTAAAACCCTTTTAAATCCTGTTATAATGCGTTATTTTTCAAACTTCTTCAAAAATTCTTCCTTAGCTTATTATCACATAAATGTGAATTGAATAGTATACAAAAATAAGTACATTCGTTCAATTTCAGACAATGAGATACTATATTTAAACGGTACTACCATGTTATCCCGTCGACCAAAAAATTATCGCCAGCTTATAAGAATAAATGTCAATAATGGATGATCGTGAATGTCACATTCAATGACATTAAATACGATTCACGTGTTTAAAACGTCATTAAGTGATTTTTATTTCGACTTTTTATTGGTATTTTTATTAATATTCTACTAATTATTTGTTTTTTCGTTATTTAAAATAAAAATTATGACAATATGTATAATTTGGCTATTAGTTTGGCGATTTCTATTATTTGGCGAAATGGATTGACGGGATAGTACCATTTAAACTTCAATTAGTTGATTAGGATAGATGCGATAAATGTTATTAAAATAAAAGTAATTTTATTCTTAAAAGGAAAAAAACACAGACCTTAAAAGGTTAAATAGAAATTTCGTTAACATTGATAATTTAATTTTTTTTTATGCATAAAACTTGAGAGTTTTCATCAATTATTGAAAAATGATTGTTTCAAAAATATTTTAATGATTATGATGAAGGTTGAATCACATTTCCTTTTTCATATAGCGTATCTAGATTAAAATGTAGATAAAAATATAGATTATAACTTAATCTCTCTCAATGTCGCATCACAAGAATTTTCATTTATTTTTAAAGTACCATTAGAGAAAAAAAAAAAATTTCTTTTTCAGAAGAATGAACAATGCATTTTTCAATGATAGAAATTAGACTTTAAATATTTGCATACGTCCAAGGCTACTTAAAACAAAATTCTTTTATTAAAACGTGAAAAAGTTAGCATATTTCATAAACAGGAACTGATGAATTATATAAAAGAATTCTAAAATTGAAGATGAGGAACATTATCTACAACAGGTCAAGCAAAGCTGGATTATGATTTGACTTTTCATCTTCACCATCTTATCCTTTTACATATCTTAAGCCTCTCATCGCAGATATCGACAAAAGAAATGCAAGAACAAGCAAAGAACTAAGTAACTAAGTAGATAACTAACATTAATTTAAATATTTTCAACAACTAAGGTTAACTTATGTATGTCGTTAAAAGGAAAACAAATGTTGTACATTTTTAAAACATATATTTTAACCGTTTAAACGCCAATGTTCCCAAATGGGAACATTGCATTATTTGTAATACAAAACATATATTTTCCAACATAATAACGATGTCTATAAAATAGAAGGTTTATTTGAATTTTTGAAAAAAAAAAAAAAATATTTATCTAATAATAACACATTGCTCAGTGGTGCACAAAACAGGGATTTTAATATACATTTGTACATATTAAAATAAAATAAACTTTCAACGTTTCGCGCCGTCTTCTGCGGGCGTCTTCAGGAAAATATGATAATGGAAGGACTACGTTTGCATCTTGATCAAGAGATAATATTTCTACTAAATTAAAATCTAAATGAATTAAAATTTTAAAAATGTTGCAATTTACACGTGAGTAAAAATTAAAATATTGCAAGGAAATAAAAATTTTTAAGATTTTATGATGTTATGCCATATTTTTGGTATATTGTAGGATAAATTATCATTACATGGTTTATTTTCTCGTGCTATGATTTCGATGGATTCTCTTATTTTACCTTGAACTGGGTTATTGCATGGAACTATGATTTTGGCTTCCTCAAAATTAATATGGCAAACCTTGTTCGCCAAGTAGAAGCGAGCAAGGGCAGTATTTTGTTTATATTATTCTATATCTCTGCGATGCTCTTTAATTCTAATTAAAAGTTTCCGCGTTGTCATGCCAATGTAGACTTTTTAAAGATTATTACATAAAGTGATGGGGATTTCATAAATACCAGATTTTTGATCTATTGGAATTTTGTCGATCTTATCTGTAACGAGGTCAATGAGATATGGAGGAGGAATGGCGACATATTTATTTTATTTTAATATGTACAAATGTATATTAAAATCCCTGTTTTGTGCACCACTGAGCAATGTGTTATTATTAAAATTGAAATGAAAAAAACTTCTTTAAACACCATAAAATAAGTTAACTGCGCAAGGCCTTTCGAAAGAACTTAGTCTTTCTTCGTCAGGCGCAAAAAAGACGTGCGTCCACAATGAATGTAGCGGCACGACTGAAGGGGAATGCGGGAAGGAGAGGGAGCAAGCAGAAGGAACAGCCAATAGGAAAGAAGAAGCCAACAGCCAATCACGGAAGAGCATAAACAAAACTAGATAGACAATGAAGGAGAGGAAAGGAAGAAGGGGGGAAGGGAAATGGGAAAAAAGCGGGGTAAATTAAAAAATTAACTAAAAGGAGAGATTAAAATGAAATAAAATGTACACAAAAAATATATAAATTAGTAATAATAAAAAAAATAAAAAATAAAATAAAATAAAATAAAATAAAAATACATAAAAATAAAAAATAGTTTACAATTATAAACACACATGAATATACCTGAAAAATAGTATACATAATATATATATAAAAAAAAATAATAATAATTAAATAATAAACTTATTTATGAAGCAGTGCTGAAAAGATTCTTCCAGGCAACGGAGAGGGTTTTAGAATCAGATTTATCATTAACAATAATATCACGATTAATATAAATAGCTAATTTTTCAAGAAAGTCTAACTCAGAGGAACTATTGGTATTAAAAATAATTTTAGCAGTTTGAAAATTGAAACTATGGCCGGAATCCCAAGAGTGTTTAGCAACAGAAGATTTAGAAATTTCTTGATTAATGACATACCGAGAGTGTTCTTTTAGGCGTTTTTCGAGATTTCTTTTAGTTTGACCAATATACGATAAATCACAGCCATTACAAGGAATATTATAAATACCCCATTTTTGGAGATCAGGGACAGGACATTTCATGGAAGGAAATTTTAATTTATTGACTGGTTTAAAGATAACATTAAAATTGAAACGTCTTAAAACTTTAGCTAATTTAAAACATAAAGGAGGATAAAAAGGGAGGACGACCAGATTATCAGGTTTGCTTTTATCAATATTAGAAAGAGTGGAATTGTTAGGGGGGTCTATTGAATTTGCTCACAGCAGTATTAATGATAGAAGGATTGAATCCACGTTTTACAGCAACAGATTTTAAGTAATTGAGTTCATTCTTAAGAGATGCAAAATCGGAACAAATTTTGAGAGCACGATAAACATAAGTATAAAAAACACCGATCTTTTGATTGACAGGATGATTTGAGAGAGCATGGGGTGGATTAGAGACAGAAAAAGGTTTTCTATAAACACAAGTTTTGAAAGAAGAATCACATTTGGTAACTAAAACATCAAGGAAAGGGAGTTTATTACAATTCTCTAACTCAAAAGTAAACTGAATATGAGGATCAATAGAATTGACAGTTTGAAGAATTGTAGAAATATCAAATGGATTATCCAATAGGACGAAAGTATCATCAACATAACGAATCCAACATTTAAAATTGATCAGATTTAATAATTTATCTTCAAAGTAATGCATATAAATATCACAAAGAATGGGAGATAAAGGATTACCCATACTTAAGCCTTCTAGCTGTTTGAAAAATTTATTATCGAATTGAAAAGTAGTAAGAGTTAAGCAAATTTTAGTTAAATTAACATAATCTTTGACCTCAGTATCCGAGAAATGAAATTCACGTAATCTTTTTTCCAAGCAAGAAAGAGCGCCTTCAATCGGGACATTAGTAAATAAAGATTTGACATCAAGAGAAAGCATAGAACAATTCGATGGATTAATACTTTTTAATTTACTAACGAAATCATAAGAATTTTTTACAGTATGAGAATTAGCAATGCATAAAGGCGAGAATATGGAAGCTAAAAATTTGGCAAGAGGATAAGTAACAGTACCAATATTAGAGACAATAGGTCTTAAGGGAATATTGGTTTTGTGAACTTTGGGTAAAGCATAAAAACGAGCACAAATGGGTGCAGAAGGAATAACACAATGTTTAGTGTTGTCATTTAGAACAACAGAATTCTTAACAGCTTTAGTGAGAGTGGCAAGATGCGAATTAGTGGGATCTTTTTTAACTTCAATATAAGGACCTTCAGATAAGAGAGCATGAACTTTATCAGAATAATCATTTTTATCCATAAGAACAATTTGACCCCCCTTATCAGCTTTAGTAATAATAAGATTATCATTGGACTTAAGCTCATTCAGAGCAATATGCTGAGGACATGAGAGATTAGGTTTATATTTAGAAACATTAGAAGAAATAGTATCAGCAAGAATGTGACGAAGGGTTTCTTTTTGAAAAGGAGAAACTTTACTATGTTTAAAGGAAGACTCAATAGGAGCAATCAATTTGGTGAGAGAAGGTTTGCAAGATTGAGAAAAATTTAAACCAAGATCTAAAATGCTTTTTTGCTCAGGAGTTAATGTAAGAGAAGATAAATTTACAATATTGTTTTCATTAGAAAGATCCTTGTTCAAAAATTGATACTTGGAATTCTTATTACATAATAAAGAAAACTTTTTATCAAGTTTATTTTGATGAGCAGATTTGAAAGAAAGCAGAGAAGGCCAAAATTTGTTTTCAATATTACAAAAATTATCAAGATTTTTACTGAGAAACAAATGCAGATCATAAAGATAATACCGATAAGATAAAGATAAAGATATCATAATGCAGATTCGTTGTCTTTTTTGCGCCTGACGAAGAAAGACTAAGTTCTTTCGAAAGGCCTTGCGCAGTTAACTTATTTTATGGTGTTTAAAGAAGTTTTTTTCATTTCAATTGTGTATAACACCAGTTTCAATTTTATACATTGTGTTATTATTAGTTAAATTTTATGGTGCAACTGTCCTATATATATTTATTAAAAAATATTTATGTTTAAGTATTTATCATAAATATAAGGAATATGTAAATTATTAATTTGTATAAAAACTATATTATTTGCTTTTATCGTTTTCTCTATATTACTTATATTTGACTGAGAGGAAGCTAAATGTTTTCGAAAATCGAGAAAATACTCAAGAACAATATACAATAGCAGATAGCGGAAAATAATTTGTTATATTTGCATAGGTTATCAATCAATAATCATGTTCCAAAATGAGAACACTAAAATAAAAACAGCCCCCCAAAAAAAAAAAAAAAAAAAAAAAAAAAAAAAAAAAAAAAAAAAAGCAGAAATATTATATATATATTGTTATTTTCTAAATTTGTATGCATAAATTAAAATATTTGAAGCTGTAATATAGGAAAAACAAAATTATACTTACATTGTGATATTGATTCGCCGTAAAACGGTTAAATAAAAATAATTATTTAATATGTGTAAAATTTTTATCTATTTTATTTTTTATTTATTTTTTTATTTTTTTGTCATAATCTCATAGAGTTGACTATTCATATTTTTACAAGACCTAATTGTTTCTCTTAAATTTGTTATATTTACAGAAATTTTTCATCTAATACCTGATTAAACATAATTTTTAATATAACCTTTTGAATTTCGCCATTTTTTTTTTTTTTATTATTATTAAAAACCGGGAATTTTCTTCCCGATAAGGGTATCGATATCTTGGAATAGCTTTTCCGTTTGCGTAAAAAAAATACTAATCTTTTTTAAGTTTAATAAAATTTTAACAAGTGAATTTTAATATTACCTTTTCAAAAAATAAAATAATAAATTGTAACTCCTCTCTCTCTCTCTGTCTCTCTCTTTTTTTTTTTTTTTTTTAATGATTTATTGATGATATAGCAGAAATATTTACAAATTATTGTTAAAACATCATTACAACAATTTTATTCAGTTGAACTTGAAATAAATCATGTTTTATTATGATCGTAAGAAATAAAAATATCTATAAAAATAATTGTGATTTTAATTCATGGTACATAAACAACAATTTTTTTCATACATCCTATGGTGCAACACACCTTAGTAGAACTGCAATAGTTATGAAATCATATCATCTCCAAAATGAATGTCTTTGTTTTACGAGTTTACAATCGTTTTGGTTTTCCATCCATCACAATTCGTTCAAGATTTCCACTTTCTCCAAAAGAGGGTTAAGACACCGTTAAAAGTAGGTTTGATGGGGATTAGGATTCCATATCGGTAAAAATATTGGCGCGAAGCGAAAAGCATTTGTTTCGCCTGATTGGAAAAGCAAGAAGAATTGTTTAACACTCGGAAAGAAGACAACAAGTAATCTTTATAATGGTCGCTAATCTAAAAGATTCTATTGTCCGATTCTTCCTAATGGTAGATACATCGTTGAAAAAAATATATCGTTATTAAAACAACAATCGAAATGGTCATTACAAATCAAAACTGTAACTCAATTCCCATTCTTTTTAATTCATCCACTTAGTTAATAAATTTCTGGAAATTGGATTTCAAACATTTGCTGCATCGTCACTCAACCTCTTTTATGGAAAACGATTACTTCATTGTATTATGGAGCATTCTCATTCGTCAAAATAGAGACATTCTATAAAAGAGGTGGAGTGACGATGCAGCAAAAGTTTCACATTTTTAGCACTTTCCAACAAAGTTGAAAAGTGCTTATGCATTTGGTTTGTCTGTCCGTCTGTCCGTCTGTCCGTCTGTCCGTCTGTTCGTCTGTCCGTCTGTCCGCGCTCTAACTCCCGTAAATATACTCGGATTGCTATGAAATTTTTATACGTTATTGAGGTTTACCCTAGCACGAACCCTATTGAAAATGGAGTATCTACCATGATTAGTTTATCTACAGAGAGAATCAAAAGTTTCCCATTACATTACGGCGTATGGGGAAAAATCGCTAATATACTCGGATTGCCATGAAATTTTAGGACGTTATTGACGTTTACCCTAGCACGAACCCTATTGAAAATGAAGTTTCTATTATGATGAGTTTATCTACAGGGCGAATCAAAAGTTTTCCATTACATTACGGCCCATGGGGAAAAATCGTTAATATACTCGCATTGCCATGAAATTTTAAAACGTTATTGACGTTTACCCTAGCACAAGTCCGATCGAAAATGAAGTTTCTACCATGATTAGTTTATCTACAGGGCGAATCAAAAGTTTCCTATTACATTACGGCCTATGGGCAAAAATCGTTTCAAAGGAATTTTAAAGATATTATACCCTGTCAAACGTATTAAAATATGCATTCTATAAAATATAAGGTGAAAATGTAGCTATTATTCATTTACAGGGCCACACAAAAGAATTCCATTAGATAATGGTAAAAGGGGGAATTGTGTGTGACATATTTTAAATATATTGAGCTTTTTCATGTATAATAAAATTGATATATGTCACTGAAGCTTAATATAAATTATACGCTACTGTCTTGCATAATATGAAGTACATAGAATTTACAGGGCCATACAAAAGATTTCAAATAGTATATTCTTTCCGAAGTACCGTATATGTGTCCGATGATGGCTGATGGAGGGATGAACTGCATTTTAATTAGATATTCGCGTTTGTATTTCGCTAAATATATGCACATTATATGGTGTGTATAAATGTTAATAGTTGATATACAGGGCTACCCAAAAGAGCTCAACAACGTTACTGAATATGAGCGTAAATTATTTAAACGTGGTTCTTAAATAAGCTATGCATTTTTACGCTGAGTTGCATTCAATTTACTGAGAAATGTTTGCAGAATATAGATAAAGGGACATACAGGGCCACGCAAAGAATTCGGTACATGGACGCCTATGAATGATCCCAACAAACACATGACTTACGGCCTGCAGACGATTTCATTGCGGCCAGAAGGAGTTAAGGCCATTTGTAACAAAACAATGCGGTACCGCAAATGACCCGCCGCTAGTTGCGGCAGCTACCGCCGAGCCAGTAACGGATCGGCGATGAGAGAACAGTTACATTTGCTTTGCCGGCCAACTCCTAAGGGTCAGTTTTCGGCAATAATGTAATGGCGTATCATACTCTAGAAAGCAAAGGGCCGTTATAATCTAACCAGCTTTTTTATTTAAAGAAAGAGAGAGTATTTTTTGTGTCTTCATTTCTTTCAGAAATTACTTCAAATCTGGGTTTTAATAAACATATAAATATGTTGCAAGTTTTATATTTAAAACAGTAATATAGATGTCATATTTTTATTTAGTTTAAAAATATTTTTTTTTTTATAAATAATAAAAATTGCTCCCAAAATGTATAAAGTATTCCAAATAATTTCTTCAGGCGCTCTTTTGCATTCATTATTTATAAAAAATAACTAAAAGAAAATGAATAAATGTTTAAAATACATTAAAGATATTTAAAATAAATATTAAAATAGAAAAAGTCTTTAGATTGTTCCTAAATCAGTCTCTGTCTGCTCTCCCCACCTACTCTGTAATGTAAAACTCTCGTATACATACATGTATAATTTTTAGTTGTAAATGCATAAATATTTCTAAAATTGCCTATTACAGTATTTCTAAAATTGGCATAAAAACCAAATTACTTTTTTTTTTTAAGGAAAGATTTTTTCCTTAAAAATAAAAAAGGTTGTTTTTGGGGGGAAAAAAAGAAAAAAGAAAGGAAAAAAAGAAAGAAAGAAAGAAAGAAAGAAAGAAAGAAAGAAAATAAATACATTTCGATTTCCTTGCCTCTGCAAGCGTGGGTGGAAGACAAAGGTTGTGGGCTAATAATTCTCCCTTAAAATGAATAATTTTTCTGTAGAACAGTACATTTTTTAAAAATTCTTTTGTTCATTTTGTTTAAAAAGTGTTTTACTTTTTTCCTGTGTAAAAACATGCTTTTAACACATTTTGTTACATCAATTACTTTCTGATACATTTAATTATTTTTGTACATAAATGAATAAAAATTGTTTTTGTAATCGAACAACTTTTTTCATTTTTCATGAATGTGTATATATATCTGAAATGGAATCCACACTTCCATACATTTTTCTTAACCGGCGCCCTTTTACACTCATCATTTATATATTTTTTTAAAAAAACTGAAAGAAAATGAGAAAAAAAATAAATAGATTAAAATAATTTAATATAAATATTTAAACAAAAAAGTCCTTATATAAAAGTAAATTTCAGTAAAGGTAGCAGATCTTTCAGAATATGCTGTGAAGTTTGATGTTTTGTACCAAAAAGCTGGACGCGAGAGCACGGGAAATGGTAAAAAAAAACGGAAATAATAAAAATTCAATCGCTTACAAGTTGTAATTCATGCCTAGATTTAAAAAAAATGAAACGAAAACTGCTCAATGACAAATCGCTATAATAATCATTTGGTCAAGATTAATGTTTTTGCGCTTAAAAATACATCACAAAATGTGTAGAAAAGATTCGGGACATTGAAAGGGGCGAAAAAAAAAAAAACACATTTTTTAAAAAATATGCTTTAAAAAAAAAAAAATTAAAAACATAAGCCCACTAGAATCTCAAGTTAACGAAAAATTTTCAATGATTTCTTTAAAATTACTAAAGATCGTACAATCATTTCTTGAAGTTCTTTCTTAGAGAAGTAAATGCCTAAAACTTTGATAAAAGTATTCTATCGCTATGTATATTTTTTAACTTAAATTTCTGTAATATGACTTTTTATTTTGTTTCAAAAACATCATACAATCTTTTTATTTATGAAAAAATGATTAAAATGCAGTAAAACACTGTGTAAGACGGAAATCTACATATTTCGCAAAGATTTTCAAGTCTCTGCGAATTTATTGAGATAGAATAAAATTTATTTATGGCGGAATATTGTCTACGATAGGAAACTTTCTCGATTCAAATCTATTTCGCCTTACACAGTTTACTGTATTTAAAATCCTGAAGAGTTGTCGTTAAATTTGCGAAACGTCTCCTTAAAAAAAATTCCATTAAATATTAAAATACATAAAAATATATCCGGGCTGTAAGAATGTATCGTTAAATAGACATAATTTTTAAATCCAGATACATCAAATAGACGTTTATTTTACTATATCTGTAAAAAGATTCCTTATCTTTCTCCCTTTTTTTCTGAAGAATTTCAAGGACACATCAGTGACCTAGCAGTTTTTCGCTGAGTCACTCACCCCTCCTCTCCCCCGTTCCCGTCTTTGTCAATTATCTCTGTCATTCCTTATTCCAACTTCACACCTGATGCTAGCTGGCACGCTGGTGCTGCAGTCTTTATCTCTGAGGATATTTACACATAAAATATTGTAAGTCTTTTCAATTTTTGTCTATTCATTAAAAATTTTTAACTCTAAAATATTTCTGCATCATTTTATTGTATTTGTTTTTATATTAGAACCGTATTAATACGTATTTTGGTTTTCGCAAACGCACAATAACATTTATTTAATATTTATTAAATTTAGTTTTCTTCAAAATTTCATTTAATTTGTATCATTAAATGTATTTTTTTTACACGAAATGTTTTATTGTTGGAATTATATAAATCGTTTTTAAAAATTGTGAATTTTCGATGTTACTTTCTTAACATTTTAGTTTACTTAAAATTAATTGTTTCCATGAGGTTTTTTTTTTTTTAATATATACAACTTTTAAAGAAAAGGATTTTTTCCCCCTTTCTAAGTGCGGATAATAATTTCTCCTTGGTGAAAATGCCATTAAAACCAATAACTAAATAATTTTAATGCACTAAAGAAATAGAGTAAAGATAAAACGCAATATTAATTACTCGAAATACTTTTCTGAGAAAAGATTATAATTATTTTGCTCAATTTCGAAAGGAAAAGCTAATATTATCTGATATAAACAAACTAAAAATGTGCACAAGAACGAGAGACAGTTATATATATATATATATATATATATATATGTATGTATATACAAAAAAAAAAAAAAAAGGTTCGTGACTTATATAAACATCAAACTCTATTTTTATTTATTTTAAATAGCTGTGTGATTTTTTTTTTTTTTTTTCATAAATTGAAAATGATGCAAAAATAATTGTGATTTAATGTACTTTAATGAATAGACATCAAATATTAACAGACTTAACAATAAGAGAAACTAAACACCACATACATATATAAAATAGATTTATTTTAATATAAAATACATAATAAATCATATTAAGAATATATGTTATTTAGGCGTAAGTTCAAAATGTGTTGAATAAAAAATAATTGTTGAATAATAGCTTGAATGACAAATGTTTCTTCTTGAAAAAGAAATATAGAAATAATAATTTAGGTTCATTTTTCAAAAATGTATAAATTTATTTATCTTGAGCTTTTTATAAATATTATGCTTGGCATACTGATTTTATTTTTCAAATTGTATATGAAAAGCAACTGTTTATAAATGGCATTATTTATACCTATATTTTTTTTAATGCATAATAGAATAAATAAACAAATTATTAAGTTCAATATGCCAAGTATTGTATTTTGGAAAAATTCAAGAAAAGTAAATTTATGTATACATATATTTATTGTACCTAAGTTATTCTTAATATATTTATTTTTTATGCAGAAACATTTAATCATTCAAGCAATTCTTCAATAAATATTTTTTATTCAACAAATTTTGAATTTATGCTTAAATAATTTTTATGGCAAGGCAGTGGCAGGCTTTTGGAGAGTAGAAATCATTAAAGGCTCTTTTGCGGGCAGCTTTTGGCTAAATTTAATTCTTACAAAACACAAATGGCATGGCTAGGGCAAACTTCTGGCTAGCTTTGATTGTTAATGGCCTTTAAAAGAATAACTGTGGCCAGTTTGAGGCTGTCTGATATTTTGGTAAAAAGTTAATGGCACACTTGTGGGCATCTTCTTGTGGCCGCGTTCTTTCCGGCGTGACAGTTTTTTGACGGAGCCGTTACGGCAAAGAACGGCGGGCCGTCACCAAACACTTTGGGCCAACGTTAACGACACCTTTAATGGCCCACAAGTTATGTGTTAGTTGGGATAATTTATGAGAATGTGATTTCAGTTGTTTTAAAAGTGTTTTAGCTTACAATAAATTTTAGCCTAATGCTGACGTGTAATAAAGGTAGAATGTAAACTACAGGGCTGAACAAAAGTATTCAAGTATGTTTCCATCTAATAGTATAAATTGCTGAAAAAGAAATTTCAAGCTACTAGGTATTTTCTTGCTGAGCTAAATTTTCCCATTATATGAACAGACATATGAAATACAGGGCTGTTCTAATGTACTGGAATACATATTTGGGTATATTTAGATATACACTATTATTTCCCTAAATAACAAAGTTTTGTTAAAGATTTCATTAAGTGTTGGAAAGTGCTTCATAATTTATGCTTAACGCATGATTTTTCTTACTTGTTAAAAGTATGCACGGCGCGGCGTCAGGTTTGGCTGGCAAAATGAAGACAAACTTTCAAATAGGCCGGCTGAAGAGAAATTTTTTTAACGAGATAGGCCGTGTGTACAATTTAGAAAAACTGACCGGGATGGATAGATTAAAACTAAATAAATAAATAAATAAACGGACTAGCCGGATCGATCGTCAATATACCAAGTTTAAAAGAGTTGAATTAAGCTGATAAAGCATAAACATTTTTTAACGTTTAATTGGTTGTGTTTATGACGGCCAATTTACAAGTCGAGAAATGTAGGCTTTAAGGGAGGGGGAGTGCCCTACGTGAAGGTTTTTCTAAGGGATTCTAACCCGTACTTACGCAAGGAAATCCAAGATTCGAACCATGGAAAACCCCAAACGATTAGACCGAAGGGCGCAATTGGATTCGAACAGCATCTTCCGTCTACGAGCAGAACCTCTCAGCCCCTGGTGGAGCTAAATTTTCAATTGACTTACACTGTAAAAATTTGCAGCAATCTGTGTTGTCATTCGATAGTTTTTATAGAAAACGTTTACATAACCGTAATTTAGATCTATTTTCTCTACTCGCTCCGTTTTTATAGAAAACGGTTATACAACCTTCATTTTACACTATTATGACCCTATTATTGCCCATTTTATCGGCAGAATACAGCTAAATTACGATTATATAACCGTTTTTTTCAATAAACAGTCAAATGACTGGGCAGAATGTTGCAAATTTTTAACAGTGTAGGGTTAAATTAAGATTTATGTAACCATTTTATATAAAAAAGTATCACCGATTCGACAGATTGCTGCAAGTTTTTAAAAGTGTAGCTTTAACAGAAATTTAACATTTGCAGCATATAAACCTGCATTGGTCAGTTACATCGTATCTGTGGACAAGCTTAATGCTATTTTTTTTTCTTTAGAATACTCAAATCAGGCTGCGGTTACTGAAAAAAACAACACAATCTGTAAAAAAATTAATTTTATTTTGTATTTCTGGCATTGTAAACACTTGGTTTACAGTTAAAACACATGAATGCAGTTAAACGCTTTCCGTGATTTCCCAAAATTTGATTTTCAGCATTAGGATAGTTTTGAAAGTCACGTTCGCATTAGTTTAAATGATTCTTTAGACAGTTATGTACCTTTAGTGAACTTCGACGAAATGTTTTTAAAAGTCAAGTTTTATTCCATTTCTAGAAGCTATAGAATTATGATTTCTGTTAACTACGACCTATACACGACTTATACTCGTGTATAAGTCGAGCCTTCCAATTCTTAAGCAAAATTGTGAAAAAATTTGAATTCTCAGCACAGATGCCATATACGCACCACATTTGCACTTGTTTTTTTCCCCGCCAATTTGGCATTGCACATCTGTGCCAAGTAGAAGATCCGTTTAATAAGTTTATAATAATCGTTAGGGAAATAAAATGGGAAAAATTTAAGATTTCAGGGAAATGTGCTGATTAAATGATACAACTGCATGCATTCAATATGGCTATAAGTATTAATATTTACGATTTCTTGTGAAAATTATATTTGCTGATTTGTTGCTTATTAGGTTTATCATTTATAAATGTTTATTTGTTGTTTTCTTTTTTATTAAATTTATATTTTTTACTGTAATTTTTTTATTTAATTCTTAAAATATTTTTATTATATACTATATCAATAATTATTTACATCAAACTGTCGTTTATTTATTTTTATTTCCTGTTTTATTTAAAATACTAGAAGAATTATTTAAACTTCTTTGGTTTTACATAATTATACTGTTTTAAAATGTGGAAAAAAATTACAGTAAAAAAATATAAATTTAATAAAAAAGAAAACAACAAATAAACATTTATAAAAGATAAACCTAATAAGCAACAAATCAGTAAATATAATTTTCACAAGAAATCGTAAATATTAATACTTATAGCCATATTGAATGCATACAGTTGGATCATTTAATCAGCACATTTCACTGAAATCTTTAATTTTTCTCATTTTATTTCCCTAACATTTCCCTCTTTCATTTTTTCACGTTATTACTTACCCATCATACGTAGTATAGGGTAAGTCTTGCAATCGTTTTGAAAATCGAAAAAAAATTTTTGACGGATTTACACGTTTTAGAAATTGGAGATTCCAAAAAACATATTTTTAGAAAAAAAATTTTGCCGTCCGTCCGTCTGTCTGTCTGTCTGTCTGCCTGTCTGTCTGCCTGTCTGTCTGTAAACGCTCTATCTCCCGAACAAATTGAGATAGAGACTTGAAATATTGTATGTAGTTAGTATGTAAGAATGGGACGAAGCCTATTTAATATCAGCAACCTCGATTATCTGGAACTATTTTTTTCGGACTCTCGAAAATTTCGTTCTGATGAAAGGTACATAAAAAATTTCGAATTTTTTTGTTCTAAGGAATGGACGTAAACGACAATAAAATAACACACATTTTGCATATAGAACGAAGTTGATCGGATTATTAGTTGCCGAGATATTTGTAATCCTGTTTTCCACATTCTTCGATTTTTCATGACCCTGTATTTCATTCAAATTTCAATTCAGAGGTATATTTTAATTGGAAATGAGACGCTTAATCCGACGATGTTAATTGTTAGTTAATAGAATTATTATTTTTGGAGTTATAAGGATGTTTCTTTTACGCAGTTCGGTACTACTTGAATTGTTTGGCGTTTTATATAATTTGTCGAAATTGGTACATCAGCAGTTCTTTAATATAGCATTACTATGTATATTAACAGTATTTAAATTTTGTTTATGAATTGCAGCGCATTGTATAAATAGTTTTCACATGTTTTATTTTCATATACATATCCATGATGGGTAAATATTACGGTGGCCCCCAACGACTAGTTTTACTTTTATATTGCAATAAAAAATCTTCTGCTTTTATTGCATCCAATTTGTAACTTATATTTAAAAACAAAATTTTCGACAAATTGGCGGGCGAAAAAAACACGTGCAAATGTGGTACATATATGACATCTGTGCCAAATTCTCGTGTCAAACCACATTTCTGGTATTACGCTGAAAAAATAATTTTCAATCGTTTGTAATTAAAAAAAAATAATGATAAATTTTCATTAAATTTGTAAATGTTTTTATTTATTTACTTTTACATTTCAGTTTTTTTTTCTTTCTTTTTCTTTTTATTCCACATTTTAAAACAGAAATAATTATGTAAAACCAAAGAAGTTTAAATAATCTTGAAATCTATTCACGATAATATATTGATACTGGTAATTTATTGATATTGATATTGATTTAAAGAATAAAAAATTAAAAATCTATTCAAGCCTTATTTACAAAAGTAAACTTTTTATTAGGCTGCTAAAGAACAGTACATCTTTTTATTGTAGGACTTTCCGGAAAGATATTTAATAGAATTCTCAAACTGAACTCTTTCTAATGCGGGGATTAAAATGCTGAAAAGAGTACACCTCTATTGAAGAGAATTCAATCCCAAGATAAAATGGGTGCAGGACAATTACAGAAACATTATTGTTGAGCTTTTTTTTTTTTTTTTTTTTTTTTTTTTTTTTTTTTTTTTGTCAGTCACCGGGAAATGACCATTGTTCGCTTTTTACCCTCCTCAATCTACACCCATATGTGATTATTTAAAAGACTTACCGATTTGCTGATTATATGAGAAAAATTTATTTATTTTTTTACTTGTCTCGTTCATGAGTTGACCCGCCCTGTTTGCAATTCCCAAATTTTGTCTAAAATTCTTCGACTTGTACACGAGTATACATGGTACCTTTTTTCTGTCTGTTTAAAATACATTATTTTTTAAAGGATTTTCATTTGAATGGAATTGTCCAAACGATCAGCAATATTGTTATTCCACATTCCATGGATTAAAGATATGTTACTTTATTTTATTGTCAGGTATACTACAAAATTTTTGCAAAAATATTATTCATTAAACGTCAAACTCAGTTCAATGTTTCTTTAAAAAAAAAAAAAAAAAAAAAAAAAAAAAAAAAAAAAAAAAGACAAAATTCTAGGTTTTGAAACAGTATATTTAAAGAAACAAAAATAAATGTCTTTAATTATTTACAACTCTCGTTAATCCTTAAACAATACAATTTTTTCTTCAGTTTTGCACCCTGTTTCGTGCTCAGAATATATTTTTATCAAAGGAAACGTCATGAAACTTTTTATTGCCGAGGAAACGATTACGTCAAGAGCTTCTTTCACTTTCTCACACATGTTTATAGTTTGCGATAAAATTTATTGTGCCATTTCTAAAAATAATAGGTATGTACCTTTTACTATTCAACAGGCCTAACACCATGAGACGCCTAAATCATCAGCATCTTCCTTAACTATTTTTCTTTTTGAGGAAAAGATAAGAGATATCTATGATAATCTGCTTGATAAGTAAATTTAGGATGTTTACATTACAACTATAATTATCTTTATGATATCATGATTGATTTATATTATTATAAGATGCATTCTGATGCATATTAATATTGTTATTGTTTAATGGCATTACGCTAGTTCAGTTCTATTGAAATGAATATAAATCTCTTAATTTCGTTTGAAGATGATTACTATAAAACAGGACTTTTATAGCAATTCACGTTCATCTATATGGATTAAAGTAAATCGATTACAGTAATGCACCTTTCTTACAGGACCTGGAACATAGACTACACAAAAGAATTTACGCACTATTCTTCTTATTAGCGTAAATTGCTGAAAGGAAATTTTCAACTGTGGTATGTATTTCCTAATTGAACTAAATGTTTGCATGCATGTATTTTTCAGATACAAATTTATACATATCTTATACAGGTCAGCTCAAAGAGTTTATATATTTTTCTGATTGTAGATGAAAATTGCAGAAATTGGGTTTTTCAAAGCGTTACGCGTTTCCAAATGGTTCAAATAGACACGATATTTCAACTTATTAATCGGTTAAGTTTTGTACATCTGAATGCGTTGGAATGTGTTTCATAATATGTACTTGACACGTGGTTTTTCTTTCTTCTTAAAAACTCTTTTTACTATTAAATTACTATTAAATACCATTAGAAATTTTGCAGTTCACAACGGTTTTCCGCTACGCATTACAAATAAACTAATCAACTCACAGGAAAACTATATGGTAACACTAAAACCTCTACTGAGTAATATAAGATATTGCAAAATGAAGTACATACCAAGACTTTTCGAAAAACTCCGACTTGCACTTTTCGCTTAGAAGTAAATATCATGTCCACTCCTCCAGGGAAATTGAAAGATCTAGTTAGTGTCAAAATAGACCCGATCCCAAAAGATGAAATATCTGGAGTAGTGTAATACTAAACTACTAAAAACAGAAAGTATTTATCTTGAATATGTAGGAATGATTTCTCGTAAACTTAAAGATCGCATTAAAGAAAACATGAGAGATTTGAAATACAATTGACAGCTTTGTCAAGACTCAACCAAAAGCAATGTATACAAGTGCATTTGGAAGATGCAAAAGTTATATGTCCCTTCAAGAATTACAGTGAATTAATCATGCGTGTAAATCAATCATATGTAATTAATTTCTATTGATACCAATAGAAATTCTTACTAAAAAACACATTGTTTGTAATGACGTCTTATTCTATAACATATCCAGAATTTGGATGAGTTTGCTTAAAAAATAATAAAACAAGTAATATTCCATTTTTCTTAATATCTATAATTTTTTTCTCAATGTTTTCCGGATCTAAAAATTGATTTTCACTTTCATTCCTTTTTGTCACTAAATACGTACCATTTGAAAAATAAGACGTTAATAACAGTATTTTTTGTATTCTCTGAAGAAGGCTGTGCTTACCATTGAAAGTACTAAGAATTAAAGTAATTTAACAACTTTTTAAATATTTTTTTGTCGCCTTTTTAAATAGTTTACTTATAGTGTAATTTTTAAGTTTATTTTTACCTTTACACTTATTTTGGAAATAAAGGTTCTGATACATTACAAAAATATATTACAGAAACAATAATAAATCTCTAGCAGTTTCTATAACTGTCGTTACAAGAGCATTAGTAGGTTTCTCGTATTCTCTACAACTGCCTTTAATCCTTAATGGATTTCTATAAAAGAATTCGCTCTGTAAATTTTATCACCGAGGAAATGGTTGCGGCAACAACTTCCTTCACTTTCTCCCATTTATATATTTTTAATTAGCTATCGATAAAATGTAATTTTTTTCTGAAAAACTACTTCTAAGATAGCAAAATACTGCTTTGTATTCAACAAGCACGCTGCATGAGATGTGTAAATCATCAGTGTCTTCCCCAAATATTTCTCTTCTTAAGGAAAAGATGAAAGATACTTCGCACAGCTGTTTAGGGCCCATGGCCCAGAATGCTGGAACTGACCTCAATCGATGAGGATCGCAGGGGGTGCTTACAAGACAAAGATTTTGCAGGCTGGATCGATTGCAAAAGTTTACATCACGTTTTATCGACTTGTCTGACAGTTACGACACTGACGTAACCCCAGTCCGGCAGCAATAAACTGGTGTGTCGAGCGATTTTGATGACAATGGTGATGGTTAATTATTTTGTGTATAGTTTGGATATTTGACCACAGGTAGCTTTTAATATTTCTTCTGTGAATAGGTTAAGGAGTATAACATTAATAAGGAGTATAACATGCTTTGCTTTCTCTAAAATCAGCTTATTTTAGAGAAAGCAAAGCATTTTTACAAACACTATTTTCAAATTTCTTTAAAAATCAAAAAATAAACAGGTTTTCTTGACGATGGGGCTGGTTAAATATTTAGTATGTGGTCTGGATATTTGGACAAAGGTACTTTTAATATTTGTGGTGTAAATAGATTAAGGAGTATAGTACAAAAAATTATTTTAGAAAAGCGAAGTATTTTCACAAAACCCTTTTCAAATTTCTTTAGAAATAAAATAATAAAGCGATTTTTATGAAGATGTTTATTGGTTAATTATTTAGTATATAATGTAGATATTTGGCAAACTGGTTCTTTTAATATTTATCGCATAAATAGCTTATGGAATATAACACAAAAAAGGATGATTTTAGAAGAATTAAATATTTTCGGATTATTTTTTTTTTAATTTCTTCAGAAATAAAATAATAAAACTATTTTGATTGGCGATAATTAATTATTCAATATGTAGTATGGATATTTGGTCACATGGTTCTTTTAATATTTGTTGAATAAGTTAAGCACTAAACACAGAAAAGAATGAATGTAGGAAAGCAAATTATTTTCGCAAAAACTTTTTCAAATTTCTTTAAAAATAAAATAAATAAAAAGAATACTGCCCAGTTAAACTGATGGCATTGAGCTCACAGGCTACGCATACTAATTGTACATTACAGCCTTATATTTTCAAGGGTTAATGGCGTTCGAAAAAGAAATTAAGAAGGGGAAACAGCTCTCCCCTTTCCCCTTTTTTACACTTAATCATTGAACCTCCTAAACTATCAAGGACATGCTTTATCATATAAAAAATCTATATCCAAAATTCAGAGAAAATCGGATAATTCTTAAAAAAAACCATTTAGCATTTGTATAATTTAAGAGGAGTTATCCCCCTCTTTTATACTTAACCATTAAACTTCCAAAACTATTCAGAGATTTGAACGAAATCTGACAATTCTGCTTGAAAAACCCATTTATATAAATTAAGGGGAGGGGCATTAGAACTCCCGTTCCCCCTGTTTATACTTATTCAATGAACACCTAATAATAGTCGCGGAATCGCCTCATCAGAATGATCCTATATCTAAATTTTGAACGAAAACTTAATTCTGGATGAAAAACCCACTTATTTCTATTAAGGCGGGGCATGAGCCCCCCGTTCCCCCTCTTATACATATCGAATGAACTCCAAAAACTAATCAGGGAAGCGCCTTGTCAGGATATACCTATATACAAAATTTCAAGTGGATTGGATATTTTTATCATGAGTTATCGCGTTACGTACGAACATACATACAGAACGGGCGGGCACATAAGCTCTCAGGCTATGATAGCCTGTGAGCTAAAAAGTGATTTTGAGGAGAATAATGGTTAATCATTCAGTATATAGTAAGAATAGTTGATCACATGATTTTTTTTTTATATTTCTTCTATGATAAGGTACAAAAAGGATGATTTTAGAAAAGCAAAATATTTTAAAAAGCACTCTTTTCAAATTTCTGCAAAACTAAAATAATAAAGAGATTTTGATGACGATGGGGTGATTTTGATGACCATTATTCAGGATATAGTATGGGTGTTTGGTCAAATGGTGCTTTTAATGTTTGTTGTGTGATAAAAAAAAAAAAAAAAAAAAAAAAAAAAAAAAAAAAAAAAAATGATGATTTTTGAAAAGCAAAGTGTTTTAAAGCATTCTTTTCAAATTTCTGTGGAAGTAAAATAATAAAGGGATTTTGACAACCAACGAGTTGGTTAATTAACCAGAATACAGTATAGGTGTTTGGCCACATTGTGCTTTTAATGTTTGTTGTGTGAATAAGTTTAGAGTACAATACAAAAAAGGGGAATTTTAGAAATGCAAAGTTTTTTCACAAAATTATTTTCAAAAATTTCAGAAATAATATAAATAAAAAGCGTATGAAATCTCTGGCTTAAAATTCAAAGATATTCAACAAAAACGCACTAAAAATTAGAATATAACATTTTTTTTTTTATCTAGTAGGTAAAGTGCAAAATTTTTTATACCTGAAAGAAGGCCGTTTTAGCATTATGGAATAACTCAAGAGTGATTAATGCACATTTTATTTGTGGTTATATTTTAAATTTTTTGTAAATTAAGAAACATTTTTTTTTTTTTTTACAGTCTGTTACATAAATATCTTATAAATACTATTTAATGTGTTTAATTCGAAATTTTCTAAAACGAATTTAGATTATTTCAGCTAGTACATACAATATTAAAACAATAGTCTTTACGAACAATTGCAAAAATAATTCAGTTTCTTTAACTATAAATAAAACATTCAAAGATTTTTATTTCATTATTAAGATTACGTAAAATAATATTTTTGCCAATGTGTTCCAGTAATTAGGTTTTTAAATGAAACATTTTGCCAGATAGCTTTTAAAGAAGTTTATATTTGATATTTATCTGGATTGTATCGAGCTTAAAATAAAAAGACATAAATAAAATATCAATTTGATTTTAATTTAATTTAAAGTAAATTAAATTATAATTTTTAAATGTACTAATGATTACTGTTAAAAAACTCCTATTGAATGTCTTTAATTTTTCCAAAAATGTTACGAAATGCATTCGTAAATTCACGGCTTTACAGTTCTATAAATACATCCGCGACCGATCTGTAAAACCCGTTTAGTAGTGTCTGAAATGTAAATATATTGTATAGAAAAAGAATGTAGAAAGAACATAGAATATCGAGAAGAATATAGAAAGATAACTTTTGTAAATTAAAAGACAAATTATTAATTTCTTTTTTTTAATATTTATTAAATAAATTAGAATTAATTACTTTGTATTAAATTAATCGAATTCTTAAATTACAATTTTATATTGAACTTTGTCAAAATTACGCAGTCCTTGCCAAATATACGAATATGTAAACTTTATAAAAACGAACTTCAAAGTACTAAAAAGAAAAGAAATGAAAGAAAGAAAAATGATGTGGATTTATCAGTCTACGAAAGGATTTAACTGAAATTCTAATTATTGTAATTAAGTAATAACATATATTGCAAACTATAAATACTCAAATGCTACTTGACATAGCTGACCCGAATTTTACAATTTCGACATAATAAGTTTTTTCTTTCAAACGATATACAATAATTCCCTTTGAAATAAAATTGTAAATTTTAGAGAAGACACTTTGATGAGAAAAATAATGTGGATTATCAATCGGCTGAAGCCCTTTTTGGAAGCATTTTATATGCATTCTAAATATAGATATTATCTTAAAAATACAGGTTTTAAGTAGGATCTCTATATATTACACGCCTCCTTCCAACAGAAACTTGACTACCAGCTTTCCCAGTCTATATCTAAGAGAGGTTTTGAATAAATTAACTAATCTACAGTGTTAACCACTTAACCTACATAGCCACGTTCATACGAGTAACGCTATTAAGCAACTAGTTATAATTATAGTAATTTAGGACCTGATGATAATTAAAATGTCTGCAATACATCTAGTAATATTAGATAGCATCCTAATATATCCTTAAGTAATTAGCATAACAGTTAGCAATAGTAGTATTATCTCCAAATAGTGATAAAGATTGTATAACCATGTAATTAATGCTGTTCCCTTTCAAGCTTCCCTCCTCTTCCCCCTCTTTTTTGCGGTCGACTCAGGCCGGCAGTGAAAGGAGAATGGGAAGATATTTTTTATTATTATTACTTTTTTGGTATTTTACTATTTATTATTATTACTTTTTATTTATTTATTTATTTTTGACAGCTCACCTCTTTATTAGCTGCAATAGGACTCTGTCTGCACGAGATACCGGACCCGTTCTAATGGGGCAGCCCACAGAGCCAGTTTTTCTGGGTGGGGTACGGTAGAAAGGCGGGTTCTTGTCTCCCTCTGCAACGCTCTCGTCTGTCTTGCTATTCGGAGCAAAATTTTTTCCTTCAGCGGTACGACTTAGCTTTTCGACTATTCACAGATCTTTTTAATTCTCTCAAAATTGCCCCCCCCTTTCAGCAAAGTTCCGTACCATCATTTAGGCTCAAAAACATCCAGTCCCATTTCGCCTGGTATGATGAGTACAAGGTGTGCGGCAACAAACCACATAGTTAACCCAATGTGCAATAAACCACAAAGATTATTAACAAATCACTTAACCTAAACAGCCGACCCGGGTGCTTGTCTTAATGGTTCGCCACTTTGCCGGCTAAAATTCCATCATGTACGCTAATGTTGCCTGGTGCATGTGAAATACGTCGTGGGTGAAAAGTCCTCCAAGTTACCTGTGAATTAAATTAAACGAATTAACCACCTCTGGAGGTGCCTTGCCAGGTAAAGGTCTTGTCATCTGATCAAGGTTCTAAACTATGAGACCATCTTGAGTAGTCATTTGTAGTTCAAACAACAGAATGTAACATTAAATAACATGCGAAACAAAGTATGTTCAACGAGAAGCAAGTACTGCAGAAATAATGGCACGCGAAGCAAAGAAATCAGGTTTATTGCTGGTACGCGGCAATTAGGCGGTCATCCGCCCCGATACCAGGTATCTAACCCGTTAAGCTGCGATAACTCGGCAGGTAGGTGTCTGGTCATCGGTTAGAAAGAAAGAAAGAGAGAGGTTTTGTCCTGACTGATTAACTGATTCAGTCAATCATTGAGTGATTCATCAATGGTCATACGAAACGATTAAATCGAGAAACTTGAACTATATATTTGTAACACATAACGACACATTTACTAAGAAAAGGTTTTTCGGAATTCAACTTCTAAGGAATGAGCGTGGCTTTAAGAAAATCAATATCGATCAAAATTTTAATTCAAAAAATTTATTACTTTGAAACAAAGTAAGATAAATTTTATAACTCTGGAGGTTTTTAAATGTTTATTTGTCTTAGAAACTTTAGAAAAATTAGTTAAAAGTTTTTTTTTCACAAAATGATTTTTTTTTCGTAAATTTGCGTTGGAAAAGTCGTCATAACTCATAAAATAATTGTTCAATCACCGCAAAATTTTTAAATTGCATTTCAAATACATATTCAAAGGGAATAGGCTGTTCTTGTGCTGATTTATAGAAAAGTTTATGAATTATAGTTTTAATGTATAAGTTATTAATATTTTTTAAGTTGCCATAACTCATAAAGTAATAGTTCAATCACCACAAAATTTTTTAATTACATTTTAAATACATATTCAGAGGAAATAAATTATTCTTCTGCTCATTTATTGAAAAGTTTATGAGTTACAGTTTTAATGTAAAAATTAAAACGTTTTTAAGTTGCCAAAACTCATAAAGTAATAGTTCTATCATCACAAATATTTTTAAATTATGTTTTAAATATATAATCAAAAGAAGTAGACAATTATATTGATTTATAGAAAAGTTTGTGAGTTACAGCTTTTTACAAAGATAGATTATGAAACACTTTTCAAAAGTTCAGCAGATCGAATAAAACTTCATCGTTTAATAAGGTGACGTCTAAGCAAATAATTTGTAAAACTCACAGAACATTTGAAATCCCAATTTCAGCAATTAGTACCTATAGTTTGAAAAATATTCAAATTATCTTGTTCATTCTTACATGGGATCTGAAGATTTGTTTTTAACACGCAAACAATTGCTATTTTTTCCTGTTGTAAATTGGAAGTGTAAAAAAGAGGAGGAGGGTGATTGATTTTGATGTCGAATGTTTGGGATAACACTGTATAAAAAATTTTCACTTTGAAACAAAGCCCGCCGGATCCCCAGATATGCATAAAAATCGAGCTCGCCGGATCTCTACCTCACCATTAAATATACATTGGGAAATGAACCAGCAGTTTCTTAACAATTTTCATATATATAGCACTTCTAAAATTATTATATTAACGATAAATGATGGGAAAAATCAGTATATTCACATTCTACTTATCATGGTAAACCAAAAAAAAAAAAAAAAAAAAAAATGTCAAAGTGTTGCGACTCCAGTAGGCACGAGGAGTATGGAAATGTTATGAAAAGCATCTGATTCTAACAATTAGTGAATACAGTTGATAATCCGATAATCTAAAATCCCCAAAACTATGCCTATAGAGAACATTTTACTTTCTCGTGAACTGTCAGATTGCTAAATACACTGCTCAAAACAATTAAAGGATATTGCAGTTTTAGGTGGATTTTGTATCTGGGAAACTTTTTAGCTGATTGATACATGGTCGACAGACATAGTAGGTTATATGAGAATAAATTACACATGTTTGGCAGAAAAAAATGCATTTTATTGCGCATTTGTGTACAAAAGGAAAAAAACACAATTTGTGCATATGAGAAAAAAAGAATAAGAAAAGGTGTTTTCTTCAAAGAAAATCATTTTCAGTAGAGGGTATGGTTTCCACGGGCGGCCAGCAACGTTGAACACCTTTGAGGCATGGACTCAATGAGGCTATTAATGACGAGTTGGGGTATTCTGCCCCACTCTTCCAGAAGAGTTCTTTCCAGTTCTTGGAGAGTTTGTGGGGGTTGTTGGCGGCCAGAAACTCGTCTTCCTAGAGCGTCCCAAACGTGCTCAATTGGATTCATGTCTGGAGAACACGCTGGCCATTCCATTCGAACGATTCCTTCCTCGAAAAGGAAATCCTCCACCAGGTTTGCACGATGTGGCCTGCAGTTATCCTCCATTAAAATGAAGTTATCTCCGATTGCTGCAGCTTAAGGGACTACAATAGGTCTGAGGATCTCATCCCTATATCGGCGACCAGTCAGAGCTCTATCTCGAATGATGTAGAGGTCAGTGCGCCCGTCAATGGAGATGCCACCATACACCAACACTCCTCCACCGCCAAATCTGATACTTTCGTGCACGAACGCAGGATTATTCCTACTGCCACGGTCCCTCCAGATGAAAATACGCCTATTATCCGGATGCACAGAAAAACGGGACTCGTCAGAAAACAGAATATTGCTCCATTCATTTCTCCTCCAGTTGACATACTCGGATGCCCATTCCCTGCGGTCGCGACGATGCCTTGATGTTAATCTAACACATACCATCGGTCGGCGAGCATACAGACCTACAGCATGGAGCCGGTTTCGGACAGTCTGAGTTGAAATCGTGGTGCCTGTAGCCTAGCGAAGGTGTTGTTGGAGAAGAGTAGCTTTCATGTTTCGGTGTCTCCGAGCTGTTAACGCTAAATACCGATCTTCATTGGGCGTTGTTGCCCGTCTACGACCTTGCCTTGGTCTTCGGCCTGCACATCCACTCTCCAAAAAACGGTTCCAGATCCTGGAAATGACACTTTGTGACACTCCAATGGCTTGCGCTACTTCGGCTTGAGTTTGGCCCCCTTCTAACCTATCAACAATTCTCCAAGCTTCTGAATCTGTCAAATGACTTCGCTGAGACATCGTACTCATCAAAACAAAGCAATCACTGAATGCCGATCATCCTTGTCTTCATTCTCTTTTATCCAGTTGAAAGTCAAATTTCATTCGCTGCCGCTGAAGCGACGTTTTTGACGTCGAACTCAAAAGTTGCATACTCCACAGTTTGAAAACCAGAAAAATTTGCATTTGTGATTCTCTTCTTCTATTTTCGCCAAAAAAAATTTCGTTTATATCTTTATTTTATATAAAACTTCAAATATCCTTTAATTGTTTTGAGCAGTGTAAATAATACTAGTACATTACCGACCGTCAAAAAATGACGGAATGATGATTTGAATTTCATTTTCATGAGACCATACAAACAGCAGTATAAAGATTTGATTATTGAAAGGCTTGTATTGTCTCTTGTACATTTTTAAAATAACAAAAGATGTCTATAAATGTAAACGATGAAGTTAATTTTTTTCCCCATATTCAATTTCTGAAACGGTCTTTTTCTCAGCTATCAGTAACGGCTCCTACTCTAATCTTTAGAATTAAGAAATGAAAATTCAGTGAAAATTACGTCTTTTTGACTCAATCATATGAACTTTCCCTTTAGTTTTATTGCTGTAAAAGTACATTTCAAGCTCAGTATAACATCACAGGTACAAACTTTAAATACGTACTTTTATGCTCAACTACAGTATTTTCAAATTAAAGTATCATTTCTATTTAATTGTAATAAAAAATTAATAATAAAGTCATAATGTATAAATGTAAAATAAATGCAATAGACAATATTCTCGTAAATAAATATTAATTATAATATTGAAAATTATAATTATAATATTAAAATTATTAGTTATATTAAATATTATCCCAATAAATGTTAATTTTTATTCGCTTAGGAAAAAAAGTTTAAAAAGCCATATGTTTATATATTTTTCATTATTTCACTTTATTTCTGTCTGAAATAATGGGAATAACCTAATTACCACTATTTTAAAGACATTTCATTAAAAAAATAAAATTAAAATTGAAATATATATTTAAAAAAACTAGCGTTTGTACATTTAAACATGAACAAATTTCATTATAAAAAAACAATTAGTAAAATCGCCTTTCTACAAAGCTAAAGGTAAATAGCGTCTTGTGTTTTAAATATATAGATAATGCGTAATCAAATCAATACATATTCCCAAAAAATTAATTAAAAACTTTAACTCGTAATTGATGTGACATAAATTGTCGCATAACTACTGTGAGCGGTCTCCGAAACTGCTTGATCGAAGCGTGAACAGAAGGCTCAATTCACTTCCAGGATACTGTTTCTATACCAAACATTAAATGCAGGTTTGTTATGATTAAAATTCATCCATACAGAAATCTCTAATGTATAATACTAGAATTTCAAACAAAACGAAAAAAATTTAACTGTAAGTTATACTATGACAACTGAATAAAACTGCGGTGCATGAGTCAGCCAATAACAGTTAAGGGTTACGCAATCATTACAAAAAAATTTCGAAAGACTTTCAGAAAAGTAAAATTTTAAAGTATTTCAATATCTGCCTATATTAATGGCTGCATATTCATATGATAATTTGGTTTAATTGTTTCAAGGAAGAAGATATAGTGACAAATCTCCCGTAGAATTACACCACAATAGGCGACACTTTAAGCATTAGCATTTACATATATTTACAAAAATGTTTATAATGCTTGAAACTCATGAAATATTTTATATAATCTGTTATAAACATAGGAAAAGAATTTTATTTTTAATTAAAATTCTATTTTATGTTTTCAGTTCATATTTGCTATAATAATTTAAGGATGATACATAATTTAAGTAAAAATAATCTGTGCTAGATATGTAAATGAATTTGTTAATCGCGGAATTTAAAATGTATCTTGAAATAAATTTTCTTTAAAACCTTTTATTATAGTATAACTTTATGTTATAGGAGAAAAAGTGAATTAGAGTGGTTTAAGTTACTGGGAATCTAACACGTTTAACCGATATTAAATTAAACTACCTCAAGTCTAGCTTACGCCGTTCTTACAATCTATCTACTAAAATCTCAATTCTTTTTTCTCATGATGGTATGCTCTATTCCAATTTATGATAATGAGAAACAGTAGAAAATAAAGTTTGCCAGTTACAATTTTCCATGCAAATATTCGCACATCTTCAGTTAAAATCGTAATTGAGTGCCGGCGAAATCCAGAAATGTTATTTTATATGCACTCACAGAAAAATAGTTTTATTAAAAAAAACTAATTTCATTTTTACTATGACATCATTTTTATTTTGACATTATTTATTCTAACTGAGGTCATCCGAAAGTAAAATCTCAATCTCAGTGTCCATAATGAAAAGAAATATTGAAATGTAATACCGTTATGAGTAAAAATGCGATGTTTTAAGTAGTGACGTCATTTTCTCTTCAAATGTTTTTTAAAAGTTACTGTTATTAGTAATATGATAAAGGAATCCGTAATAATATTGTAATTCCCATTTATCTGGTTGCTGTATGACATCATTTTCCTCATTTGAAATTTTTCTTATTTTGCTTTAGACATTAATTTTTATCATAAATTATTTTCTGTTATTTTATTTACATTATTAATATTATTTCTCAGTAAGTATATTTTTTTACCTCAATTAGTGCATAATTATACGCAATCATTTTATTGTGGTTAAATTTTACGAAAACAATTAACTTTTTTCTTTTAAATGCGAGGACATGTTCACTGATGAAATGAAGCTTCTGACTGGTGGAAAGTGATAATGGAAAATAAATTTTTATTATCGAGAGAAAAGCTAAACTGGGTTGCCACCAGTTTGAAGAAATATCGTAAAAAGCATTTAAAATTAAAAATAAAATAAAGAAATGGAAATAGATTAAAAAATAGCTAAAACGGGCACAACTATAAATAAATAGCTTTCATTTAAAAAAAAATAATTATCAAAATCGGTTGAGTAGAAAATTCAGGGCTGATGACTAAAAAAACAGCCAGGTCTTTTAAATATATAGATTTATGGCTATTTTCTGTCATCGCAAACGCAAGGCAAAACCTTGCCTTTCTTCACTGTCCTTAATAAGTGAAGGCAATATTTAATGTTCTATATTTACCATTCGTCATTGTCCCATTCGCTGCCTCTTTTAAAGTTTAATTACATGCAAAAACTTCGTAAAATATTTTTTTCATTGTACTCGGTTCATGGACTCACAGCTCTTCACACACGAAAAAGGTCATATCATTTTGAAACAACTTTACAAGAACACTGATGATGAAACGTTTTGAGATCCAATCTGGTTCAATGATTATTGATAATTAATCGGATGCGTGTGTTACTCAATTTCTAGACCTTCTGCTTGCAATTAAATTCTCATCTGATGTTACCTTCCAAAATTTCGTAATGGTACTTCAGTTTTTATTCCAGTGATCTTTATATCAAAAACGGAAGACTTGTCGGTTTCATAGTTTTATGAATGCGGCGCGCCTTTTTTCTGTTCTTTTCTTTCTGAAAATGAGAGTGTCAAGTTTGATGCTTGTGGCGAAAAACCTGATTTGTAGGTTGGATGTGAAATAGAGAATGAGATTTTCATTGAGTTTAATTACAACTAAATTAATAATGAAACAAGAATGAAAAATCAGGCATCAGGCATAGATTTTGAAGCATTTTCCAACAGTGACAGAATATTATAAAGAAATTTAATTTTTCTCAAGAGATTTCTAAATAAACAATTTACAAAAGCACACAACTCAGTAAACTTCTTTTTCAGCAATTGCCGCCCGCATCCTGTAATGTAAGCATTTTTTTTTTTTTTTTTTTTTTTTTTTTTTTTTTTTTTTTTTGTATAGGAAACCATACAATTTATACACACTACTTAAAACACGCAAAATTAAATGCATATCACAGCGAAAGGCACACATCCAACTATTAAAGTCCCATAACCTAATTCGTTTGTTTTCTGCAAATTAACTATAAGTGTTATAAACTCCATAATCTATAGAAAACATTTTGTAGTCGATTTCAGCGATTTCATTATCTTTGAGGTATCATAGTATCATTAAAAAGCACCTAATAGATCATAATATGATGGAATTTCTTTGTATGTTCCTGTAAACGAATTACATATGTTACATATTCTATATCATGAGAAAGCATGTTGTAGTCTATTTCAGTGATGCATATTAAACTAACTATGTTTCAAATATTTAAAACCAAGAAAATGCACAGAAAAGGATTAATCACCTTAGGCAATAATTTAACTAATTATTTATGTATTCTATTTGTTTAACTATTTGTATATTAATGTAATTATTTTATGTGGACTTATAAACGAGCTGCAAATGCTATGGATGTTGCATTTATGTAATGCAAGTATTATTTCTAACATATTATGTTTCTGGTGTCTCTAGCAGTGAGTTATACGTACATATGATAGAAAAACAGGTATACCAAGAGTTAGATTATTTCATATTTCTGCATGAAATTATTATCTAAATATTTAATGGCTTTAATAAAAACTTTCCATTTCATTAAAAAAAAAAACTTGTATAAGTCGCATGAAATAAAAAGCAACTGATTATTTGCATTAACCTCTTCAGACCTGATGTATCTTATAGGATACATATCTTTAAAAAAAATTTTCACGTATATAAATAATGTAAAAAAAGAGAAATTGGTGTAAATGGAGGCCTAACAGATAGAAGAATTAAACAAAATAGTAATTTGTTTGTTATAGCTCTTTTTTAGTAAGCTACGTGTTATATAAAATTGGCTTGAAGCAAAAATGTACGAAACAAAAATGAAAACTCAAACAATTTTATTGTGTCATCATGTGTGAATCATTTGTAGAGTCCATTAGTAATGAAAAATTACCAAATATATATTTATTTTATGTCTTTCAGTGTTTTTACAATGCAAAAAAGTATAATAAAATTAAAAAATCCAAAGAAATTGTCAAAAAATGTCTGTTTTGAGTCCCGATGTATCATCAACTTTTATCAACAAAAAATAAATTCTAATTTTTTTTGCTGATCAATCTTTTTTAGGCATCGGTTTGATAATATAAATCCATAACTGAAATTAAGAAAAGTGCATAAATAAACCCTGGGGTCTGAAGAGGTTAAGTTATTCAAAAAGAAAAGTTTGATTGGATCAAAAATGATAACGACATTAAAAAGCTTCCTCCTTCTAGAGATATCTTACCATATCGAATGCCAGACACCCCCCTCCCCTCTAAAATGATAATGTTATACATGAACAACCCTTAATCATGTAATAAGTTTACTAATTGTTATATTGACAATCTATAAGATAAAATTTAGTAATCACTGTCTGCCAGCTTAGCATTTCATGTCGTGTCAAATTGAATTTGGGTGATTTCCGCATCTTTAGCCACCTCCGAAAAAAGAAAAAGATTTCTCTCTAATCACTAGTACATAATTAACTGAACATAAATTCGCCCTCTTTATCATATAACTTGTTATACCGCCAACAGACAATGCGAGAGATTCAGTTTTGTAATGTCCAGATTACTTCATTAGATGCCTCTTATTGTCTCTTGTGGACAGTCGATAAAAGTAGTCGCGCACAATGTGTAGGTTAAGTGGAGTTGAGACATGACAACGTTATGTCTCGTGAGTCGTAAGAACATTTATTTAAAATGTTGCCATTCAAAGGTTAAATTTATCGGTTATTCTATCTCTTATTGGAGGCATGGGTGGTTCTTCCTGATTTCATAGCTTTGTTACAATGGTCATTGTCGGTTGTTCACTACTTTCGACAACGCCCTGAAAAGGCAGGAAGTTTAATCAGAAATTTAGTGCAGAAATCTGTAACTTACGTTTCGGCCTTTAGATAGAAACAAATTTAAATTTCTTTTTCATCACATTTCTATGCAGTTAAATGTTAAAACTTTAAGGTCTGATCTTTCTCAACCGCATATCTCTCTCTGGATTGAGAGTATTTGATATTTTTCAGTATTTTTAAAGATACAGTTAGAATATATATATTTTAATGTGATTTTGTTTATTATAAAACGTTAAACTGTTAAGCATTAAAATTTGATATTTAATTAGAAATTACTGAAAAAAAGTATATTTTATTTTTATTGTTTAGGTTCTGCATAAAAAAAACATTATTTATTAATATAAAATTTTACATAGACGTGAATAAAAATTATCCAAATGTTGTAGAAAATCTGAAAATAAGTTTTATATGTATATAAGCATTATTTAAGTTTAGTGAAATTTGCTTTTGCTAGATACAATTCAAAGAACAAGGCGCAACACCACAAGGTTTACAATCAGTTCGAATTAAGCTCTGATTCTAGATATTTTCACATACTTACTTCTGTTTAGTACTGTTAGTTTTTTTTTTTTTTTTTTTTTTTTTTTTTTTTTTAAGGTTTGTAGATAATATATGAATAGACTGTGAACGTATACAGTAGGTATTTTAAATAGCTCAGAGTGTTAAAAGTTGACTCGCGGACTTAGTTCCCTTCACCGAAAGTGGCACACCGAGCCAAATGACGGGTTTAGACCTCAAAGTGCTAAATTTACAAAAGATGGACAAAAACATAAAATTTAAATCGTATTACTAATTGCCGAAACGTCAGTGAAGACATATTTCGGAGAAACGAAATTTTTTGGTTTCCGTCTATCTGCCTGTCTGTCCGTCTGTTCCGCGATAACTGGCATAAAAAATCATCCGATTTTTTTCAAATTAAGAAAGCACGTTCATGAGGTACCCGGATTTATCTGTATAGTTATTGTTATCTTTGGTTCATTCGTTCGGAAAATACAGAACATTTATTTTGCACCATAATGATTTCCTGCGGCAATTCAGACAATTTTCAATTTTTCATTTGTTGAATGAAAATGTCTCTTTTGTTTAATGGATTTAAATGATAGATTATAGATATTGAAATTTCCCAATACGAGTCTTAAATTATCCCTATTATTTTGAAATTTTGTCTGTGCATTTGTCAGATTTTTTTAATTATTTCAATAAATTTAGGTGATTTTCATGTGTTCCAGTAATATAAAACATTTTGTTTTAGAATTTTTTTATTTAAAACGCACATATTTCATTATTTCTTTTTCTTTTATTTGCCTCCTAACAGCAAGAATTGATCCTAATAACATTATAAACATGCATAATATATGAGTGTTATACTTAAGTTAAAAAAAAAAATTGTGTTAAGTCAAAAATTTTCGTATAATGTAAAATAATTTTGTCTCGCTCGACTTTCAATGAAAAGTTTTAGCGGTTTTTTACCATTTTCCGTAGACTTGTTGACATTCGGAAAGAAACTTCTGTTAGAATGTCACGCTATAATAAATTTTGTGCTCTGCCATTTTTGAATTCTTGGCCTTTTTTTTTCTCCTTTTTCGTTTCGCAGCGATTTTTCTACATTAGTAAAATAAATTTCACATATATGTTTTTGGTTATAGCCAGCATTTCCTTAGATTAGTTTGAGGATAGTCCACTGTATAGGACAACTCTAATAGCAATTTATCTGTTTTTTTTTCTTATTGTTTCATCGAAAAGTGTATAAAATTATGCATAGAATTGAACCGAATTTCCCATATGTTTTTGATTATCCGCCGACAGGTATCAGTTGAATTTTGGGATATTCCGCCGGATAGGCAACAGCGTCTTTTCTACCATTTTCATTATTGTGTCATTGGAACTCTCTTAAAATGTCAGCCAAAAAATAACTGAAGTTGAGCCGAAATTCGCTCATCTCACCTTCTGAAAGGTAGCTTCTCATAAAGAGTTCAAACAACTCGAGTAGCGAGTTGTTTGTATGCAATTTAAATCAAGATGAGTTGTTCAAAAAAAGCAATTTAAATCAAGATGAGTAAAACGTTTGACAAACAACTCATTCACGATCCAATAAATTACAGCTCTTTCCTGAGAAGCCAAATCCACTCTTTCGTTTTAAGAGTGAAGGTATACGAAGTTATGCATAGATAGTATCCAAACTTGATAGATAAGTTTTTGACTATATAAACACTAACAAGGAAGGTCTCTATACTGGGCATACCCAGAATTTTTTGAAAAAAAAATACTAATTAAACTACTCATGTACATAATAAAGGATCAGTCAAAATTAGCGGCGGAATTACACTAGAAAACCTGTAAAAAAAATAAAATACTTTCAAATATTTGACGTGAAAAGACGAAAGTGTCATACGATTTGGCGAGCAGCACTTTTCCCCGCCAAAAGCAAACGATTTTAATGCAACTGAAAACGTGTGGAATTTTAGAATGTGTGTAAATAGTATTTAATGAATTTAAACATAAAAAATGAGAGAGTTTTTTATATTATATACATATATATATCATTTGTTGCTGTAGTTATTTTATTACCTCTGGAAAAAATATTTTCAAATATTAAAAATTCTTATTCAGAAAAATTATTTTCATATATTTAAGCGTATTCAAAAATAAAATCGAGATGTTTCCATGGCAAGGAAATCAAATTGACAATGCTCAACTGGACTTTGAACTTGAAACAATTTTAATTAGTTTAAATTTAAATCTCAAATTTTGATGGTTAAATTTGAATATAAAATCATATAAATATCGATATAACGAAATTATACTTAAAACAAATAAAACTTACAGAACCAAAGATATTTAATTTATCTAAACAAGTTAAACATGAAACCTTTTCATTTTAAAATGTAATAGACATAAGAAACATTTTTTGAAATTGATTTTCATCGCCAACGGATGATAAATCGCCAAATAACGAAATTTTTATTTTTATTTTTATTTTTATTTTTATATTTTTTTTTTTTTTTTTTTTTTTTTTTTTTTTTTTTTACGGACAGGGAAGGGAGGTTCCGCCGAAATTTTTTTTTTTATAAACGTATATATCCTCATGAGAAGAACATTCTGTAATTTTTTCAGATTTTTCGGAGTATGCCCGTATGGAGACCTTCCTTGTAAGTCCCAATTGAAAAGGATGTCCGTGGAAGAAAGCAAAATGATAACGATTTTTGTGCGATTTCCTCGATGTTGGTCTCGTGTTTAAACCACAGCATCGAAGTATTAACAAGTACAACAACATTTTGAAACACTGTGTATGAGGAAGAAAATTTTAAGGATTAGCACATTTGATTAGTTCTATTTAATTTCTTTCAAGAATATATTCCGCAGTTTGGTTTAGTAATTTTTTTTTTATCTTGATATCAGTATTGCTTAATAATATTGATTTCAATATTATAATAAATACAGCAATTGCAAACCGCACATATTCGTTAACGTATAACGGGTTTTCTCTAAAATACGAAATACCGAATCGTTTCTTTGAAATATCACTCGTTTGTAGTTATTGCCGATACGCCACCGAAAAAAAACGAAACTAACTTCAAACTCTGTTTACGTACGTTTGTACAATTCATGAATGACAGTCGACGCGTAAAAGATGCGAATTAGGCGCCAATTTGAGTTCTTTCGGTATGCGTATCGTTCAGTTTGAATGTATCAGTTATTCTCAAATGATTTAGATTTCGTAGGTCTTATTTATTTATTTATTTATTTATTTATTTATTATGGAAAGAAAAAGCAGTAAATTGTGAACATATTTTTCCGCAGTATCAAGTGATAAAGCAAAACGTGATTTATGCCAAATGAAGTATTCAATTGAAGGAAGTTCAACGACGAATTAAAAAAAAAAGGAAAAAAGAAAAAACATTTATTAGTAAAGCATCGTCTATCACATGATAATTTGGTTCTATCAAAACCGTTGTTACTGCCATCATTGAACTAGCAGCTTAGTAATAATGATGAAATGTTGCAGAGAGCAATGTAAATTTTCTGAACATTTTCAAGAAATTAAGTTTTAAAAGTTACAGGTTTTCTTTAAGTATATTATTTTCCTATAAAAATATCTTTGCATACGTATCTATATTTTATATTTGAAAACATTTCCATGATAAAGACAAATTTTTAGATTGCTTTTAAAAATGTTTTTATGGTAAAGTTTATTTTTCTTTTCTCTTTTTCGTTGATTTTAAAAATATATTTGCTGTTTGTTTTTAAATTTCATATCTGAAGAAAAAAGAAGTATTTTAAAATATAAATAAAAAATTTCTGAGATAATAATGGATTGAAGTACAAATGTAGATGTGTGTTTGATAGGATGATCACATAAGAAATAAAACATATTGTTTTTAAATTATTCCAGAAATTACATTTTCATTACACATATGAAAATGTGGCAAAATTAGTTAGTAGTGTAAAATTAGTGAGAGAATTTTCTTGTAAAAACATTTTGTTTGCGTAATTACATATCATAATTTTATTGTATAAATTTTGTAAGCTTTTACTCTTGCTAAATTGCTTTCTCTGATTATTCTTTATTTTCATAAGTAATAAATTCTACAATTTAGACATGTTGTACTCAATTATGCACATCGTTTTTAATTTTGTTTGCCCCCCCCCCCCAAAAAAAAAAAAAAATTAGAAACTTGATTAAATCTGTGTTTTATGGACAGATAGATGGCAGCACATAATAATCTGTGAAGAGTAAAAAATGCTAATTCTTCCAAATACTCATGTTCCATATGTAACTAGATTTATTGCAGTTATGTAGTACATACGATGATTTTTAATAGCCGGTTTCTGAGCAGTAACGAGTAACGATAATTTTTAAACGGGTAGTCAGTTTTAAAATAACGCCATCACACGGGTATTTATTTAGTCGTTAGTTTTACAGTACTAATAATAAATGACTTCAAAGAAAAATCAAGTCAAATTGGATCTTGAAGTTTTGTCTGGTCACTTTCTTTTAAATATTACCGATATGGCATTTTATTTCTGTGTATAGGATTTCAAAGCGATATGTAACTTTTTATTGCTATCATTATTTTTCTATTTGAATTTCATATGCAACTTTTATGCCTGATTTGATTGTTTTTAAATGTTTAACACATTTTGGTTCAAAATTGTTTATTTTTTTTAGCTTAGCTTCTTCAGCTGTTGGAACTGGAATTTTCGTCTAATATCCATAACATCGATATAGGAAATGCTTTTCACAAATGAAAAACAAAGCTAAACAGATTTTGAAGCGTTAGATTTATTCTTTATTGCATGAAGCTTACTTGTAAACATTATTAACATATATGTAGTATTGTTATTCGGTTAATTTTAAATTGGCTGTTGCTTATTTTTGAAAAGATGCAAAATTTCTTAAGTAGTTTGATTATTTTAAACTTATTAAATGTAAATTAATTGGACATATATTTTTTTTCTTGTAAACAAATTATAGTTAGTATATTGATTTACTTATTTTTAAAATAGTGAGAATAGTAGTGAAAAAATAATTAAGTCGTAGGGTTGGCAAAATAGTGTTCGTCTTGGGCATTAACCCATTAACGCCCGAATTATTTTCTTCGTAAAAATTTAAATTTTGTATTTCTACTTTTAAAATCAAATTAACTTTTATCTAATTTTATTAAGGATTCTGTCTCGTGAAATAAGGTATATATTTACCTTCCTCTTTACTGGTGGGAAAACCGTTTTCTTGCTGTTTTTGTAACCGTCCTCAAAAGAGGACGCTGGGCGTTAATGGGTTAAAATAGCTAACGAGGCCCGATTTGATAGTTTATAAATAACAGAATATTCTTCAAAAGTATAAATATATTTCAAGTATTCAGTGTTTAATCATTCTTAGAGAGCACATTCTCTTTCGATGTGCAATGTATGCACAATGTATATGAACAATGTGTTTATGTAACACAAAATTAAGAAACCCATAAAACTTACCTCTTTTAAATTATTCTTAAACTTACTTGTTTAAAATGAAAAAAAAGAAGCATTCTTATACTGTTACAAACTTACAAATACCTATGGTATCCATGACAAACTGCAAATTTGAATAACTGCAATTATGTCCATAGGTTAACAACTGCAGACAAACTCGTTGACATTAAATGCTTTTTCGTGATTCGAACATGTAAGCTTTTAAAAAGAAAATGTGTAACTTTTTTTGTTGGTGTTGTCACTTCTATTTGCCTTTATTTACATTGGCTGAAGTGAGGCAAGAAAGTTATTGGAGTTAAAAGAAAAAGAATCTTTAAGATTCAGGAATTAGTAATATATTTTTTACATTAAAAATAACCCTTTTTCTGTTATTTAAAGTATGAAGTAATTTTTTTCAGCGAGATTTTGGACAAAAGAGTCCTTATCTGGGCAATTATTTTTAAAATTAATGCTAAGCGATATTAACCCATATATGCAAAATTTATTTGTTTTAGACAAAATTTAAAGTATACACTTTAAAATCTTTTTCTTATTCCTGTTTATTCATTTTCTGAGTCACTTACGATGAACTGCTAGCTACGCTCATTCACACTTCCCTGCTGAATCTCGAAAAATGATGCATATAAAACAAACAAAGGAAGGTAAATCACATAGCAAAATAAACCAAATATAAAATGAGAAATAACAGAGGAACATGTTGTGACAATAGTTATCATAAAATACTGTCGGACCAACAGCCACGGAGCAAGTGTTATTCCAAAAGTACACAAGCCTACCTAATCTCGCAAAAAATCTGCACGTAAAATCATGATAACAGTCATTAGGTTTTAATGGACTGATTCACATACCAGGCCATCAAATAAACAAAGAAAAACAAACCAAAAGAGTCATCGTAGCCAACCATTAAGAACTGCAAAAGAAAGATCACAGCAAGACGACCCACCAGTTACAAATTTGCAAATTGACAAAAACTAACTCACAATCAACCACCACGCACAGAGTCAATAAAAAGAAAACAACTCACGATAATTCCAAGGAATTCATAAAAATGGAAAGAACAAAATCTAAAAACAAAATAAAAAGCAAGAAGGAGACAAAATCACAAAAGTGTCAACTACCATAAAAGAGACAAAATCCCAAGACAAGATATGAAAATCTCCTCAGAAGAACAGAGTGACTGAGTGAGACAAGTACACTGATATAGATAAATAAAAATAATTATAATGTAAATAACGTAGGTAATATAGTAACGTAGGGTTTTTAATGATAGTCCCTGCAGGTTCCTCTTTGTGTTTTTTTTTTTTTTTCTTCTGAAGCTGTCATATTGAGTCAAAATACCCCTCCTTAAGACCCGTTCCCTAAGCTATCATTAAGTTACTTAAATTTTTAATTCCTTTTAACATTTTCCAACAAAGTTGAAAAGTGTTTATGCATTCGGTTTGTTTATCCGTCTGTCGACGCTCTATATATACTCGGACTTCCATACAATTGGTTAACTTTATTTAGTGTCCCATAGTCATGGCCAAAAACAACTATTAAGGTTGTGTTTGTGTAACGCACTGCAAAATTATTAATTCATATATTTATTGTGTGGGGGTATACATATATTTACTGTGCGCGAGTAAAACTCGCACATGACCGGCTATTATAATTCCCTTGTATCTCTTATTAACCGAATTCGATTGTATTTCCTTCTCTAAAAAAACCTATACATCATCAATCTATTTTCAAAAATTCTGAATTATACCACATGTTTCCTTAAGGGGTCTAGTACCTTTTAAACTCGTTGCAAATCAGTAAAAACATTGAACGTTTGAATTAGTGTAACTCCTTTATTTTTTTACGAATAGACATAAAATTTTGGATTTTGATTAAACAGATTATGCTTTTTAACATAATATCACTAGATATTGAATAGTCCATTACAAAATTTGTGTATTGTTGAAATTAAAAAATCTCTTTTTTTCACTCTGTAAGCTATTGCGCGCACGATAACTTGAGAACGTATGTATGGATTATTATGTAATTAAGTGTAGATATTAAACATATATGTGTGATTAAAATGAACTACTTTTACGCATTTAGAGTGGTAATGATTTTAGCTATGACCAGTTTTATTGATTATATAATATAATTTTTTGATTTTTTTAAACAAAAATATTGATTTTTTATAGTTAATGACATAATTTTGATCTAAGAGTAGTTCATTTCAAAAATACATATATGCATATTATATACATTAAGTTTCATAATAATCCGTACATACGTTCTCAAGTTATCGTGCGTGCAATGACTTACAGAGTGAAAAAAAAAGAGATTTTTTAATTTCAACATTACACAAATTTTGTAATAGTCTATTCAGTATCTAGTGATATTATATTAAAAAGCATAATCTGTTTAATCAAAATCCAAAATTTTATGTCTATTCGTAAAAAAATAAAGGAGTTACACTAATTCAAACTTTCAATGTTTTTACTGATTTGCAACGTGTTTAAAAGGTACTAGACCCCTTAAGCCAATAACCTCTTTCCAAAACTGAAGCGATCCTTTATTTCACAATCAGTTGAATTTAAAAGAAAAATTGAACTTTTATCCTAAATTACAATCTAATGTATGCGGATGGAAAGTTTAATATTATTTTGCAAAATATTTTCTTTGTTTCTCCTAGTATGCTACTTGTTAATTCAGTAATTGATCTAAATTTTGTTTTTTTTAAGCAGTTAGCTGAAAATTTATTTAAAAAAAAAAACCTAAAAAAAGGCTGATGAAAGGATAGGTTGTAGCGTACGTTAAATTAATGCAAGGAAGAGCCTGTAACGCTAAAGCTCATTAAACAGTAACTTTCTTATGATTTCCTTAAATCAATCTGAAGTGGCAAAGGTCAGTGGGACGTCAAAAAGCCTTTAGGTTAGTTTTAACTTCTCACGAAGATGTGGAAAATAATCGTAGAGAGAAGAAAACATGAAATCTAATAAATTATATTATCCGCATGTTAATATAATTATATAAATATTTATACGAACATAAAAATCTTAAAGAACTATCCCAAGCATAGCTTTTGCATAAATGTGTTTATTAAATTCTCAACGGAAAGAAGGAAGGGATGCAAAAATAGAAATATTTTGCACATCCATAAAATAAGGTGTGCGCCATGTCTGGTATCCGAACTTTGTGAAACTAATACAGAAACCTTTATCCTGAAAGGCAGAAGAACTGAGCAATTTTTAGGATTTCTTAAACTTCCCCCTGCTCATAGCCAGAATTGCAAATTGGGGCTTTTTTTAAATTCGAAATTCATTATTCATACCGGAAATTCTGAAAGATGATTTTTTACTTTATGCGAATTTTAAATGCCTGTCATTAAATGAAGCAATAGAAAAATGCTAATTGCGATTTTTTTTTCCGAAGAAGGGGCGAGGGCGGTTTTCTTGACCACGTTACGCACATCTGAAAAGCAATAGTTTTATTCTAACAAAAGTTTTTTAAATTCAACAGCAAACTTGTTAATGATAAGTGTGTCTTATTTTGAGATGGTATTGCAAATAACAGGTCTTTAGCAAATGTTATTGATAATTATTAATTTGTGATTCAAGTATCTCTTTATAGCTAATGTTTATATTTTAATGAAATCTAACAAGCTAGGTTTGTGAAAATTCAAAATTCGTATTTATTTATTTATTTTGAGTCTAACTAGTGATTATTAATACAATCTGAAATATCAAATTTTTTATTTGCCGCATCTAATAACTCAGATGATGCTTCTGCCTTAAAGGAAAATTTTAATAATTACTAAATTGAAACTGGGATTTTTTATACTTTAAACCTCGGAAATTGTTTAATTTCACTTTTTAAAAAAGTTAAACTTTAGATTTTTTGTTGTTGTTTATTCATTAAAAAAAAGTATATTGTGGTCATCACAAACTTTTACCTGCTTTACTCTCACAGTATGTTAATTTAAGTAACGCTGTATGACACCAACAATTAAGGAATAAAGTGAGTTTCTTTGAATTTAACTCCGAATTGCAGAAATTAGTTGAACAGTTTCAACTATTGGGGTGATGCATCAGAATTATCATCCAAATTTGCATTTAAACCTAATTGGCACAAATTTACTTTAAGGTCTAACAGAACAGAAAATTTCATGAAATTCCTAGCATTAGTTTTATAGAGATAGCATTCGCAAAATTTGGGATTAGTAAACATAAATGTTCTAAATATTGCATTATGGTCAAAATGAATTCGGTACAAGATTTTCGTAAAGTAAATCCTCGCGGGAACTTAAAATTGTAAAATATAGGGTCAGCAAAAAATAAATTTTTCAGTTCAACGATCTCTAGAATGTATTTGTTCTATTGGTTCAAATAAGATCAAATTTGAACTACGGATAATTCAAATAAAGCGCTTGATAATTTTCAAATAAATAAATAAAAATACAAAAATTCACAAATAGGGGTGCTCTAATACGCGCAAGCTATTAATTCTCATCATAAATAACAAATTATATTTAAAAATATATGAAACTGATGAATAAAAATGCAGTATTCGCTGTAAGATTAAGTACAGTGGAATTAGGCATATATAATAAATACTCAGACATTCAAACTTGTGTTGCCAGGCTTTCTGAACTACGTGGTGCGTCCCAATATTCAAGTAACTTTAAGACCTGTTCTCCGTAACCATTTCGCGAGGGTCGCCAAATATTTCAAGTTTTTTTTTCCACAAATTCTTTTAAATTTCTTTCAGTTCCATTCTATTCGTTAGACTGAAGACAAAATTTTTTTATAGCGGTAAATTCTAAAGACCGGATAGACAATGAAAATTTTACTTTTAGTGCAGAATTGATCTGTTTTAATAAATTTTGCACTATTTTGTGTCATGATTTAAAAGCTGTTGTCTACTTTTATTGTCGCCCTGTCCCGTTTTCGGGACCATGGATTTGGCAACACTACTCAGGACTGATTTCTGTTCTGGAGAAATTAGTGACTGGTAATAAAATCTACTTAAATCACTTAAAATAATAGCAATTTTATTAAGAAAAACTTTTAATCACTTTCACAGCTATCTTCTATTTTCAATCTTGGTTCGGATGGACTTCTTGCATCCAAGGCATCGAGTGAATCTTGATTTACTTTTTTAACGAAGTTATAGAATGTTATTCACTAATTGGTACGAAGTCCTCTCCATCTTTCTGAATAAGCTATATACTTAAAAAAAAAAAAAACATAATATTTTCACACTTTTAACCCCTTGGGGAGGAGCGACACTAATACGTGCCGTAAAAAAACTTAAGAATCCTTGTTTATCCCCATCAGTAAAACTTTATTGTAAAATTTGCCTTGCTTAATCGGAGCATTTTCTCGATTGAATAAGGCACAAATTTCTGTATTTAAAAGCAGGTGACGAAGCAGTAAAAATTTTGTAAAAGGCTCGCGTCGCGAAGGGGTTAAAGAGGATTCCGCTGTATTTTCACTGCAGACTTTTGAAAAGTTTAATGCTGCTATTAGGATAATTTTGCTGTGATATGATTAGAAATATTCCATTGGATGCATCTGAATGCATTTTAATTCCGATGAAGTGTAAAATATTACCTCAGTGTAAAAATGTTTTGTTTTTTGTAAAGTGAATTGAAATAACCCTTCAGTTCATTTTCATTTAACAGAATCATTCATGGATGTTCAATAAATAGCATTCCTCAAATATTCTTTACTGGATATAAATGTTATTCAAGCATTCTTCTAGTTTTTATTAATCCAAAAATTAATAAAGATGTTCAATAAATAGCATTCCACAAATATTCTTTTCTAGATATAAATGTTATTCCAACATTTCTCAAGTTTTTATTAATTCAAAAATTAATAACGATGTTCAATAAATAGCATTCTTCAAATATTCTTTACTGGATATAAATGTTATTTCAACATACTTCAAGTTTTTATTAATCCAAAAATTAATAACGATGTTCAATAAATAGCATTCCACAAATATTCTTTTCTGGATATAAATGTTATTCCAACATTTCTCAAGTTTTTATTAATTCAAAAATTAATAACGATGTTCAATAAATAGCATTCCTCAAATATTCTTTACTGGATATAAATGTTATTCCAACATTTCTCAAGTTTTTATTAATACAAAAATTAATAACGATGTTCAATAAATAGCATTCCTCAAATATTCTTTACTGGATATAAATGTTACTTCAACATACTTCAAGTTTTTGTTAATTCAAAAATTAATAAAAAAGTATTTTTAAAACACCTTGCCATTGACTAAAACTAACAAATTATAAAAACAAACAAATATTTTTCTGTAAATAATCTTTAGGCTGAATAAATAAATTTACAGATTACTCTTCTTTCCTGCATTTTTTGCTACCAGGTTAAACAACAGGTCAAACATTTTCCAAATTAATTTATAATGCAAGATATATAGTCTTTGTCAAATTGTCTTTGTTTTTCAGTTTATCATGCAATCCAATCATTATTCCACTCGAGTACAAAGGTTAGGCAAAAGTCTCAGAATTGTTGTGCCGATTCCGACATTGTAACATTTGCATATTGTAAAAAATCTTTGCTGATGAAGTTCATCTACTGACAGTCATGTTATCTAATTGAAGAAATGTGAAGAAGCTTATTGTTTGTGTTTCTTTTAAAAGGTCAGGAGCCTTTAAATTGACCGAAAAAAATATATTTTAGCCACTTATAATAATAGTTTGAGAAATTGCAATAATTTAAGTAAAACTAATATCATAATTTTGCAGAAGTTAGCTATCGCCATACACGCTCATAAAAAAATGTTCATTTAAAAAACATTTCACTCAAACTCTTTATTTCGCAGTTTGCATTCACAATTTCGCAAGATGTGACAAATTGAACTAGATTTTCATTAAAACATATTTTAATTGCTGTTGATATCTTTACTATTTTTGCAGCATTTATACATATTCTGTATATTCTGTGTCCGATGTTCCTTATAATTGGGCACTTTATGAGATTTATCCCTGGGCACGCATTTGAAAACTTAACTAGTATGCCTTGACTACCATAAAACTTTTTTCTATATCATTCTTACCTAAATAGAACGATTAAACATCGATAATTATGGGTATAGCACATTTTTCTGAATTTAACATTGATCTTTCACAATATCAAAAAAAATTGTAATTTTTACAGAAAAGAACTATTTTTAACCGAAAAAATTACCTATTTTAAAGAAATACAAATTTTTACTGTAAAAAAACGGACTTCGTAATTTTTATAGGAAAAAAAAATCTATATTTTTAACAGAAAAAATTTTAATGAAAAATTACATATATTTTTGTAAATTAAACGGTTTTCCAATGGCGCTAATATTGAGGGGTTTTTTCTGTTAATTTGAGATTTTTTTTTATAGTGTATAAAATTAAAAATATGCAGCAATATCTTCTGTTAAATATTTAAAGCTAAATTTAGACAGAAATGCTACATTAATTGAAGCTCAGCTAGCTAGTGGATTTTCCTATGTATCTATTCCAGTCAGAAAAAGAAATGAATGCGATCTTTCAGCAATGGATCAACCATATGCAATGTAATTTACGAAAAATGAATCTTAGTAAGACTCAAAAGACCTAGTAGACTTCATAAGACCTAGTAAAATGGCTCAAATTTTGGAAATTTAATTTGCCGCCTGAATAATTAAAGATCAAAGTTCAAATGTAAACTGTAATGCAAAAATATGATTTTCTAATTATACGAATTTTATCTAATAAAAAAATGTTTTAGATATACATACCTCGATTTACCTTTTATAATGATTTTTGTATTTGATCATCTGTTAGTACTAGAACATTCTCAAAGAACATTAAAAAAATTCTGTGGTTTCAAACTAAAAATGTTCTATTATTGTTAACCCTGCAGCTTTTAATGAGAACGTGAAAAGCGTCTTTAAAGTTTAGTCACTTATACATTGCTATGAAAATAGTCATATATACATTACTTCCTTTATTATCTGAAAATATATCTTAAGTCTGTGATGACTCATATCTTGAATTGATTATTTCCAACTGAGCGAAAAATTGCCCAGGCCGGGAATCGAACCCGGATACTTGGCTTACAAGGCCAATGCTTTACCTGTTAAGCTAACTGGACGATAACCGGCTGGGATTTTTCGCTTAGATAACCTTGTTTGCCATAACATCCGGTCTGTCATTTAGACAGCTCGACAGTATAAGCCGCAGGTAATGGAACTTCATAGAACGATGGATACGTAGATATACTATTATTTTTAACACAATCAAACTGATTGGTAAAGTTATCATACGAATTGATTATTTCCAACTGAGCGAAAAATTGCCCAGGCCGGGAATCGAACCCGGATACTTGGCTTACAAGGTCAATGCTTTACCTTTTAAGCTAACCGGGCGATAACCGGCTGGGAATTTTTCGCTCAGATAACCTTGTTGGCCATAACATCTGGTCTGTCATTTAGACAGCTCTGCAGTATAAGCCGCAGGTAATGGAACTCCATAGAAAGATGGATACGTAGATATACTATTATTTTTAACACAATTAAACTGATTGGTAAAGTTATCATACGAATTGATTATTTCCAATTGAGCGAAAAATCCTATCTTGAGTCAGTGATGATAATTATAAACAGCGAAGTTCATAGCTATAAATAGGTAGTGCCTCATTTAAGCCGATATAGCTTAAATCAATGAGTAATGTTAAAAATGTCCTAAGGATGAAACAAGATTTTTGGAATACAGACAGTTTTGGTCGAGTTTCGCTCATGTCGAAACTTTGGAAACATTTCCGCCGAAAGGGAATTTTTGGCGAAATTTAGATTTTGAGTCAAAAACGAAACCAAATTTTTAGCTGATCTCTATTAATAACGTCAAACATCAAATTATGTGTGTTTCAACACAACATAAATTTAGATACAATTATAACTTTGATTACAAAAACGCACAGAATATCTGGTGTTCCTTGTAAGTGATCAAAAATCAAAATTGAATCAGCGTAGTCTTTCGTTATAGCAAGCATCTTACTTATTAAATTATCTGATAAATCTACCACTTTCCTACCATACACAAGACAAAAAATAACTGAATAGGTTGAAATCGCAAAGAATCTATACAAATTTACTACAGTACAAAGATAGGGTCCTTAGAAATATTTTGAAATTTTGGCTCTATAATAATAAAGAGGAAAACTGCATATGCTTCTTTGCATCTAGCTTTCATATATGCAGCAATCCATATGAACAAAAATTACTTTTTTCTGTTCAAAACTCTCGTCTACTATATGCATATAAAGTATAACTTCTATATCAGCTATCCAAGTTTTAACTAACACTATCCTTATAGATCTCAAATTTGTTAGGAATCAAATTTTGCTCTAGTCACTCAACATTATATTCCGTACGAAATCTTTGGCCCTCCTCACAATCTTTGAAACATTTCAAAATATTTGACTAGCACTGTCACCGTAATATGTTTGACGACCCAATAGATTTATTTCTTTTTAAATTTTTTTTACGGGTGGCATAAAATTTATGCAATCCATAGACTCGTTTTTTATGTTTTTAACGACAAATTTTTAATTTTCTTGCCATGGATTAAAGAATGCATGCTTCATTGCATTAATTTTAACATAATTTTTCTGGTTGATAAATAAATAACATCAGTTCTAATATACTAAACGAGTGATAAAGTGTCCTGACCGGTACTTGAACCAGTGACCTTTAATTTAAGCTATCAACGCTCTAACAACTGATCAATAAAAATCCGGAGGCATATAATTTGTCCAGAATTGCTGGATTGTTAGAGCGTTGGAAATGCAAACCAAAGACCACTGATTCGAATCCTGTTCAAGAAACTTTTTCACTCAGCCGGAAAATTATCATTTCATGCTACATTGTTAAAATTTTTGTGATACTGGTATAAATTATCCGTGTTTCAATAGCTGCAGATGGTGATATCTTGAACGTACATTTGGAAAAAATGTTCAATCGGAGCTCCAAATATTGAAGAAGATTTTACAATCTCATGATTGCAGCTACTGCAGCCCCAAAATTTAGTTCAACCTACGACAATTTTTTTAACAGTGTACATCATCATATGATAATTATGTACAGTTTTAGCAAAAAGAAAATCTTGATATTTAGTCACAATTTCAATGTTCGGGTGCTTTTTTCTGTTTTAAATAAAAGAAGAAAGCGAGAGTTTCTATCACGGGTTGGTTACGTGGAGTGGTGGTCCTTGCATCTTAAAATGACTGAGTTCTCCCTATATTTGTTTTAGTTCTGGTACTGGTTTCAAATGAAGGATTTTTTTAATTCTTTTCGCGATAGAAAGGAAATTTCTGGTGCGCATAAATCGACGTAACAAGCTTACAATTGTTGAACAAACTCATGCTTTACTTTATTAGAACAAAATGGTCTTGTAAATCGTAAAGCCTTCGATTTACAACCAGTCTGGCATGCTATCTATCTCCTTAAAAAGACGAGGTCGATTTATGGCAGATTTTATTATTGCGATTTTAGGCAAGGCCGTAACATGGCAGTACACAAAAATGAAAAATTATATCAAGAGAACGGAGAAAGACTTCAGCCAGTTCTGATAATTTTTTAAAACGCGAAATACTATAAAAACAATTATGACGATTGCATAAATAAAAAAGAAACATTACTAATGGATGTACGAGCAACCACCATGTGTCATAAACTTCATATTTTTCAATGAGTATAAATATTTTTTTTTTCCTGACACTGTATTTCATAAAGAACTCGTATCGATTAAATAGACTATACAATGGAGCTATATCAAGATTGAACCTTTTTTTGACTTGAATGAAATTATATGTTAACATTGATATGATGCACATAAAAATAGAAATACAGTATGGAACTTTCAAAATAAAGGATTTAGGATGCAATTAAAGTAAGAAAAATATAGCTGTTGTTTTTAAGAAAACTATCTGAAACGTTTTGACCCTTATTTTTATAATGCAAATTTTGGCATAGAATTGCTTTTAGTACAAATAATTACTTACAAATAATTTTACAAGTTAATATATTGTGCCATACCTCAAAAACTAAGAAAAGTGATTGACTGCTAACAATGCCATATTATTTGATTAGCTGCTTCGATAGTACTTTATGAGCATTTTTTTAAAAAATGAATCAAGCATAATGGGGAAATGTTTTTATGCAAATTTTGCATTATTGTAGATCTTGAGGAATATATTTGCAATCCTCGTTAACTATACCCACTTCATAGTTATCAAAACGCGTTCCAAGCTTTTAGAGTCATACACTGTTAAAAATAAAGGTGACAAACCGGTGCCATTTGGGACCCGGAGGTGAAAAGGCGGTGCCATTTGGAACCCTAGGGAGTCATTGGAGCTTGAATATGCGGTTGGGGTGACGACAGATCTGTTACTGGATGATGGGAGCTAAATAAGGTGCCATTCACTTCGTAACCACCTCATCGGGTGACTGGCAACTTGCGCATGCGCTATGACGCGTGTCTTTCTGCTTTCGGTGTCGGCAAGTAAAGTTTACGGGTGTGAGCAAATCAAAACATGGCAGTGTGTAAATTGGCGATATTAATTGAGGACTAACCACTGAGCTACAATGAAACAACAATGAGGACTTAACGATTCGATTTGCGTAACCAGTGAACCGGGCAAAGTCTGATTAAAGGTAAGATTTAACTTTATTTTATTTTATTTTATTGTTACATTAATTTATCGTACATCCCTATAAGTAATGTCATAAAAAAAACAGTAAATTAGATTTTTTTTGTTAGTATGATTGATTGTTAAGTTTATTATGTGAAGCTACAAGCTACGCTCTCAACAAAATACCCGCTTGCTAATGTTAAACCTATGAGGTAGTTATTTTACAATTTCTCGTTTACCTGTCAATATCTTTAAATGATTTATCGAGGCCTTAGCTACCAAGGAGCAAGTGGATCAAACTGCTCTAGGCACGGGAATCCTAAGGGCGCACAATTAGAAAGAGCGAAATGAAAGATTGTAAAAATATTTACGTATTTTTTCATTACAAATCAGTTATTATAGAGGAATCTTGTTGCAATCGGAATATTCTATGACTATTTTACCTTCTGTTTAAACTCCACTGTTTAGATTTAACCCTTAACTGCTGTTAGTGGTCTCAGACACCGTGAGTTTTTCAAGTTTCACAGTTTAACTTCTAATTTTTAGTTTAACTATAGATACTGGACAAATTTTTTTAGTTTAGTGTCTTATTACTACCTCTAAATACTTTTGAATAGCTGAATTTGATTTATAATATTCTTGTACAATAAAGTTTAATACATAAATAGTATTCTGAGAATTAATGTAACATTTTATTCATCTTCAGATTAAATGGTCTGACAGACAGCTCACAGTAGTTATGTAACAATTTTTGTCAGAGCAGTTAAGGTTAAAATATGTTTTTGCGTCTATATACAGTTAAAAGCAATTAATTTTATTCGCTAAGTTTTAATTTTAACCTTTACACGGGATCTCGGACAGCATCTGGCCGGCTTTGCATATATTGTCGGATAGATGCTATCCGAACCCCTCCTGTAAAGGCTAATTCACACCATATTGCAGCCTCGCGTAGCTTCTCTAATATTGTTTCAGTATACCTGATTTGTCTTTATTTGAGAGGGGGGGGGGGTAACTTTTTCATTTAAGACAATTGAATACTTGCAAATCTTAAAGTAATCAAAACTTATTTACAGGGTTTTCATTATTAATACTTTCCTTATTAACCACCATTATTTGCAAAATAAACTTCATAATAAGATTAGATCGGGAGGCGGTAGCATGGATAATCATTTAGTCTCATTTAAGGATAAAAATCACGGATAAAACCTCGATTTGCAAATTAAAACGTTATTAGTTAGCCAAGTCATACCTTAGTGGGAAATGCCTAAAAACCCGAATTTAGCGGTATCTTGGGTTTACCATTATGTTTTCTTACTCCCAATTCTTCATATTTTCATACGAATGGTTTCATTTTCTTTCAAAAAGGTGAGAAAATGTTAGGGTATTGAATTTAATAAACCTTATGATCTGATTATCGGCTATGCAGATTTACACTCATTTTTTTTTTCGAAAGTATTTTTTCGCATTAAACTTTATTTAGTAGCAGAATTTTATGGTTGAATAAAATAAAATATTTTTTTTCAATAATAGTAATTTAAGTTTGATTAGACCGTAATCAGTCCCCCCCCCCCTTTCTCAATCATCAACATCATCCGATATGACAAATTTGTAGCCATGAACATTCAAATTATAAAAGAAAAACAATCTGTATTTACTCCACTGAACTTTCAGAATAGTTTACAGAAATAGTGTGTGTTCAAAAAATATAACAATGAATAAAAACTTATATCGTAATTTTACACAAATGTGAAAATTTTCCGCAGGTGATGATGATCTCGTGTTTTAAAGGCGATTTTTGCACTGTCATTTATAAATCTTAAACATTTTTCTAATGACATAATTTTTAACAACCTTTCATTCCACTCGTTCTGAAACAAGACCAATAAACAGGGTTGGCTTTTTACCGGTAAAAACCTGGGGAGAAGGTGGTAAAAACCTAAGGATATACAATAAACTGTTAGCCCTTAAACTGTATTTTAATACTATTGATAAAAATTCTATTTTCATGTAATTGGTGTATTAATATATAATATCTCTATAGGGGAGAGTGGGGTGGTGTGGGACTTTTTTTACAAAAGTAAGATTTTTTTTTTCTTTTATATATATATATATATATATATATATATATATATATATATATATATACAAAAAGAAAAAATTCAATTTATAGCATGCAAGGTAAAACACTTTTTATTCCCCCTGAACAATATAGAAACATAACGTGCAAATACTATTTTATTTTAAAGAGAACGTAAGTTTCAAAATGTGTCTCATACCTCCTCATTAAGAGTTATGGGACAGCAATAATAAAAAAAAAGCTATAAGGCACAAAATAACCTATAGTGTCGGTAATATAAACAATCAAACAAAGGTTGTAAGTTGATAATGTATATGTCACAATATAAAATTCCAGTATCTTCATGACTGGAATGAAAATTCAGGATTCTCTGTCATAGGTGTCATTAAGGCGCCACACTAGGCTCAGAATGTAAGGATGATAATGTAAAAGTCTATAGGAGCGTTCTTTTGAAATACCTAACTCAAATTTTAATATTTTTACATGATTCTTTTGAGCAAGGCAGCTGAGGATGATCCATAACCGGCCTAGTTTTTAATTTTTTCGATTTTGCTTTTATATTTTTTGTATAACGATAGTTTCAATTTCAGAACCGGTTTAAACCAATTTCGTAAGTTAAAGTAATTTAAAAAAAGAAAAATCTGAAACCAAAACTGAAAAAGTAAAAACTACGCCGGTTGCGGATCGCCCTCAGCAATTTTTTGCAAAACAATCACGTAAAAATATTAAAATTTCGGCGAAATATTTGAAAAGAACGCCCCCATAGATTTTGCATTATCATCCGGGCCTTTTTCTGTGCCTAGCGTTGCGCCTCAAATAATCATCAATTAATTTACATTTTGAAGTATGAATGCATATATTATCAATGTTATAATTAATATATTATCTTCTAAGAAATTTGCATGTTAGCAATTCGCATTATTATTAATTAAAAAAAGGAACTGGGCGCGTCCCATTCATCACTTTTCTGGCATGTCCCATTCCTCGCCACTTCCTTGTTTGTGTTAAACTTCTTGTTCAAACAAAAATGCTGCTTTAGGCTTAGTTTAAATTATGGATTATATACAGTATAATGTTTCATAAATAGGGAAACTATTACATTTATACATAAACAAGCCTTTAATATATTGAGAGCAAATAAATCAAATTTAAATTGGATTTTTGAAATAATGTTTTCTTTCATACATTTGCATAGTCTATGCATATCAAAGTCTATGCATATCAATATTTTTTGTAAACTGAAGAATGGATTACCATTGCTTCATCTTCTATGCGATCGATGAAATGTTTAGAATAATGCACAAAGAGAAAAAGCTACAGTCCCACTCCACCCGACTTTCCCCCATATAGCAGAAGGGGAAATAAAGAATTAGCCAGTTCCCTAAAGCTCCTGATATACATTATATGGCCAGAAATGACCGTCCACTTGCGATTTTAGACATTTTGTTAAATATCTAGAAAAATGTATGAGGAATTATCCGGAAAATCTTAGTGTATAAATATAATACACTACTTGGCCATTGATTATCGTCCACTTGCGATTTTAGACATTTTGCAAGATATCTAGAAAAATACTTGAGGAATTATCCTGAAACTCTCAGTGTATAAACAATATAGTACAGGTCATCTATTTCCGTGAAGATTTTCCCCAGAAACTTTATAGGGGACCGCCAACAAATTAAAAAATGTATGAATATCTTTTGGATAACCCTGTCAAAACTAATGCATCAAAAGCGCTCAAACTGTAGATTTTGATTAAGTGGCTTATTGTTATAAACTGTGTTCATTTTTATGTCGATAGCATGTATACTCGTAGAGAAATGAAGGTTTTTATAAAAATGCTCCCAAATTTTTCCAAGATTTTTGCTTATAATTTGCAGAGTTCTTAATATAAAATAATATTTTCTGAAAATGTGACAAACAACATTGCACATAATATTAAGAACTAATACTAAGAACTAATTTTATATTAAGAACTCTGCAAATTATAAGCAAAAATCTTGGAAAAATTAGGAGTATTTTTTTAAAAACCTTAATTTCTCTACGAGTATACATGCTATCGACATAAAAATGAACACAGTTTATAACAATAAGCCACTTAATCACAATCTACAGTTTGAGCACTTCTGCTGCATTAGTTTTGACAGGGTTATCCAAACGATATGCATTATTTTTTAATTTGTTGACGGTCTCCTATAAGGTTTCTGGAAAAAATCTTCACGGAAATATATGACCTGTACTATTATGTGTATACACTGAGAGTTTCAGGATAATTCCTCATGTATTTTTCTAGATATTTAACAAAATGTCTAAAATCGCAAGAGGACGATAATCAATGGCCAGGTAGTGTAGTAAAAGTCATATATTTCCCTGAAGGTTTCATTCCGAAACTCCAATAGGGGACCGTCAACAAATTAAAAAAGAATGAATACCTTTTGGATATCTTTTGGATAAACCTGTCAAAACTAATGTAGCAAAATCGCTCAAACTGTCGATTATGATTAAGTGGCTTATTGTAATAAATTGTGTTCATTTTTATGTCGATAGCATGTATACTCGTAGAAAAATTAAGGTTTTCTACGAATCTGAAAAACAGTCTCGAATTTACCCAAGATTTTTGCTTATATTTGGAGAGTTCTTAATATAAAGTAACATTCTTTTCAGAAAATGTAACAAACAACATTGCACACCTACCCTGTAATCAGAATTAAAAAATAATAAAAATTGTTCCAATATTGAGTAGGTTTACTAAATAATTTTTCACTGCGCATGCGTCAAAGATATCAAAATTTCATTTGCATATTACGTTAGCCAAATGTATAGAGCAACTTTTGTGAAAATCTCAAAATCATATCTTGAAAATTTTGAAAATAATCGTCAATAGAATACGTTGAAAATTCGTTATTCCCAAAATGAAGGAAAAACATGAGGGGTTGTATCCATATATTCATTGATTAGTGTCAATATAGGATACATAATAGGGGCGTACTAATAAATTTGAATAAAATTCCTCATTTTTTTATTATTATTACTGGTATGGAATACTTGTACATGTTAGGGAAATTCGTTGCTAATCTGGAATAAACACTTTGTTGCAAGATATGTTTCGTAAATATGGTTAATAATGTAAATAGTTTGTAACTCTTAATGATAATACAGGAAAAGAATATCTGAATGACAAGTATGAGTTGGTCATGTAATTTTCTCATGCTGTCCAAAAATAGGCAATAAAGAGGAAAGTGCCCAGTTAAACTGATGGCATTGAGCTCGCAGGCTATACATACAACTGTATATTATACTCTTATTTCAAAGAATAATGCCCTTCCAAAAATAAAAGAAATCAACTGTAAGTTATTGGACAGTGGATTAACTGCCATCCCTCTTTATACTTAACCAATGAGCCCCTAAAAATAATCAGGGAAGTGCCTTATCAGAGTGCACCTATTAACAAAATTGAAGAAAATGTGATAATTCTGCATTATTTCTGCATATTTATATAAATTAAGGATGGTAGCACTCTCTTCTCCCCCCCCCCCTTCATATTTAACCAATGAACCTCCAATGCTAATCAGTGAAGAACCTTATCAGAATGAACATACATATAAAATTTGAAGCAAATCTGATATTTATATAAAGAGTTATCACGTTACATACAGAACCTGCGGGCACATTAGCTGTCAGGCTTCGATAGCCTTGTGAGCTATAATTTAAATTTTATTTAAATTTTATTCTTTCTTTTTTTGTTCATCTACCATTTTTGCTGTACTTTGATGATACATTTTAATTGGACTGTCTTGTTGTGTGTTTTCCTTAATGTGTTATTATTATTTTTTTAGATAATGAACTTACATTTATAGTACTTACATTACCATGCTTGATACAAGAAAAGTTTCCGACTCTTTATCATGAAGAAGGTGGAGAAATTTCTGTGTTTCAACCTGTTACTGTGCTCCGCAACTTGTTAAATTACTCATGCTATGTATTAATTTTATATAAACAGTTAATTGCAAAAACTGATAATTTTATAAGCTTAGTTACTTTGTGGTATGCATTATTTTGGTTGTTTAACGTTAACTATAGCAAAAGCCAATTTAAATTTTTATCATTTTTATTAGATACTTATGTCTTCAAAATTTTCTCAGTGTCATCAGTTCCACATAGTGTTACGTCTTTGTTTAATAATATTTAATACATTCTTGGTGTTTACAATAAAAAGATTATTTGAACTAAAAGGTTGTTTTTTAATTCAGTGTTTTATTCTTTTCATTATAATTACTCTTTAGATTAAAATTTCAGATGCAATAAGTCAAAACACAAAAACAATTTGGCAGAAAGTGTTTTGATGTGGATACAGGACTAGAAATCAGCAGTCGTTAGTCGTCAAATGAAACTAAATTATAGAAAAATTATTCCTAGTCGTCAAATCTTGATAGCTAGCTTTCTTTAACTTTAATTTTTGTTTAGCAAATGCTTTCATTTGTATTTTAGCATACATCCCCTCCCCGTCTGCACCATGACATCAGCACATGTCTTAAGAATTTTGAACCTTTCAATAACCTCTAAGTTAACTTCACTTTCACCAATGACTGATAAAACTGGTCCTTGAATATTACACCCCTGTAAACAAGATTTTCTTTTATTATGAGATATTTCTGCATCCTTATATGTTCCTAAAATAAGAAACTGTATTAAAATCGTTTTAAAATTTTTGTATTCCCTTCCTCAAACAAACAAAAAAAAATGTGTGATTTGGAAATGTTTTAAATGCCACAACATAATTGGCAACCAAAGGTTCATTTATTTGCTAACTTTTTATTTTCTGATATACTGTTAGTCTCAGATTTTTTAAAAATTAGCTTATCCCTAGTTATATCTAAAGCTCATATTTTCTCTCTGTGGACATATTTGCTTGATTATCTGTTTTGTATGCATATTAGCTTTATAAAAATAATAAGTTTTTCCAGAATCCAAATATTGTAGTTTAATCAGGTTTCATACTTATGGAAAGTCAGTTTTTATTTTGTTATTAAGAAAAAGTGTTTAATATATAAAGTTTCCTCCCCACTTCCCTTCAATACATTAAAATTAAATATGCAATGCAATATTATTACTATTAACATGGTTGTGAAAAGAAATAAGAAAATATGAAATGCAGTTGGCACATCGAAAAAAAATTGTAGGCATTATTTTGACACCTTACATACAGTTCTTAATTTCTAATCCTGTGTGGATATATGCTATAAAATATGGATTTGCATAAGTTCACTAGTAAGTACTACATATATTGTAAAAATGATTTTTTTTTTACTCAATTTCATCTGTGATTTTACCACAACTATAAAATGAACTTATTTTCTATAATTCATTTCATAGCTTGATGGGTAACTTTCTGGAAGAATTTTAAAGAATATGAAGTATTCTTACTAATTTAAAAATTACATAGCATTTATTACATATTCTTTTCTAATTTGTGTTTTACATTTTTTTAATTAGATACAGCAGGGTAGATGAAAAAATATTGGTGCGTTTGACATTAATATTTCACAACTAAAATCTGAGAAACGCTTATTTTAAAATTTTGTAGCATTTCTTCTATTATATGAAAATCTTAATCCTCCGAAAAGTTCACAACCGTCAAAATGATCAGCAACTAATATGTTCAACGAAGTGTTCGCCTCATGGAAGCAAAATAATTTTAACGGAACTCTCAGCAGTATTGGGGCCTTCACATGGAGCAAAAACAACATTGGCCTTCAACACCCATTTGCGTGGATATTTAATAACATGGGTATTGCCTTCGAACAATCAGATCTTAACTCACTTGACTTCTGTAGAAAAGCTAGAAATAGAAACTCCCCAGTTTGCATTGTATGTGATGCGAAATTATCAAGGCATAGAATGATTTAAATCAGAATTATCTACAGCGGACTGTCAATTCTGTGATCTTTCGTTTTCAAACTTGTGTAAAAAATAAATATCAAGCCAGTGAACAATTTAATAACAAATATTGTTATTTCTTTTATTTTTTTATTATTAAATTATGGCATATATTTTACAGGATATAGCATTTTTCTGTGTCCCCATACTTTTCAGTTGCCCTGTATATAAAATAATGAAAATACATCTCAAGCAATATACTATGTGTCAAAAAAGATGGTTACGGATTACTTCTGAAGCTATAAGAAAATTATAAAAATATTCATATGAAGATAGATAATTCAATTTGTACTTTCTCTTATTTTGGAGTCAAAAAACATCAAATTTTTATAATGTTCCTGCATCTAAAAATGCCCAATCACAAAAATAGTTACTGGCCCTTTCTTAAACATACCCAAAAAGTTTGATCCAAACATATGAGTTAGAGACAGTCAAAAATCATTATTTATTTCATTTTACAAGAACTTCAAAACATAAAATTGAAAATCAGGCTTCAAATTGCATGACAAAGTCACAATATTTGACTCTAACTCAGTGATTGTTAGAGGCAGAAAATAGGTGTAGAGGTTGTGTAAATTTTGCGATTTATTCTAACAAAACCTTTTGGGTATGACTAACAATGCAATAGTGATGACTTATGATTGGTGATTTTGAAATGCAAAGACTGTATAAAAGTTAAAATTTTGAATTTTTCTTATAATACTCTCCATGTAAATGAAAGTACAATTTGAATTCTCTGCCTTTCTATGATTATTTTGTAGTTCATATTATCCCTCTCAGGGTTACAAAAATATGCTACAATTTTTCTTTGGACACCTGATAATGAGTTTAAAAATATAACAATCCATCAATCTAAAAGAAAAAAAAAAGACTCAAAATATTGACTGATCATGTTAATTTTCTCTGCAGAATTCAATTTAAAAAAGGGTAAACACTTTGTATTTCATGATTCAAACCAATACAATTTCTTGACAAGCAGGGTGGGGGGAGAGGGGTTGTAACTGTGGGCCATAGATTCTGAGTGCTATTTCTTGTAGGATGCCACAGGGCACACTGGATTATGCATTTCATCCGTTCACCCTCTGGGGCACCCTGGATAAGTGGTATCATTATTCTCCCCTGAGATGCCATTCTTTCACCCCTTAAGGTACCCTGGATGAGGGGTGTCATTACTCTCCTCTCAGATGCGATCCTTTCACCCTCTGGGGCACCCTGGATAAGGGGTGCCATTACTCTCCCCTGAGGCGCCATCTTTTCACCCCCTGGGGCACCCTGGTTAAGGGGTGCCATTATTCTCCCCTGAGATGCCATCCTTTCACCTCCTGGGGCACCCTGGATAAGGGGTGAGATTATTCTCCCCTGTGGTGCCATCGTTTCACCCTATTGAACACTGTGGATAAGGGGTGCCATTATTCTTCCCTGAGGTGCCGTCCTTTCACCCCCTGAAACACCCTTGATTAGGGGTGCCATCCTTTCACCCTATTTAAGGGTGCCATTTTAGCTCCTCTAGGGGTGTCACCAGTGAGACAAGCCTTTCACCCCTAAAAGGTGCAATGTGTCACCATTAGTTTTAACAGTGTATGGGTCTGTGAAATAAAGCTAGATAGATTTCTTATTAAAATTGTATCTAGTCTAATATAAGACCGATAGCATTATAATTAAGACCATTCAAAATTATTATATGTTTTCATATTTTACATAGCTACATATCTATATATCTATATATATGTAGTTTTATAATATCAATGAACAAGGCAGTTGATTATACATATGATATAATGTTTATTAATACTTAGAATTGTAAGAAAATCATGATTCATTACATTTTCATGCGTCTTTGTAATTTGACTAAGGATTGCATAAATGTTAATAAAACGATGTCTGTCCCTGTAGTTACTTATTTTTATTATCTCAATCTTTTCCTTTAAAAATGTAACGCATTTTCATTTTGGTAGTTGCAGCCATTTGTTCCCTGACCCATCAAAATATTATCCCCGATCCATCATTGAGTTGCAACCCAAAGTTTAGGGACCGCAGTGATTTTTTAACAAAATAAATTTTATTTATTTTTAAAATCCCATTAACGATTAACCATAGCGCAGTTCTCTTAACGGAATAATTAGTTTTTCGTGCAACATCTTTAAAATGCTGTCAGAATAATGACAGTGTAATTTATGAAAAACAACTCTCAATATTTTAATTAGGGAACTCAACATTTAATTATAGTCGGCAGAGAACTAACCTTAGGTCTTGATCTATGTTTAACCTTTGAAGAACGATTAACAATCTAGTCCGCTTTTTTAAGCACTGAGATAATATCCACATGTTATTACATGCGAAAAACTTATAGAAAAATGGCACTTGTAGGCATTATTTTTCTCGAAATAGATATTAGCATACATAAATTGTCGTCTATTTTATGTACACACTTAAGAAAAAGAAATCCAGAAACATTTTTGAAAAATACTGAGAAGCTAGTTGCCAATAAGTTTTAAAAGAAATTTCTTGAAAATATAAAAAACGTCTAGGAAAATTGATTCATGCACTGTTGTTGCAAAATTCGACCAGGAAGGTTTCAGATTCAGAATAGAAAACTAGAATATATATATATATATATATATATATATATTACATGCAGGAAGGAACAACTAAAAGTGATCTAAATAGAAAATTGCAAAGATTTAGTTAATCTTTGCATGTAAATTATCTTAAAAATTATAGCAAATACGGTAGAACTAAAGAAGGCTGAAATCAAGAAATTAAATATGATTATTATGTGAATTATAAAAATTAAATAAAACATAGGATGCCATTCTTTTTGCACTTTTATCTTCAAAACTTAAAACTGTTCAGTATTGTTGCCAGCTGTTTTTGCCATAAAACCTGCAGTAAAGTTAGATATAAAATTTTTTTAATACAACTAATTTTACTGCAGTTTTTATGCCAAAAACTTGTGGACACTGCTGCCAGCAGTTTTTGCCGTAAATTTAAGGAATTTTTTTACAGTGCAACAATGTTAATTCCGCATTATAACATTTCCTATAGCATCCCGAAATACATCAAATATGTTTCATAAATACTGTATAACTAACTATCATTTTAAAATTATAATAATAAATACCGGCATCGCATAACTTGGATCATTGCAAAAAATCAAAGAATGAATTGAACGAGGATTCCAGAAATTTTTTCTAATAAAAAAAAAGTCCTCTGAAGGGTATAGTTTTTGCATAATATTGATTAATATAATATTTCCTTCAGATTGGTTTTTATAATATACAGGGTGATTCTAAAATTTTTTTAGAATAAAAGAGGGGTGATAGTACACATCAAGACAAACAATATTAAATAGGAGACCAAGGGTCCCAAACGTTTTCCAAAGGAGATAGCCGCCATTAAAGTTTAGGGAGCAAAATTTCAAATAAACATAAAAAACGGAAAAATCGGTGGATTGATTTGCGATTTTCACTAAAATTATTCTTTATTTCGGCATTTTCTTGAAATTAAATTATAAAGATAAGTTTTAAAAAATGCGGATAAAGGGCACTTTAGACTTTGGACTAACGAACAACTATTTTTTGCATCTCATTAAATGTTTTCGTAAGCTTAGACTCAAACTTAAATTTTGAGCTCAAAATCTGAATAGCTGGGAGTGGTTAAGTAACACAAACTGAGCTGTGTTCAGAGGGTTCAACCAGAGGGCTCAACTTTCAAATGATTATAAAAAACGGAAAAATTGGTCGATTGATTTGTGGTTTTTACTAAAACTATTCTTTATTTAGGTATTTTTGTAAAAATAAATTATAAAGATAAATTTCAAAATATGTTGATAGAGAGCGCTTTAGACTTTGGAGTAACGAACAACTCTTTTTTGGCGATTTTTTTTTTTTGCATCTTATTAAATGCTTTCGTAAGCTTAGACTTGAACTTAAATTTTGAGCTCAAAATCTGAATAGCTGGGAGTGGTTAAGAAGACAAACTGAACTGTGTTCAGAGGGTTCAAATTTCAAGTGATTGTAAAAAACGGAAAGATTGGTCGATTCGTTTGCCGTTTTCGCTAAAACTAATTTTTAAATCAGCAATTTCTTGAAAATAAATTTTAAAGATAAATTTCACAAAATGCCGATAGAGGGTGCCTTAGACTTTGGAGTAGCGTACAACTATTTTTAACTGTTATTTTTTTTAAAATCTGATTAAATGCTTTCAAATGCATAAACTTAAATTTGGGCTCAAATTCTGAATCGTTGGGAATGTTTAAGTAGCGAAAAATTGAATTGTGTTCGAGGAGGAAGGAGAGTTAAATTTCAACTCCTGAACACACTTCAGTTTGAACTTCTTAACCCCTCATAACGATTCAGAATTTGAGCTCAAAATTTAAGTTTAAATCTAAGCTTCCGAAAACATTTAAAAAGCTTTTGAAAGCATTTAATTAGAATAAAAAAATAATGGTTAAAATGAATCGTTGGTTACTCTGAAGTTTAAGGCGCCCTCTAACGGAAAATTTTGAAATTTATCTTTAAAAATTTTTTTCAAGAAAATACTGACTTAAAGAATAGTTTTATTTTAAACCGCAAATGAATCGACCAATTTTTCCATTTTCTATAATTATGTTAAATTTGAACCTCCCCCTAGCCCATAAACACAGTTCAGTTTGTGCTACTTAACCACTCCCTACTACGCAGATTTTGAGCTCAAAATTTAAGTTTAAATCTAAGCTTCCGAAAACATTTAATGAAATGCAAAAAATAATGGCAAAAAATAGTTGTTCGTTACTCCAAAGTCTAAAGCGCCCTCTATCGACATTTTTTGAAATTTATCTTTATAATTTATTTTAAAGAAAATACCAACATAGAGAATAGTTTTAGTGAAAATAGCAAATCAATGAACCGATTTTCCCGTTTTTTTAAATCATTTGAAATTTGAACTCTCTGAAACACAGTTCAATTTGTGCTATTTTACTACTCCCAACTTTCAGATTTTGAGCTCAAAATTTAAGTTTGAGTTTATGCTTATGAAAACTTTAATTACTTTAGTTTTTAGCTTGGGCCCCGGTGCCGGAAGTTGAAATTTTCATATTAAAATGGATTTTATTAAAAGAAATTTCGTATTTTTTTTACAATTTAAGGAGTTATTACAGTGCATGTCAAAAGTTTAAGCACAACAGAAAATTTCAAAATAAAATTTTATTAATGGGTGAAAGTTACTTCCCTTTTCACATAGCCTACAAATTGTAGTTTTAAAAAGATAGTTAACAAATTCATGCTATAAAATTTATCTTAAATAATAAAATTTATTAAAACAACAAAAATGAGTGTGTCAAAAGTTTAAGCACAGTAGTTTTTTAGTCTTTAGCAGAACAAGAATAAAAAAAATATATACTTGATTAATGCTCCTTTTTGCTTAATTATTTTAAATATACGGTCTTCCATTGTTAAAATGGGGTTCTGTATTGTTTCTGGTTCATTTTTAAACCAAGCGTTCTCAATAACATCTTTCAAATCTTTAACTGAAGAATACTGCTTTCCATTTGGATAAACTGCATGAGTGAGAATACCTCACATATTTTTTATTAAGTTTAAATCAGGACTAATTGCCGGCCATTTCAAAACAGACACTGTTTTAGACTTAAGCCACGATGAAGTTGAGTCTGAGGTATGGATGGAAGCATTATCATGTTGAAATGATCATTTTTCTCCCTCTAAAAACCTCGGCAACAGGAAGCAAATGATTGACAAGTGTCTCTTGGTAGTTTTCAAAGTTTTCACGACCACTGATGAATGCTAGAGATGTCTGACCATTGAAAGAAATAGCCCCCCATACCATTACAGAACTACCATTATGTTATCGGCTAAATACACTTCTAAGTTCTTTGCGGAGATCATGTCAATAGTACTTAAACCCATCAAGACCATCGAGGTTCCATTTTTTTTTCATCAGTGAATATGATATTCAGCCACTTTTCACCAAAAGACATATGCTCTTTGGCCCATTGTAATCTAGCTTCTTTATGGTGTCGTTTGAGACACAGTAATCGAGCCATTTTACGGTATTTGATGTATTTGAATTCCAAAACTCTTCTATAAACAGTTTTTTTTTTTCGATATTTGTTCTCCAGCTGTATATTTTATTTCCGAAAGGGAGTAATTACCAGTTAAAGCCAAATTTCTGATGCGGCTATCTTCGCTCAAACTAGTCACTCGCGGCCTTCCTGAACGAAAGTATCGTTTAAAATCATTATCACGAGCCAAAATTTGATAAATACCTTGTTTTGACCTTTTTAATGCACTTGCAATTTCAGAAACAAAATTACATTTTGCTCTCATACTCCAAATTTTTATCATCTCCTTCTCTGAAAATTTTTTCGACTTGGGCATTTTGTACTAACTCAAAAACAACAGCGGACTGCTTCTTATACACCCAGAAATTGTTTGCGTGCGCAACCGTTTACGCCAGACTGTAAAATTTGCATAAAAACGATTTTGTGCTTAAACTTTTGACACGGTCATTTTTCTTCTATTCTTAAACTGCATGGTTTGAAATAAAATTTAAAAGTTAATTTAAATGAATATGGTATAAAAATAGATATATTATTAACATATACAAGACAGATATTGAAATTAAAGGTAATATTTAAAGTTTTATTTTAAAATTGCTATTGTGCTTAAACTTTTGACACGCGCTGTATTATTAGGGTTTCTTTCATCTGGCATTCATAATATTTTTTAAATTCAATTTTCTTTCAATTTTAAAAATTATTGTGATTTAGGGATGATTCAGCACTTTAAATTTCATTTAAACAGTTTTCTCGTTTTCAGAATTAAAATTTTTCTTTATATCCCCGCTATTTTTTTTTTATTATTATTGTTTCAATTTTTCACTAAATAAATAAATAAATAAATAAATAAAAATGGATTTTATTTAAGTAATTTGGCTTGAACATTTTTAATTCGATAAAAATAAATAACTTAATTTTATAATTATTTCGAAATTAACATTTTCGATTTATTAATGAAAGGATAAATTATTTTGAAGGAAATATTAAACAAAAAGTGTAATCTCCGATCACACTTGCCCGCTTGTTTTAATTCTGCATGGTGTGCTAAATATATGCCCCTAGAAATGATAACATTTCCACCAGATTGTACCAGTTAATAACTATATTTATATAGCTATTAATATGTACTTTGGCAGTTAAATCTAAATCAGATAAATTTCTAGCTCAGTCATTCCCATAAGTGACAAATGTTCTCATCCTTTAACATAAGATTTGCTGAGATATAAATAAAGTTCAATAATAAAGTTTCTGGTATTTCTGATACCATCAGATGAGTATCTGTATCTAGCATTGAAGTTTTTCAAAAGTTGGATGCCTTATTTATGTATATCCTGTTCCACAGACTGTTTACTAGAATTAAAACGCAGAAATTTAGATAAAATAAAGCGGTCAATTTTTTCCATGCATGATAAAAACATAAAATGTATTTTGTATTAATTATTAAATTTAACTTGATAGTAATTAGTAAGTTACTTAAATCTTCATAATCAACCTTTTAAGGTGCGTTCGTAATTATGTAAATACGTAGCACCTATTGTTGTCGCTCAGTCCGTCCGTCTGTCCGTCTGTCTGTCCGCCTGTCTGTCTGTTCGTCTGTCTGTCCGCATATAACAACGCAAAAACTACCCAACCGAATCGTTTGAAATTTAAAATACATAATTATTACATAATTTTGTCGAGTCATTTAAAATTTTATGAAAATCGGATGGATAGATCAATTACAGGGACAATCAAAAGAGTTCCGGTACATTACGGTCAATGGGTAAAAAAGTTTCAAATGCATTTTAATCGTTTGAAATTTAAAACGTATATTTATTACATAATTTCGTCGAGTCATTTCAAATGTTATGAAAATCGGATGCATTGATCAATTACAGGGACAATCAAAAGTATTCCGTTACATTACGCTCAATGGGGAAAAAAGTCTCCAAGGCATTTTAATGGTGTTACACACATTTGAATATAACAGAATTGACATGAATCTATGAAATATGTACTAAAAAAATACATTTTGTACAATCTGTGATGCAAAGAATATTTGTTATTAAATTACAGGGCCACACAAATGTATTTCTCTAAATAATGTTATACGGGGAAACATTGTTTGGGGGGTGTTTTAATTATGTTAAACTACTTCACATTTTATGAATAAGATATACGTTAATGAAGTATAATAAAAATTACACCTTGCATATTTACAGGAACACAAAGATTTCGACCACTATACTGTATCCAAAGTACGCTTTACTATTTCAGCAAGATCTGAATATTTTAAAACTTCGTTATCAACGAACGCACCTCATTTGCTACGCTTTACGTGCAATTTCCAAATTGTTTTTTTTTTGGGGGGGAGGGGGGTAACATGAGTAGCTTAACGTTTAAAACATCTTCGATTTTCACTATATCAGGAGCGTCGAAATACGTTAGTGTAAAAGTACACTGTTAAAAAACTTCAGCAAACTGTCTAGCTAAACATGCTAAGATTCGGCCGTTTTAAAAAATAACGGTTGCATGACTACATTATTAAGAATATCTTCTGACCATATTATTGGTAGTTATCGCGATTAGTATAAAATATAATTAAATATATGTTTTGTATAAAAACCTTTGGCTGATTGGTCAATTTGCTGCAAATTTTTAACAATGTTTAAATCCATTTTATCGTACATTATCTTATACAGGTGAAATGTTTTTGACATACTACCGCAATGTGAATAGAAAACTAGAAGAATGCTTAATAACTATAGGAATTCTAGCTATGAGTTCTGACAGCCATATTAGTAACTAATAGATTAATCCAATACTTTTTAAAAAATAAATCCCAGTGTAAACATAACTTTGAACGAATATTATTGCACAGAATAAAACAAATACACAAATAAACTGACATTCAAGACAGTATCATCCTTTTTTGCCCACAATTATACATTTTATAGAACATAATTTGAAAATTTCAATTTTTTTTTTTTTTTTTTTTTTTTTTTTACAACGATGAAAGAAAACGATTACAACTGCAATAAACTGCTTAAAGCAAAAGCTTTGAGAAACTTTAATTAACAGCAATTAACAGCCATTTCTTTCAAGGTAATACTATATCTGAGTCATCTTCGTTGAAAGAATTCAACTTGATCAAGACATCAAAGAAATACTATCAAATGTTAAAATGACATGTTAATCTATTCTTTTGTCAACACAATTTACAGAAAATGTATGTCAATCAACATTTTACACAACATACAATTGAAACTAGGGCAAAGAGACAATATTCAAACATTTCATTTATTTATTCCTTCTGTAGATTTGTCTCTAATTAAATTTATTACTTTTTGAATCGAAATTTAACTTGAATTTCCCATTGATTCAACATAATTGAATAATGCATTTCCCCCCTTTTATATTTGGTCAGCTAAGAGTATAAATCGAATATACTAGATTAAACGCATCTTCTTATTTTTTTTTTCTTCAATAAATAAAGTTTTGTTTCTTTCAACAGCAAAATCTAATCATTTTCAAAGGTTTTGGATGCATTTCTATATATTTTTTTATTTATTTTATCCTCTTTCCTGCTGTTTCAATTCTATACCAATACCACTTTCATTTTCTTAATAATTCTTCCATTATGTTGTGTTGTATTCATAGATGGCAACATAGTGGTATTCTTCCGGAGTTTGACCTCACCCAAACATGTTTTGAGCGGTGAAATATATATAAGGAAATGTGTCTTTTCCATACAATACTTATTGCTTTTTTTTTTTAGAATTTCTGGTTAAATAAGATTTTTGTTTAAATTAAGTGAGACATCGGAAAGGATGCCGAAATGCTTGCACCCCCCCCCCCCCTGAAAATAATAATGATAATAATAATATAAAAAATGTAATTTAACACATTACAAGAATCATTTGGAAAATGATTTCTTCAAAGACTAAAATTTAAGGCTTATAAATAAATTCTATGATTTAAAGAAAAAAAGGCTTTTACAATTAATTAGTTCATTATTACATTGTTTCCTTTTTCGTGGTCATCGCACATTCTGTAATCGGTGGGATCAATAATCAAACTTCGCCTTTTTTCTTTAAAAGACGATATTTTATACGATATCTTTCTTTGGATTCGTTTTATATATATATATATATATATACCTCGGTATGTATATACCCCGGTATATATATATATATATATATATATATATATATATATACCGGGAAAGCAAAAAGTCCGTAAAAACTTTAAAAATTCATAAAAACCGAAAAAATAACCGAAATGAAAAACGGTTTGCAGGGTTAGCATCCATAGGTCACGGGGATTTTTTTAAGACAGAAATAAAAAATAATTCAAAAAACAGCCGACAGATGGCGCTGGTACTTGCGATTTCCGCGGAAATATGCAAATGAACCGGTTATAAGAGCTTGCGCTCCTAATCCATAACTAGTTCACCGTTGTGAGCCGTGAACTTGATCAAGGATGCTCACTGCGAAGGACAAAGCTTTGTTGGTGAAGTTATTTTACATGAACAAGGAATCAGCGACTATTGCTTTGCGTAAATTCCGATTTCAAAAGGATTTGAGGACGGGAAAGGGGCCTTTAACAGCGGCAGGCCTCATAAAGCTTGTTTGGCGATTTGAGGAAACAGGAACGTTGGAGGATCGTGTAAGATCCGGACGACCATCTTTAATGAAGGTCCGCTCGCCGCGTGTTGCAGCCGAAATGGAAGTGTTAGCGTCCGATTCAGCTGCGGGGACCAGCAGTGCTCGTGAAGCAGCCAGACGCTTAGGCTTACCCCAATCATCTGTCCGCAATATTCTTCATGGAATACTCAATCTTTACCCATACAGATTACAGTCATGCCATGAACTTTTACCAGCAGATACTGCACAGAGAGAAGCATTTGCGAGGTGGGCTTTCTCTAAAATTGATCAGAATCAGACATGGGTCTTTAACATCTTTTGGACAGATGAAGCTCATTTTTCGCTTCATGGAGACGTTAATGCCCATAACTGTCGAATCTGGGCGACATCTAATCCACATGAATACACTCAGAAAATGAATACACTCATTCCCCAAAAGTTACTGTGTGGTGTGGATTCACAAGTTCATTTATCATAAGACCCTTCTTCTTTGAAACACCTTGCCGAATAAATGGGTGGAAAACAATTACGGTAAACGCTCAGCATTATTTAATGCTTCTGCGTGAGAAGGTCATGCCATGTTTGCGTGAAAAAGATGCGCTTTCTACCGTCACATTCATGCAAGATGGAGCACCTTGTCACATTGGTACATCTGTCAAGGAATTCCTGATACAGACGTTCGGGGAAGATAATATCATCAGCAGGGGTTGCAAGTTCCCATGGCCTCCTCGGTCTCCAGATTTGACCCCGGCAGATTTCTGGTTATGGGAATATTTGAAATCCCGAGCGTATCGATCTAGTCCGTCTAATCTGTCGGAGCTGAAAGATGCAATCCGGCGAGAAGTGTCATGTATACATCCAGACCTGCTACACTTTGCAGTTGCTGGATTTGTGATTCGACTCCAATGTGTCATCCCCTGTGGTGGTGATCATGTGGAACACATACAGGTCAAATAAACGATTTGGAAACATTCTGTTCTTTATTTGGGTACGTCAGCGCCACCTATTGGCTGTTTCTTGAATTATTTTTTTTTCATGTCTTAAAAAAATCCCCGTGACCTATAGATACTAACCCTGCAAACCGTTTTTCATTTCGGTTATTTTTTCGGTTTTTATGAATTTTTAAAGTTTTTACGGACTTTTTGCTCACCCTGTATATATATATATATCTGATAATTTACGTCTACTGGTTTTGTAACTTTTTTATTTTCCTGTTTATTAACAAAGACATTTTTCCCCATTCAAATGAAAACTCTTCTAAATGTAAGTAATTTCGTAAAAAAAAAAAAAAATAATAATAAAAATAAAATAAAATAAAAATAATAATGATAATAATAATAATAATAATAATAATAAACATTATTTTTACGATGATGTTTATTTATGATGATGGCTTATATAATAACAGAGTCATATATTATGTACGCCATGGATTAAACAATAATGTTCCTGAACCAATCATACATAAATTTTAAATGAAATGTCAGTTTTACAATTTTCGGTACTGCAAATTTTTAAACTTCTAAATATCGCGTATTTTCAATTTTTGCACAGTCATATAGGGGAAAAAATGTACTCTTAAATGCAATTTGTTTAAAAGCTGTATCTCAATTTGTTTTTGAATTATTATTATTATTATTTTTGTAGTTTTTTATGCTTTTTGTCGCCGTGGCGACAAAGGCATTCCATTTCTGGACATTAAACATGGACCAATCAGAAAACAATAAAATTCAGCCATCACTTCAGATATGTTTGAGATATCTCTATTCTCAAACAACAGAAACAACCATTTTCTAAATGTTTAAGAAAAAAATTGTTGCTTTTACCTCCCCAAAAAGTCAGAATATCAGTAAAAACTTTTTATTTTACAAGAATAATCTGTATTTTTACAAATTTATGGGTAAATCCGCTAATATGATCAAAAAGCTCGTATTCAATACAGATTATTTTAGAGGAAAGTTTTCAGTCTGGATGCCAGTTAGTAACTATTTTCTTTACCGAAGTAATCTGTATATATTACGAACATTATGATATTTTAGAAGATTTTGCTCATAAGTTCATAATATACACCGAATATTTCAGTTTAAAAAATCGTCTTTTAATCGCGTTCCGGTTAACAGTGTTTTTTTTCTCTAAAATCAATTATAAATATATTTTTTTACAATGTAGTGCACATATTATTCATACTGTTAATTTTTCAGCAAGCGCACGAGCAAATGCGTGATGCCTTTTTGCACAGAGTAGTTACGTGATTACAAACGTAAAATATTTCACGATAGTAATACGACGAAAGCTGGATGCATGCATCTCAACTGTGCCTATTACACTTTTATGTTGATCTCACTTTACATAATAAAAAATTTACTATAATCGAAATTTTATGTTGCATTATTTATAAAATTATAAAAATTTCCAAAAATTCAAAAAATATAATATTAAAAATTATTAAATTGTTGACATTGCTAACTAAGTTTGGGACTAACAGAGTGAAGATGGGGAGTAAAAGGCTAACAATAGCTAAAACTTAAAAGTCATCTACGGTTTTTTTTTTTTTTATAAAATAGCCAATGGTCCAACCCCAACTTACCTTATTCGTTAAATTTCCGTAAACCTTACTTTCAATGGTTTGGATTAAAAAAAAAAAAAAAAAAAAAAAAAAAAAAAATCTCTTACTGAAAAAAATGGGTTATCAAAATTGAGTAAAATGCTCAGTTTTAAGTACTTCACATACTAAAAACTAGTCGTTGGGGACCACCGTAATACTTACCCATCATGTATATGAAAATAAAACTATATGTGAAAACTATTTATACAATGCATTGCAATTCATAAACAAAATTTAAATATTGTTAATATACATAGAATGCTATATTAAAGAACTGCTGATTACCAATTTCGACAAATTATATAAAACGCCAAACTACTTCAAACATAATATTAGTCATACTTCAACAAGTAGCACCGAACTGCCTAAAAGAAACATCCTTATAACTCCAAAACTAATAATTATATTAACTAACAATTAATTGCGTCGGATTAAGCGTCTCATTTTCAATTAAAATATACCTCTGAATTGAAATTTGAATGAAATACAGGGTCATGAAAAATCGAAGAATGTGGAAAACAGGATTACAAATATCTCGACAACTAATAATCCGATCGACTTTGTTCTATATGCAAAATGTGTGTTATTTTATTGCCTTTTACGTCCATTCCTTAGAACAAAATTATATACCTTTCATCAGAACGAATTTTTCGAGAGTCCGAAAAAAATAGTTCCGGATAATCGAGGTTGCTGATATTAAATAGGCTTCGTCCCATTCTTACATACTAAGTAACATACAAAATTTGAAGTCTCTATCTCAATTTGTTTGGGAGATAGAGCGTTTACAGACAGACAGACAGACTGACAGACAGACAGACAGACAGATAGACGGACGGCAAAATTTTTTTTCTAAAAGTATGTTTTTCGGAATCTCCACTATCTAAAACGTGTAAATCTGTCAAAAAAAATTTTTCGATTTTCAAAACGATTGCAAGACTTACCCTATACTACGTATGATGGGTAAGTAATAGCTCCGATCAAAATATACTCAAAACTGAGAAACACATGAACTCATTTTTGATTCCATGGTTGGGTTCAAACATAAATCGCTATGAACTGCCTCCTGAACTTACAATTTAAAGTAAAAATACACTGGCATTTATTTCTTGCTCAAAATTAGTATCAATGGATGTTTAATTGGTTATTTATTAAGAAAAATTATAAGCAAAATACCTAAATCGAATATCTATATGACAAGAAGCATTATTTGCAAGCACTTATAAATTATTTTAAAATACTGTGTATAATTTAATATTTACATTAATAAACAGTTTTTATTCCGCCATGGATGAAATAAACCATTAGAGGGTACAAAATTATCGTCCGTTTGAATTTATAACGTATGATGTTTCGAAACTGAGAAAGCACTCTATTCATTTTTGATCCAAACATACTCAATTCGATATGAGTACATCGATTTACTCATCTTTGAGTACTTCATTTTTTTCAGTGCATAATCGACAGAAAACTCGGAGCAAAAAGGGTTAAAATGTGTTTACATAAGTTAATATTAGTCATACTCTTTCTCTTCTTACTTCAAACATATTCGGAAGCAGAACTCCTAAATGGCCAATGACTGTTTTTACTAAAAATGAATGTTTATAATAATGAGAATTCTAAGAACTGTATACGTGTACTGTATATTGTTCGTATACATAATACATTTGTAATATAAATAAGAATATTGTGCATTAATATTGCTTGCTCAAATGCTCATCGAAAATGATACTCGCTGATGAAAGTATACATAGTCAACAACTACTTTTTATTATTCTACTAACAATGACAAATCAACCATATTTTTAATATTTTTCTAAAAGGATTTACATTTATATTGATATCTAATTTTCATTTTACAATTAAAAAAGGGGTTAGAAAAAATAATAGTTTTTATGTAAACAAACATTTATTTTTCTTTCAAATGCCTCCAAAACTTTCAGTTAAACACTTGTTACCTCAGGTTTAAAAATTTGCAAAAGTAAATTGATGGAACATGCTAATGAACAACTCTGTAAGTCACGAATTCCCGATGAATGATATTAGAAGTAATCGAATGAACTCTTGCGCATCGGTATAGTGTTAATTAGCATCATAATTTCATTAGTTTGACTGAATATGCAACAGAGCTTCTGGAACATCGCTGTTATTTACACTATTTTTCAGAAAATATAATTTAAAAACACTCCAATTTCTTAAAAGAAGTATTCTTTAGTGGGTCAAATCAATTCGATTTTGTATGTATACAGAGTAATTAATAAATATAACGACAATAGCCTACTTTCTTTAATGTAATCTCATAGACACGTACTTCCAATTGCAAAGTTTCATAAAAAAGGTTCGAAATTTGATGATATCGTACGGCAACCGTTGGATAATATCTTCAATTAGAAAAATTTTCTTTTCCAATTTTGAATGAAATACAAAAAAAAAAAAATCATCTTTATCTGCAAAACTCACATAATATTATAATCCAAAATTCGAAACTTATGCCACTTAACGCCACACGTTACTGAGAGACGTGATTTTGATGCATTTGGAAATACAATATAGGGATTATGCACAAATTATAAATTTTTAAAAGACGATTTGTTATTTTTTATATCAATCAAACAGTTTTTATTTTATTTTATTTTTTTCGTAAAGAGAATTTTCGAAAGAAAAAGTAAATAGTAATCGGATAGAACAATATCCGAATAGTAGGGAGTATGCATAAGAACATTTTAATAGAATGCAAAGAATTCGTTTTTTTCCAATCAAAGTTTTTCCCAAAAACTTCTTTTGCAATTTATATGCTATTTTTTAATTCATCTGGTATCACTTTCTGAAAATAAAAATATTTTATTCACACTTTGGCAGTATTTGCAAGAGGAAAAATACTACAAAATGTATTTTCTAAAATATTAGTGCGAACAGAATATAAAAATAGTTGCGTGTGGCTGGCCTGCTCATGACCTATACTGGCGAGCAACTTTGTATATCGCATTTTTAATAGTTTAAAAAAAAAATCTTAAAAAAAAAAAAAAAAAAAAAAAAAAAAAAAAAAAAAAGATTGATTTTTGTGGACGAAACAGAAGAAAGCTTTGGTCTTTATTTGGCGAATCTAACCAGAATCTTCCATCTAACCAGACCATCAATTCTGTAAATTCCACTGGCAAATAGATGAACTAAAGGATTAGTCATGAAATACCTTAACAAACAAACGAGGTACTATCTTCTATTATGGAGGCTCCATTCCATGTGTATCTTTGATTGTCAAAAACAAACTCCTTGCATTCGATTGAGACAATCTGACCAATCTTCCTTACTCTCCGGACATTGCTCCGTCCGACTATTATTTGTTTCTTCCCCACAAACATTCTGTTTACCAAAAAAATGAACTCTTTGCATGATATAAAAAATCATCTCGATAAATATTTTGCCATCTAATGAAAAACGTTCTAGAAAGAAATTGCTATTAGACTACCGGTAAGATAGAAGAGGGTTTGTTCAACAGATTTTTTTTCAATAAAATATTGCCTTTATCAAAATTTCCAAGGCTTATATATATATATATATATATATATATATATATATATATATATATATATATATATATATATATATATATATATATATAAAACGAAAGAAACTTTTGGGAGAGCTTAATAAAATAGCAGCGTATAGATTTGTTGTTAAACTTGCTTTCGAAATATGCTGCAAGTCTGCATTGGGAATTCTGCACATTCAGGATATCATTGATGCTGTAACACATAAAAATTTCACTGAGAAAGCTTATGATGGAATTAAAAATCATGTGGTAATGAAAGACGACATTTCACATGTAAGTGAAGTCAATTCATACTTAACGAAGGTAATTTCGTGAATAGAGAGGCAAGATGATTCAGAATTGTGTTCATCTACTCCATTTTGCTAGTGTGAAATAATATACCGAAAAGAAACAAAACGCCGCAGTTCGCCAAACAATACTTACGGACTTTTTTAAGATAGTGTAGGGTGAATTTCACATGAACTGCCAGTTTGATGTCCTGATGTTTAAATCTAATATCAACATATTAATAAATTTATTTTTTGATATTCTAAAATCAGGTAGTAGCTTCTCTTTTTATGCATAATTCAATGCATTCATTAGATTTTTTCAGAGTTGTGAAATAGTGATGTTTTTTTTTGTGCTTTAGTTAGCAAGTAATGGGAATTTACTTGTCCTGAATAAAAAACTCGCAAAATTTCAATCTTTTTTTTATGCTTCCAAACATTTTAAAATTTTTATATATGGATTAAAAGTAAAGTATCCTGAGTTAATTAAACAAATAGATAGTTTATATATTTAAAATTAGTATCTAAGAGTTAAAATTTTAAATGTGTTTTGTGTCCGCATATGCAGAACATGAGTGTTACTTTGGGAAGTTAATATTATTTGTTTTCAAAATATTTATATATTACAGTTGGCAACAGTGAGAAAACGATGTTGTTTCTTCTTTACATTGCGCTTATTTAGAACGCGATAATTTTGTTCTATAATTGCTATTTATCAGAATGTTCATTTCAACATGGTGAGTATTTTTATTTTTTTACAGGAGTGTTACCCATTTATTTATTATTATTTTTTAACGTATAAAAATGTTAAGTTAGGGAATGCTGTATTTTTTGTTCAGGAATCAATAGGCCCAACTAAAATTTCAATAAAACAGTCAGAATTTATTTTAGTGAAGAAATCCTTAATAAATGTCATGAGTGTTACCTTACATGAGTGTTACTTGGAAAAAGTAACACCCATGAGAAAAGAAGTTAAGTAATTCTAAAACTATAAATCATGTGTGAGATTTAAGTTATGATTATAATAGATTCATGATTCAGGGATATATTTTGTCATATTATATATATTTATAATTATTTAAAAATTGTAACAGGATTTTCATGTCTGCACATATGTTTTGTAAGTGCTATTTAAGATTCAAATTTTAATTCTTAATAAATAATTTTCAAAGGACTATCTATTTTACACAAATCATAGTTTAAACTTTTAAAAATCTTTTTTTATATATATTGTTGCAAAAAAGTTGTTTGCTGCAAGATGAGTCTTATCGCTTGTCATGAGTGTTACCACTTTTCATGAACGTTACTGTAACTAAGAATCGGAATTTTATTAATGCATTTGTTACTTCACTCAAATCTATTGTTTTGTCTATTAGAACTTTTTAATTCTTTATTATAACTGCAATGAAAATAATTAATTTTTAATTAAATTTGTTTTTAATCAGAAGTTATACCCTTTATTAAAGAAGCAAAGTAACACTCATGGCATAAACAACTATTAAAATGCTTTAAATTTATGAAATAAATAAATACTAATACATTTTTGATTTATTAATACGTATGTAAAAACCTTAAGCAATTTTTAATTAATTATTGGTACAAAAAAAATCAGAATGTTTTATAGAGATCACAGTTATGAGAAAAATAGTGACTGGGCAAGACATTTCTTGAAATTTCTGAAATATAAATAAAAAAACTCGCAAATAATCTACTGCTTACAATGTTGTAAACTATAAGCAACTCATACCGGAGTAAATTTTTATATTTAAACCAAATTATTTTTTCAAATTTTGTTTCTCCTAATACGGCAGTACATTTGAAAACCACCCTGTAAGATTAAGTCTGTCTTCAATGAACGATAAAGTTAATTACATTTCACAAAGCGGGTAAGTGTTTTCACTATTTTATACCATTTCTTTGACATCATTCCGATATACCGTGGTTATATTATAACGCGGGTGGGAAACATGTCTCCCAACAATCGTGTTACATCGGTCTTCTACTGCATTGTTTCTTGAATTACATGCATTTTAATTTATGTCTAATCCCTTGAAATCTGACGAATTATTTCAACAGGCATATCTCCATAAGTTTTGTAGATACCAAGATGGAGGATTTTTTTTTTTTCTTTTCTTTTCTTTTGCGTATTTTATTCAAGAATGACTATGGTAAATTTTCCTAATTGGAAGTTTTACTCTGCAGGGGACAAATAAAAATTTAGTTTTGTAATTTCTTAAATAGCTATCTCATGGAATTTCCAACTTATCCCATCAAATTTTGCACCTCTTTTCTGAAATTTTACAACTGGAAGGTATGTGTCTAGAGGCAATATTTAAGGAAATAGATTATTGGTTCCACCTTCATGAATCACCCTGTATGTATATACCGGGTGTCCCAAAAATCACTGATGGATTTTAAAATTCAATAACTTGCAAACGGTGACAGCTATTTAAAAAATTTTTGCAGGAGGGTTATGTATAATGTCAGGAGTTTTTTTTACCGTAATTTTGTATTTTAGTTTGCATCTCAAACAGTAGGTGGCGCTGACGGCGATTGAAAGCCAGGTCGACGCTTCACTCAGCACTAGTCACCTGGCCTTCAATCGCCGTCAGCGCCACCTGTTGTTTGAGATGCGAACTAAAATAAAAAAATACGGTAAAAAAAAAAAAAAAAAAAAAAAAAAAAAAAAAAAAAAAAAAAAACATAACCCTCCTGCAAATATTTTTAAATAGCTGTCACCGGTTGCAAGTTATTGAAATTTAAAATCCATCAGTCATTTTTGGGACACCCGGTATGTGTGTATGTGTTAATAAGATACTTGCTATTTAAATTCCTAAGACGCTTTAATATGCATTTAACTATTTTTTAGTTGATTTGTTAAACTGAATTTTACAATATTATCAAAACTTGCTACTGACATAATGTGAAATGCCCTAAAACTTTTGACAGCGCATTTTATCAACTTGAGGAATGAATTTTTTCAAAAATTATCTCTTATTGCTTGCCCGGGTCATAACAGCAATTTATTGTCCGAATTTCGTGATTCTGACTTTACTTGTTTCATCTCTGAATTGACGAATCAGCCAACCAGACAGGATTTTTCTCTCTATTTTATTAGTATAGATTTGCGTATTTTAGAGTCATGGAAAAAGAAAAGGTACCCCCCCCCCCTTTACTAACTGCTCAACAAATTATCGTAAAAGAAAGTTACTGGTACTGAACGATTAGAAATAAAGTCTACTTTTAAATGATGCATATAAAAATTTGCTTAGGGGGCTATCTACATATTAAAACGAACTCTAACTTTCTTTCTTCCAATACCAGTATCCAATTCTGACAGCATACAGTGGCTCACAAAAGTGTTCGTACACTTTAAAAATTTGTACTAAAAAGAAATTTCCCTGAAATTAAATTCGTATATGAAGTCGAGAATTTTTTTATATTATCTTCAAGTTATTCTAAATAACACACAACCTTTTTGTTTAACATTAAGGGATTTTTTTAAACCTAAAAATGAAAACGGAAGATGCCACAGAAAGAAGACGCCAGAAAAGTCTTCGTACACAGAAACATTTTCGGATAATTTCATTATTAAAAATATTGTTTGTCGCTTTTATCGTTTTTATTTTTGCATTGTATTGACATTTAAAAAATCGCTTGGCTTTATATTTTGCAGAATTGGTCCGTAATATTCTATTTATTAATTGAAAATGGTTTGTAATCGTAATGTCACGACTAATAGCGTTTGAAATTAGTTATTTTTCTTCATAATAGTAGTAAATCAATTCGAAATATTGCATAATTAGTTAATTTATTCCATTCTATGGTGAAGTATGCGATAAAAGACTTTGCAGAAAAAAAATGGAATGAAAACTAGGTATGAAAAGGTCGTCAATCTAAGTTAACGCAATGAGATCAAATACTTACAATTAGAAAAGTTTTAAGAAATCCGCGTTTAAGTGCTATAAAAGTTGCTATAGAATTTAATGAAACAGTTTTTACTTCATTTTCACCTGAAACTGTTCAAAGAGTGGTAAGCCCAGCTACATTATATAGGTATTCTGCCCGTAGAAAAATTTTTGTTAGGGCGAAAAACAGAAAGCTTAGGCTTTCTTTAACAAAATCAATGATAAATAAACCCGAATCGTATTAAAATAATGTTTTATTTACAGATGAAATCTAGTATGCCAGTCTTGGTCCAATGAGTGCATAATAGTATGGAGAAAAAAAAATTGAATTTAATTCAAAGAATTTAGTTGGAACAGTTAAGCATGGCAGTGGAGTTGTCCTTGTGTGAGGGTGCATATCAACATCAGGAATAGGTAATTTGGTATATATTGATAGCATAATAAATCACGATCTTTGTTCCAGTATTTTAAAAGGCAATTTAAAATTATCAGGCCAATGTATGGGTAACAGATACAACTTTGTTTTTTATCAGGATAATAATACAAGGCACATGGCTCTCAATGTTCGCCTCTGGCGTCTTTATAATTGTTCACAAGTTCTGAAAACATCATCTCAATTGCTGAATTTAAACCAGGTAAAACATATTTGGAGATAACTGGAAGTTAAAACACGAAAATACAGCATTGAAACAAAAAGCGAAGTAAAAACAGCAATGTTCGATGAAGGCATCAACTTTCATGCAGAAATTACAAAAACACTAATTAAATCTATTCCCAGGTGTTTAAAAAACTTTTGTGGGTGTTAAATAATATCCTTCCCCTATCGTGCAAATTTAGCGAAATATTACAACATTTACAAATATACAGCGATTTTTTTAAAGTGTACGAAGACTTTTGTGAGATAATTTTTTTGTTATTTTTTGATTAATGATTTTTTCAAAATAAAGTTTTGCTACGTTTTTAAAATATTTTATGCATTTTTTTAATAATGAGTCATAGATCTTACTCTTAAATACTCATTCTAAAATATTAATTTTAATTAATAGATAGAGCCCTATTTCATTGAAATTCCTAAGTGTACGAACACTTTTGTGAGCCACTGTAAATGAACCTTACACTTTTCAATTTGCCTCAAAACAAATCTTCATGCAATTTGTACAATAAGTTTACGATAAATTAATTATTTTAAAACGAGCGTATTGTAGGGTTGTAACCAGATTAAAATTCGGTACTTCACTCCTTACCTAGAGAGCCTCCTTCTTGATTAACCTCTTCAGACCTGAGCATAAACTAACTCTACAAATATATATCTATTGCTTTTACATAATCGAAATGACAGCATAGATGACAAAAAGAGTCATTTTTATGAAATCAGTACTTTAGGGGACTAGTAATTTAGTTTTATAAATATGGATATAAAAGTACTAATCCCCTTAAAACATCAGTTTGACAATCAGTAGTATAAATTTACGAAATAACAAAATTAAAGTCTTTAAACAAGTAAATGATCAGCAAATCCTCAAAATTTTTTATTGTAAAGCATTTAAGTTAAATAATCATTAATATTTCTTACTTTCTTGGCCACAATGTCTTGAACGTATTTTCGAAACTCGGATGTAAATAATATTTATTTTATGAGGTAATATTCATCAGTGCTGGCATTTATTGGTTTTGTTTATAAGCAAAAAACATTGAGCTGTATAGAAGTAAATTAAAAATGCAAAAAATTCGAACAGTTTAGTTTTTATGAGGAAAAAGAATGGAGGTACACATTTGTGTACCTCAGGTCTGAAGAGGTTAAGGCATCTTAGGCACCACTCAAACAGTCATTGAAGACTACCAGATAATCGGATAGCCTAAAGAATTTAAAAATATCTAGTAACTTCTATCATAGACCCTTTAAATCATCATTTTGCCGTTTCCTAAACATAATTTGAAAACTACTAGGAAGAAAATTTTTTAATTTTGGATTTCCATAAATCAAGACTTAATAAATCTAAGTCCATCAAAAAAAATTGTGGGTTGCAACTCACAATTAAATAATAATTTCATAATTCATATTATAAAATTATAAAAATTGCAAACTCTACGTATTTATGTTTTGGTATTTTAGTATTATTGCTTCATAAAACATTAGCATATTAGGAGTACAATTTCAATAGATCTTAATAAAAATATAAAAATGTAATTTAAAATTAGAAGCCCTAAATTTGAAATGTTTAAAATTCAAACTTTTATCATTCAAATGACTTGAAATTTGGTGCCTAAGCACAGTTTGAATCGAATATTTGAAAGATCTTGTTAAAATTAAGTAGGGGGAACTGGGGGACATTGATAGAGCTTTTTTCAAAAAAACATTTTGGTGTCTAGAAAGCAGAAATTTCAAGTTATTTTTTTATGTAATGTCAGCAAAACCTGTGTAGTGTGTTATAAAAATGTACAATCGTTGTTTTATATATTATTTTTGCATGTAATTTTAAAAAAAATCAAAAAAAGTAATTTGTATCAATGTGCCCCATCCCCGGGGCAGATTGATACTCTTTGACACGTCTGGGAAAAATGGAGACAAAATAACACCAATGCATATTTTTCAAAGAAAAATAGTTAGCAAACCATTTTATATATATTTATAGACATTAAAACCGCATACAATTTATTTGTAAGCAATATTAAAGCAATCAAAATGAAATGTATAATGACCTGATGTTCTGGCTGTTCTTTGTCTGTTTGTTGCCTGTGGTAACTTTGTCATATCTGTCACTTTAACCCCAGAATTATCTTCTTTCTTAGGAAAGGTGAAAGAATTACCAGATTTTCTGTTTATAAATCGGTTTACAAACAGAAAATAAAGGTTAATTGTATTAAAAATTATGTTTATAATATAATTATCCTGTACTGTTCTGTAGCTTGTTTCTCTTACTTAACATTTCTCATGTCGATAATAATTTTTTCTCTGGAGAATCGATGTAAATTTGAGATTTGCCAGGCTGCCGTCCATTTCTTTTGTTAATTCTACTAGCGCTAGATATTGTGTATGTTTGTACGTCTCCTGTTTGCAAAAATACTATAAAATGTTCTAATATAAAGAAATTAGAGCTATTTCACTTCAATAAAAACTTATAGTAGAAATTTTTGACGAAAAATGGTTGAATTAAGGAGTGTCTGGTAAAAGAAAAATTAAAGGTAATGAAAAAGTAAACTAGAAAAGGATTTAGGTTGTATCAATGTGCCCCGACAAAGACTGTATCAATGTGCCCCATACAGCCATTTTGAATAAAATGAGTCGCAAATCCAACACTTCATAATTTATCTAACAATAAAGAATGAGGAACTGATAAAGAGTAGCTTTACTTGCCAGGGAGGGTATTCTTTTTTGGTTGAAAATACTGGAACAGTTGTATAATACCGTTTCAATGGTACAACTTAAATTTACTTTTGACCTACAAAAAACAATTAATCACCCATCCCATTTCATCAAACTATTGAATCATTCCAAAACTTTCTGTATGTAGTTAATTTCACTAGTATCACCTTTTGGAGCTGTTGTGAAACTTCCTGTAATGACCCGTAGTGCTGTACAGGGGGTGTATCAAAGTGCCCCAAGTATCAATGTACCCCAGTTCCCCCTATTGCTATTGAAACAAATGAAGTTTGGGTTTATTTTAATATGTACCTGACTCCCTAAGTCAATTTTACACATATCATTTAAAAGTAAACTTTATTTCCAATCTTGCGGCACCAGTAACTTTTTTCTACGATAACTTGTTGAGAAGTTAGTAGGATGTGTTTATTTTTTTGTTTTCACGACTGTACATTAGTATAAATATATCACGTGAAGAAAAAAAAAATATATTTACTTTAGTTTCTATTCCATCGATAAAATCCTTACTGTCCGTAAATTTCCTAATGCAATTTGCAATTTTCATAAGTATCATTACAATTATTTTAAATTACCGTATTACCTTTAAGAAAAAAGAATAATAAGTCATAAACTTTAGATTCACATGAAGTAACCTTTTCTTTTCTATTTACCCCCTTCATGTTTACTATTGGTGTTAAATAATTCAGAAATTTCACTTAGTTTCTTAAAAGGGAAAATGGAATGTTTTATTTTTTTCCTCCAATGTGCTGTACCAGATAGTCGAAATCATCTGTATTGAAACAAGGACTGGAGCAGAATAAAGTCTAATTATTTTAGGATCAAGCATGCTCTCGAAAGTTGATCTGTGAACTCGAGGAAACTCTTTGCTAATACTAAATTAGTTAACACCGTATAAGAAATATGCTTGCACAGATCAGGTCAACAACTTGTAAATCACGTTTTCATTTCAAAAAAATTCTCAAGTATTGATCTCGGAAGCGAGTGAGTACGAAGGGTCAAAATTCATGTCACATTAGATAGTAAATATGAATTAGCAGATGACCATACATACGATCAGTGTCCTGAATAATTAATCTTATCAGAATTAAAGTATGTATTTCTTTTAACTATCTTAAACTATTTTTACCGATTTCCAACGATAATGATAAGGATTTAATAAAATATGAATCTACTTAGGGGCTATACACATATAACGTTATCATCTTTTTGTTACTTTTGAGCCTCTTTAACCCCTTCGATATCTTACGTTGCCAATACTCGAACCCCGCCCCCCCCCCCTCCCGGCAATGATAACTTTATGAACGTCTAAAATCAAATTTTCAATTTTTGAAATATTTCAGTTTGATTGGAGTAATTACAGATATGTTTATACCGGGTGTCCCAAAAATGACTGAAGGATTTTAAAATTCAATAACTTGCAAACGGTGCCAGCTATTTAAAAAATTTTTGCAGGAGGGTTATGTGTAATGTCAGGAGTTTTTTACCGTAATTTTTTATTTTAGTTAGCATCTCAAAATCGCGTTGACGGCGAGTAAAGGCCAGGTGATCAGTGCTGAGTGAAGCGTCGATCTGGCCTTCAATCGCCGTCAACGCCACCTATTGTTTGAGATGCGAACTAAAATAAAAAATTACGGTAAAAAAACTCCTGACATTATACATAACTCTCCTGAAAAAAATTTTTTAAATAGCTGTCACCGTTTGCAAGTTATTGAATTTTAAAATCCATCAGTCATTTTTGGGACATCCGGTATATTTATTATTTTCATACTTTATTGAGTCAAATGAAGAGAAAAAAGTCAATAAAATATCACTTTCCATAAGAAATCTTGTTGAAATTAGGTATTAACATTGAAAAAAAAAGGAACTTTGGGTTCATTTTAATATGTAATTTACCCCCTTAGCCTATTCTTTATATATCATTTAAAAGTAGATTTTATTTCCAATCGTTCGGCATTTTAGTAACTTTTTTCTACAATAATTTGTTGAGGAGTTAGTAGGGGATGTCTACATTTTTACCCACGACTGCACATTAATGCATATGACAGATGAAAAAAAAAATATGTTCTTGTTTTAGTTTCCTTTCTATCGAAAAAATCTTCTCTGTCCGTAAATTTCCTAATGCAATTTGCAATTTTCGTAACTATCAATACAATTACTTTAATTTGTTGCATTATCTTCAAGAAAAAAATGAATAATAAGCCATAAACTTTAGATTCACATGAATTAATCTTTTCCTTTCTATTTATACCCTTCATGTTTACGATTGGTGTTAAATAATTCAAAAATTTCTCTTAGTTCCTTAAAAAGGGAAAATAGAATGCTTTATTTTTTCCTCGAATGTGTTACAGATGAGTCGAAATCATCTATATAGAAACAAATACTGGAGCAGAGTAAAGATTAATTATTTTAGGGTCAAGCATGCTCTCGAAAGATGATCTGTGAACTCGAAGATACCATTTGCTTTTACCAAATTAGTTAACACATAATAAGAAATATGCTTGCACAGATCAGGTCAACAACTTGTAAGTCACGTTTTCATTTCTAAAAATTCTCAAGTATTGATCTCGGGAGCGAGTGAGTACGAAGGGTCAATATTCGTGTCTTATTAGATAGCACATATGAATAAGCAGATGACCACACATACGATCAACTTCATGAATAATTAATCTTTTCGGACTTAAAGCATGTATTTCTTTTAACTATCTTAAATTATTTCTACTGATTTCCGACGATAATGATAGAGAATTAATAAAATATTAATCTACGTAGCGGTTATACATATGTAAAAGAATTTTTTTTTTTGTACTTTAGTACCGACTCTCTCCCCTACGATATCATATATTCCCATTCCTCGAACCCCACCCCCTCCCAGTAATTATAACTTTATCAACGTCAAAAATCAAATTTTCATTTTTTGAAATTTTTTAGTTTGATTGGAGTAATTACAAATATGTTTATAGATTTATTATTTCCATGCTTTATTGATTCTAATGAAGAGAAAAAGTGAATAAAATATCACTTTCCATAAGAAATCTTGTTGAAATTAGGTATTAACATTGAAAAAAAAGGAACTTTGGGTTCATTTTAATATGTAATTGGACCCCCTTAGCCTATTCTTTATATATCATTTAAAAGTAGATTTTATTTCCAATCGTTCGGCACTTTAGTAACTTTTTTCTACAATAATTTGTTGTGGAGTTAGTAGGAGGCGTTTACTTTTTTTTCATACGACTGTACATTAGTGCATATATCAGGTGAAAAAAAAAAATGTTTTCATTTTAGTTTCCTTTCTATCAAGAAAATCATCTCTGTCCGTAAATTAACTAATGCAACTTGTTATTTGCGGAAATATTATTACAATTATTTTAAATTGCCTTATTACCTTTAAGAAAAAAGAATAATAACTCATAAACTTTAGATTCACATGAATTAATTTTTTCCTTTCTATTTATACATTTTATTTTTGCTATTGATGTTAAATAATTCAAAAATTTCACTTAGTTTCTTACAAAGGAAAAATGGAATGCTTTGTTTTTTCCTCCAATATACTATAGATGAGCTGAGATCATCTATATAGAAACAAGGACTGGAGCAGAATAAAGACTAATTACTTTAGGGTCAAGCATGCTCTCGAAAGATGATCCGTGAACTCGAAGAAACCATTTGCTTTTAACAAATTAGTTAACACTTGATAAAAAAATATGCTTGCACAGATCAGGTCAACAACTTGTAAATCACGTTTTTTCATTTCAAAAAAATTCTCAAGGGAGCGAGTAGGGTCGGTATTTATGTTTTATTCGATAGTAAATACGAATCAGATGACCATACTTACGATCAGTGTCATGAATAATCAATCTTATCACACTTAAAGCATATATTTCTTTTAACTATCTTAAATTATTTCTACCGATATACGTAGATAATTACAGGGAATTTATAAATCAGAAATTACATAGGTGTTATACATCTATAACATTATCATCTTTTTTGGCGCTTTTGGACCCTTTCTCTTCCTACGATATTATACGTTACTATCATCGAATCCCATTTTCCAAGTAATGATATCACAATCAATGTCTAAAAATAAAATTTTCATTTTTTTTAAATTTTTTTTAATTTTATTAGCGTAATTGCATACATGGTTATGCATTTATTATTTAAAACACATTATTAATTCAAATGAAGAGAAAGAAAAGTCAATAAAATATCACTTTACTTATGATTTTTTTTTAATCAGATAACACTTAAAAAGAAATAGATAATATTAAAAAATTTTTAATAATAGCTTTTCGTTACGTAATGCGTTTAACAGTGATAGTGTCTTTGTACTGGCACTCACAAGGGTGGAGTACACCCTTGCGAGTTAAAATTCACGTGGAAAAGAATTCACGTGGACAACATTTCTTCTCATTTATTTACCAGTAAATACAAGTATCATTTCAAGCATACTTTGCAGTTATTTTCTCTAACCGAAAATTATACATTCATACATATATGGCAGAAGAATAGGAATGCCAATCTTTTGTTATTCCATATTTTGGAATTAAATAGCTTAATAATAATTTAATCATTTTAATAATAACTTTGTATTTGCACAAAAGAACAGATAATAGACTAAAAAAATTTAACAGAATATTTTGATGTAAAGAACACAGTATAGATAAAAATTAAAAAGTTTGATTGGATCAAAAATAATATTGATATCAAAAGGCAACCTCCCTTACCTCTAGAGATATATTTTGATATCATTTACCAGATCTCTCCTATCCCTAAAATTACAACGGTATATATACACAGCCCCATATTCATGAATTTTAAACAGTAAAATACACATTATGTTAAGGGTGTGTTTCGATTCAAACTGCTTATTTTCTGATTTATTTTTTAACGCGCTTTTGCTCTCAAACGCATCAAAAGCAGATTTTCTTATTTAGAAAGTACATAAGGTGCCGTGATTGTCAATTCTTTCATAAATACAGAAAATATTGTAAAAAAGCGACCAAAAACGGCATTTTGAACAGATTTTCCCGAAGCGAGAGATGTGAGAACGAAAAAAAGGGACAAGCCGAGAAGGTAAATGTTTATAAATCAAATTCTAATGAATTGAGCGTAAAAAAAACTTCACACGGCACCTTATACGCCTCTTCAAGAATCCCCTCAGCAAGTTTCACGTTTCTACTTTAAAAAATGTGTCTGAAATTGCATCGGAAAATTTCGAGCTGTTGAAGGTGAAAAAGCGTTTTTTCGAATACACCCTTAAATATTTTCTTCCTAATAAATTTGTAATCGAAACCTTACTCCGAAAATACATTACTACTGATATTCATTGATAAAATACTAAAAACAAGTAAAGCTCAATTAAAATTAGGCGTTTGGACTATATTATGTAGTCTTCATCAGTACTCTTAGGTAATCACTAAACATATAAGAACTAGGAACTGATTTAGACAGTGGGGGTCCATGGGCAATTGTTATTCGGGGAAAGGGGTGGAGGGTTCTTCCATCTTTTGAAAAATTTTGTGAATTTTGCTGAAGTAACTATAATTAATCTTTATACCTATTGTATATATACTTAAATTTCATACTAACAAGGGGACCACCAGACATGGTGCTCGCAGATTTTGATGATTTCAAAGTATGTTGTAGGGGTCATACAACTAATTATTTTGGTGAAAGGATTCCTTCAAATGGACCTTGGTTTTTGAGAAATTGGGGGTCAAAGTTCAGCGCATATTTTAAATATTTATTAGTACCAACGCTGTATGTCAATTCGTGGCGTCGTGCCAGAGCACATGTCTGTGGATCGAAAGGTTTTGAGTTCGAATCCATCCTCGGCTTCTATTTTCTTTTTTACTTATATTTATATTTTTTACATGTTACAAATTTTAAGCAGAATTGGGAATTCTACAGCTTTGAACCTTTTGATATTTTCTGAAGAGGACAGTTTACTTTTTCAATATTTTATTATTACTATTATTTCAAAACATATGGCTCAATTGGTGAACTGACTGCAGTTCAGGGTTCAACTAAAAGTACATTTTGCAACAAATAATTAAATAAAAAATGTGTTTTTAATTAAATTTTTGAAAAAATATAAGAAAATTTTAATATTTTAAAATCTCCACAGTTTTAAATAATAATATTCTTAGATTAATCAATCACTTTTTTTTTCAAATGTGTATTACACAATACTGTGCATGGATTTTTAGATAATGTAATGTAGTGCTGTGAAAATAACGGCAAAAAAAATGAATACCCGTATGGTAACGTTGATTTAGAATTCTCTACCCGTTAAAAAGTATTCGTATCGCTAGTCGTTACTGTTCAGAAACTGGGTATTCGCAGTCATCGAGCATACGGTATACATCGTATGCCGTATAGACTATAAAATAATCTTTGGAATAATTCGTATTAATAAATAAACTAAAAAACTTTGTAAAATCACCATGCTGTTATTATTGTAGCTCGATACGCGTCCTGCTTAATTTTTCATTTTATGGTGATTTTACAAAGTTTTTTAGTTTATTTATCAATTTATCGCCAGTGATCACGGTGTTTTTCACTAGAATTCGTATTAGTAAGTGCTGCCATCTATCCGTAAAAGTTACATTTATTGAAATTTTGAACTTTTATTTTAAAAATGCAAATAGAATATTAAAACCAGGGCCTTAACGAGAAGTCAATAATTAGGGTATGTGTGTGTGGGGGGGGGGGGGGTCAAGAAAATGTTGTGGGATGACTCATATATTTTTTTCTCTCTCTCTCTGTGACGCAGAAAGATAAATTACTGTATATTTACACTGTAGTTTAGTTACTATATTTCTGATTAAACTGTTGTAATAACTTCATTTTATGCTACGAAAAGAATAGGATTATGGAAAATTCGAGCGCATAACTATTGCAGTATTAAACATAATGTTGGCTTCATATGTGCAAGTAAAATGAGCAAGGGTTGAAACGCCTGTTTTAGTTACAATTTAGTATTTTTTCAAAACGATGAAAAGTCCTGAAAACTAAATTAGATTTTTCAATAGAATTTCATTTGGGTTTTTGGAACATAAATTCATTTAGTGGCCTTGGAATCTTTTCGGGGGGGGGGGGGGGGGTTAAAATGTTTTGGGGGGCCCGTAACACCCCCTTAGCTACGCCCCTGATTAAAATGCAATGCATAATTGTACACAGAGCTATAATTAAAAATGAGTAATGGGAGGGGGGGTGGCGCTCAAGAAAATATAGGGTGGAGCTCATATTTTCATATGCGTAGTTTAATAGCGTGTTTAAAGGTGAGGCCACGGATTCATGACACCCCGCCCCCCCCCCCCCCCCACACACACACACGTGCTGTACAGCAGAAATATTCAAAAAATTACTTTAAAAAATAAAGATACCTTAAATCCTTATCCCCCCCCCCCCTTGTTCAAGAATGCGAATCTTTCTGATTCTGAAAAAGATCTACTGAAATCAAAATTATGTAACATGTGACACATTTGTGAAAGCAATTTTAATCTCGAAAAATTTGCAAGTGTACTTATTTGGAAACTATGAGATTGAAAAATGTTTTGAAAAATGTATGAAATGAAAAATGTCAAACATTCTATGAAATTCAGCATTTATACTAAATTTCCACGCGACTGCTAATTGCTTCCTCATGATGACATTTCTGTGTTTGTCAAGTCTTAAAAATTATCGTAAAATGATTAATAACATTTCTAAATCACGTTATGTATTTATAAGAATAATTTTAAGGCATAAAGTAAAAAATATAGATAATATTTAAGAAAAAAAGTTCTAGGCTTAAATTAGTTTTGCTGTGTTATCAAAAGAAATATTAGTTTAAAAATTGCAGAAAAAAATAAATTTTCATGAAAAAATTCCAAAATGTAAATGATATTAAGAAAACTTTTATATTAAGAAAATATAAAAGTTGTAGCAATTGCTCTAGAAATAAAAATACTTAAAATTTGTAACGTGTAAAAAATATAAATATAAGTAAAAAAGAAAAAATGAAGCTGAGGATGGATTCGAACTCACAACCTTTCGATTCACAAATACATGCTTTGGCACGACGCCACGAATCGACATTCTACTTACGTACAATTAGGTATTTGAAGCATACGCTGAACTTTGACCCCCAATTTCTCAAAAATCAAGGTCCATTTGAAGGAACCCTTTCACCAGAATAATTAGTGGTATGACCCCTACAACATACTTTGAAATCATCAAAATCTGCGAGCACCATGTCTGGTGGTCCCCTTGTAAGTAATCACAGTTATATACAGAATAGCACAAGAAAAAGAACTTAAAGAAACTATAGAATGCAATTTTGTTTTTCGGCTATAGAAATATAAAGATAAATGTGAACTGTTAAAATGTAAATGCAGTTCTGTCAAATATTATTGGCTGCTTGTATTAATAGTTTTCTATTTAATTTAATCTTTTTATTCAATTAACATGCATTTGGGTGATTCCATCACATAGAAAGGCAAGAGGTGGCATGCATTTAGTAATAATTACAACAAATTTCAATATTTGTTACATTGTTACTGTATTCTTCATGGTACCCTAAACTACTTTGATATAAAATTTAATATTATGACAATTTCTTTTAAACAAAAATAACATATAACAGGCGTGTGATATTTCAGTAACATTTTATATAAATTTATGCTCTTAGAAGAAAAAAAATATGAAATCAATAAAAAAAAAAGAAATTAAATATCACAAAATGAATAACTCTTTAAATTAGAATCTAATCACTTTCGACCATTTTTAGCTCACAGGCTATAAAAGCCTGGGAGCTTATGTGTCCATCTGTTCTGTATGTACGTATGTGCGTAACACAATAACTTGCGATAAAAATATCTGATTCACTTGAAATTTTGGATATATGCATATTCTGATAAGGCACTTCCCTGATAAGTTTTTGGAGCTCACTCGATATGTATAAGGGGGGGGGGGGGAACGGGGGCTAATGCACCTCCCAGGTTCTTTCTGATAAAGCTAATCTCTGAATAGTTTTGGAATTTTAATGGTTAAGTATAAAAGAGGGGATAACTTCTCTTAAATTATATAAATGGGTTTTTATTATGAATTTTCCGATTTGATCTGAATTTTGGATATAGATTTTTTATACGATGAAGCATATCGCTGATTAGTTTAGGGGGTTCAATGATTAAGTATAAAAAGGGAAAAGGGGAAGTTGTTTCCCATCCTTTTTTTTTTTTTTCAAACGGAATTAATCCTTGAAAATATAAGGCTGCAATGTACAATTAGTATGCGTAGCCTGTGAGCTCAATTCCATCAGTTTAACTGGGCAATATTCTTTTTATTTATCATTTGGCTCACGTTTAATGAAAACTTACACGAACCTGCTCTTGGTGATCCCCTCAAATCGGGGTCCCGGGACAGCTGCCCCGCATGTCGTTGCATTAGTCAAGCCCTGACTTGAACTTCAACAGTTAAGATCAGATGAAACTACTCTTTAACAAGGATAGAATATTCTGCTTAAATGACTACAGACATCCATTGATAAAACATTAAAAACTATTAAAATACAATTAAAAGTAGACATTTCCGTAGTCAAAATGTTTGCTTTAAATTGTTTTATGATTGTCTTAAGTATTTTATCAATGAATATCTGTAGTTATGTATTTTTTGTATAATTAATCATTTTCCAGATGTAATAATGTATGTATTTTTGAATTACACTGTAAAATATTGTAATTTTGCGGATCTACCAAAGTTACAGATATTTATGTGCTTACTAAAATTGTATCTGTGCACTGTACAAAAAAAAAAAAAAAATGAAAAGAAAAAAAGAAAAGAAAAGAAAAGAAAACATATGTAAATCTACAAAACTAGTTTTTGTAAAGCTGCAGAAATCTGAAAAAAAAAAGAAAAAAGAAATCAAATAAATGTCACAAAATAAATAACTCTTTAAAACTTCTTTTAATAGAGGTTTTTTGTAATGATTTTTTTTATTGTTTCCTATAGTATGTTTTAAATCTGAGAGTAACTGGGTACAGAATAAGAAGTGGACTCACGGAGTAAAAATCCAGGAACCCTTACATTTTAAGGGCCTGAAATATGTAGATAAAGTTTTTAAAACACTATAGTTTACTTAATTTTATCTTGCACACATATCATCTCCGAAAGCATTAATAAAATAATTTCTTCATCTAGGCATAATGAATTAAATATTCCAAAAAATAAGCAGGAGAGAAATTGTATGAATTAATTGTATTAATTTAGTCTTTTGACAGAGTTTCCTAGTCTCACGATGTAAAAATAATTGCTTGATGTAATCGACATTATTGCCAATAAAACGAAAACAATTACTCGAATAGCAATCTTCGTTTTAGTCATCTCCGAATGTCTATCATCAAATAAAATAAATACTAGTGCAATTTCAAAACCCTGGAAGATATTTTGAATTTTTTTTTAAAAAAAGGAAGGAAGAAACGCACTAAATTGGTACCATTGATAATAGCTTTATAACTTTTTTTATTTTTATGCTTCGTAGAAAGCACAAGCACGTGAATTTATTTTAAAATACATCAATTTTGCTTCGTTCCTTTTCAGCAAAAAACAAATTATTTAAACTTTCACTTATTTAAATTTTGTAAGTGAAATAAACTATTAGTTGATAAAAGCGTATTTTTAAAAATATATATTATCGTCTTCATTTTTTTTCTTTTAAAATTTTTCGTTGTTGTATTTTAATTGCCACTTGGTCTATTTTGGTGAGCGTTTACGGGCGGACCTTAAAAATCTATTTTTTCCAACTTTCATACAGTTGTACGAGTTACGGAGAATATTGGACGATTAATGACCTGTAAGGGGCTACTTAAAATATGCCTTCAAATTAATGTATTCATTTATAATTATATAGTAAAAGTATTAAAATATTCTTCTAATATCCACTACATAATAAATATCCACTTCCCATCAGGAAGTGGTGATTGAAAAATCGATTGAAAAATTCCAACTTTATATTCAAAAATCAGGCTGAATTACATAAGAGTGCGAAAAGAAACACGCTAAATTGGGAACAGCAGTATTCGCTTTTAAACTCTTTAAAAAAAACAATAAATAAATAATGTTTCTAACCATAATAAATAATACGTTCTACCAAAATCACTTCTCTAAGTTAAAAATACATTTAAACATCGGTTTATTTTTTATTTCCCAAATGATACTTTTAAAACTAAACATTGTAACGGTTATTTCACCAGCTCATTCTTATAACAACCGCATCATGGATTTAATAATAGCCGCATCCTTTTCCGCGTATTCATTATTTGAAAGTAAAATAAGAAAAGACATCGATTTCGCATAAAAACTAACGACGACGGAACGAAAATTTAACGCCCGGGGTAGATCATTAAAACAAAATATGCCAACGATGTGAAAAGAGAAAAAAAACTAATTTGAAAACTTGAAAATGTTATCTACTGCTTACAGATTACAACAAATACATTTCCCATTTCTTTTTTCATATATGTTCTTTATTTTATGAGAACCTGACAGCCTAAGGGAACTTCCAGACAATTATTTATACCCGAACCCTAACCTTAATGGTTATCTGTGGCATGAGATAGCCAACCTTTTAACCGTTTTCCTGGATCTCGACCATCCTGAAGATGATTGAAGGTTTAATTGGAATAATATGAAATGGGAAAGTAAAAGTTTTTTGAAGGCTGGGGGTTTTCCTCTACACGATATAATCGCAATTAAGCAATTCGTATTTTAAGATTTGACTATTAATGAAGTTCTTAGCATTTTTATTATGGGTATTTCCTTAATTCCGTTCTATATTGAAGTTTTCATAACTTTCACTGACTTTTACTTTTATCCTGAACATTTATTAAGGATGGGGGGGGGGGGAGAGAGAGAGAGTTCCATATCCTGTTATGGTAGGTACGATAGGCGACGGAATCCAAAATGATGCTAAACAATATTTTAGCATCGTATTAAATATGTCAAAATGGCAAAAAATATGGTCTTTAAATATTTATTTAATAATTTATGTAATAAACATTACATATGTCACATGCTAATAAATGAAATATGCCAAAGATTCGAAAATATAATCTGCTGTGCACAGATTATAACAAATATATTTCTCATTTCTTTTTTAATATATGTTCTTTATTTTATGAGAGCCTGATAGCCTAAGGGAACTTCCAGCAGTGGTGTGTAGTCGTAAAAAACAGAAGATATATGTTCTAAGCAGAGAGTATACGCTCAAGGCAGTGGGTATACTCTAGACTGTATACAGGGTGAGTCATAAATATCGAAACAATAGGCTATCTCCTTAAATATTGTCCTTAGATCCATACTTCCAATTGCAAAAATTCATAAAAAAAATGTGAAATTTTTGATAAGATAAATTGCGACTCCATGGGGGGGGGGGGGTCTAGTTGAAAAGTTACGAAAATTAACTTTTTATACGGCCCCCGTAGGACAAAAATTCCAATTAGGAAAACTTTCCTTATTCAGTCCTGAATGCATTTTCATATCTCCAAAATTCGCAAAGTTATAGCCGTTTAAAAAATTCATCAGGTTTTAAGGGATTAGACACAAATTGAAATGCGCGCAATTCAAAAAACAATGTTACTTTAACAGTCCTAGAAAACATGTAAAAAATCTATTTCTTGAGTTAGAATTTTGATTTTTTTTCTTTTTTTGTGATGGTTAGCCTTATAATTTGCTAAGAAAATCACATTCTAAAATTTCTCATACAATTTATAAAAGTTTCATGTGGTTAGTAGTGGTTTAAATGGGACAATCAAAAATTGCTATAACTCGTAACATTATTTATCGGATTTCAATTTCTTTCCATTTAATTAAAGATGAAAATCTGATTTTAGTTTTGTTCCAAGTTTTTTTTTTATATTAATTTTAAAACTATTAAAAATGTTTACTGTAAAAATAATATAATTTTTAAAAAAATCATATTTTAAAAAGCAAACTTTTTTTTTTTTTTCAAAAGTAAAAATTTTTTCAAATTTGCCGAAACAAAACTAATATAAAAAAATCAAAAATGACGTGTTTCAAGTTCTTTTTTCTTTTAAAAATTCTTAACATTTAATAATTTAAAGACAAGAAATAGAGGATAAAAAATTCATTATGCAGAAAAACGAAGGGTATTGTTTAAATGTCCGTCAGTTATTTAAAAAAATGCTTTTTTTAAGATGCAGATTGAGTCTTTTTTTTTTTTCTTTTTAAATTTACCTCTGACAACTTCAGGCTTTTTATCGTCCTGTAGAGGATATTAAAAAATCTGTATTCTCGGCCCAGGTAGGGCCAGGACCGAGATGTTACTTTTTTCTGAAGACCCGCCAGGCCGGTCCTAGCGTACTTTTCATAAAGGAGGGGACTACTTCTTTCAACTTAGGTGCACTCTGGATGAAATTTTCAAACCCGGTCTCTACAACACCCGTATTAAAATCACTGTCTCTGACTGACTTAATACGTGCATAAAATAAATAAAATTCAGCTCAATCGAATTTTTTACGAAAAACATATAGATTTTAAAATCTTTATTTTACAAAAAAAAAAAAAAAAAAAAAAAAACTTTATTTTTTTTTTTTTTAAATAGATTATTTAAATGCTAAAAAAATTAAATACAATAAAACCAGTGAAAAAAATCTGCCTATGGCGGAATTCTGTCTTAAACGGAAAATATGTGGATCCATTCAAAATAAATGCAATAGTACCTGAAAAGAAAATAAGCTGCAATTACATCTTCTAGGGAGGACATCTGTCTATAATGTATTTTTCCTTTCCTATGTGATTCCGTCTTAAAGAGTTTTAGTGTATAACATTTTTCAGAGTCTCCAACGCATGGGATATGGATTGACGATATTAAAATATAAGTTAAACATTTACATATAAATAGAGATTCATTGATAAAATAAATGTATTACAGTCTTTGGCGCTTCTTTAATAAAAAAAAGTATAAATATAAAAAACGAAAAGCTAAAAAGAATTTTTTGGTCAAAACTCCTCCATATGAAACATTTTTTTCTTACGCCGAATTAAAAAAATTTGTACTTTTAAAAAAATTTGCGACTGAACCAGGCTATGATTTAAACTATTTTCCAGACTGGTCCGGGTTATGATGTTGATATTTTTTGAGGCCACGCCGAACTTTTCCCCCTATGGGTCGGTTTGGGACCTGACCTAGATATTTTGACCCAGGCAGACGTCTGGTATACCAATTTAGCATAAAAACTATACGCTGCCAAATACGCTGCTTTTATGTCGAAAGAAAAAGCGCTATCTTAAACCGATTTTTATTAAATTGCAATTTGTGAATGTTCCCTAACAAGCGTTGAGATTGAGTTAAGAAATCACAGTTTAGAGGCTTGGAAAAGTGGTGTAAGTCAGGAATTTTTGAGGATTTTGGGATTTAATATCTCTGTGGGATTTTTAGATACGGAGATGAAATTTGTTTTGTTCAATTTAGGAATAGATAAGGAATAATTTCCTAATTGGGAATTTTGCCCTACGGGGGCCGTATAAAAATTTAATTCTCGTATTTTTTCATATAGACCCTCCATGGAGTTGCAACTTATCTTATCAGAAATTTCACCTTTTTTTATGAATTTTTGCAATTGGAAGTATGGGTTTAGGGGCAATATTTGAGGAGCTAGCCTATTGTTTCTATATTTATGACTCACCCTGTATACTATAGCTTTCTTGTGAAACAGGGGGTATACAGTGATCCTTAAAAAACCCAGAAGGTATACGGGATGTATCCCCATGTGCCCTTCACTACATCCCTGACTTTAAGGCAATTATTTATACCCGAACCCTAACCTTTATGGTTACGTGTGGCATCAGATAGCCGACCTTTTAACCGTTTTCCTGAATCTCGACCATCCTGAAGATGATCGAAGGTTTAATTGGAGTAATGTGAAATGGGAAAATTTTTTGAAAGCTGAGGGTTTTCCTCTACACGATAAAATCGCAATTAAGTAATTCGTATTTTTAGATTTGACTATTAATGAAGTTCTTAGCATTTTTATTATGAGTATTTCTTTGATTCCGTTCTATATTGAAATTTTCAAAACTTTCACTGATTTTTACTTTTATCCTGAACATTTATCGTGACATCAGAAGCAAGTAAATTTTCAACATTTCGTTCTTTCGCATAAAAAAGAACTTCATTTTTTTAAATCAACGATATGATGATAATCTGCTATCGAAGATTTTTTTCAAACATTTGCCAACAAAGTTAACCCTTTCGGGTCTGGTCGTCTGGTGTTCACATAGTACATGTTCATAGTGTCTGGTAATTCATAGTACATGTCTTTTCGAGTATTATTTTGTCTTAAGAATTATTTAATTACTTTCAAGATAAAGAAATGATAGTATGTGTCTATATGCCTTTGTTATTAATACTTTATTTATGTTTTGACATTTAGTAATAACAATAATGATATAAATATTCTTAATTCTCTTTGTATCGTTGGCGATCTCTATTTTTTATGCATATATTTCACGCATTAAATTTAAAATAAGAGTTACTCTTCTGAACGGATCATGTGTGATAAAACGTAAAAAACATTAGAAAGTGATAATATCTGTTAAACCCTGTTGTAATACGATAGTTTCCAAACGTCTGAAAAACTTTCCTTGGTTTATTATCATATAAATATGAATTGAATTCTACAAAAAATAAGTGCATTAGTTAGATTTCAGATAACGAGGTAACTTTTAAACTTCAATAGTCGATTTGAATAGCTTCGATTAACATTATTAAAGTAAAAAATATTTTTGCCCTAAAAATGAAAATAATTTCGTACCCGAAAGAGTTATAAAACGTTTATAATATTTGTCTGTCTGTCTGTTTGACAGACTGTATTTTTCTCTTCTGGTAAAATGTGCGGGTAAAAAGCCAATCTGAAATCAAAGGTCGGAGTGCAATGATTACTAAACCCGTCATGAAACATTTGCTCAGAGTTATATGTATATCGCAGAGAATATCATATATTCCACAGAGTGTCATATATCCCACAGAGTATCATATATCCCTATTCCTGAAACGCCCCTTTAAAAAATAATACCTTCACTAATAAAAAAAAATATCATAGCATATAAGTAAACTGACTAACACAGAAATAAACATAACTGTTTAACAATTAATACTGAACTTGGTTAATATCTCTGGCGAAGAAATCTTGTAAGTAATACGAATTTTATAAACATTTACCTGCAAAAAACAGCAACAAATGAGAACAAGGTTTGATTTCACCGCATCACTCGAACAAGTATCCATGTAGGACTCAACACAATGCGTCATGGGGGTGCAGGGAAGTCGTTTGGCAATTTTACGCTTGTCAATGGGAAATATAAAAACAGTAAGTCATGATGCGTCCATTAATAACTATATCATAATAATAACAATATATATTCTACAACAAAAAAGTAAGAATTTAAATTATAAAAAATTATTTGGCCTATAAGGCGTCACTTTATTAATAAAACATTTAAAATATATTAAAAATCGACATATTTCAACTCATTTTCATTGAGTCATCTTCAGAATGTAAATATAAAATTACGAACACAATGAACGTGAAATTTTTGAGGGGTAATATTAATGATTTCATGGTTTCTGTGCAGCAATTAAATGAATTAGATAATAATATTAAATTTACTTTTTAACTAGAAACAGAAGAGAGATTGTCATTTTTAGATGTTGAATTAACGAGAGTAGGAAGTGAATTAATTCGTTCGGTTTACCGAAAACCTATCCCACATTTAAACATTATACCTTTCGATGCATACCTTTATCCAGCTTCTGATTCTTAATTAATTGTGCTTTTAATGTTTCTTTCTATATAAATTTGGAGAGCGAATTAAAGAAAATTAAATCTATTGCGATCGGTTAGGGATATCAAGTTAAGTTAATTATCAGATTAAATCAAGCGCATTATTGATAATATGTACATGAATGCCTCTAAAAATAAAAATAAAAAAATTTGTGAGATCAATATGAAAAGGGTGATGATAAATTATTACCAGGGCTTCTTTGAATATACAAAAAATCTTTTAAAAAGTGTTGAATTTATGTTTGATCGCGAGGCCTCTCCCAAAGTTTAGATGCTCTTAAATACCAAAATCGATCTCATTAGTGTAGACGACTTCTCAAGAGTTTATATGATTCCATTTATTAGAGAAAGAGGAGTAAAGATATTATATAGATATGACCCAATGAAAATTTAACATCAGACGTGAAGAACATATAACGGATATAAAATATAAGAGAGAGAAAACTGCTTTATCCACACTGAATGAAAAAGAGAACAAAAACATGCTTTTTCATGAGAGTAGATTAATAAAATTATCTAAATATCTAATTGTTATTTAAAGTTATTCATAAGGGAGTCCATTGAAATTTACTTTAAACAGTTCACATGTTTGTAACAATACGCTATTTTTTCACATATCGAATATATGGATTGAATAATGTTTGGATGGTTTACAGGATAACTATATGGTAGGGACACGGACGAGGTCGAAAATACAGAAGGCGTTATATTTATTTTAATTTAATAATTATTTATTCCAATTTCTCACGTTCATTGTGTTCGTAATTTTCTATTCACATTCTGAAGATGGCTCAATGAAAATGAGTTGAAACATCTCAATTTTTATTAGATTTTAAATGTTTTATTATTAAAGTGACGTCTTATAAACAAAAAAAATTATTTATAATATAAATTCTTACCTTTTCGTTGTACAATATATATTATTATATAGTTTTATGACTGGTGGCCGCTTCGTATGCACTATGTATTGAAGTATACCATATTGCCTGATCATTCCATAATACCTGTATATTTCAACGTTATATGCCGAACAGAGGAAGTACTTTTTATGCCATATATTAAAAAAATAATAAATCTGTATTTAATGTAATTACAAAAGAAAGAACGCTGAATTAAAACATGCAGGTCTAATATTATTAAAATATACTTCTATTAGTGTGGACTAAAAAATCCTTCCTTCGAGGTCCGGACGAGTGGCGGATCAGTGCATTTAAATTAGTTGCTCTGCTGTAAAAAATACCATTTACAATAATAAAGAATAATGAATAAACTATCTACAAAAATGTGATTTCGAAATTACTAACAAACTGACTTTGCTATCAAATATGCAATGATATAAAGGGTTACGGCAAGCAAGCTGCAAACAATCGGGATACCTGTGGCAGTGCCGTGGCATTTAAAACCGTCAAGTTAACAAAAAGAGGAAAAACTTTTGACATCGGAAATATCCTGTGATATAAATCCTTTGATAACTGCCGCCGCAGTCCGATTGTTTGCAAACTTTCTTGTGAGTAACGAGAAACTCTGTTGAAGAAATTCTTGTTTTGTTTCTCACGCAATCATTGTTGTGCTTATATTCAGTGTAATAGTACTTCAGTGTAATGGCGACTTTACGGTATTAACAAAATGGTTAATACAACCTCTAAAATAGTATATTTAAAAGCCGTACATCTGACAAAAAAGGTATTACTTCCAACTATCGTCATTTTCTTTCGCACATTGGTTAACCCTTTATCTACCAAAGGTATATATAAGTACTATTAAAATTACTTCTTATAAAATTCTTTTAATACGTCAATTAGTTGTAATACTGTTTAGAATGAGTTACAAATACATTACTTTATCTTCTTCCAAGAGTATGATTAGTTACACAAAAAAATATTTTTAAAAGGATGATTTCTTTTGCCTTTGTATCTTTTCAGCTTTCTTGACACTGAGAAAGGAGGATGGGGATTTTTCAATTCGGGAAATATTTCTATTTTTATATTGTAAGACCATCATATTTGTACATTTTATAATTCTACAAAATAAAGTAAATAATTTAAAAGAAAAGAAAAGAAAAGAAAAGAAAATAATTTAAAATAAAAGATTTCAGTGGGGTTATAACTATTGCACAAAATCCCTGTTAATTCAAATTTAATTAATCCTTCTAAATCCTTCAATACTTCTAAATCCTTCAATCCTTCTAAAATCCTTCAAAAAAAAATTTTTTTTTATGATTATGTAGATTTTTTAATTAAATTAAAACAATTTACGTAAAAGGCTTTCGAATCTAAAATTTTCATGAATTAATAATGCGGTAGATAAAGGGTTAAGGAGACACAATACCTTGAAATCGATTTTCATTTTTTAATATTAACCGAAAGCTTCTTTAACTGAGAACATTTTGACATCTCAGTTTTACCTATACGACTGTTGTACCACCAGATATTGTACATTTTGTTAATAGATCCAGTGCAATGACCCATACAAATACTGGTTTTTCTCCTTGCTCATATTTTTACAATTTGCTTGTTCGAAAAACACTAAAGCTTTTTTGATAATTTAGATAGAGGTTTGATTTTTTTTTCTTACTTTTTTTCCATGCTTTTTTTAACATTTTTGTGCATAGATTTATCATTCAATTTTATAGTTATTTAAAAAAAAATTAATTTTCTTCATTTTTGTATATACACGAGAGATAAAAAATCATATTAAATGTAAAATCCCACACATCTAAATATCTATGCATAGTCTTATGCAGTATATTTTAATGAATGTAGAAAAAAAATCGAAGTAAATATATTTATATTTTAAAAAGTAGTAGGGGTTTTTTTTTAAGTTTAATTTTTTTATTAAATTTTAGTAAAATAGGCTATTTTTCAAGAATTTATTATATTTTATTTTTAGTATTAAGTATTTTGCCACCTCATATGTCACAGTATTATTTAAGATTAAAGAAATAATTTCAAAAGTACTGTGTTGCCTTAAGGGGACAGTTTACATTAAAATTGGCCAAAAAATCAATTTTTCTTTTTTAATATCAACTGAAAGTCTGTGAATATTTGTGAATATTCTGACATCTTATTTTTACACATATAGTGATTATATCGCAATATATTGCAGATTTTATTAATGTACTCACTCAGTGCAGTTAACCATAGAAATTAGAATTTTAAATGGCTTTTTCTCTATGCTCATTTTTTCTTCACTTTCATGTTTTAAAAATTCCTAAGGTCATTTTTTTTTTGTATTTAAAATAGAGATTTAAACTTTTTTGCGTATGCTCTTTATCATATGTGTGATAAATCTGTGCATGGAATTTGCCTTCAGATTTTTTGTTATTAAGAAAAGAAGTTTGAAAATGTGTTATATTTAATCGTTTTACACGATAATATACAGTGTCTCACAAAAGTGATGGGACACTTGTGCTTTATAAAAAGAAACTGCAATAAAATAAATAAACAAACATGTGCAAAAATTTTTTGGGTGTGTTTCATATTTAAAGTTAGTAACAATTATTACATAACATACATTTTGTCAAAATATTAAAATATTAATTTAGTAAAAATACAATTGTTCAGAACGGAGCAAAAAATGGCTCATATAAGTGATGGGACACTTACTTTTCCATCAAATATTTATCCAAAAATTTTACTTTTTAAAAGGTTTTAATATTTTGTTGGATTTCCTTTTACTTTTAAAACATGATTTAATCTTTTTGGGATGGATTCGACTAATTTTTTTGTGATTTCTGGAGTGATTTTACTCCATTCTTCTTGAAGCACCGATTTTAGTTGTTGTTTTGAAGAAATGGTGTGTTTGCGAATTCTTGATTCCAATTCTTGCCAAATATTCTCTATGGGATTTAAGTCTGGAGATTGTGGTGGTGTTTTTATTATTTCAGGACAGTTATATAGCAGCCAGAGTCTAACGTTCAGAGCAGTGTGCTTGGGGTCATTGTCCTGGTAGAATTTAAAATCGTTATGAAGGTTCAATTTTCGTGCTGAAGATTTCAAATTTTGCTTTAAAATATCAATATACTTGTACTGATCCATTATACTGTCAATAAAAACAAGATTACCAACTCCAGCGGACGACATACACCTCCATACCATAACTCCTCCTGCACCATGTTTTACTGTTGGTACCAAGTTCTGTTTGCGAAATTCTTCCCTGGGTTTTCTCCACACCAAGATTCTACCGTCAGAACCAAATATATTAAATTTACTCTCATCAGCAAATATAACTTTATTCTAGTAATCAGAATTCTTATTCATGTTGGATTTTGGGAAAGCTAGTCTGAGTTTTCTATTCTTTTCACTTACGAAGAATTTTTTCCTGTCTACTCTACCATGATATCCAGCAGATCGAATTACCCTTCTAATAGTCTCAGGATTAACAATTATTCCATATAATGCTTGTAAATCAGCAGCAACTTTTAAAGCACTATTTCTTGGATTTTTTTTAATATTTCGAACGATAATTCGCTTTATTCCATTGGATAGCTTTGATGGTCGGCCAGGTCTTCTTTTATCCTGAATCATATGATTCTTTTTATATCGTTTAATGATATTGAAAACTGTTGAACGACTCAAGTTAACTGTTTCAGCAGTTTTTCTAATAGATTTTCTACGTTCAATATGCAAATAATAACTAATTTTCGAATTTCAGGCGAAGTTTCTTTTCGTTTAGCATTCATGGCTACACAGAGCTAAAAAACACAAAAATTCCAAAACAAACTGGAGAGAAATACTGCAGACGATTTTATAAATTATTGCCAATTGCTTTTAAGTAAAAATAAAACCCCAAAAAATATTTTTATTGCTTATTTCAGACGATTTTTGTTGCATATATAATGGTGTCCCATCACTTATGTGAGCTATTTTTTGCTCCGTTCTAAACATTTGTATTTTTATTAAATTAGTATTTTAATATTTTGACAAAATGTAGGTTATGTAATAATCTTTACAAAATTTAAGTATGAAACACACCCACAAAAAAATGTGTACATGTTTTTTTTTATTTATTTGATTAGTTTCCTTTTGTAAAGCACAAGTGTCCCATCACTTATGTGAGACACTGTATCAGTAAAAAAAAATAATTAATTAAATGTAATATTAAATGTCTCTAAAAGCCTATGCTCATTCTTGTGTAATACACATTTGAAAATCTTTATAAAAAAAATGGGCAAAAATATACATTTTTGCCCATTTTTCAAAGCAAAAATATACATTTTTTTTTAAGTAATAGGGATTTTTAAAAATTCAAACTTTTAAAAACAATTTAAAAGCTTTAATTAAGTTTGCAGTTTTTTTTTTCTTTTCAAAATGTATTTTCAGTTGAACATTGAAATACAATGAATTCACCTTGTGAGTCATACCTTTTTTTTTTAAAAATAAACAAAACTGATGAATAGGTCACCTGTCTCATTAAAAAAATATGTGGACTTCCTTTATTATTTTTACGGGTATTTATCGTTAATCTGTTTCAGTGTGCAAAACCAATAAATTGATGTTCTGCTTCTTTAGTTTTATAATATTTTTTAATCCAATCAGTTTAGAGCTTTTGTTTCAAACCAATCAAGTTAACAAAAGAAAAAAAAACTTTTGACATACAAATGTATTTTCTGTTTTTCTTCCTGTTTTTTTTTTTTTTTAAGTTTAGAAAATGCATTAATCCGTCCGCTATTAAACAAAGTTTAATACTGTAAGTTAAATGTAATACTGCAAATGTAATGTAAATGTAATACTGTAAATGTAATGTAAATGTAATACTGTAAATTAAATGGAAAAGAAAAAAAAAAAAAAAAACTTTTTTTTTTTTTTTTTTTTTTTTTTAAGTTTAGAAAATGCATTAATCCGTCCGCTATTAAACGAAGTTTGATAATGAAAATGTAAAGGAAATCGATAGTTTTAACCAAATTTGCATTTGTGTAAAATGTAATATTTCAAAATTTTCTATCTGAATAGCCCCGTTGTAAATTTCTCTCTATTTTCCATTTTCCAGATTTTTTTTAAAAAAAAAAAAAAAAAAAAAAAAAAAAACTTCTATAATCAAAAATAACTTCAAAGTAGCTTTATTAATTTTTCATTAACATCTATATTGCTACTTTTACATTTATTTCTATCTGTAATAAAAGAAAGTACTGTAATCAAAATTTTCTTCGACTTCCGATTTTCCATGGATTTACACATTTTAGGGATCAAAGAACCCGAAAAACATGTTTTTACAAAATTTCTGTGTGCCTTTCTTTTCTATAAAGTTATGCACAAAGATGAATGAACTTTCACAATTTTCGGCTAAACTAAAGAAAATTCATTGTTTTAACTAGTTCTTTCGTGAAAAAAATGAACCTTTATTTTTAATTGTGTACCTTTCGTCGTATTCTTCTTTGGAAAAATTTCATTAAACAAATGAGCTTTCTTTCGGGGCTTCCTCGCGTAGAATGAAGTTTTGGATTTTGAAATGCAAATTTTACCTGCAATTTTCCCCTTATTTCCGTATAATATATCAATAGTGTAACTCCTATGAAATACCATTCAGTAGAACATAAAAAAAACTAACATTTCACAATTGAGTTAATCTAATTATTGAACTTTTCTTCAAAATTATATTACGAAGCATAGAATGATATGTTATTCACTAAAAAATTTCCTGAAAATTATCTAACTAACAGTACATGCCTCATCAAAATCAATTCAACAGAACTCAATATATTATAAGCGCAAATATATATAATTATAAGCGGTTAAAACAAAATTCCGATGTGATTTTTTTTCTTTTTTACCGTAGGTGATAAGCACATAATTTGAATTACGTATAGTTTAAATGTTGAGAGATTTGAAGCAATCGAGTTTTCCACACAATCTTGAAAATGTATAACTTAATTTTTTTATCCGTAATATAACCTGTCTTACTCGCATAAATATTTTATTTCATATTTCTTTATCATTTATGAAAGTTACAACGCGATTTTTTGACCAAAAATATACATTACTTCTTACTAAAGGTCTGTACGGGTCGGAATTTCCAGGTCCGGGCCTGGCCCTACACAATTTCTACTATTTCGAAAAAAAGTCATACTTTTTATGATATAATTAAGATTCCTTTAAAGAATACTGCATACATACTTATGGAATAATTTTCGAGCATATTTTACAAAAAATCACAATGCAACATTAATGATTATTTAGATTCGTAGACTTTCAAGATTCAAATAAAGATTCAATAAAAAACTAATATGGTTAAGAATAAAAGAAATAAACGGTCAAATGCGAGTATTATTCCTGCTCAGAAAGTTCTGCACAATAAACATATGCATTATTAACCCTTTGGGGATGAGCGACTGGTATACGTGCCATTTAAAATGCTCAGAATCCTTCATTATTCTCACCAGTTATTTTTTATTGCAAAGTTTACCTTATTTAATTGAAGAATTTTCGTGATTGAAGTATAGAAAATTTTCTGTTTTGAAAAACTGGTAGTTAAAGTTTAATAATTAAGCGATTCACTCTCATCGCGAAGTTGTTAACAGTATTATTAAAAGAAAATCGTCGTTGAAAGAGTAATAAAAGTTTTGAAAAAAAAAAAAAACTACATAAAGTAAGGTTGGATATAGGTGTCTGTGCCAGAAATGTATGAATGGGTATGCAATAAAAGATCAAAGAAATATGAAGCCTAAATAATATCAAATATTGTTATTCTGTATAACTCTTTTTTTTTATCTTATGCCTAACTATTTATAAGAAAATTAACTCGATACTGATAATAAAAGGTAGTGGATATTTAAACTTCATTTGGCATTTCATAAAACAAAATTCAGCATAGTAATATCCTTTTCTTTTTCTAGCGTAACTACCACGTTTTGTATTAAATAAAGCAAATAATACTATTAAAAAAGTATACTTATAAAAATGTATATACTTATAAAAATGTATATGCTTATAAAAATGTATATTTAAAAAAAAAATTCTTATGTTTACGAACTTTGATTTATGTGATTAATTCTAATTAAATTAATATTTTTGCAACACTATGAAGTTAACTGCTTTTATACAGCTACTAGGTATTGCATTGTACAAATATATTATATATAAGTTGTTATCTAGGATTTAAAATCCGATTGTATGTAGAGTTATTATTTATGTCCAAACAGGTTAAAGGGTTGATATCCCAGCTTATTAACGATGAATTTTTCCAAAATTCATAACCATCAATGCTTTTATACTTCTGCTACGGCAGGTACCTCCAACGGTCCTCAACATCCTTGCTTAATGCCCACAAATCGAAATTTGTGTGTAACAGAAAAATGTGCTTTTCTCAAAAACTATTGATCTAGAGTAATCGCTATAGTTTTTTCTGAAAGGTTTAAAGTAATATCCATAACCTCTAAATTTTTCTTAATTTTAGTTCCAGTAGATTCGGAATTATAAAGGGGGGGGGACATATTTTTGCATTATATTTTTGACGATATCTCTGAAAATGCAATACCTGAAATAATATATATATATATTGCTGCCCCAAAAGAATTATTTAAATTCAATCATATGCAGAGGGAAAATGCTGTTTCCTTCCGAAGCAATATTCCATAAAAAAAAAAAAAAAAAAAAAAAAAAAAAACATTCGTCTAGCTTTTAAATCGTTCAAACCCGAAAACATCGAATAAAAAATTCCATCCATCTCTGGGCCTCTTCACTCAAGTCAATAATAAAAAACTTCTCTAATCTCTAACCATGATTTTCACATGTAAACAGAATTCATGTCCATCGTCGAAATTAATTTCATTCAGACGATAATTTTTAATTAAAAAAAATTATTATTTAACTAATTTATAATCGAACACTGAATTCGATATCCTGCAGACGATATTTTGAAACAAAAAAAGAAAAGTAATGAATTTATTTTACGCACAAATATCAAACGTTGAAGGAAGGAAAAAAATAAAAAAATAAATAAAAATTATGATATTTTTTGAAAGGTACGGTTTTGGAATAAAATTAATCAGACTTTCTTTAAAAGGTTTGATAAAAACAGGAGAGAAATGAGTTTTATTTGGAATATTAAGAAATAAAGTTTAATTAAGAATATTTTCAATTTAAAATTATTTTTAATTTTTAAATTTACGCATATTGGAATAAATGTTTTTTAAGGCGAATTAAGAATTTATATCGTTTCCATAAGGATTAATTGATTAGATCTATAAACAAGATTTTAATTTAATAAGTTGAATTAAGTACGCAATACTGTTAAAATGAAAATAATATAATACAAAGGTTAATTTTAGCGAAAAAAATTTATATATATATAATATATATATATATAATATTTTATAGTAACCAACAACTATTTTTAACCGTTATTTTTTGTATCTAATAAAATGCTTGTAAAAGCTCAAACTTAAATTTTGTGCTCAAAATCTGCATCGTTAAGCGGCCAAAAATTGAACTGCGTTCGAGGGGTGGGGAAGGTAACATTTCAACTCCTGAACACAGTTCAGTTTGCGCGTTTTAACCCCTTTTATCGATTTAGATTTTGAGCACAAAATTTAAGTCTGAACTTTTGCAAGCATTTAATTAGAAAAAAAAAAAAAAACGGTTAAAAAAATTGTTGGTTATTCCAAAGTTTAAGGCGCCCTCTATCGGTATTTTTTTAAATTTATCTTAAAAATTTATTTTCAAGGAAATATTGACATAAGGAATAATTTTAGCGAAAACCGACCAATTTTTCCGTTTTTTATAATCATTTGAAATTTGAACCTCCCCACCCCCATTGAACACAGCTCAGTTTGCGCTACTTTACCACTCCCAACGATTCAGATTTTCATCTCAAAATTTAAGTTTATGTCTAAGCTTCTAAAAAAAATTTATGAGATGCAAAAAATAACGGAAAAAATAGTTGTACGTTACTCTAAAGTCTAAAGAGCACTCTATCGGCATTTTTTAAATTTTATCTTTATAAATTATTTTCAAGATAACACTGACATAAAGAATAATTTTAGTGAAAATCGCAAATCAATTGACCAATTTTTCCGTTTTTTATAATCATTTGAAATTTGAACCTCCCCCCGCAATTCAGTTTGCGCTACTTAACCACTTCCAACGATTTAGATTTTGAGCTCAAAATTTAATTTATGTCTAAGCTTCTAAAAAAATTTAATGAGATGCAAAAAATAATGGTAAAAACTAGTTTATCGTTACTCCAAAGTCTAAAGCGCCCTCTATCGACATTTTTTGAAATTTATCTTTATAATTTATTTTCAAGAAAATACTGACATAAAGAATAGTTTTTGTGAAAACCGCAAACGAATCGACCAATTTTTCTGTTTTTTATAATCATTTGAAATTTTGGACCCTAAACTTTAATGGCGCATATCTCCTTTGGAAGACGTTCGGGACCCTTAGTTTTCTATTTAATATTGTTCATCATGATATGACAGACCAGCATGTTAAGTTTGTAAACGACCTTTTGGGACACCCTGTATATATACACTATATTGCCATTGATTATGGGACACTTGCGATTTTAGACATTTTACTAAATATCTAGAAAAATACATGAGGAATCATCTCGAAACTCTTAGTGTATAAATATAATAGTATATGTCATACATCTCTGTGAAGATTTTTTACCGAAACTTCATAGGGGACCGTCAACAAATTAAAAAAGAATGAATATCTTTTGAATAACCCTGTCAAAACTAATGTAGCAAAAGCGCTCAAACTCTAGATTATCATTGAATGACTTATTGTAATACACTGTGTTCATTTTTATGCAAATAGCATGCATACTCGCAGAGTAATTAAGGTTTTTATAAAAATGGCCCCAAATTTTTCCAAGTTTTTTTCCTTATAATTTTCAGAGTTCTTAATATAAAATAATATTTTTTTCAGAAAATATGACAAACAATATTGCACGCAGTACCCTGTAATAAGAATTAAAAAATAATAAAAATTGTATGAAAAATGAGTAGGTTTACTAAATAATTTTTTACTGCGCATGCGTCAAAGATATCGAAATTTCATTTGCATATTATGTTAGCTAAATGTATAGAGCAACTTTTGTAAAAGTCTCAAAATAATAGCTTGAAAATTCTGAAAGTAATCGTCTATAGAAAAAGGACAAAATCCGTTGTTTCCAAAATGAAGCAAAAAAATGAGGGATTTTATCCAGAAGTAGTCGTAACATCCCGTATTGTGTATTCTACATTGACACTAATCAATGAATATATGGATACAACCCCTCTTGTTTTTGCTTCATTTTGAGAATAACGGATTTTCAACTTATTCAATTGACGATTATTTTCAGAATTTTCAAGTTGTGATTTTGTGACTTTCACAAAAGTTGCTCTATACATTTAGCTAACATAATATGCAAATGAAATTTTGATATCGTTGACGCATGCGCAGTGAAAAATTATTTAGTAAACCAACTCATTTTGTATACAATTTTCATTATTTTTTAATTCTGATTACAGGGTACTGTGTGCAATGTTGTTTGTCATATTTTCTGAAAAAAATATTATTTTATATTAAGAACTCTGAAAATTATAAGGAAAAAACTTGGAAAAATTTGGGACCATTTTTACAAAAACCTTAATTACTCTGCGAGTATGCATGCTATTTGCATAAAAATGAACAAGGTGTATTACAATAAGGCATTCAATCATAATCTAGAGTTTGAGCGCTTTTGCTACATTAGTTTTGACAGGGTTATTCAAAAGATATTCATTCTTTTTTAATTTGTTGACGGTCCCCTATGGAGTTTCGGTAAAAAAATCTTCACGGCGATGTATGGCGTATACTATTATATTTATACACTAAGAGTTTCGAGATGATTCCTCATGTATTTTTCTAGATATTTAGTAAAATGTCTAAACTCGCAAGTGTCCAATAATCAATGGCAATATAGTGTGTATATACAGGGTGTCCGAAAAGTCTGGAAACGGTCGAATAACTCGAAAAATACATATGAGATTGAAAAACGTAAATTACGTGTTAAATATTTTTAAATAAGCTACTCAGTGATACCAAATTTGACCTTCGTAACCGACCCCCTGGGGGTCAGAGGGGGTCCAACTTTGAAATCTTAAATTATAACCCCCATTTTTTATTGCAGATTCGGATTCTACGGACAAAAATACGTAACTTTTGTATTTGATGTTTATTTCGAATCCTCGTTTATCACGGTGTAATTGAGCATATTAAATCGATACATATTTCGGCTTTTCCAACGGGATTTTCCCTAATCGAAACTAATTGGGGAGAATTTATGACATCAAATTCCTCGTCTTTTACAATAATAGCGTTTCCTGAAAATCACCCGTGCCGATTATTTCGGTAGTGCTACACAGTTAAAAATTTGATCCATTTGCTGTAGCGTCACTCCACAGCTTTTATAGAATATCTCTTTCATGACCAATGAGAATGCTCCATAACACAGTAAAGTACACTAAAAAAATTGACCCTTTTGCCGCATCGTCACTCCACCGCTTTTATAGAAAACGATTACTTTACTGTGTTATGGAGCATTCTCATTGGTCACAAAAGAGATATTCTATAATAGCTGTGGAGTGACGCTGCAGCAAATGGGTCAAATTTTTAACAGTGTAGCACTATTGAAATAATCGCCACGGGTGATTTTCAGGAAACGCTATTTCTACAAAAGACGAGGAATTTGACGTCAAAAATTCCGCCCAATCAATTTCGATTAGGGAAAGTCCCGTTGGAAAAGCGGGAATATGTATCGATTTAATATGCTCGATTACACCGTGATAAACGAAGATTTGAAATAAACATCAAATACAAAAGTTACGTATTTTTGTCCATAGAATCCGAATCTGCAATAAAAAAGGGGGGTTATAATTTAAGATTTCAAAGTTGGACCCCCTCTGACCCCCAGGGGGTCGGTTTTGAAGGTCAAATTTGGTATCACAGAATAGCTTATTTAAAAATATTTAACACGTATATTTACGTTTTTCAATCTCATATGTATTTCTCGAGTTATTCGGCCGTTTCCAGACTTTTCGGACACCCTGTATATATATATATATATATATATATATATATATATATATATATATATATATACAGGGTGATTCCAAATTTTTTTATACAATGAAAGAGGGGTGATAGTACAGATCAAGACAAACAATATTAAATAGCAGACCAAGGGTCCAAAACGTTTTCCAAAGGAGATGGCCGCCATTAAAGTTTAGGGACCAAAATTTCAAATAAACATAAAAAATGGAAAAATCAGTCGATTGATTTGCGGTTTTCACTAAAATTAACCTTTATGTCGGTATTTTCTTGAAATTAAATTATAAAGATAAATTTCAAAAAATGCCGATAGAGGGCGCTTTAGACTTTGGAGTAACGAACAACTATTTTTGGCCGGTATTTTATGCATCTCGTTAAATGTTTTCGTAAGCTTAGACTCAAACTCAAATTTTAAGCTCAAAATCTGAAAGTGGGAGTGGTTAAGTAGCACAAACTGAACTGTGTTCAGAGGGTTCAAATTTCAAATGATTATAAAAAAAAAATAAAAAAAAAAAAAAACGGAAAAATTGGTTTATTGATTTGCGGTTTTTACTAAAACTATTCTTTATGTCGTTATTTTCTTAAAAAAAAATTATAAAGATAAATGTCAAAAAATGTCGATAGAGGGCGTTTTAGACTTTGGAGTAACGAACAACTATTTTTTGCCGTTATTTTTTGCATCTCATTAAATGTTTTCGGAAGCTTAGACTTAAACTTAAATTTTGAGCTCAAAATCTGAATAATAGGGAGTAGTTAAGTATCAGAAACTGAACTGTGTTTAAGGGGGGGGGGGGGTCAAATTTAAAATAATTATAAAAAATTGAAAAATTTTGTCGATTCGTTTGCGGTTTAAAATAAAACTATTCTTTAAGTCAGTATCTTCTTGAAAATAAATTTAAATTCCATTAGAGGGCGTCTTGAACGTCAGAGTAACCAATAATTAATTTTAACCATTATTTTTTTGTTCTAATTAAATGCTTGCAAAAACGTATTAAATGTTTTCGGAAGCTTAGATTTAAACTTAAATTTTGAGCTCAAAATCTGAATAATTAGGCGTAATTAAGTAGCACAAATTAAAGTGTCTTCAGGAGTTGAAATTTAACCCTCCCCCCTCCACGAAAACAATTCATTTTTTCGCTACTTAAACACTCTCAACGATTCAAAATTTGAGCCTAAAATTTAAGTTTATGCATTTGAAAGTATTTGATGAGATAAAAAAAAATAACAGTTAAAAATATTTGTACGCTATTCCAAAGTCTAAGGCGCCCACTATCGGCATTTTTTGAAATTTATCTTTAAAATTTATTTTCAATAAAATGCTCATTTAAAAATTAGTTTTAGCGAAAACCGCAAACGAATTGACTAATTTTTCCGTTTTTTACAATCATTTGAAATTTGAAACCTCTGAACACAGTTCAGTTTGTCTACTTAACCACTCCCAACTATTCAGATTTTGAGCTCAAAATTTAAGTTTAAGTCTAAGCTTACGAAAGCATTTAATAAGATGCAAAAAATAACGCCAAAAAAGAGTTGTTCGTTACTCCAAAATCTAAAGCGCCCTCTATCGGCATTTTTTGAAAATTATCTTTATAATTTATTTTTAAGGAAATACCGACATAAAGAATAGTTTTAATGAAAATTGCAAATCAATGAACCAATTTTACGTTTTTTATAATCATTTGAAATTTGAATCCTCTGAACACAGTTCAGTTTGTGCTACTTAACTACTCCCACTTTCAGATTTTGAGCCCAAAATTTAAGTTTGAGTCTAAGCTTACGAAAAAATTTAATGAGATGCAAAAAATACCGGCAAAAAATAGTTGTTCGTTACTCCAAAGTCTAAAGCGCCCTCTATCGGCATTTTTTGAAATTAATCTTTATAATTTAATTTCAAGAAAATACCGACATGAAGGTTAATTTTAGTGAAAACCGCAAATCAATCGACCGATTTTTCCATTTTTTATGTTTATTTGAAATTTTGGTCCCTAAACTTTAATGGCGACTATCTCCTTTGGAAAACGTTTTTGACCCTTGGTCTTCAATTTATTATTGTTTGTCTTTATGTGTACTATCACCCCTCTTTTATTGTAAAAAAATTTAGAATCACCCTGTATATATATATATATATATATATATTTGAGCACAAAGAAATTTTTTTTTACAATACTTTTATACAAAGAAAAGCTATTTTTTCTTCAAGTAACTTAATTAGCCTCCCTTACCCTCTGCTAAATATATTTGTAAATTTTTAATAATCTGTAAATATGTGGATTAATAGTCTTTATTACTTTTCCGAATTGATCTTGACACGTTTCATAGTTTATGAGTAAAATGGCTGTGACAGACGGGCAGACAGACACAAGAGTGATCTTATAATGGTTTCGTTTTCACTTTCAAAGTACGAAACTCTAAAAAAAACAGAGTTTAATACATCATAACTTTTGAAGCTATATAATAAAAAGTAAATTTATGAAAATATTTCTATATCATCTTAATAAAGATTTTCTCAAATCCAAAAGAGCTACCTTTTGATACATTTCTGAATTTATTTCTTTTCGGAAATGCATAAGATTTGCAGGTATTTTTATTCAGAATCTATGTAGTCGAATGATGTTATGCATTTTTTCATGTAAGCAATTTAAGAAAATGCTGTCAAAGTTAGTATTTTGAACCGAGTTTCCGTAAACGACAGCATGGGAAGGGGGAAAAAATCTGCAACCAAGTGACAAGAATCTCTTATTTCTCAACAAGTATGCATAAGTGCCTTATTTACGAAAAATGGAAAACGCTATTCGATTCCAAATTCCTTAAATAATCAGGCTTGTCAATTTTATACCTTTACAGTTAAAAATTAGAAAATGTGTTAAACTTTCGCGCTGTTGAGAAGTGAATTTAAGATCCACAAAGAAAAATACTTCCAAATATTACGTTAACATAAGTTCTTTATCGCTATTAATGCTTTTACAAATCATGTTGTCAGCCCTATACATCTTGAAAACAATTAAGTCTGTTTTCGGCCCGACCCAACTATATGTAGAAAAAGCATGCAAGTCTGATCTCGGGCTGATCTCTACACTAAATAATTTACATTTCTGTATCGATGTTGCCAAATTATTATCGTCTCGTAGCACACATTTATACGAGCCCTAAGAGAAAATTAGAAATGTACGAGCCGTATGAGATTTCTCGTATAGAGCTCGTGACAGACATTTATATAAACCCGTTAATAGATACAGTAAAAATGTGTCCGTAAGGGGACAAGCTCACAAAAATTAGGTTTTGGGCAAGATCGATTTTTAGTTTCTCAAGAAAGCAATTATTTTAAGCAGGACAATCAAAATATTGTTAATTTTCCAGTTCGAAACGTATCTTGTATTTAATTTTGATTTTATGGTATTTTTTAATATTTTTATTATTTTAAATGTGATTTACCACCGGTTTTCAGTACTATTTTAACAATTTTATACTTTATTTTATTTTTCAAAGGATAATAGAGATACATTAAAAAAATATTGTTGACAATATTTTAAAATATCATAAAACATTAGGTTATTAAAAATCAACTTTTTTCATAAATCGGGTCAATAACTTCTGTAACTGCCATCAACCTTATTTCGAACTAGTTGGATGTGCCAATCCCAAAACTTTCTTCTATCTCATACATACATTTTAATATTAAAAAAAATAGTTACTCATTTTAATACTTTAATAATTTTAATTCAATACCTCAACTTTGATTTTCATCTTAAATTTCTGCTTCAGTCAATTAATCGGAGTAAAAACGAATTTCCGTCTCTGCATGAGCCGATGGACAATAGAATGATAAGCAGATTTTTTTTTTTTTTTAATTCAGGGAGGACCTACTTGCCTTACCAAAAATAATCATATACAAAATGTTTAGTTCAGTTCTAGAACTAACTTCATATACTTTTATGTGGTGCAATATTGAAAATGGCATAAAATTCGATATTGCAGCGCCCCCTTACGGCGGATTTTTTTCAGATTCAGGGTGATCCAACTAGCCATAGCCATACACTTACATAAAAAATTTCGTTCAGTTCGATGCATAACTTCATGTAATTTTGGTCGGTACAATATTGAAAATGGCACAAAAATCGCGATTGTGGCGCCCCCTTCCGGCGGATTTTTTCAAATTCAGGGAGGACCAACTAGGCATAGTCATACACATACACAAAAAATTTGGTTCAATTCGATGCATAACTTCACATACTTTTGGTCGGTACAATATTGAAAATGGCACAAAAATCGCGATTGCAGCGCCCCCTTCCGGCGGAATATTTCAAAACTGAAGGAGGACCTGTTTGCCACAGCCAAAAACATTCACAAAAAATTTGGTTCAATTCTATGCATAACTCCATACACTTTTTGATGGTAGAATGGCGACATACAGACAGACAGACACACAGACACACACACGGACAGACAGACATTTTGTAAAAACATGTTTTTTGGAATCTCTGACCCCTAAAACGTGTAAATCCGTCGAAAACCGGAAGTAAAAAAAAATTTCGATTACAATACTTTCTTCTATTGAAGATAGAAGAAAGTAAAAATCAATAACTAACATAAAGTGGACCAGTGTCTAAGAATAAATTTGCATCGATATATATTTTTTAAATATTGCAGGGAATTAACGCTTTTAAACACTTTAAGCTTTATTATAAAAAAAGATATAAATAGATAAAAATATATATATATTAATTTTGGAATAAAGTTGGTTGCCTCAAAATAACATTTTTTATGTTCTCAAAAATTTCTTCCGCATTATTATGTTCTTTGCCTATCAGTAGTGAACAAATTTATTCAAATAAAAGTAAATATCTAAATTATCACTAGATGCAGAGGTCAGAGCATACATGACAAATTTTATAATTTTTACCGTTATCTTTTATCAATAATCTTCAAGAGAGATTTTTATAAGAAGATATTAAGAGATGCAATAGGAATATATAATGAAGATTGTTGATAAAAGATACTGGTAAGAGCAATAAAAATTGTCCTATATGATCCGACCCCTGTTAGATGATATTACTTTGCAGAATTTTACAAGACCGGGGTGCGGCAGCACAAAAAATCACCTCACCGAGTTCATTTATGAAAATCTAGAATTAATTTAATTTCGATTCGCATATTAAAGCGCAATCGGTATGCATCAAGTCATATCTTGGTGGAAATCATCTAAAAACCCGATTTTAGCGTTTGACACGTAGGTTTACTATTGTTCTTTCCTGCACCGAAAAGTATGAAAACATGGAGGATTGGGAGCAGGAAAACATATTATAAACATATGAGTCAACCACTAAAATCGAATTTTTTTTTAAGTTTTCCACCAAGATATGACTAGCCTGATTGCGTTTTAATATTCGAATCGAGATTCAATTAATCTGTAGAAATTGAAATCGTGTAAAAGCAACATAGCAGTTCCACCTCCAGGGCGATATGCACCAAAAACTAATCAGCTCCAGTTCACATCAACCCCTAACTGAATCTAAATTTTTGTGAAATTCCGTGGATTAGTTTTTGAGATAGAGCGCTCACAAAATTTTTGTCACACACAGAGTGACAGGCAGATTCACAGACATTTTGTAAAAACATGTTTTTAGGGATCTCTGATCCCTAAAACGTGGGAATCTGTCGAAAACCGAAAAATTTTCACGAATCCATTACTTTCTTCTTGTAAATATAGACGAAAGTAATAATAATATCAATAAAATGAGCTTCTTTACAGTTTAAGAAGGTGAGAAGTAGTGAGCGAGTATGAAACAATGATTTATAGATTTTTATTTTAAAAGTCCCCCCCCCCCCATTTAAGTTCAGTGTAGTTTGAATGTAAATTCCAAACAAACAATCCGTAAGCAACTGTTGAATGCAAAACAATTCGACATTACTACCATATTCTTCAATTACAGAAAGAAAATTTCATTGACTGTGAAGCATTATAAAAATAGGAAATACATTCCTACGTTCATCATACTCACAAGGAAGGTCTCCATACGGGCATACCCCGAAAAATCTGGAAAAATTACAGAATGTTCTTCTCGTGTAGTCCATTGAGTCTCGTAACTCCATTGAGTAACCGTAAAAAAATAAAGAAAATTTCGTTATTTGACGATTTATCGCCGGTTGGCGAAGGAATGTAATTTCAAAAAATACTTTATGTCAAACACACTTCAAGAAAAAAAAAAAAAAAAGGTTTTATGTTGAACTTGTTTTGAGAAATTTAATGTTAATAATTTTAGTTTTGTAAGCTTTAGTTTGTTTTAAGTATAATTTTGTTATATCGATATTTATATGTATTTATATTTAAATTTAATCATCAAAATTTAAGATTTAAAACGAAATTCATAATTTAAATTAATTAAATTTGTTTCAAGCTTAAAGTTCTATTGAGAATAGTAGATTAGATTTTGTTGCTATGGAAACATGTATCTTTTATTTTTGTATATTCTTAAATTTATGAAGATAATTTTTCTCAATATTATTTTTTTTATTCTATAAAAATATTTTTTCCAGTGATTAATTAAATAATTACTTCAACAAGTAATATATATATGTAATACAATATGTATATATATGTATATAATATATTAAAATCTCTCATTGTTTATGTTTAAATTCATTAAATACCATTTACACGCATTCTAAATATCTAAGAGTTTTGAGTTGCATTATAATCGTTTGCTTTTGGCGAAGAAAAAGGCTGCTCGCCAAATCGAGTGGCTCTTTCGTCTTTTCACGCCAAATATTTGAAAATATTTTATTTTTTTACATTTTTTCTAATGTGATTCCGCCGATAATTTTGACTGATCCTTATTACCTACATAAGTACTTTAATTAGTTTTTTTTTTTTTTCATAAAATTCTGAGTATGCCCAGTATGGAGACCTTCCTTGTCAGTAACTAAAGAATATAGAACACTTCTCTAAAACTGCGATAATGCAGCCGAGCTTCCTATGACATGTGTTGTAATGTGTATGGCATTAGCTCAAAAGTACAGATTTAGACATATACGTTGCGTACGCTCAGAAGTGTAAATTAAATTGAAATTTTGTACTAATTAATAAAAGTTTTGAACAGACGAATGTACGATAACAAATTGGTGACAAAATATCTTCCATTTAAAAGAGAATCGTGTAATTTGATGACGTGGTTTTTTCTCACAAACTATTGAAAGAAAACTCTTAGGGTTTTCTTTCGGTACCTCCTCGGTTCGAAAGTATTACATGTGATACTTCGGAATTGAGAATAATGGGAATTAAACTATTTGATTTTTTTACGCCTTTATATTACTTCTATACAGGGTGTATCTAAACTCTTGGGCAAAACTTTAAGGGGTGATAGTACACATCAAGACAAACAATATTAACAGGGAAACTAGGGGTCCCAAACGTTTTCCGAAGGCGATAGGCGCCATTAAAGTTTAGGGTCCAAAATTTCAAATAAACATAAAAAACGGAAAAATTGGTCAATTGATTTGCGGTTTCCATTAAAACTATTATTTATGTCAGTATTATCTTGAAAATAAATTATAAAGATAAATTTCCAAAATGCCGATAGAGGGCGCTTTAGACTTTGGAATAACGAAAAACTATTTTTTGCCGTCATCTTTTGAATCTCATTAAAAGTTTTCGGAAGCTTAGACATAAACTTAAATTTTGGGCTCAAAATCTGAATAGTTGGGAGTGTTTAAGTAGCGCAAACTGAACTGTGTTTGAAAATTCACGTTCCAAATGATTATACAAAACGGAAAATTGGTCGATTCATTTGCGGTTTTCGCCAAAACTATTCTTTAAATCAGTATTTTATTGAAAATAAATTTTAAAGATAAATTTCAAAAACTCCCTGTAGAGGGCGCCTTAGACTTTGGAGTAACGTAACACTATTTTTAACCGTTATTTTTTTTTAACCTTATTAAATGCTTGCAATAGCTTATACTTAAATTTTGTGCTCAAAATCTGAATAGTTTAAAGATGTTAAGTAGCGCAAACTGAACTGTGTTCAGAGGGGGGGGGGGGAGGAGCTCTAAATTTGAAATGATTATAAAAAACGGAAAAATTGGTCGATTCGTTCTCGGTTTTCGCTAAAACTACTCTTTAAATCAGTATTCTCTTGAAAATAAATTTTAAAGATAAATTTTTAAAAAATGCCGATAGAGGGCACCTTAGACTTTGGAGTAACGTACAATTACTTTTAACCGTTATTTTATAATGTTATCAAATGCTTGCAAAAGCTTGGACTTAAATTTTGAGCTTACAATCTCAATCGTTGGGATTAAGTAGAGCAAAATTGAACTGTGTTCGGGGTAAGGGTGGGGGGGGGGGGTTGAGAGGGTTAAATTTCAACTACTGAGCACAGTTCAATTTGCGCTTCTTAACCCCTCCCAACAATTCAGAATTTGAGCTCAAAATTTAAGTCTAAGCTTTTGCAAGCATTTAATTAGATACAAAAATTAACGTTTAAAAATAGTTGTTGGTAAAGTTTAAAGCGCTTTAAGCTTGTTTAAAATGCTCTCTAAAGAATTTTTTTTACATTTATTTTTAAAATTTATTTTTAAGAAAATTTGAACATCAAGAATAGTTTTAGCGAAAACGGCAAACAAGTCGACAAAATTTTCCGTTTTTTATAATCATTTGAAATTTGAATCCCCCCACCTCCCTTGAACACAGTTCAGTTTGCGCTACTTAACGTCTTCCAACGATTCAAATTTTGAGCTCAAAATTTAAGTTTAAGTCTAAGCTTCCGAAAATATTTAATGAGATGCAAAAAATAACGGCAAAAAATAGTTGTTCGTTACTCCAAAGTCTAAAGCGCCCTCTATCGACATTTTTTGAAATTTATCTTTATAATTTATTTTCATGAAAATGCTGACATAATGAATTCTTTTAGTGAAAACCGCAAATCAGTCGACCAATTTTTCCGTTTTTTATGTTTATTTGAAATTTTGGACCCTAAATTTTAATGACGCCTGTCTCCTTCGGAAGACGTTTGGGACACTTAGTTACCCATTTAATATTGTTTGTCTTGATGTGTAGTATCACCCCTTAAAGTTTTGCCCAAGAGTTTAGATACACTCTGTATAGCCGAATGTTTTTGGCTTTGTATCAAAGCCAATAAAGGGCAACATAGTTGTTTATTTCCTTATAAAATAAGAGTTATTTTCATCTGAGTTTGCAAAATACATTCCAGACAATGTGCCCAAGAGAATAAGAAATTTTCATAATTATTTAACTTAAATGATTTACAATAGAGAATTTTGAGATTGTAGATCATTCAAATAATTAAAGGTTTTAAATTTGTTACTGTGTAAACTTGGGTTATTCATAATTAAATGGATATTTTACCATTGTTAATCATTTTAGAGTCATATTTAAGTGCCTAAGTTTCCAGCCCCTTACAGTATCAATTTCTGAAAAAGGATTCCTTTTGTCATCTGTAGATCATTCAGTTAATCAGTAGATCTCAAATCAGTAGATCTTCAAGTTGTTACAGTATAAACTTAGTTTATTTATATTTAAATTGATATTATAGCAACGTTAGTAATATTAAATCCGTATTTGTGAACCTAAGTTACCAACCCCTTACAGTATCAGTTTCCTAAAAAGCATTCCTTCTGTCGTCTGTAGCCCTTTTGTATGGGCAAAATCAATGAATGTGTATTCACAGTGTTGTTTTTCTATCAGGTTTGAAAAGGTTAAATATATAAGGTAGTCTGGTGTAATAACACCAGGCGGGGTAATAACGCCAAGTGCTAATATTTTGCATAAATATGAAATAACCTGGTAAATGACACCCATGTGCTCTGCGCAGAAGGGTTTGAGTCATATAAATCGCAAAACAACAGCTTCAAGTTAATTTATTTCATTTTTAGGTCTTATTGTTTTTTACAAGCAACTAAAATTAACGCTTGATCTAAAATTTGCGAGATACGTTTTGTGGTGTGAAGACTATTTTTTTTATCCGGAAATACTTTGTTAATTACATAAATTTGTAGTACATTTCATGGACTTTCAAAATATTGTTGAAGATTTTGGATATCTTCTCGAGATAATTTGTAATTTAAAATGTTCAGCGCAATAACTATAACGGGGTAATAACGCCAATCCTTGGAATTAATACCCCGGTTGATTCCCTACAGTGACCGAGCTACATCCTAAATACTGATTCAAATAAGCACAGTTAAAACTGCAATGTTTTTAATAATTCTATTTAAGCGGTCTTTTTTAAGCAAAAAGAAGCTCACGGTCTGATATTCTTTTAACTAATCCTCCACCCCCCCCCCCCCACACACACACACACACACCACACCTTCATTTTTCTTACACTTTCACAAAAATTGAACATTTTCAATAGCTTAGAATGTAATTTGTCAATTTCTAAGTTTGTAGAGTTTGTATTTTTAGAATTGGGCAATGTACATGCAATTATTCCATCTTATTTCATAGTTTTTGCTAACAAAACTATAAAACCAGATTATTACCCATTATGTTTACCAGATTATTACCCATATAGGTGGGTAATAACTCCAAATAGCATTGATCAAGAAATCACACCATTACATTTTATGAATACATATCTGTTAAATTATTTTTTTATATAGATAGTCAATGAGTTGCTATATCAAATCATATATTTGTTTGAAAAATACAAACTAAAACTGAGCCGTGAAAATTGGTAGAACCTTAACGTGGCGTTATTACCCCAGGGTACCTTAGATGATAAATCTCCTTTTTAATCCTTACATTCTTCTGTTTTTTCTTTCCTTTTTGCCGATCAGGTAAGACTGCTCCGAACTCAGATTAAGTGGAAAATGATGTCACCCATTCCTTTAAATAATATCTTCTAGTGCATCTCATTAATATTCTATGCCAAGAACATATCACAGCATATCACTCTTTTTTAATTATGTTTTGTTCTTTTGTTGCATCGCTTATTAAAATGAAAGAAGCTCTTGTAAAAAACCGGCCACCGGTGTTTTAATAACATCGCAACGACCCGAATCTGCATCTGACCCTTTAGCCAGTGAATTTGACAGTGAATTGGCGAAACTTGTAAACAATTCTGATGTTTTGGGTAACGGGGGAGATCTATTGTTAATATGATAAGCAGCCGAGCATTTTGATGTCTTTCAGAGTAAAAGAAAGCAAATTTACATCCACCCATGCGCCGTTTACCAATTCAGAAACAATGAAGAAGATTGTTCAGCGCGTTATCAAATAAAGAATGCTTAAAAAGATAAAACATGGCGACTTTCAAATTGCATCCAACACCACACAACAACAGAATATCTTATGTAATATGCCTTGTTAAGATTTCTTACGACAATAACCCACACGAAACGGAAAAATAACAAATTTTTTCGACCCCAATAACAGTTTCTTTTGTTGCAATTCCAGCAGTATTTTTTTCTATTTTACCATTGTCTGTTTACATTCTTTTAAATTTTAGCTTGTAACAGCTTCTAGGCATACTTTCTCCTGAAGTCGAGCGTGAACGACTTTTGCAAATTTGTTTCTATGTATCTAATATATGAATAATTTAATACATGTTCAATACATGCATTTTAATGGCAGTCTAGTTTAAAAACTGTTTTATTATCAAAGGGGGTTTACTTTCTGCTTGGGAATTAAATTATTCATGCTTGAAAAGCGCGCTGTTTTGCTTATAAATGATTATTTGTTCCCTTTGACATCGGATTTCGTGAATTTTCACTAATGATTTTGTATAATTTTTTTTTTCAACTGCGTATTTATGAAGACATAAATGTTGAAATTCGTGTAAATGATACAGTCTGGTGATGTATCCGGTTAATGCTATGCTCTCATTTGTTTTCAGAATCGTGTAAAAGAGCTTATCAAAATATTTATGCGTGTTTTTTTGTAAATTAAAACGTATTATCTAGAATAATAGTCAACTGAATATCACTCTATATTAAAGTAATTAAATATTAACAGATTTCCGGTTGCACTATTTTGAATATTAGAATCTAAGCATTTTATTTATCGATTTAAATTATGTGTGTTTGACAGCTGCCAAGTTTCCGGATTTTCTTAAAAAATCAGATATACAAAATACTTAAAATACAAACTATATATGCAAATATATAATATATATATATATATATAAATATATAATGAGGAGAAAAATTTAATAAACTGTTAATTCCTTTCTCTGCAGTACTTATATGTTCATTATATAATTACTTGTTCATTATTTGTTCATTAATATTGTATTATATTCATTAAATATAATTTCTTTTAACTTGGAAATAAAAAACCTTGAAAGTTAGCAACTATGCTTCTCTATCAAAAACGTGACAAAAGTAAATTTAAATTAATTATAAGTATTTCAGAAATCTACGGTCTACTATATATGCATATATATATATATATATATCTGTATAATAATGAAAATGAAAATTTCATTCCACCTACGTATAACTTGAGTTCTGCTGAAAAGATTTTGATGGAGATAGCACCATTAGTTAGAACCTTTCACTATTCTTCCGATCCCGTTTTTCAAAGCATTATTTTTTTCAGGGCTTGAATTTCAGGGCGGGATGGCGGGATTCGCACCTAAAATTTTTAAATCCCGCCCAAAAGAATAACATGGACGGGAGGCTCCCGCCCAAACAATTTTGCATTATGAAACTATGATCAACTCCCACGACCGTTTTGCGAATTTTATGATATTTTCGTGCAAGTAATGGACACATTTTGCGAGTTTTTTTACAGCAAAAAATCTTTGAAAATCACGAATTTTTCCGCGGCAAAATAGAGGTGATTCTGTTCGGAATTCCCCCCCCCACACACACACAAAAAAATAACGCATTCAATTCCAAAAATTATGAAACAGTGATGCCGCAGACGCGCTATTGCGCGTAAATAACGCAAAGGATCGGAGATGACACACAAAAGAAACAGCTATTACATGTTTCACAAGATGCGTGATTTCGCAAAAGTTTAATTAAAAACGGCAAATATTGTTAAAAGATCGCGAAAAAACGACTAATTTTCGGCAAATTCCGTCAAAAGATTCACGAAAGAATGCCTAATTTCGTCACAGAATTCGACACTTTTCGTCAAAAAAAAGTCAAATTTTGTCCAAAAATCGCGACAAACGGCAATTTTCGTAAAAAATAATCGCGATAAAACATCAGATTTCACCAAAAGATCGCGAAAAAACGGCAAATTTCCTCAGAAAATTCACGAAAAAACGTCAAATTTCGTCCAAAAATCGCGAAAAACGACAAATTTCGACAAAGGATTCACTATAAATTACAAAATTCGTCCAAAATTCGCGACAAACGACAATTTTCGTAAAAAAATCGCGATAAAACATCACATTTCATCAAAAAATTGCGAAAAAACGGCAAATTTCCTCAGAAAATTCATGAAAAAAACGACAAATTTCGTCAAAAAATCCCGAAAAAACGGCAGATTTCGTGAAAAGATCGTAAAAAAGACAGATTTCATCAAAAGATAGCGAAAAAATGAAACTTTCGTGAAAGGTAACCTCTCCCCCCTTCCTCTCCCCAAAAATAATATTACGGGGAGTTCATTTTTCTGTTCAACAAACTAATTTTCCTGCTTCAATATACATATTTTTTTGCTGCTCTAAAATCAGCTTCTTAGAGCTCCAAATCTTTCTGAGTGAGTTCAATTCCTGATAGCAGCCATTCATTAAACAAAAAATATCCCTTTACTCAACAAAGTATTCATTTTTTAAGAAAGTATTTTTTGATGAATTTGACTTGCCCCCGTTTTTAAAGAAATGCAAACAATAATGGTATTTCTTATTTTCTACACTCAAATAAGTATTATTTTATGATTAAATTTGTATCTTGCACATTTAATATGCAGAGAAATAACATTGGTTATAACAATTAATTATAAATTATGATTATAAATTTATTAAATTAATTAAGAGTTTTATTAATTATTATTAAAACAATAATTAGATCTGTGACAAAAATAAATAGCACCAGGGGGGAATAAAAACTAGACAGTATGAAAGTTTTTTTACACATTTCGCATAATTATTCTGAATTTTTGATAAAAATGGCATCAGTGATTTTTTTTTATGTCTGTATTCTGGTAATTCTTTAAATAGCACATAAAATAATGGCGGGTTTTAAACATTTCTTCTCCCTCCCAAACAGCCAAACTCCCCTCCATTTATAAATGTTGGTAGGGAGACTCCCCTCCTTCGAAAAATTGAATTTCAAGTCCTGTTTTTATATTAAAATCTATTGTAGAGTAAAAAATTCATAATTTTATTCGATTTCTTGAAGATTTTTAGGATGAGCGAAGCGAATCCTCTACTAGTCCACTCAAATTACAATTTGTCGTACGCTTTACAAAAAAACTATTCAATATTTTAACTTCAAATTAAACACAAAAATAAATTATGATCTGTAGATTTGCAGAATATAATTTTTTTTTACAGTAAAACGTTAAAAAAATTATTATTTTAATTAATTTATTTTACATGCATTTCCAATACGGACGCATTTTAGCAAATAAATAAAAAATGAAACGCGTATATTTTCAGAAAAAAAAGTTTAAATCATGGAGTAAATAATTATAGATAGAATCATGATTAATTTATTAAATAAAACATGTTTTCATTATCCCGCAAAATCGTTTGCACAGATGACACTTAAACATTAAAAAAAAAATTGTATTATGGATTTTTTTTTTTTTTTTTTTTTTTTTTTTTTTTTGTAAACTGGCAACAAAATAATTGTAAACAAATAAAATTAATTCGTAAATTTGTTATATAAATGAAAAATTAAAAGATCTGCGTGAAGTTGTTGGTTCAAGCTCTTTACAAATATTTTTTCGAGGGTCGTATTGTGGCTAAATAATATCGACTCATTAATCAGAAGGATTTTATAGAAAAATAAGACTTTAATAAGTTCGCAAACACAACAATAATTATTCGTGAAAACGTCACTGCGAGAATGAGAGAGCGCTTCGTTAAAAGGTAATTCCATTAATTGAGTTGCCATTCGCAGAAAGTAAAAAGTTCTCCCACGCGGAGAGAATTACAGCATTTCTCATACGCTAACATGTATAAAAACGAAGAAATTAAAATAAAATGTTTTACAGTTAAACATTCATAGTATCAACGAAAGCAGATTTCAAATGTTTTTTCCAGAAAATAGGATTTTGAAGAAGTAACTTTCTTCAAGCTTTCTTCAAATATATTATTCTAAAATAGCTATCAAAGATTATCGGATGTTGATTACAAAGATTGGAAACATGCATATTTCAAACAATTAAAAAACACCAGTGGCTACTTGAAATTGTAAAAACATCTTTAAAAGAGCTTTTAGTTGAAAATTTAAAAAAAATTTGTAAAAGTTTGCTTCGTAAATATCATATTATGCCAGTTTAACATCATAAATAAAAAATTAAAATGCGCCAAAACATAAAATAACGTTTTTGTTTAATAAAGACGCAAAAATAATAATAAAAAAAAATATTGTTACTTTCAAATATCTGTTTTATAAAATAATGCTTCGCGAATCCAAACAAAGCATGGCTTTTGCTAATAAAAGATATGACTCATTAACATACATTACAATTTTCTTTCATTTTTGAATTTAAGGCTAGTTTAGGTTTATACTTCGCTTGCTGTGTGACTTCAAGTAGGAGTACTAGAGTCATATCAAGCACTACTATCAGCCATCAGAACATTGTATTTGTGATAGTTATTGAAATATTTTGAAGAAAGTCTTTTGCCCAAGATATCTTCTTTTATGAGAATATCTTAAGGGGGCAGTTTACCTTTTCAACAATTTGTTTATTTCTAAAAATGTGTTTCAAATGGTGAATTCACTGCATTTCAATGTTCAACTAACGGTGAATTTCCCTACTATTTTTTAAATATTGATTTTTTTCCCCTTTTTTCGATTTTCAAATGTATATTACATAAGCCTGCGCATGGATTTTCAGATATATGTATTATAACATTTAATGTAATTATTTTACTTATATATGTATATAAAATATTGAAAAATGATATATGTAACACATATCCATATATTTTTCTTAAGAAAAAAAAACTGAAGGCTAATTTTATACGCAGATTCATCACATAAATAATAAAAAGCATACACAAACAGTTTAAATCATTATCTCAAATACAAAAAAAAAGAAAAAAAAACTAAGCATTTTTAAAACAGGAAAGTGACAAAAATATGAACATGAAGAAAGAACCATTTAGTGTTTTAATTTGCATGAGGAATTGCGTTATGAGTATTAACAAAATTTACAATATCTCGCGATATAATTCCGTGTAGGTAAAAGTAAGGTGACAAGATATTCACAATTAAACAGGCTTTCATTTAATATTAAGAGAGACACGGAAGAAAAAAAAACATGCTTCAAGCATCGATTATGAAGCATTTTTCAACACAATGTAACAAAATGCACCATTTAAAAAATGAAAATATTAAGTATCATTTCACTACATGGAAATGTATAACGCATGTCAAAAACGAATTTCAGCTGTTCCCATCTACAATCGGAAAATCACCTGAATTTTTTAGCAGCCCTGTATATGATATAGAGATTCGTATCTATTAACAGTATGGATTCTAAAATTTAGTTCATTTAAGAGATAGATATATTTCTGTTGAAAACTCCCCATCAGCAATTTCCTCTAATAAGGAGAATGGTATGTGAATAGGTTTGTGCATTTGACATACCTCATTTAAATATGAGGTATAGAATTTATGTATAAAGAGTAAATATGCAAAAAAAAAAAAAAAAAACTAATTAAATTTAAAAACACATATTGAATTTTAAAACATTTCTCCAGCAATTACGCAAAACCGATTTATTTTGGGTGTCCCTATAAACTGATAAAAAATGCTATGAATGCTCTATTTTAAACGTGATCGTAGTGAAATTCAGTGATTTATACCAGTTTCGATACATTTAAAGTAGTATAACTTCATTTAAATACTCTCCAAACAATTTTTCCTCATATACCATAATGTTATCGAATTCTTTTGAGTGTCTTTGTAAATGAACCCTTAACCATACATATTTCATATTCAATACCAAGCATACTTTGGTGACCCTAAATAAGCTTTATCAATTGCCTGAAAATCCGAATATATTTACGGGAGTACAAAAACCGAATGTAGAAGCATTTTTCAACTTTGTTGAAAAGGGCTAAAAAGGAAAATTGAATTTTTAATCAATTTTGAAGTAGACTGTCCCCTTAAATTCTTACATACCATGGACTATTTCCTCTGTCTTTACAGATGCAATTCCGAGGATTTAAGATTGAAATGACTTAAATAAGTCCAGGCAAATCTAACCTGACTGGAATTCCTATGAACTAAATATTGAAGTTTGACAATCAGATTTAGAAAACACTTATATATTACAGTATTAGGGGATCCACCCGGACTTTCAGTTTACAGAATATAAACAAGTTGGAAATTGCACGTGAAGCGTATCAAATGAGGTGCGTTCGCACGATAATGAAGTTTTAAAAATATTACTCTCATATATCAATCTCATAAAATTGTAAATAATGAATTACAATTAAAACGCTCATCAAACAATGTTCTCCCTATACTATTATGCAATGGAACACTTTTGTGTGGCCTTGTAAATCAATAACAAATGTTCTTTGCACCACAAATTATGTAAAATGTATATTATAATATGTACTTTATAGTTGCATATAAATATTATTAAGTTCGAATGAATGTAACACCAATAAAATGCATTTGAAACATTTTTCCCCATTGACCGTAATGTAACGGAATACTTTTGATTGTCCCTGTAATTGATCTATGCTTCCTATTTTCATAAAATTTGAAATAACTCGACAAAATTATGTAATAATTATGTATTTTAAATTTCAAACGATTCGGCTGGGGAGTTTTTGCGTTGTTATATGCGGACAGACGCACGGACTGAACGACCACTATAGGTGCTACGTGTTTACATAATTACGAACGCACCTAAAAAACATTATATTATTGCATTTATTTTACATTTCTCATTAACGACACCAAAAATCAAATTCGTTTGAAAAGTATCATCTATGCATCCAAATAAAGTTTCGAAATTTATTAACAGCGATGCTTTCGTGTGAGTTAATAATCAAAGAAATCGCTAAGTATTTCATTACTGATTGCATCCCATTTTAATTCTGATCATTTCAGTTGCTTAAGCATGTAGTTTAATTACTTGTATTGTAAATTTCTGTTTTATTTATATTATTTTAGTTTATAGGTGAAGTTTTAACTTCATTGCAAGATGTCAGTTGGATACAAATTTGAACTATTTATATTAAGAGCAAGCGGATTCATAATCATATGCACGATATGAGGATAGATTTTCCAACAAAGTTGAAAAATGTTTATGCATTCGGTTTGTCTGTCCGACTAGCTCTAACTCCTGTGCATATACTCGGATTTTCATGGAATTGATAAACTTTATTTAGGGTCCTCCTAGGCATGTTTGGTATTGTATATGAAGTATATGAGATTAATAGTTCATTTACAGGGGCATCCAAAATCCATCAGATTATGGTCTATGGAGAAAAATTATTTGCAGAGTATTTTATCCTTTTCCGGCACGAGCAAATTCTGTTTGTAAAATGAGAAATTTTTGACCGACACCGGAATTTACAAACGACTTTTTTAGACATTAAAAACTCCTTAATTCCTCCTTTTCATTGTAAAAGTAAAATTTTTGCTAAATATTTAGCGCTGGTACCGTTTACAAGTGTGGTATTAAAATTATGTATGCCCGGAATGGGAACACTGTGCCGAAAAGGATTAGTGACATTACGCTTTTGTAAATGTACTGAAACTGATATAAATCGCTGAATTTAACTAAGATCACGTTAGAACAGGCAATCATAGCACTTTTAATCCATTTACAGGTACACACAAAAAAAATCGGTTACAGTCCGTCCGTCTGTCCGTATATAACAAAGCAAAAACTCTACCCAAACGAATCGTATGAAATTTAAATTATATTACAATTATTGGATCATTTTGTCGCATCATTTCAAATTTAATGAAAATTGGAAGTATAATTTAATTACAGCGACAATCAAAATTATTCCGTTATATTACGAGCAATGGGAAAAAATTGTTTCAAGTGCATTTTAATGATGTTAAACTCTTTCGAATTTAATAAAATTGGTATATGCATCTATGAAGCATACAGTAAAGTACACAATCTATACAATGTGTGGTACAACGAATATTTGTTATTAATTCACAGAGCCACACAAATGTTTCCCATTACATATTGGTATAGGTTAAACATTTTTTGGGACACGTTTTAATTACATTAAACTATTTCAGATTTTATGAAATTGACACACGTTGCTGAAGTTTACTACAATTAATTTCCAGTATAATAGAAAGTATAAAGTATTTACAAGGATACACAAAAGATTTCGAATACTCTACTGTATCCGAAGTACTGTATGCTATTACACCAAGATCTGAATATTTTTAAAAACTCGTTATAGTATGAACGCATGAACGCACGTCATTTGCTACGCTTGAATTACAATTACCGACTTGTTAATTTTTTTAACTTTTATGAAATTTATTTTAAACTATATTCATGTCTGTCTTTCTTTATTTATAATATTTACTCTTTTAAAAGTCTCATATTCAGACGTTAAATGTATGTATATTGCATATTACAATATGTTTCTCAGGGAATTAAAATTTAATTTTCAAGCACGAAAAATCGTGATGCCTATAGGTTAAAATATATATACCGTTTGTTTAGTATGGCGTATTAAAAAGGGGCCAAATTCTCTCTATTGTTAGCGATCATTAGTCTAAATACAGAAGCAAATATGAATAATTCAACTAATATGCATAAACTCGCATGTCGAAGAGCAAAAGATCATTGATCGATCATCATAACCTTCTATCATTAAGCTTCTAGTATGTCCAATGGAGTTCAAAACTTTCCCAAATTTTCACTATTTTTTTAACTAAACTGATCTGAATTAATAAGTGGAAAGAAGTATTGTTTACACTTTACGAGGATATATTCACAATTATTTAAAATTTATGGAGCGGCGAAAGTTTGTTGATTTATCACGTAATAATATAATGTATGCAAAAACTATAAACATCTTGAATAAATGAATAGTTTCAGATTAAAAATATAAATGTTAGCAGCTGAGAATATTAAATACTTGACGAAAGTAAATAAAATTAAGGATAGACTAATAAACCTTAAGAAAGGTCAATGAAGTATGAAATGCGGATATTTAAGCTATGTATAATAAATAGAGGTAGTCAGAGGATAAATCTCTGTTTAAATGTAAATTTTTTAATTATATTCGCTTGATATTACGTAGCATAGCATTGTATGGTTATTATTACAATACATAATTATTGTATAAAACTTTCTTTTATACCTCGGTTTGTTTGTTATTTCTTTTTTAGAATTTTTTATTATTTTTCCGCATATTTTTTTACATCCAAGAAATTTTTTTTAATTGAGTATTTGCTTGAACATGCCATGAAAATTAATTTACATTTTAATTAATACGCTTTTAATTTCTGAATCTCAAAAAATCAATAGTACAAAGAAATATTAATTTTTACAGTGAAGTTTGTAGTCGTATGATATAATCTCCCATTCATTAGCTATAAAAATATTTTCTTTATTTGTCAAGTCACAATTTTGTAATACTTAGATTTAAATCCTTCTCAATTTTTCTTTACATTATTGTGTTACACAAAATATTTCAACCTTCCCCCTTTGCCCTCAAAAAAAGTACGAAAAAGAAAAAGATATTCTGTATGAAACATGGTTTATGAAACATTTTTCAGCATATTCAAAATGATACAACAAATAATACACAGTGAAGCAAAAAAATGAGGGGTTGTATATATAACAACCCCTCATTTAGCGAAAAATCTTCTTTTATCATTTATTGTTTTTGAAGAAGTTGCTGTCAGAGCACACGAAGCATGTAAAATTAAAATGTATTTTTTGGCATTTTATTTGATTTTAATGCATCACTTATAGCATTTATAAATAATTTGATAATTTAAAGGGTTATATCTAAATATAGTAGTACGTGCTATATTGTGTAATCTATATTGACACTAATCAATGGATATATGGATAAAGCCTCTCATCTTTTTTTTTTTTTTTTTTTTTTTTTCATTTTGAAAACAACAGATTTTGAGCATATTCTATCGACGATCACTTTCAAAATTTTCAAACTATGTTTAAGACTTTCACAAAAGTTGTTTATACATTTAGATAACGCAATATACAAATGATATTTTGATTGTGTTCACACATGTGCAGTAAAAAATTATCTAGTACTCATTTTCCTTACATTCTTTTATTATTTTTTAATTCTGATTACAGGATTTTATAAACAATGTTGTTAATAAAACGTTATAGTTAACGTTAAAATATATAGTTTCGAAAAAGAACATTATTTTATATTAAGAATTCTGCAAATTATAAGCAAAAAACTTGGAAAAATTTGGGACTGTTTTCAGAAAAACCCTAATTTCTCTACGAGTAGACATACTATCCACATAAAAATGAATACAGTTTATTACAAAATTCCACTTAATTATAATCTACAGTTTTAACGCTATTGCCACATTAGTTTTGACAGACTTGTCCAAAGAAATATTCGTCCTTTTTCAATTTGTTGCAATCTCCTATGAAGTTTCGGGAAAAAAAATCTAAAGTACGATCTGTACTATTATGTTTACATAGCAAATCAAGTTTCAGACAAATTCCTCATGTATATATCTAGATATTTAACAAATTCCTGAAATCGCAAGTGACTGGTCACTTTTGGCCATATAAAGTATACCAAAAACAAATCAGCACTAAATTTTTAAGGTGTAACTGAACTTCAAATTTGATTTGCTCGTACATTAGTCCTTGAGTAGAGCGGCCTCAAAATTCGTTATACATTCATACAGAGAAATGGATATCCATTTTCCAAAAAATAGTCAAATTGTATTCAGGACATCGGTTAGGATGTAAGTATAAATACTAATCAAATCAAGAAGTGTACTCAAAAGTTTTCGCGATTCAAATATTTTTTTCTTTCGTATGTACAAGGAAGTAAAAGAAAATTTAGAATAAATAGAAAAACGCAATTGTTGATTCACCTACTCATTTTGTTCTTTCTTCCTTGTCTTAATCAACATCCTAAATTTATTTTCTGTAGCATTTTAACTCGTTACTAAAGCAATGTAATTTACTTTAATATTATAGCCTAGTTTATTTTTCTCATGATGAAGTCATCTCCCGAATCTTCTAATTGCATGCTTACAAATAAAAAAGCAGCCATTACGTTGGTCAGTTCCTTTTTTTTCTCAGATTATTTGTTCAGCAGCTGAACGTCTTCTGTGTATTTACATAAATGTTATCATTCTTTTTAAAATGATGACGTGTTTACTCATCCATCTTTTTTTTTTTTTCAAGATGTTCATTCTGTAGTGTATATAATAATATGAGGCTACAAGAAATATTTTTTTTCTAAAAAGAAAATATAATTGATAATAGAAAAAAAACATTAATTGGGACTAATTAAAAGAGTCACTCCAAAGACTAAACACATTACTAATATAAATAAGGAATTTTATTCTGAATTTTCTTTCCGAAAAATCTTTCCTGGAGGTTTGGCATGATTTTACTATGTTTCCTCTTAAAGCAATTAGGATCCAAGCAATAAAAGATATATTTACAAGTTTAATATTTTGCACTTTCTCTTCGTATATTTCAGAATATTTTAACGTTAAGGAGAAAAACTTTAAAATTTCCTGATTTCTTCTTCTAATTGTCATTCATATTAGCATAAAAATTAGAAAAGTTTTTTTTTTTCATTTTATCAGAGATTACTCCTATGTTATAAGCCTAACAAACAGGCATTTTTTCAAACACCAGAAAGTGCTTGAATATTGAATTCCAACCATACATTATTTAGTGATTTGCGCTAGATAACTGCACTGAGAGAAAAAATATGCCGCGTTCAACTAGACCGAAGAGTTAGTCACTTTCTAAATACCTAAACTAGAAATATAGACGTCCAAACTACGCGAGTAGGGTAAACAACTAAGCTAGGCGAAATGACTTGACATTTCTAGTCTCTTCTTTTCTAGGAGACGAAACGACACTGAACCGTTTCAGTAATAAAAAATTATCGCTTGATTTTAGGAATGATTTCTTAAGCTATAATTATAGTTACTAAATCAAATCTCTTGAGTTCGCATCTATTTGAAGAGATTTTTAGATAAATTTGACAACAAAAATATCGGAAAACGTACTTGAATTCTAGTAAGAGACTCTGGAACTCTCTAATGGAACTAAAATTTATAAGGATGACATGGAACTATTTTTTCTAGAGCCATTACTTAGATTCTATATGCCAGAACCATATTTTTTTTCTCAGTGTGCATTTTATCTCCTTTCAAAAATTTGTACCGACTAATGATTGTACGCAGAGATCTGTTATTTACACCGGGTTGCAAAATGACCGGAACAATTATTTTATTGGTTAAATAATAGATACACTGAAAAAAAAATCTGTCCATGGCATTTAGAAAATAAACTGTGGCTCTAGAAAAAATAGTTCCATGTCATCCCTATAATTTCTAGTTCCCTTTGCTAGCGTGTTCTAGTTAATATTCTGATTCAGTAGACCAGAATTTTCTTGTTCCCAGAACTAGAATAAAACGGGCTTCGAGTTAAATTTTCAAAATGGCTAAATTTCATAATAATAACTTCTGGTTTCATAAATCAGAATTTCTAGTTCCCTGACTTTCTAAGATAGGTATTAGAACTAGAATTTAAAGACACATTAACTACAAAATATAATATCCTGCAACAGAAAGCATGGTCATAACTGGAAATGTTAAAAATTAAAACTGTTAAAAATTCGAGTTGACACAATTTTTTGAAAATTATCTATTTGTTATTTATTGCCTTTAAAAAATCGCATATTTTACAAATTATTGTTACTAAAGAAACATTTCTGTTTAATTCTTGAAGCATTGTCGAAATAAATTTATATAAAAATAATATCCTGTTCTATACAATATTTTTTGTATTCTTTAAACTATAGAGAGACTGAATGAAATTAATTTATCTCATTTAATATACGTATTACGAGTTCTATGTCACTGGTAATTCTTTCAGCTAGAAAAAGAGTGATAGATAAATAGAGAATTCGATATTAACTAATTATATTTTATGTGTTTTAATAGAACGATAAAGTTTACTATAAAATATATATATATATTAATTTCTTTGTAATACAATAAACGCACGTTAATTCAGACAATTTGGGACACAGATAATATCAGGGGCGTCAATCCCGGGGGGGTTTGGGGGGGTGCAGCACCCCCCCCAGAAGAAATCAGTCGGAAAATTACCAGATCGCTCGGGAAAAGTATCTTTAGTCGGAAAAAAATAGTATTAACCTATAAAAACTTATAAACTGGAAAAACTAAAATATCATTCGGAAAATTTACCGTTTAATCGGAAAGTCGGAAAAAATAGTATTATGTATTACCCTATAAAAACTTATTAATTAGAAAAATGGAAAAATCAGTCGGAAAAACTCTTTTTCGATTGGAAAAAATGACATTAACTTATAAAAACTTATAAATAGGAAAACTAAAATATCATTCAGAAAATTTTTCGTTTCCATAGGAAAAAAAGCATGTTTAGTCGGAAAAAAACAGTATTACGTATTAACCTATAAAAATTCATAAATTGGAAAAACGGAAAAGTCAATCGGAAAAAATGATATTAACCTATAAAAACTTCTAATTTGGAAAAACGGAAATATTCGGAAAATTTCCCATTGCATCGGAAAAGGCATGTTTAGTCGGAAAAAACAGTATTACGTATTAACCTCTAAAAGCTTATAAATTGGAAAAACGGAAAAATCAGTCGGAAAATTTCTTGTCCGATCGGGAAAAAAATGGTATTAACCTATAAAAACTTATAAATTGAAAAAACAAAAAATATCATTCGGAAATTTTTCCGTTCCATCAGAAAAGGCATGTTTAGTCGGAAAAAATAATATTACTTATTAACCCATAAAAATTTATAAATTGGAAAAACGAAAAAATCAGTCGGAAAAATTCTTGTTCGATCGGGAAAAAAGTATGTTTAGCCGAAAAAAAAAGATACTAATCTATAAATATTTATGAATTGGAGAAATATTTTTGTAGTTTTAAATTAAATAAGGAAAACAAGTTAGATCGAAGAAAACCTATGAAATTTTATTCTTAGTCGGATTTATTTCCCCTTGTAGTTTCTAATAAGAAAAAACAATTTATAACGAAGAAAACATAAACTTATTCTTAACCGGAACTAATTAATTTAACTAATTGGTAATTTATTAATTAGTTTAATTTACTAATTAATATAAATTATCAATATATAGGATTTTATTTATTTATTTTTTTTTTGATAAAATTATTCAGAAAAAATTTGATTTGTCAAATATTGTGTACTCGGAAACCTCGATATGACGAAAAAAAATTATTTATGTACATATTGTAGCAATATTAATGTTATTTGTAACTGCGGTATTTTGAGTAAAACCTTAATATTCCGATTTTTTTTTTCTGTGCCTTTTGACTTCGAAATATCGAAATCCACCTGTATTTATTTACTACAAGAAAGTTTTTTGTTTAGTCTCGAAATTTTAAGCTATACTGATTGAAGTGAAGAAACTCCTATTTTTTTTTATCTAAACTTTAAATTTAGTTAGAAATATGTATCACGGAATTTAAATGGTATCCGATGAAAATTCAAAACTGAAATACAAATATTTAATGTTTTTCCATATCGAAATCTGGATGTTTTCCACTCTATACAAATTTTACCTTTAATTGAAAATAATTATGGTTTTATTTTTTCCTACTAACTAATATTGTGTTTTCTTTTTATTTTATTAAAAAATATATAATTAAAAATGTGAAACTGTTTTTATTTACTTTTTTACGTAATTTTGGATTGATTTTAACCCTTTCCGGCACGGGTAAAAACGTTAGAAAAATGCGAAATTATCGACTGACACCGGAATTCACAAACGAATTTTTAAGATATTTTGAATTCCTTAATTGAAGGGCTTATCGTAAAAGCAAAATTTTACTAAAATATTACTGGTGCCGTTTGCAAGTTTTGAATTAAAATTAGGTATCCCAAACCGAGCACAGTGTGCCGGAAAGGGTTAAAAAGTGCTTAAGAAATATATATAATATAGGATGAAAATTGAAAATACCCAAATACTTTGAATTTTTATCTCGAAATAATATGAATATTTTACAGTATACGAGTCTATTTCTCTCAGAAATAATACGTTCGTTTATTTATTTATTTATTTATTTTTTCCTGAATCAATTGTATTCATTTTTTTTAAATATTTTTATTAATACTACTGCATTTCGTTTAGTCCGAAAAATAAGGGGTAACATCAAGTTGTTACGCTGTTTTAAAGTTTGTCGTTAAAAAGAATTGAAACTTATATTAAGAAATCCCGTATTTTTGACAAATTTTTGTCTCTAAAATATTCCTCATACAAACAAATTAAAAAAAAAAAAAAAAAAAAAAAAACTAGAGATTTTAACTGGCTTTTGAAAAATAGAAAGATAAAACATTTTTTTCTCGTCAAAGTAAACCTTGGGCACCTAGACAACTGGGCGCTGAACTTCCTGTCCTATGTGTCAATTACAAAACAAGCAGCACCTGCATTAACTCTTTGTTTAAACAACCGTTAGTATTCAAGCTCATAGTACGAAATCATTCAATTACAAAATGTTGATGCGAGAATATTTTGGTATTTGGTTAATAATTCAATATTTTTGCATCATGTCCTCACCTATATGTAAGAGACAAAAAAGTACAATCTGCGTTACGTAATTCTATTTTCGATAATGATTACAGGAACACACATAATAAACAAAAACATGCTGATAAAAATTCAGCCCATATACATATACCGTTTTGCATTGCTGGAGTTCCAAAAAAACCTTTTGAAGTAAGTAAGCTACTTTATTACATAATATTTTAGATATATAAAATGTGTAAATAACTATTGTTTACATATTTAATAATAGATTTATTTATTTATTTATTTATTGAGGGGTGATAAATTATTTAATAACTTGTAAAAATATACTGTTATTCGATATATATTAACTTTTTTTTTAACAGTTAGTATCGCAATTGCCGAACTATTTGCTAGTTTTGTTTCAAACTGGAGATGACAAGCTAGTTATTATTTAAATTTCATGAAGTTATTATTATTTTTAAGTAATTTTTTTCTTTCAATATATTTGCTTTCTTTTTTGCCAACCACTTTACAATTCGCAAGTCAATGTATTTAGTATTGTGCATGACGTTAAAACTGTACTATGGATCTTTTTATATTTTATCAATATTATTTCATTAATACTAAGAAAGTTAATTTATTTTTTGAAGTTCAAATGTCAATATATGTAAAATATTCTATATTTTTAAAACTTTGTTATAGTACCAGATATAATAATTTTGTCTTATTGTGTAACAATAATATGATTATTATTTTGTACATAGATTTTTTTGTGTGTGTGTGAGTGTGTCTATAGATCAAAATTTAATCATTTGAAACTTGAAAATAATTTCGGCCTTGGGAGAAGATAAAATGACGCAACTTTTGATTGATTGTTTAAAGCTAATTGATGATTAAATCGATCTTTAAACCTCTTTTGCAATTTGAAATTTTTTACTGATACATTTTTTTTTTTTTTTTTTTTTTTTTTTTTTTTTTTGAGCCTGGTGTGCCTGTGTGTGTGTGTGTGTAGGGGAAGGGGGGTTGTAGAGAAACAAGAATTTTACTTTTGACTTATGCATTTCGTTTTTTTGTTTTGTATTTTGTGCATGTTTTCATACGGCGACAGCAAACTGTTAGCTCTATTTAATTGCCTTATTTATTTATTATTTTTTTAAAGAATAATTGGAGCATCATTTGAAAACACAATGAATTCGCACCTGAAAACTTACATACTTTGCTTTAATAATTTGTTATTTATCTATATAATGCATCTAATATATATGTCCTGACTGACTGATAATCAACGTTCAGCCCAAAATATCGAATGTAGAACCATGAAAATTGGAGAGAAAATACTTCTTATGATGTACCTGTCCACTAAGATGGAATTTTTGAAATTACCCCCCCCCCCCTCCTAAGAGGGACAAGCGGGGGGACGGGGTCAAAAATTTTGGAACAACTTACCATATCTCAGCAAACATTTAAGGTAGGAGCGTGAAATTCCAGTAAACAAATCTACTAAAAATATTATTAAACATATAATCCAACGATTTTCGAAATCCCCCCTCAGGGGGTTAAAAGGGGGGGTCGAAAAATTTAGGACATTTGGCACATCTGAGCAGTTTTTTTATAATAGCATGAAACGGCAGAAAATAAAATTATTAAAAACACATTAAATAAGTGTTTCAGCAATATCTATAAATTTCCACTCCCGAGGTTGTTAAAATGGGGGTGGAAAAATTCCATACTTTTTGGACCATGTGGCGTATCATAAGAGAGCCCTCAGATCACTCTTTCATATTATAAACCTTTCTCTCCTCCACCTGACCCCCTCCAATTTCCCTACCGTGGACAATTTTCAATCTTTTTTTTTAACTGTAGCGTTTTATCATTTAAGATCGGATTTTTTTACAGGGCCCTCCGATAAATATTATTTATGATATATGAAAAATTCACAGTTAGAGGAAGAGTCTACTTTGGGAGGGGAAATATTTCCTAAATTTGGTTTACATCTCTCTTGTGATATATCGTTGGATACCCACTTAGTCCTCACAAGTCACCGCTTTTCTAAATTTAGCCGACACCTTTCATGTGATATATCGTTGGAAAGCCCTGCGACTGCTTATTCATGTTATGCACTACCCATGTCCCTCTCGGGTGGTACGATTATTCCATCAGGAGATCGTCTACTAATGGGGAAAATATATTGTTATATAAGACTAATAATAGCATAATATAAGATTATTTGACCATCTCGATACACTAAGTCATAATTATCTTGAGAATTACAATATATATATATATATATATTAATGTATATATATCTATGAATATTGATGTATATGTATATATATCTATGAATATATATGTATACGTATATACAAGGTGTTTCGCTACCAGACCGACAAACTTTGAGGGGTGATAGTAGACATAAAGACAAACATTATTAAATAGGAAACCATGGGGCGCAAACGTCTTCTCTAGGAGCTAGGGGCCATTAAACTTTAAGGTCCAAAAATTCAAACGTTGATAATAATTAGAAAAAAGGGTCGATTTGTTTTCAGTTTTCTCTAAAATCATTCTTTATATCACGATTTTTAATTTTTTTAATTTTAAAGGTTAAGATCAAAAATTGTCGATAGAGGGCGCTTTAGACTTTAGAGTAACGAACAAATACTTTTTGCCGTTCTTTTGTGCATGGGGTTGAAATAATTTTAAAGTTTAGACTTTAACTTAAATTTTAAGCCCGAAATCGGAAACATAGGGATCTGTTAACTAGCGAAAATTTAACTGTGAACCGAGGGGAAGATTTTAAAAGCTCATAAACATTGGACAAACTAATCGATTTTGTTGCGGTTTGCGTGTAGGTCATTCCCTTGGTAATTATTTTATTCAAAATGACGTACAGCTTTCATGTTCTCATTTTTTGATAGAGGGCGCTTCCGACACATGTCCGACATTTCAATGGTATTACTCCTGGGTGTTTTACTATCAGACCACCATACTTCCAGGAAGTGTAAGGGATGCAAAGACGACTCGGAATCACACAGGAATGTAACGTTGAAAATTGCTTTTTTGCTTGTTACGTTAAAAAAAAAAGAGAGAAAAAACAACAGAAACAAGCAGAGAAACAGCAACATGATAAAGTGACAGAACAAAGTTTATTTAAATGTTTTACTGCAAAAAGTGTTCGAAATTACGACTAGAAAAAATCCGGCAAGCTTGACAGCGACAGTAGATGGCGTTGCGATTTTCTTGCGGTAGATGGCTCTGAACGGTAATGCGCGTGAAAGTTTCTCTCTCGTTGCGCAGCTCTATGTGGTTCCAGCAAGATCGGGCTCTTCCATATTTTACCAATGATGTTCACCGATACCTCAACGTAACATATGGACAGCGGTGGATAGGTCGTGGTGGTCCGGTTTATTCGCCTGCCAGATCACCGGACCTATCAAGTTTGAGCTTCTTCTGCTGGGGTCACATGAAAAGTAGGGTGTATGAGAATCCCGTACCATGAGTTAAAGACTTAGAAGCTCATTTTTCTGTAGCTTCTAGAAATCTATCGAAAATTCCAGGAATCTTTCAAAGCATGAGGAATTACATGCAACGCCACTGTAAAGCATGTCGAATTACTTCTGGTCGTAATTTCGAACATCTTTTCTAGTAAAACCTTTAAATAAACTATTTTATGTCATATTAACGTGTTGTTGTTTCTCTGTTTGTTTCTGTTGTTTTTTTCTCTGCTTCCTTTAACCATAACTCGCAAAAAAGACATTTTCAACGTTACATTCCTATGTGATTCCGTGTCGCGTTCGCATCCCTAACATTTCCTGGAAGTATGGTAGTCTGGTAGTAAAACACCCAGGAGTAATGCCATTGAAATGTCGGAGATGTGTCGGAAGCGCCCTCTATGAAAAAATGAGGACACCACAGCTGTACGTCATTTTGAATAAAATAATTACCAAGGGAATGACCTACACGCAAACCGCAACAAAATCGATTAGTTTGTCCAATGTTTATGAGCGTTTAAAATCTCTCCCTCGGTTCACAGTTAAATTTTCGCTAGTTAACCGATCCCCATGTTTCCGATTTTGGGCTTAAAATTTAAGTTAAAGTCTAAATTTTAGAATAGTTTCAACCCCATGCACAAAAGAACGACAAAAAGTATTTGTTCGTTACTCTATAGTCCCCTCTATCGACAATTTTCGAACTTAACCTTTAAAATTAAAAAAATTAAAATTCGTGAAATAAAGAATGATTTTAGAGAAAACCGCAAACAAATCGACCCTTTTTTCTAATTTTTATCAGCGTTTGAATTTTTGGACCTTAAACATTAATGGCCCCTAGCTCCTACAGAATACGTTTGCGCCCCATGGTTTCCTATTTAATAATGTTTGTCTTTATGTCTACTATCACCCCTCAAAGTTTCTCGGTCTGGTAGCGAAACACCCTATATATATAGTACATATATTAGTCCTCATGTTGGCCATAGTACTCGGAAATTTTCCTTCTTGACAGTCGGAAATTTATGACATAAATAAATCATAAAGCATATACATAAACATAAAATATAATAAATCATAAAACACCCCCCTACGCGATAAGAGTGGTTTACGCCCCTGGATAATATGGTACTTTTTTGTTATAACAGTCTCTGTAAATTTAATTACGAGAAAATTAAAGTTATGTTCTCGCCAAGATCATCCCGAAATTTGTATGTATATACATATATATATATGATATGAATACACCCAAACACTGTTATGTGCCACGGCATTATATATGTTACCTATAAATACATTCATATATGTCCTATATATCAGGGTTGGCAAAGTGGGCCCAGCCCAGAAAAACCCACCCGGGTTTTTCTGGGTGGGTCCACCAACAAAAACCCACTGGGTTTTTGTGAAAAGTGGGTTTTTGCTAAATTTCATTTCTGAATCTGCAAATCCTTCCTACAGTATTTAGAAAAAAATACAAAATACAATTTAACTTTTAAGCCCAAAACCTAGGTGGTTTCTTTTATCAAAATTACATTAAAATAAATAAATAAAAATAAGTCGTATTTATGGTAATCAGGTGATAGTTTATGTCAGATTATTTATTTCTTAAATATGTTTTATTTTTTGAAATACACAATTACAATAAAACAAAATTTCCAAGTTATTTTTTCCTATCCACGATTTTGCATGCATAAAAACACAATTAATGCATACTTTTAATCTTATATTTTCCCCATCAAAATAAAATGTTTAATGAGTTCTGAATAATATCTTTGTGTTTGAAAAATAACAAAAAGTAAATATCATACATTGTTTAACTGTACTCTGTATGCACGAGTACGTTGAAACGTACACTTTAAAACACAAATTTTATTTTCATAAAATAAAATATCTATGCTTTAATTTAATGTAGGCTAAGAAAAATATATTCATTTAAAACTGGAAATAAAATTAAAGAATAACAAATAAACATATTGTTTTTTACAGAAAGTCGTCACTCTTGATTTTTATCGTATTTCCAGCAAATTAAAAATGTAACGAAATCCTAAAAACATTGAACAAGGATAATTAAATTTTAAACTAAAAAAAGAAAAATACATATTCATAGACTTAAAAAAATGCACTTGTGAACTGTTGTCATCTGACCCATCTATCAACTTTCAACTAACTTTTATATATATATATATTAAAAAAGGTATTTTTAATTGAAATTATGATTAAAAAAAAATTTGTAGACTTACCTAATTAATGCCACTATGGAATGTAATGCTGATATTCTATTTCAAAAAAATGTTTTGAATACATTTTTACTTCAATAACTTTAAAAGACTTTTTATTTAACACCTTCTAAAACAAACAAATTACAACAACCAGAAATCAAAATGGCTGACTGTTCTAAAAGTTCAGTCAAAAGATTGTACCAGTACTGCCTTATATTGGTAATTCTTAATATTTTAGATTAACTGAGTAAAACAAGTACTGTTCACATGTGCCCCCCCCTCTCCTTTATATAAAATGCAACTGTTTGTCACAAATTTGAGTAATTTTACAAGTAATGTTTCACTGTATTCTGTCTTCCCTTAATATATTTGAAATAATTATAATTGATCTTCTTTTATAGTTTACCAATCAAAATCACATTCACTTTGATTTTTATGGTAATATTTGTAAATCTTTACTAGTTTTTCACACTGCTCTGAGCCTAGTCTGTTACGCAATTTAGACCATATGAATCCAAATGTAGAAAAAATCCTCTCGATGGAAGCAGAGCTAGATGGAACAGAATGCAGAAATTGGAAAAAACTACAAAAATCGGAATCCAACTTGTCATTTTTCTTATTTTGCACTTTTTCTTTAAGGATTTTCCACCATTTTGAAGCTGAAAATTCTGATACAATATTTTCAGAGAAAAGTGATTTAGGAAAATAGTCTATGTCTTTAATTTTGAATGCCAGTATTGCAGGTAACCACTCTGGATGATGTTGCATTATCCATGCTTCAGCTTCTTCCTCTTCTGTTGAACTAAGCCTTTCCCCTCTAAACTTTGCATCCATTATATTTGCTAAGAAGTGCTCAGGTCCAATTATCTGTTTGTAGCGTTTCAGTATAACTTCTTTGTGCTGTTTCAATTCATCTGATTCCATCAAATTTTTCCAAATCTCAACGGAACGTGACAGTGTGGTTGTATCTTTCTGCATTTCATCAAGGGCTGAAGATATAAGTATGAGCTGCTTGTTCAATTTCAAACACTCCTTGTAAATTGAAACATTATCCAAAATTTTTGCAATTCGTGAGTCAAATTCATTTTGGTGCTGAGATGAGATTGTAACATATTTATGATAATTATTTAAAAAGCTTGACATACACTCTTTATGCGAATTCCAACGTGTGTTGTTTGGTATTTGTGGCATCAAGCAATCATAATCTTTAAGCCAACCATGAGGTTGATGATGATTACGGAAATATTTTTGAACCTCGACGACTTGATTCAAAATGCTAGAAGGCGCAATATCTTTCCCCACTAGATTTAAAAAATGTGCGGAACATCCAAACATAAGTATATTAGGATGTTGTTCCTTAACAAGATCTCTCATTTTTTCCATTTTATGCTCATTGTCTGTACAAACAGCAAAAACATCTTTTCCAAATTTTGTTTTGCATTCTTCTATTGAGTTTAGTGTGATTTCTGCGCAGTATTCAGCACTTTTTTTTTTAGACCCCGCGTCTGTAATATTCAACAGGTATGCATCCTTACCTGTATGCAAACTGGAACCGATGATTGGGTCATTTCTTACATTAGACCATCCATCTTGAAGTAACGTAATGCATGTTCCATCCATTTCATTTTTCATTTTTTGCTCTATTTTTTCTGCTGCTTCATTTAGCAGAGTCCCTCCTAACTGTTTGCGATTAGGTAAAGAATATCCTGGTCTCAATGTAGCAATCATGTCAATAAACTGGGGGCTTTCTACAACACTAAATGGAATGTTTGCAGAGTAGAAAAATGCTGCAATTTTCCTATCAATAACGCCATGTTCTTCTTTTGAAGTTTTCACTACAAAATGTGACATGGAACCTTGAATCATTCGTTTTTTCTGATTTGGATTCGCAAAATCAGTAATATCATCAGTATCGGCAGAATCTTTTTCACTGGCAGATTTATTTTGATCAGCAACACAGCTGTTATCTACATTTTGTGCTTCATCCTGCCTTTCTCTGGCTTTGCACTTTTTCAAGTGATTTCTCACTCTTTCAATTTTCCTCGATATTAATTCTTTACAATATCTACACATAACTCGTGTGTCATTTTCTAAATTAACAACTTGGGACCATTCAGTTGCTATTTTCCTTCCTCCACCGTGATTTGACATTTTAAATGAAAAAAGTAACTACGCAAACTCCAAAAGACAAACTAAAATCAAAGCATAAAATTTATACCATAAAAAGAGAAAGACTAACTGCAGCTTAGACTAAAACCATATGCTACTGTGAACATAAAGAAATGACTAAAGATTCTTTTCATTAGTCAGCCAAAATCAAAAATTGCTTGTGATTGGATGTAATTAGAAGAATGGAAAATTGAAATTTCCGTCATGGAAACAGGTGTTCATTGCAGACGACTGACGCCTTTCATTAGAGCGCATTTCTGAACGAACATAAAAATTTTAAAATATTTAATTTATAATTTTAAATTTTATGCATACAAATCGAGAAATTTTTGCTGATTTCAGATATGTAAATTTCTTCATCAAAGCTCAATTACAACTTTAGATATTAATTACTATTAATTGAATTATTATTGTTTTAAATATAAAAAAAAGACTTCATGAATGAGTCAACTAGTTTGATTTGCTTAAGTGCTGGAAAGAATAAAAACTATTCAGCTGCAAGCAGAAAAAAAAGAAAAGCTAAACTCTCCCCCCCCCCCTTACTGTCAAAAAAAAAAAAAAATCATATCTCCTACGTTAATTGACCGATTTCTTTTAAATTTTCAGCAAGTTGAAATAATAGTAAATTAGGCTGTGTAACAAATTTTTATTAAAATACCATAAATTATTAGAAAGTTTCATTACCTGCCAAAAAATGCCTAGTTACTGCAAAGTAGGAAACTATCCCTGATTTATTTTTGTATGTTCATCATCTGCCTGGAGAAGGGGAAATCGTAAATGTTTACACAATCAGATCATTCATTATCTTAGGATGGATAATATGTTTTGCTTTTCACAAAGAAACCACAAGTATATTTCTTCTCTTCTCTCTCTTTTTTTTTTTTTTTTTTTTTCTTTTTTACATTTCAAATATCTACTTCAGCTTTATTTATTTTTAAGCATTATCTTTTTGCAGTACTGTTCAGTGTTCAGTACTGTATATTTCTGACGTAAATAATTTGCGGGAAAAGGAAGTGGCTAATTATTCTTATCTTTTAAAAAAATGCAATATTTTTATTTTTTAATTAATTAATTTATTTTTAGCAAATAAACTGAAAACAGAGGTTTATAATAAAGTACAATAAAACTTACCCGTAATCAAAGTTGGGAAGGGGCATAAACTCATATTTTTCCAAAAATATAGTTTCATATATTTTTTCCGCGACCTTATGTTGAAATTAGTGCATTTTGCGATATTTTGACAAAAATCGCGATTTTTTGGCTAAAATTTACGTTTTTCACAATCTTTTGACTAAACTTTTGCATTTTTCGTGATATATGATTGAATTCGCGCTTTACGTGATCTTTTGACTAAATTTGTTTGTTTTTCGCAATCTTTTGACTAAGTTCTCACTTTTATGCAAATCTTTGACAAAATTTGCATTTTTTTATACAATCCTCGGATGAAATTCGCATCGTTTACGCGATACTTTGCACTATTTTCACTCTTTACCGCGATCCTTTAGACTAGTTGCGCGCATTTCCGTGATCTTTTGCTTAAGTTTGCGCATTTTCGCATGATTTTTTGACAAAATTTGATGTTTTTCCGCGTTCCTTTGACAAAATTTGAGTTTTTTTCAAGCAATCTTTTGACAGAATTCGCGATATTTTTTCAACGTAATTTTTATTCGACGCCTGTAATGCTGTAACTTTTGTTGCGTATATACGTAAAAATTACGGATAAATCTTAATACTTGCTAATGCACCTCTGTGGAAAAAATTCGAAATTCGGAATCGCCAAAGTCCAGAGGGTTCCGGATTTTGGAATTTCTACTGCATTAATTATTAATAGTTTATAGTACCAGTTAATAAATTTACTCTGATATTAGTATTAAATTAATACTAATGTCAGAATAGAATAAATTTATCAACTGATATAAATAATATTAATTATAAATAAATAGATCGGATGTAATTAAAAAAAAGTAACTTAATAAATAAATATAGTTTTAAATGAGTAACACACACATTTTATATAAATAAATAAATGTACAGAAGAAAAACTAAAACCCACAAAAACCCACAAAAACCAGAAAAACCCACAAAAACCCACAAAAACCCACAAAAACCCGGGTGGGTTGGGTTTTTGTACAAAAACCCGGGTTTTTGCCAACCCTGCTATATATACATATATATACACACACACAGGCACACATGAAGTGTTCAGAAGTCAATCCGATTAACTCCATCAGCTAAAAACGCTCATTTTAAACATTTATAGTTATTTAAAATGGAGATAGTCAAATTCACTTCTGAACACCTCATTTATATATACCCGTATACTATATATAAGTACATGTTCTATACATATCATATACATATGCGTCTTGTATGATTACAACTGGACCATATATCTCACGAAATATTATTTGCATCGAATATTATTCTATAGTGATACATGTTTTATAATTTGACAATTCACCCTCGGTCTCTGCTATAACACAAAACTACCTAAAAAAAAGGTTGACATATTTCGATTCTAAAATATACACTAATTTGTCATCTATCGCTCTATTCTAAAAATAATAATAATAATAAGTAAATAAATAAAAACACTGCTGCTTCTATAATTGAATTTATTGTAAATTTTCGATTTTCACTGAATATATTTGGAAAACTATCTCATGTAAATGTATGAAAACGCATAGTTTTATAGCAAAATATATGATACGCATGCTAAAAGAAACAGTGTTTAAATCTGATAATTATTCTAAATGCTATATAACGATGAAAATGCAAACATTTACTCGAATGTTGGAATAAGTAATTTTAAACATGTAAAATATGATTTCAAACATAAAACTAACTAATGATTTTTTTCAAATTTGCAATAAGTAGAAAATTACATACTTCAAATCAATATTGTCAATTTTTAAATATTAAATAATCACGTTAATATTTTTTAATGTAAATAAAGTATAAAAAATCAGACCATAAACACAAAATAGAAACACACACTGGTATATTATTATTATTATTATTATTATTATTATACTTACAGGATTAGAGGATAATTATAAATACCAAGCCTCATTATAACCCAGGCCTACCAGATGAGTCGGAGAAATCCAGAATAATAAAAATAATAATAAACTAGCATCATTCAGTGATTAATTCATTTTAGTTTCATTCTTTCAAATATATACATTATATTTTTAATTAAAATCTTTCAGTAAAATAAAATTTAAATTATTACTGGTTGCATAATTTTTGTAGTTTCATTTTTTAACGATTTCAGACTTAGAGATTACTTTGAAAACGTCCTTTGTAAGTATAAAATTTAAAAATTAAAATTTTAAACAGTTATATTCTATAAGATAGCTTTTTTAATTAGTAACCTTTAGATATTTACTGATAATGTAAAACTTGACTGTTAAGTTTTTCCGGATCATTTTAAAAGTTGAGAAAACATATGATTTTAGCCAATGGTATTTTACAAGTAAACAAATGTTATCAAAATGTAATTTATATAACTGCTTTCTATCGTTGGATTGCAATTATTGAGAGACAGTTATTTATTTGAATAAAATTATAAAATTTAACGAAAAGCAAGAAAGAAAAATAATTTAAAGAAAAGCAAGAGAAAAAATAAATAAGCTTTTTCGTACCTTTTTTTCATGTAATCCATATTCACAAAGAACAAATGAAGAACAAATTTGTACTTTCCGATAATAACTAAAATAACAATGACATGAATTCTTTTTAACATGCCACAGCAACTTTAGTTTTCTCTGACGTATTTTCATCTAGATCATACTTTTAAGGACTCTTGAGAAATATTTTAGTTAAATGTTTAAATCAAGACTGACAATACAGCTCACGAGACAGCCATTTTATTCTAAACAATAATCTTTCAGCTTATTCGAAAGTCATTTTCAAATCGTCTGCTATTTCCGGGCAGGTGATTTTTTCCCCTTTATCTGTTCTTACAGTGTCTCACATAAGTGATGGGACACTTGTGCTTTACAAAAGGAAATTTTTTTGTGGTTGTGTTTCATACTTAAATTTAGTAAAGATTATCACATAACATACATTTTGTCAAAATATTAAAACATTAATTTAATAAAAATACAAATGTTTAGAACAGAGCAAAAAATAGCTCACATAAGTGATGGGACACCATTATATATGCAACAAAAATCGTCTGAAATAAGCAATAAACATATTTTTGGGGGCTTTATTTTTACTTAAAAGCAATTTGCAATAATTTATAAAATCGTCTGCAGTATTTCTCTCCAGTTTGTTTTGGAATTTTTGTGTTTTTTAGCTCTGTGTAGCCATGAATGCTAAACGAAAAGAAACTTCGCCTGAAATTCGAAAATTAGTTATTAATTTGCATATTGAACGTGGAAAATGTTTTAGAAAAACTGCTGAAACAGTTAACTTGAGTCGTTCAACAGTTTTCAATATCCTTAAACGATATAAAAAAAATCATATGATTCAGGATAAAAGAAGACCTGGCCGACCATCAAAGCTATCCAATGGAATAAAGCGAATTACCGTTCGAAATATTTAAAAAAATCCAAGAAATAGTGCTTCAAAAATTGCTGCTGATTTACAAGCATTATATGGAATATTTGTTAATCCTGAGACTATTAGAAGGGTAATTCGATCTGCTGGATATCACGGTAGAGTAGCCAGGAAAAAATTCTTCGTAAGTGAAAAGAATAGAAAACTCAGACTAGCTTTCTCAAAATCCAACATAAATAAGAATTCTGATTACTGGAATAAAGTTATATTTGCTGATGAGAGTAAATTTAATATATTTGCTTCTGACGGTAGAATCTTGGTGTGGAGAAAACCCAGGGAAGAATTTCGCAAACAGAGCTTGGTACCAATAGTAAAACATGGTGGAGGAGGAGTTATGGTATGGGGGTGTATGTCGTCCGCTGGAGTTGGTAATCTTGTTTTTATTGACAGTATAATGGATCAGTAGAAGTATATTGATATTTTAAAGCAAAATTTGAAATCTTCAGCACGAAAATTGAACCTTCATAACGATTTTAAATTCTACCAGGACAATGACCCCAAGCACACTGCTCTGAACGTTAGACTCTGGCTGCTATATAACGATCCTGAAATAATAAAAACACCACCACAATCTCCAGACTTAAATCCCATAGAGAATATTTGGCAAGAATTGGAATCAAGAATTCGCAAACACACCATTTCTTCAAAACAACAACTAAAATCGGTGCTTCAAGAAGAATGGGGCAAAATCACTCCAGAAATCACAAAAAAATTAGTCGAATCCATCCCAAAAAGATTAAATCATGTTTTAAAAGTAAAAGGAAATCCAACAATATTAAAATCTAATATTAAAACCTTTTAAAAAGTAAAATTTTTGGATAAATATTTGATGGAAAAGTAAGTGTCCCATCACTTATGTGAGCCATTTTTTGCTCCCTTCTGAACAATTGTATTTTTACTAAATTAATATTTTAATATTTTGACAAAATGTATGTTATGTAATAATTGTTACTAACTTTAAATATGAAACTCATCCAAAAAATTTTTGCACATGTTTGTTTATTTATTTTATTGCAGTTTCTTTTTATAAAGCACAAGTGTCCCATCACTTTTGTGAGACACTGTATGCATGCTGTAATATTTTTACAAGAGTTTTCTAATTAAAATATCCGGTTTTTTTGTTTCAAAATAGTTAAAGTTTTATAAAAAGCTCCAGTCTCCTTTTTTGTCAAATATAACAATAATTATACTGATAGATGATAAACAAATTAAGAAAGGTTTAAATTTTTAAAGTAGTTAATTTTTAAAAACGCCATTTTAAAACAGAAAGCAACCCAACAATTTAAAGATTCTCGCTGATTTACCTATGCGTATTATTGACCATTTCCCTATATTATTGCTGTCAAACTTTTATAGAAATCTCTGCAAATCAATGCAAACACGAGAAAAATGTTACAATAGGTAGAAATCCAGCTAATGAATCGATTCCAGAAATCAAAGCGATAATTTCTTGCGGTTCAAACGATTCGTATTAGTTATAATTCGTAAAATTTAGTCTCGTCATCTATAAAACTACAGATTAAAAATTCTCGATCATTTCATCGATACGGTTTATTTATTAGACTTATTTGTATAACTCTGACATCTATATTTCCAGTTTAGGGATTCAGAAAAGGACTACTTATTCATTCTAGTTGAAGGCGGTATATTTTTTTTCAGTATATAATTATATTAACCCGCATAAAAGACATATACATTAATATTGTTAAACAAAATATGCAATAAACATAAAGAAAAGGTTGTAAAACAATTCTTATTAATACAATATATTAATCGCATTTTCACTGGCAATGCAATAGAAGCAAAATGATAAGAGCCAAAAAGAATTTTCTATGTTATAGAAATATTATGTGTCATTTGTAATCCTTACTTTATGTTTGAAAATTTCAATGCAGTGTCTTGTCACAGAGTTTACAAGGTTTTGAACTTTTCGGGGTGAAAAAGCCCGCCAAGTCTCAAAAATGAAAGATTTTAATTCTCCTCTCGATTTATACTAAAAAGTTTCGTGCTACTTTCAATCAAGATTTGGTACTCGCAGCTATTACCAGCTGCCACCATAGGATGGTTCAATCGAAGCTCCAAATTTTGGAACGAGTTTACACCATATTGTTTGAAAAAATGGTACTATGGTTCAACCGAACTTCCAAATCTTGGAACAAGATTTCACCATCTTATGGTGGCAGCTACTAAGCAACAAATTTTGGTTCAAAGTAGCACAAAATTTTTAACAGTGTAGACAATTTGACCGTTTTCAGTAGGTATTGCTAGCAACCACCAAACAACACCCCAAACATTCTCCTTGGAATTTAGGTCCGATCTATCTGCCGGTCAATCGTTTGGGAATATTTTTATCCTCAAACCACTTCTTTGCGTCTGTTGCAGAATAAACTAAAGATATTTGTCTTGTTGAAAAATATTGTTAAAGTGGATTTTTTTCCAGGTTCAACAAATCACGTACCCAATTGTGAATATGGGTACTTCTATTTTATTGTTCTTTTAGATAAGTAATTCGAAGCTCCGCTCTTAAAGAAATAGCAACCTATCAAAATTTTGGATCGTTTCGAAAGAATTATCGGTCTTCTTATAAATTTCGTATTGCTATATGTGGTTGGACTCTTTTAATGTTTAATTTTATCAGCAATTCTTTGAAGTAAAATTCCGATGTTTTATAAATTAGAATTTGGCCACTTTCGAAGTCAGAAAACATTTTTACTCTGTCCACCGTCAAAAAGTTTAGCGAATTTTAAATGAATGCGCTCAGAATATTTTTTAGATGCTTTGTTAAATGCTATGGAAAAATATTCACCAATCAGGAGTGCAGTTTCGGAAATTTTACTGCATTCTTATGATTTCGCTCTATCGTAAATTTAGCAAAATAAAAAATATTAAAACAGATAAATAAATAAATAATTATAATATTATTAATATAAATTATTATTATGTATATATATTCTATACACGCATACAATTTTAGAATATAATTGCTTTAAAATTCATTGGAATATTGTGAATTTAATTTCCATACAAAGATTTGCGGATAAGCATAGCAATTGCGAACTGATTTCTTTCTCTTTATATCGTTTTTATCGTTTTACACTCCGCTGTATATCGTAATATATATCTGATATTTATTTTTAAAAAGTCATGATGTTCAATATTTAGAAATTTTAATATGTTTTATATTTATTTTCAAAATGTCGTTGTGTATGAAATATGTGATTTTTTTCAGCAAAAACAATTGTAAATAGTTTTTTTTATTGTTGTTGACAGCGTGATTATGTAGAAAAAGAACTTGTTGAAATTCCTGTTGCAAAATTTCTTGTACTGGAAGTGGCTTTTTTAGTCAACGAAGAAAAAAATATATTATCGAAGCTTGACGTCTGAAGTTGAATTTTGAAATGCAAAACCGGTAATTTTGTCGGATATTTACATAGAACGTCCAGTGAAAGATAAGTAGTCTAAGTATGTAGATAATCAGTTATTTATAACTTCGTTGGCAAAGAATTTTATCTCAATTCGGTTCAGTTCAGTTTAAATTGCACAAAATTAAAAAAAAAAAAAAAAAAAAAAAAAAAAAAAAAAAATGCAAAAACAGACAAGTTTACGATCAATTCCTTAAAAAAAATATTTTGTATGTATTTATTTATTTATTTCTATAAATCATAAAAAAATTGTTGATACTGCATACTGAATCTTGTAGTATGTTTTTGATGAAAATAAAAAGCGAATTATTTAAATTTTCAGAAAGTTATTTCGGCTTAAGAGCCCACACTACTGATTGAAAAAGACCCGGATGATTATGTAAAGCCTATGGAAGCGTTCTTTTCAAATATCTCGCACAAATTTTAATATTTTTTATATATTTATATATATATATATATATATATATATATATATATATATAACAAAACCAAAAGAAATTCCATATCCCCAAAATACATGGAAGTCTTCATCAGGGAGGCCCCTCCATGTAGGGGTAAATAAAGAGAAGTTTCTGAAAGGATGTAGGCTCATAAGCTAAATTACATCCTTAGCCCCCAACTTCTCAGATTTCAGAAATCAAACTCAAACCTTCAAAAATATTATAAATATATACAAATTTTTTAAAAATACCAAAGGACAAGACCAAAAATTACACAAATAAAAAAGGAAAATTACCTACAAAACTAAATATAAAAAATAAAATTGTAAAATACAAACCCCCAGAAACACAAAACCCTCTTCAGCTAGTGGGGCCATTCACTAGCGCTTCAATCTCGCCCTAAATTGAAATCAAGCATCCTTAAGTAAAGAAACACTGAGACTCAGAAACTTTCAGTCAACATATAAGATGGATAACAGTTAACCATTAAAATCTTTTTTAAACCACTCATAGCCAATTCTAGATCTGTTTTGTTATTGCAAATCCTACGGATTCTATTAACTTGTGAATACATAATATTTTTTAAAACTTTATTGCTAATACATGAAAACCAGTAAGTGAGGCTATTAACTTCAAAATTAAAATCTTTCCTTTTATCATAAAGTCCAATCAACCATTTTTCCTTGTTTTTCTTAATTTTAAGATCTAAGAAAGTAATTTGTTCACCATCATCGGTTCGATTGAATGGTGAACAATTCAATTTTGTGTTTTAGGGATAAGATTTTTGATTCTATTAAATTTAAGAATATTTTGAAAGATTGTAATAGCCTTTTCCCTCTTAAAAATAGCTTTAAAATTAGAATTACCTATAGTTATGACAAGACATTAAAAAATCTTATTTGTAACTATAATGATTATAGTAAGAATCTTGATTTAATTAAAGGGGATGAATGTTACTGTGATTTAGACTGCTACAAAGATTATATTAATCCAGATTTTGGACATATTGTTTCAGGAGATTTAAATATTGTAAAAGATGTTCAATTAAGGAATATTATGAGTTTGGGTTCTGGATTTAGATTGAACTTTAATTATAGTAATCTTAAAATAATAGAATTTATGGAAAAGGATTTGGATGCCTTTATTTTAAAAGTTTCATATAAATATAGTTGGCCTTTTGAGGATTTCAGAGAATGGAAATTAAAGTTTATGGTATTATTTAAAAAAGATTTTTTGTTTTTTAGAGACTATTATAATAAGGGTTGTTCTAAAAAATTTCATTATAATTTCGATTTAAAAACTAGTATAGCTAAATTAAAAGAAAAGTTTATTATTGCTACTGTTGATAAAGCAAGTAGTAACTTTGCCTTAATTTGTAAAGTTTTCTATAGGGATCTTCTTTTGAAGGAATATACCTGTAATGAATCTTATAAAACGTTAACGGAAAACCCCTCTAAAATAAAAAAACGTATTTTGGATTTTGATAAAAAATTTGGAATTAGTAGGAATTACTTTGTATTTCCTTACCTTTTTGCGACTGTTAAATTTCATAAGAAACCAGTAAAATTTCGCTTCGTTACCTGTGGCACTAATAGTTATAATTACAAAGCGGGTAAAATTTTGTTTGGTTTGCTGAATTTAATTTTAAAGGAAATAGAAACTTTTGATTGTAATACAATCATTGGCAATAACCTTAAAGTTTTAGATTTTTTGAATGGTAACTCATGGAAAATTACTTCTGTAAACACTTTTGACTTTGAGAATCTGTTTGGCAGCATTCCTCACAATTTGATTGTGGGGGTATTTGAAAATATTTATGTTGAATTTGAATATGTTTTAAAAGTAGATAAGAAGTTTTGGCTTGATTTAATTAAGTTTTGCCTTTTTGAAAACGTTTTATTTAATGGAATTAATTATTTTAAACAAAATAAGGGGGTCCCAATGGGAACTAGTTTTTCAAGTGCGTTCTCAAATCTATTTTTATATTTTTACGAAAAAAATTTCAATAATATTTACTTCTTTAGATATGTAGACGATCTTATAGTATTTAACTGCAATAATTTTGAGGAAATAAGCCTTAACATTTACCCTAATGAGCTTGTCTTGAACCGAACCGATGATGGTGAACAAATTACTTTCTTAGATCTTAAAATTAAGAAAAACAAGGAAAAATGGTTGATTGGACTTTATGATAAAAGGAAAGATTTTAATTTTGAAGTTAATAGCCTCACTTACTGGTTTTCATGTATTAGCAATAAAGTTTTAAAAAATATTATGTATTCACAAGTTAATAGAATCCGTAGGATTTGCAATAACAAAACAGATCTAGAATTGGCTATGAGTGGTTTAAAAAAGATTTTAATGGTTAACTGTTATCCATCTTATATGTTAACTGAAAGTTTCTGAGTCTCAGTGTTTCTTTACTTAAGGATGCTTGATTTCAATTTAGGGCGAGATTGAAGCGCTAGTGAATGGCCCCACTAGCTGAAGAGGGTTTTGTGTTTCTGGGGGTTTGTATTTTACAATTTTATTTTTTATATTTAGTTTTGTAGGTAATTTTCCTTTTTTATTTGTGTAATTTTTGGTCTTGTCCTTTGGTATTTTTAAAAAATTTGTATATATTTATAATATTTTTGAAGGTTTGAGTTTGATTTCTGAAATCTGAGAAGTTGGGGGCTAAGGATGTAATTTAGCTTATGAGCCTACATCCTTTCAGAAACTTCTCTTTATTTACCCCTACATGGAGGGGCCTCCCTGATGAAGACTTCCATGTATTTTGGGGATATGGAATTTCTTTTGGTTTTGTTATATACATTTTTTACATTTCTTTTTGCAGCATTTTGCGCATAGGTCTGTAAAAAACTGTTTATTTGTTTCTTCATTTTTTAAAAATTAATTGAATGGTTTTAATAAAATTGTGTATATATATATATATATATATATATATATATATATATATTTTTTTTTTTTTTTTTTTTTTTTTTTTTTTTTGTGCATAGGATAGCTGAGGACGATCCACAACCGGCCTAGTTTTTACTTTTTTGATTTTGGTTATATTCCTTTTATATTAGGATAGTTTCAGTTTCATAACCGGTTCAAACCGGTTCTAAAAGTTATTATTATTATTATTATTATTATTATTATTATTATTATTATTATTATATTTATATTATTATTTTAATCTGACACCAAAATTGAAAAAGTAAAAACTAGGCCGGTTGTGGATTGTCCTCAGATATCCTATGCAAAAAAGGAGGCAAAATACTAACAATACTACAATACTAACAAAAATGAAAAAAAAATCCATTCTAAAAGCACAAAAACTCAAAAAATCGTAAAAAATTACTTCGAAAACTGCACTGAAAATTGCATTAAAAATCGACGAAATTCAAAAATCGTAGCAGACAAAATTTAGTAAATTAAGCTAAAAGTTTGATACGATTTTCTTTTTATCAATGCCAAAAAATTGCCGCAAAAAAAAAGCGGCATTCGTTAAAAATTCAAAAATCGCAACACGAATTCCGAATGAATTTTATTGAAAAGAATTGTTATAACTATGTTGGGTTAAAAGAATGAAACCGTATTTTTTTTAACTTGTGTCGAAAAATGGCCTCGAAACATAAAAAGAACGCTAAAACTCGACTAAAAAATTAAATAAAAATATCTAATAAAAGAATCGAAAATTGGGCTTCGAGGTGCAAAACTTCATGTATAGATATACCTTCCATCCAAATTCTGTAACACTACGTGCAGCGATCTCTTCAAAACAGCTCTGACACACTCACAAACTTTATGAAAATTTTTCACTATAGTTTGCTTAAATTTTCATATGGAAGTTTACTGTGTTGCGCAAAAAAAAAATTATGAAATGCTCATCTTCTGAAAATAGTACATTCTATTAAGGGGACACAGTACCTTTGAAACCATATCTCCAATTTTGAATAATACTGTAATATATGTGGTTGTACAGTACTTAATACTAAAAATTAAATAATTTTTTTTTAAATCTTGCAAAACAGCCTATTTTACTAAAATTTAATTAAAATAATTAACTTTTAGGAAATCTCTATTAATTTTATAAATAGGATTACTTTGGCTTCGATTGTTCTTCCACATTCAGTGGAATATACTACATAAAACTGTGTATGGGATTTTACATTAAATATATTTTTTTTTTCTCTCGAGTATATCAATAAAAGCAAATTCAACAACTTCTCAATTTAAATATTTTTAAAAGAAACAATTATAAACTTGAAAGTTAAATTAATGCACCAAAATATTAAATACACCATGGAAAACAAGTAAAAAAAATTTTCAAACCTCTATCTAAATTAGCAAAAAAGCGTTAGTATTTTTCGAAAAAGCAAGTTATAATAATATGAACAGGGAGAAAAATCAGTTTAAAGTTATCATTGCGCTGTATCTATTAACAAAATTTACAATATCTCCCGATATATTTGTCATATAGGTAGAAATATTCACAATTAAAGAAGCTTTCACTTAATATAAGTAAGGAGAAAATCGATATTTTGACCACCAATTTCAAGGTACTGTGTCCCCTTAACAAATCAAACATGAGCAAAAAGTCATGCATTCAGAAACGATTATACGAGCCATTTTCAAATTTCGCTTGCATATGCTATCCAAGAGTAAAAAGAAGAAAATTCAAACATAAATTAATATTTAAAGTTTGATTTTAGCTATGCATTAGCTAAAGAAGACTATATTGAACATTTCTAACATTAAAAATTTTAAAAATCAATAAACATTTTTGAGATGTAAATCTTTAAAATTGTGATTCTGAGCAGAAATGCCAGTCCCATTCCGAATTTTATGTAATTAACTGTTATTTTTTTTTAAATCTAACTTTTTTAAATAAAGAGATTTAATTTCTTAAATATGAACTGTTAGTGTTCCATAAAAATGAAAAAAATTGTTTACAAGAGATATTTTCTTTAATAAATTAATAGAAACATTTTGTCTCTCACTTTGTGTCAAGTCCGGTACCTTGTGATTATTTTAGTCAAAATAGGTTTCTAATTCTGCCTAAAGTTAGCAGCAAATATTCGGCGAAATAGTTAAACTATTCACGCAACTACTACTTGTCATTTGTTACTCTTCAATTGTGAAGCAATGTAATAGTGGCAAGAATAAGCCTGCATCAAAGTTGGTATTTTTTTTTTTCACTGTCAAGTCTGTTACCGTAAATTTTAATATTAAAATAATGATTTTTGCACTTTTGTAATTAAATATTGCTTACTAAAGTATTATTGTTTACTAAAGTTTCTAAAGTATTGTTTACCAAAGTTTCAGAAGGTATGTGTATTATTATCTAAGTTAGAAATTATACAAGCTAGTTCACTTCTAATAGTTTTATTTGAAATGTCAAATCCGTTACTTGTCAAGTCTGTTACCATATTTGTAAGCGATGAAATGTAACTTGCTAAGTATGTTTACTAAATAGTTTTAGAAGATATGTAAATTATCATCTAAGTTAGAAAATATACAAGCTAGTTCATTTTAATAGTTTTATTTGAAATGTCAAATCCGTTACCATGAATTGTAAGCGAATGGTGAAAACGAACCATACAACGCTTTCCAATACATTCAGAATACTGTAACAAAAACTCTAAAGTTTACTAAGGTGATAAATATCTAAATAATTTAGAAAACGCATAACGCATTAGAAAACCCAATTTCGGCAATTATCATCAATACTCTGAAAAATATAATCATGTTTTAAATTTTATTTCATTAAGTTTATTAAATTTTATTATTGCCATAGATTTGCATGCGCACTGTATAGTTTACTAAAAGTTAATTTTATTAAACGCACAGCTCAGTTAAGAATTATTAGCCAACTTGAAATCTTTTGTATAGTCCTATGTATGATCTATAGAATTTATACATGCCAAATAATATGCAAAAAAATGTTAAATTTTAAACCGTGCACCACAACTGAGAACCCGCTTTCGGAAATTATTCATTAGCATGCAGTACTGTAGTCAGTGGCGTGTGTGCGTTGTGTGTTATTTATGACGGCCAATTACCTGTACTAGGGACATAGGCCCAAAGTGGGGGTGCTCTCCGTGGAGTGTTTTCTAAGGGATCTTAACCCGTATTTATGCAAGGTAACCCAACGTTTGAAGGAAACCACGGAAAACTCCGAACGGTTATACCGAACGGAATTATGTTACGGTTATGCCGATTATGTTAGAAGGGTTATGCCGATTAGGTTCGAGCTCAGCACTTCCCGTCCAACATTTTCAAGAGCATACACTGAGAAAAAAATATAGTTCTGACATCTAGAATCTAAATTGTGGTTTTAGAAAAAATAGTTCCATGTCATTCTTATAAATTCTAGCTACCTTAGCTCGAGAGTTCTAGAGTCCCTTAATAGAATTCAGGAACGCTTTTCTATATTCTCGTTGTAATACTTATTTAAAAATCTATGCAAATAAATGCGAATACAAGAGGTTTGATTTAGTAACTATAATTCTAGTTTCTAAAACTATTTCCAAAATCAAGCAATAATTTCTCGTTATTGACACGATGCAATATCATTTCGCCACCTTGAAAACAAGAGACTAGAAATGCCAGGTCCTTTTGTCTATTCAGCTTAGTTATTTAATATATCCGCATAGTCCGGTGATCTATAATTCTACTTTAGATATTCAGAAAGTGACTAACTATTCATTCTAGGTGAAAGAGGCATATTTTTTTTTTTCTCAGTGTAACTTCTCAGCCACTGCTGATGCTCTGTAGTGGTGCCAACTTAAATGGATCCGTAAGGCGCGAGTCCATCCAATTTGATCTCTCCGCTCACCAAATTTCCATTGATTTATTTCATTACTTATTTATTTATTTGCTTAAAAGCGCAAATAAATTTAGATTTTATTGACGTTCTCAAAATAATTTCATTGGAAAAAAAAAAAACTTTGTACATCAATTAGAATTATAGAAGCACTGAAAACCCACCCTTCTCAATCAGATACTCAATTAAATTTCTCTCAAAAACAAATTTCCTGCATATTGTGCCATTTGTTTCAATGTCTTGAATCGATAAAGTATTAATGTGACAAACTTGTATGTATTTTTACTTACCCATCATACGTAGTATAGGGTAAGTCTTGCAATCGTTTTGAAAATCGAAAAAAAAATTTTGACGGATTTACACGTTTTAGATAGTGGAGATTCCGAAAAACATATTTTTAGAAAAAAAAATTTGCCGTCCGTCTGTCTGTCTGTCTGTCTGTCTGTAAACACTCTATCTCCCGAACAAATTGAGATAGAGACTTGAAATTTTGTATGTAGTTAGTATGTAAGAATGGGACGAACCCTATTTAATATCAGCAACCTCGATTATCCGGAACTATTTTTTTCGGACTCTCGAAAAATTCGTTCTGATGAAAGGTATATAAAAATTTTCGAATTTTTTTGTTCTAAGGAATGGACGTAAAAGGCAATAAAATAACACACATTTTGCATATAGAACGAAGTCGATCGGATTATTAGTTGCCGAGATATTTGTAATCCTGTTTTCCACATTCTTCGATTTTTCATGACCCTGTATTTCATTCAAATTTCAATTCAGAGGTATATTTTAATTGAAAATGAGACGCTTAATCCGACGCAGTTAATTGTTAGTTAATAGAATTATTATTTTTGGAGTTATAGGGATGTTTCTTTTACGCAGTTCGGTACTACTTGAGTAGTTTGGCGTTTTATATAATTTTTCGAAATTGGTCAGCAGTTCTTTAATATGGCATTGCTATGTATATTAACAATATTTAAATTTTGTTTATGAATTGCAACGCTTTGTATAAATAGTTTTCACATGTTTTATTTTCATATACATATCCATGATGGGTAAGTATTACGGTGGCCCCCAACGACTAGTTTTCGCTTTTAATAGTTTTACTTTTAATAGTACTAGGTAGAACCCGTCAAATTTTGACGAAAGAAAATGTTTAAGAAGGAATCGTTTCATAGATTTATAACCTACAAAATTAGTTATATTAAAAAATACACCTTATATTGGTAAGTCTAACTCTGAAACAAATCATATTTAACCTAAAGTTAACAAAATATTATTTCTATAAAACTCAGTTGTAGAAATTGTTAAAATTAAACTTTATTTGTGCATGTAAGCAGTAAGAAATATTAAAGATCTATTATTATGATAAAGTTATCAATTAAGGATTGTACACTGTTAAAAAAAATTCAAGAGGTTACTAAAAAAATTTTAGTAAATTTGTATTCCACAGAATTTTTTAGTAACCATTACAAACTTTTTTTTGTAAGTGAAACAAGCATTTCTTTTGTAAACTGAACAAAAGAACTTTTTGTATAACTAACTTAAAAATTTTTAGTATGAGCCACCAATCAAATTTTAGTAATAGCTCCAAAATGATTTTTAATAACCTTTACGTGCACCCGAAGGGCAAGAGCTTCCTTCGAGCTGCATCCAGACTTCTGAAGCGATAGATTTTCGGCAAAACCGCAATAGATGGCAGCACCAAACATTGCTACCACCCCCGACAGGATTTTCATAATCCCTTTTTTAACGAGTACTTACACTACATACATTCAGGGCATAATTGGCTGTGCCCAGCATCGAACCCGGGACTTTTCAGCCTGGAGTCCGTTACTATAACCACTATATGCTATCAAGGCCACACCAAGTGCGTTTTAGTAATAGCTATTAAAAATGTAAAACTATTAACTCTTATTCATTGCTAAGTTTTTTCTAGTAATTCTTACAGATTTTCTAGTAACCGACTAAGATTACTAAAAAAATTTTAGTAATTACAAGGATCACTAAAGTTTTTTTAGTAGATCGACCCTTTTTTTTTTTACAGTGTATGCTAGTATTCCAAAATGAAAAAAAATGAAAAAAAGCAAAATTTATTCCACTTTGACTCCTCCATGGAATTTTTTCCCCGTGAAATCTAAACCCATCATCCTTTTCCCCTATCAAAGTTTGCAAATGCACATTTCATATTTGCATTCATCTTTTCAAAAAAATTGGTACCTTAATTTGATCATTTTGATTCAAAACTCCAAATCTCGATGCTAATTGCTCAAACAGATATTAAACTATTGATATTCTTTTAATTATAAATCAAATTTCGTAAATGAAATCAAAATTCACCGGGTTTTATAACAGACGATATTCTTGAAATTCACAGCATGTATTTAAAATGCATTTTTTTCCCCTTTTAATGAGAAAATGGCAACATAAAGATATAATAATCATTTTTTCCCCCTTTTTTTTCCTTTGTTTTTTACTCTATGATTTTTAATAGAAATGGTATACTCTTGTTGCCACAATTAGGAAAGAGGTATTAAAAACTACAAAAAAATTAATATTTCAAAAACAAATTAAGATACAGTTTTCAAATAAATTGCATTTAAATGTATGTTTTTTTCTCTATACGATGGTGTAAAAATTAAAAATCTGCGATGTCTATAAGTGTAAAAATTTGCAGTATGAAAAATTACAATACCGAAATTTCATTTAAAATTTGATAGTGTTGCCATTCGCAAAATGACGTATGCGTTACGCACAGAGACGTTTGGCCTTTATAATATAGATTTTTTATGCTATTTATATTAAATATTAATGTATAATAAAGGAAGAACTTATAAGGAATACAATTAATAATAATAAGGAATATAATTAATAAAGAAGAATTTATAAGAATGTAATAAAATTGATAAAATTATAATAACATTTTATTAATAGTATATTTTACTTAAGAAAAGCCATAATTTCACTTCGAATTATCCTCTTTCATCCTTTGCTCCGCCCCCGCCCGATATTTTTCACATAATCGAACTAAAAAAAAATGTTCTTTGATTTTACGCGAAAATTTTTGAGATCATCCAATATTTTTCAAACGTTGACGCTGCTGATTTTAGCCAAATACTTTTGTATGTTCCTGTAAATGAATGGTAATTGTATGCATACCAGAAACTACAGTAAACACTTTGTATTACACCTTAGTGATTATATAAATTTCATTCGTTTAAAATAATGTAACATGATTAAAATACACAGCGAACTATTTCACCCCATAGGCCGAAATATAACAAAATTATTTTAAGTGTCCCTATAAATGAACCATAAATGCCACATATTTCCTTTTAAATATCGAACATGCCATAGTAAATCCCAATAATATATGTATTAATTTCCAGAAAATCTGACAATATTTACACGATTTATAGCACAGACAGACAAACTGAACTCATTAACACTTTTCGACTATGTTAGAAAATGTTAAAAATAAATTAAATAGAAAATTGTAAGCTGGTTTATGGGCATCAAAGTCGCTATGTAACTTCTAAACTCGGAAATAACAATTTGGCAAAAATAGTAGGCAGTCATGTAAAACAAAGAAAGAAATTTTAAATTATTACACGTTTAAAATGTCTACACATTTTAATGTCAGGTGACCTGCGTAAATTTTGCCAAGAACCAAAGAGTGATAATATTTCGGAAGAAGCATATTTTTTAGAAAGTAGAACTTCTTCTGTGGTTTCAACGAAGCAGACTTGAGTAAGGCGAGGTCATCACCCACTTCCACAGACAGAGATGTAAAAATCCGGCCAGAGGGAGTTAAACAAATGCCAAGATAAGAGAAATCCTTACTGAAATCAAGAGAACGAAGAGGAGTACATTGACGTAAATGATGGTATCATAGTCAAAAATAAATTTCTTTTTCTTTCATATAACAACCCCAAAACTACTTAACCAAATCGTTTGAATTTTAAGTATATAATTATCATATACAGTCGAGTTTCTATATAACGAAATCCATTGTTCAGTCAAAAAATTCGTTGAATAGGAAAATTCGTTAAATAAAAAACGGCAATTTTTTTTTTTCATTTAATGTTTAAATTTTGAATCAGTATTGTTTTTTGAGCTGTTTAATTAAGTTTTTGAGATGTTAAACGGAATTTTGCTGGAATCTCAAACATTTTCGCCACTTCTTTTTTTTCCCCAGTGTCTTATTGATTATTTTCAAAATTATTACTTTATCAGAGAGAGTTATGCTTATCCTATGAGTGATTTAATGCAGATGCAGTAGAAAATCCCACCAACAAAGATGACATTTAGTAACAATTCTTCATTCAAATGATCTCTCGCAACAAAAAAATTTTCCAAGTTGCCACAAACAACAAACATCCACTCTAAACTCTAAAAGTAATGAGAATTAGGATAGATGAAAACCTGCTGAAAAAGACTGCCTTTTCTGAAACTATCCTTTTATTCCTGCCTTACTATCCAATCCAAGAAACAAACAACATTTTCGAGGCGACAATGGAATACTTTTATATGTTATGATGCATTGTGATATGTTTCAATCTTTTCCAAGAAAGCATACTCATCTTGGTTAAAACAAAGTCAAAAAAGGATGTTTGTCTTGGGAATGGGAGTGGAGGGACTAAATGCCTTTTTTTTTTTTTTTTTTTTTTTTTTGACGTAAGGAATAAGGTAGCAGAGTGCATCTATAAAATATAAACCAGAAATCTACAAAAAAAAATTTACCACAAATAATTTGAAGCGTTTTCTGAACATATGAAAGAGCATTTTTGAAAAAATTCGTTAAATGGAGATATATATTTTGCTATATGGAGATATTTTTTAATGTAATTATGAAAAAACTTGATCGTTCCTACAATAAATTTGTCAAATAGAGAAATTCGCTAGATGAAGTTTCGCTGTATAGAGACTCGACTGTATAATTATACGCGTTATTTCAAATTTTATGAAAATTGGATCTATAGTTCAATTACAGGGACAATCAAAAATTTTCCATTACATTATGGTCAATGGGGAAAAAAAGTTTCAAATGCACTCTTTCGACGGGCATCTGATAGGCATCTATGAAGTATATACTGTAATATAGATTCTGTACAATCTATTATGCAAAGTATATTTGTTATTCATTTACAGGGATACGCAAAAATATTCCTTTACATAAGGATATAAGCATCGTTTGGGGCGCGTTTTAATTGTATTAAACTATTTAAAATTTTATGAAATCGATATTCGTTACTAAGAATTACTACAAGTTACTTCTTGTATAATAGAAAGCAGAAAATATTTACAGGGACACACAAAATATTTCGGCTGCTATATTGTATTCGAAATACTGTATACTATTACACCAAGATTTAAATATTTTTTAGACTTCGTTATACTACAAACGCACCACATTCGCTACTCTTGACATGCAATTTCGTACTTATTTTAAATTTTCAACACCTCATGGTATGGTAAAATATTAAAAAGAAACTGGCACGCAAGTCTGAAAAGGTTCGCCATCTCAGATCTATACTTATAACATTTGTTTGCATTTAAGAAATATAAACACGAATTTCTAAAATAAAATGCATATCCGAAAGAAGAAAGAAAATTGGTTATTTTAAGATTAAATAAACCCAACCTTCTGTCAAACCGATAAAGTTCCAAGTACTGTGAGAAAAGATTAACGTCAAAAATCTCCCATGTTGGTCATACATCATAAATCTTCACAATGAGCGTTTAACCCAAGTGAACCCGTGAATCCTAGAAAGTAATTTGAAAAGAATAAAAATGAATAAAAAATTTCTTTGCTAAGATTAAAATAAATCTAATTTGCAATTCATATTACGCTCAAATCGCCATCACTGCAATAATTTACACATAATAAGTTTCAACAATGGCTTGACCATGTTTAAAAAAAAACTTCAAAGTCAATTTAGCGAAAAATTATTTGAAGGAATATATATATTTTTTTCTTTTTTGGTAAATTTGTCTAACAAGAGAGATCCCAAACCCGTAAATTAATAGAGTTTTGATGCTGATTCATTGAAGTATGTAATAAGCTTTGCTTTATTTTTTAAATTTTCAAACTCGCTAAATTTTACACCCACAATATTGTTCGACTTTATATTCATTAAAAATAAGATAAACAGAATTTCTGTAAAGGAAAAAATAGACTTCATTTTATTAATACTGTCGAATGATAAATAAAGAGGAATTATTAAAACTGTAAGAAATAATAATAATTAAATAAACAAAACAAAATAAATCCTGCCATGTGCTTAAACAAAATTTACATAAGATTTTTTTTTATTATTTTTACTAGCTGACCCGCCCGGCGTTGCCCGGGTCCGTATTAGCAATATTAAACGAACTTGAAATTTGTATGATTTTATCAATAACTGGAAGCATGCAGAAATGCATTGTCTGAAATACGTCGCAGCTGACTTTGTGAAAAATCAGTTTTAAAACGATTGCGTTAGTTTCGTGTTAAAGTGTTGATATTTTCTTAGCAGACGATTTTTTGTGATAAATACATTATCTGTTTTATATTTCTTAATGATATTCCTCTGGACCGAGTTGGCGCATTGCCAAGATTTGCTTCCTCTGGACCGAGTTGGCGCATTGCCAAGATTTGCTTTCCCCTGTGCCTCAATTAATTATCCTCGGAATTCCTTTTATTTATAGAGAGCGCATTGCCAAGATTTGCTTTCCCCTGTGCCTCAATTAATTATCCTCGGAATTCCTTTTATTTATAGAGATTTAAAAAATTAATTTTGCTAACAATTTTGTTAGCATTCAATAGAAATAATAAAGATAATTAATTTTTGTCTAAAGGTCTTTTTTTTCTATTTTATACTAATATTTAAGTTTATAATCTTGAGAAGTTGTTTCTCTTATTTTCGACAGGAGACCAATTACTCCAGCATTGTCTACGGCCTGACCCTTTTTTCATAAAATTAAAGTTATTTTTGTAATATTTAGAAAATGAAGTGCACTTTAATTTTGTAACAGGGATTGTTCGTACAAGGATAAAACATATAGTTTTTGAAAAATCGAGAATAGGAAAAGGCTCTTCTAGTTTTGGATCAAAAGTCAAAAAATCACCTTTTTTTCAACGCAATCTAGCGCCTAAACTTTTGTTATAAATTAAAATTCTTTTCTGAATTTTATTAAAAATAGTCTACTTGAATTTTTTAACTTTTTTTTTCTCGAAAAAACGAACAGTGTCTGAGAATTGGAGTATGGGGATTTTTTCTCGTTTTGACCAGAAGGTCAAAAAATTGCCTTTATTTAGCACGCTCTAGCACCAAAACTGTTTGTCAGAAAATAAAAGTTAATTATGTATTTAGAGGAAATTTTAACTGCTTTAATTTTGTAAATGGATTTTTCAATAAAATTCATGGTTTTCAAGATATAAGCAAAAAACTAATTTTCGTTACATTTGACCTTAAATATCGGGCGACGGGTATAATTTCAGCCATTTTATGAGATTTTACGAGACTTTTCAGGTAACTTTTAAAATGCCAAAGTAAAACTTTTTGCAATATTTCAGCTTGCTTTCTTTCATTCCGAGATTTGCCCTTTTTTTCCACCTTATTTGACTTGACTATAAATAATAAAATCGTCTTATAAAGTCCATTGGGTAAGTAACATTTACTTTTGAATATATTACTTTGTAGATATGCAAGACCGTGATACTGGTTAAGAAGCATTCTGTCTTGTATTGCACTGTACTCTGAAGGACGATTTCTGTATATACAATGGTGACCAAAACTGTGGACACTTTTAGGTAGCTTTCATTCCAAAAAGTAGAAAACTACCTTTTGCAGCCGTCCGGAGGATAGCACTTCGGAAAATTTGGCTATATTTTCGTCGATCGTGACCCCTAGATTCCAAAACCACACTCCGTTGAAATGTTGACTAATATATATATACTATATATATATGTATATATTATAGATATCTGAATTTTTTCGTGCTGTAATTCTCGAATTTATGAACCCATTTGAATGAAATTCTTTATGTGCATAGTAGTACTAATGTCTCGACCAAGTTTGTTGGCCAGCTTCAACCGCCATCTTGTTTCAAAATGGAGGCCATTTGAATTTGTGGACACTTATGGAAATTTTTATGTTTTGTAACTTTTTCTTTAAAATGACCTATGTTGTTAACTTACATTGTGGGACTGTTTAAAATGTCTTTTGATGTTTCTAACATTCTGTTTAAAATGATATATAAGAGTTTGCATTTTGTGAAACGGAACTTTCTCCATAAGTATACAAAGTTAAAAAACATAAAAATTTCAAAAGAATCAAATGGCCGCCATTTTGGTGGATGAAACTGGCCAACAAACTTGGTTGAGACATTAGTACTCCTATTATGCACATAAAAAATTTCATCCAAATTTGTTCATAAATTCGAGAGTTACAGCATGACAAAATTCAGATATATATATATATATATATATATGGATATATCTATGTATATAGTATATAAATGTAAGTCAACATTTCAACGGAGGGTAATTTTGGGATCTTGGGGTCATGCTCGACGAAAATATTGTTACGAATTTTGTAAATAGTTAGTGTTTGTACTGTAAAATAATGTAAATAATCTTATTAAGCTCCATTTCTTTACTAATATTAGTTTTTGTTACATTGTCTCTGTTATCAAGCAAACTTGCCTATTATTTTCAGTAAATGTCTATGGTAGCTTGGCGAAATATTAGAGATATCGCCAAGTTGGCGTCACTTTTGGCGACCAACTTGGCGATTGTTGGCGATGGTAACCCTTCCCTCTCTATGGTAACCCCCCTTTAGATATGCTGATACATTGAATGTTATTCCGTGGTTTTCTGGAATATTCGAGAAGCCTGTGGAAATTTCCAGCGCATGCTTCGAGCCTATTTAAGGAGAGGAATACGAGCTGCTGTGGTTATTATTTACCAGTCAGTCATTGAGTGAACAAGGCGATTGTTAAGCAAGTTTGCTTGAGTTTCATCTATGTTGTTTTGAATGTTATTAAGTGTTGAGACGTTGTATAAAGAGTCTCTGGGACTTATATCTGTACTTCAACTGTAAGATAGATTTGAACAGTTATTTTTGAATATCTAGTAATATTTGTGAGTTTCGAAGACTCTGTTGTTCTGAAGATCTGTAAATAAATTATTTTCTACTTTTCTAAGAGACAAGAGTTTGAAGTTGTCTAACCATAAGATCAAAAGAACCATATATACGCTGCAACAATATAGCAAAATTTACCGATGGTCTTTCCCTGGACGGCTGCAATAGGTAGTTTTTTTTTTTTTTTTTTTTTTTTTTTTTTACTTTTTGAAAGCTACCTAAAAGTGTCCGCAATTTTGGCCACCACTGTGTATCGAAAAATATAGTTCACACTCTTCTGCATGAACTGATTTGAAATGGATAAGTGAAACATATTTTGTGTACATCTATATATACATGTGTAATAAAAATAAGTTTAAAATGATTTTTCAATAATAAATAACTTCGAATTTTTAATAATCTTACATTTATTACAAAGCTAAATGATATAACTATATAACAAATCATAACATTTTGTAATAATATGCTTCTTGCAATTGCTAAAAGGTATAAAATAAAACGTTAAAATCTTTTAAGAAGTTTTATTGGATTGTTTACATGTTTCGACTTTATCCCAGCCATTATCAAAACAAAGAAAAATATTCTAAAATTGCACGTGGCCTGTGATGGAATGATTTGAAATATCATTAGTCAAAATAGAAACTCTTTCATGAAAGAATACGTGAAAAATTGATTGATAATGTTTCAAATGAATCTACTGAAATGCCATCATTCAAAAACGAAACTCTTTTATGAAAGAGTACGTGAGAAACTGAATGACGGCGTTTAAAATCCTTCCACCACCAGCCGTGCAGTTTAAAATTATTCTTATTTGTTTCAATAATGGACAGGATAAAGCTGAAACATACATACAATCTAATAAAACTGCTTTAATGTTTTTATCTTGCACCTTTCCGCAATTGCCAAAAAGACTCTGATATAAATTTGAAGCAGTGAAAAATTATTAATGTTAAATAATTTTGGAGATAATTTTAGAATTTAGGTACAGCATAGGTTCCCAACCTTTTCTGGTCCACCGCCCCCTTTACAAGAGAAAAAAATGTCAACGCCCCCACCCCTCTTCCATAATAATTAATTAAACAAAATGTTGAATCATTACAGCATATTATCTATATTTTATCTGTCTATCAATCTATTAATCAATGTAGAAGTTAATTGAAACAACTATCAAATGTAGGAAAAAAAATTAATAAAAATTGAAAAATTATCACAAAACCAATAAGAATTTTCTAAAAATAGTGAAGCAGTTGAGACTATTGGAGTTTTAACAATTTTTTTTTTTGTGTCAGATTCCGTTTTCTTCAACATCAGTCACAAATTGTCAGGTTCAAACCAGAGGCGGATTACCCATTAGGCTGAGTAGGCTGAAGCCTAGGGGCCCAGAAGAAAAGAGGGCCCGGTGCTAAAATTTTCCTTATATAAAGAACAAGAAAATATTCTTTTACACTGGTCGGACATTAATACAAAAGACAAAAGATGTGCGAAATTCTTTGTCGTAATCTTTTATATTTTAATCATCAATGATTTATGAGTTAATGAAGCAAGCATGTGTTTTAATTTTTCCAGTAAATACCACTTTGAAGGAGTGAAAGGGGGCCCTCAGAAAGTCAAGCCTAGGGGCCCGGGAGGTAGTTAATCCGTTTCTGGTTCAAACATGCATGTTTCTTTTCTTAGATAGTAAATTAGCTACCGCATAGAACCCACTTTCAGCGAAATTTGACGAAAGGAAAGTAATTAAAATTTTATTTATTCTCCCTCACAATCCAGATTAGAGAGCTGTAGGTTTTGAAGTTAGAACGCTTGGTATCCATTTCTGAATTTTACATCCAGTTCTCATTTGCTGCGAGTTTCACGATTTCTTTCTCCAAATATGATAACACTGCTGTAGCTGCATTTGCGAAGGATCTAAAAATCAACTCTTCTGTGTGCAGCAGCAAATGATTGAATTAATTTGCAAGTCTGGTGCAAAGTGATAGTGATAACTGCACTACAAAAAAAAACCAGTTGCTTCACTTTGTTGTGAAATGATTTTCACTATAAAGTTGGCAAAATATCCTCAATGGTTCAATGAATTGCTTCTGTTTCTATTGACTGCTCTAATAATGTAATAAAGAAACATATACAGATGTTCATTCCAATTTTTTGAACTAATTGCTGATGATGTGTAACGAAATGTACAGAGAGTACATTTAGTACTGCTTGTTTAAAATGCGTTAATGAAACCCTCCTAATGTCCCGTCGTTGTTCGAGCAACATCAGTAGCAAGTGACAAAATATTATAAGAAGGAATTTATTTCTCTTGGACTAACTTCGCGGTATTAAATATCTATTCTTTCTTTGTATCAATTTCCAAATTTTTATCAAATAATAACTTTTGATTTTTTTTTTCTTTTATGAGTTTTTGTTACTCGGTAATGCTGTTCTATGGAGTTGAATGGAAAATTTGCAGGTCTTTAAGTAACAACATAATGATGTTTCAATTCTTTTAGCCATCTATTCCTCTTTGTACCGAAATTTTACTCAGGATTTTTTCTGTTATATCAGACTGTTTTTCATGATGAAAAACAGTTTTTATTATTTCTCTGACTACAGACGAGATTAATTTCTTGCCGACTATGTGCAGTTTTACTACTTTTGTTATTAAAATTATAATGATATATGAGGCTCGTAGTCCGTCATTTTCTTGTTTAGGTGATGACTTATAAAGGTTTGATACAGTTGACTGTTGTAAATTTTCTTTTCCAGGCTTTGAAATGGTCAGATGGGCCAATCTCAAAACTTTCTTCTATCTCATACATGTTAATACTTCAAAATTCGCTATCATAGTATCAAAATTAAACGGCAATCTACATCCATCGCAAGGATTCTAATGGCGTGAAATTCAGTGCATTAGATCTTGAAACAGACTACTTGCGACTATCGAGAAGAATGCAGAATGAAAGCGCCACTTGTTATGCGATTTTCACCAAAATATATCATCAACAATAATATTTATCAAGGTAAAACTAAATCTGAATTTTGATGAAAATTCATGCATTAATTCTAGAGATACAGCTGTTGCAGAAATCGTTAAGAAAGACAGCATAACAGCGCCGACTGTTGAGCGATTTTCAACAAAATGTTAACAGCATCTATTCATGTCAAGGAATAATCAAATCAATAGTTTGGTGAAAATCTGTATAGTAATTCTTGAGATAAAGCCACTGCAGAAATCGTGAAAAAAGCAGCATAGCAGCGTCACCTGTTAAATGATTTACATTAAATACTAATAAGCATCAATTTATAACAGAGAATACCTGAATATAGATTTTTTTTATAAATTCCGTGCAATAGTTGAGATGGAGCAACCTATAAAATTTATGTCACATACAATCTGATAGGCTAACAGATAAGACTGGAATCCTGGCCCGGAGTTTTTTCCCCCACATGGAAAATTTACGTCTCCTATAATTACTTTACCGATTGAAAAATCGTGTCATAAATAATCTAGTATGATTTCGTATGCAGCGTTTTCTGCAGTTTCCATACATTGACCTTCGATTTATTCTGTTGAGCTGATACATAGTATAAGACCAGATTAAATGATCGTTGAGGTTATTTGAGTGAAATAGTCATCCAGTGTTCGTGTCCGAGATGGCTCAGTTGGAAGAGCATTGGCGGCCTCAACCAATACATCCCTGATTCGAATCATGGCCCGGACTTTTTTCATCCACATGGAAAATTTACGTCTCTTATAACAGACAGACATTTTGTCAAAACATATTTTTGGAATCTCCGACCCATAAAACGTGTAAATCAGTCAAAATCCGGAGCTTGAAAATTTTCACGAATCTAATGCTTTCTTCTTATAAAGATAGAAGAAAGAAAAATAGGACATATCGTTGTCTTTTCTATCAGTACACATTCATTCAAATGCTTTTGTAGTCAGAAGGCTTCATGGCTTCATTTGAAAAAAAATTCTTGGCAAATTAAGCACATAGGTACTCTTCTTCGATTACGATATTTTGTAAGGTAAAATTTTTAACTTTATAAGTTTAAATAAATTTACTTTTGAGCAAATTTATAGATATAACGATTTTTATCAATTTCACTATAGTTAATTTCTTGAACTGATTCAAATCGCGTGTTGGTTTAAAAATATTTGTTCAGGCATATATCGTCATACTTCATGATTTTTCGAAATACAGGTTAATAAAAAAATAATTATGTTTAAAACTTTTAACCTGCCAATTACTGCGAGTTTTTTACTCCACAATTTTTTAATTCATAATGATTTTTAATTCGAGTCATAGCCCTTCATCGAGCTCCACGACTATTTTTTGACATTAGTAAAATAAATTCAATCCCCCCCCCCTCAGATTTAGGTTCGTCTGTATAGATTTCCATTTAAAGGTGCAGTTAAGGTTTTTGTCTCGGACTAGGCAATGTAGAGGAGATCAATTATTTTCATTATATTAGTTCCTAAATAAGTAGGTATGCCATGACCGCCCCCCTCGACGACCCTAACGCCCCCCATTTTTCTCTAGACCCGCTACCGCCCCCCTGGAAGACTCCAGCGCCCACTGGGGGGCGGTACCACCCCCGTTGGGAACCTATGAGGTACAGTAACATGAGGGTTTAAAAAAAAGAAAAAAAAGGTTGACATTATTTTTTAAATTGCCAATATTCTTTAATAAAATATTCCCTTCAATTTTCCAATTGAATACTCGAAACGAAAATGGTTCTGCCGCCGAGTGCTGTGTTTCAGAAATATCTGTTGGACTTCGTACGACATTTATATGTGTTACAAGAACAGAAGTAAAATGCAACATTCCTCTGGGGGAAGGGGGAGTGTTTTTCAATTCAGCCTTGAATTAATTTAACATGCATAATAGGCTTAATTTCATATTCAGCTTTATTTAATCCCAACTCTTTTATACGATCTTCGTTACAACTATACCATAACGCTTGAACGGGACTGTATGTATATAACGCTATCAAATTTATGTTAATTTTGAATCCCCTCCACTCTTTCAACTTGTATTATCTTCGATACCTCCGTCCCTTATGATATCGACATCAGTGTCTAAAAATGATTTTTATATTTAATATTTTTATTTTCTTTCTGCAGGGTGCCCCCGAATGCCGTGTTCAAACTTGGAGGGGTAGTAAAAAACATCGTTAGGAATCATAATTAGACAGGAGAGCCTGAACGGAAAGCGGTAAGTGGTGCTGTATGCGAGCTCTCAATATAGGCACAGTGTGGTCAGTGGGCTACTCTTTCTTAAATTGAGATTTCTTGATTGGCTTAGTGATGTTTCTGCACCTGCTCGGCATCGCATGCACTTTCAACAGGAAGGGTCGCCATCTCATTATGGAAGGTATGTACGTGACTATTTGGACCGGACATTTCAAAACAAGTGGATTGGGCGTGGTGACCCCGTCACTTGGCCTCCCAGATCACCTGATTTTTTCCCTCTGAATTTTTTCTCTCTGGTGCCATGGAAATCCTTGTATACGACACGCCCACCAATTCTGGAATGGATCTAGTGGCACGAATATGCATGGCTCCTGCTACGATCCGTGAAACGCCCTGCATTTTCGAATATGTCCACCAATCCATGTCAAATCGGTGTCGTGTGTGCATATTTGCCAGTGGTCGCAATTTCGAACACCTCCTGTGATTCTTTTATATCATACTTTTTATTTATTTATTTATTTATTTATTTACTGTGTGTAACAAAACCTTTTATACTACATGCTGTATTGTGGCCTTACTTGTCTGTATGTCTTTTTATACCGTTAGGGTTATGTTTCCGCCCATTCTTTCCTATGCAATTATGATTCCTAACGATGTTCTCTACCTCCCCTCCAAGTTTGTACATGGCATTTAGGAACACCCTGTATAATTTTGTATAATAAGTAATATACAGTGGTTATACATTTATTATTCACATTATTGACTCAAAGAAAAAGAAGTTAGTGAGATACCATTGTTATACACACTTAAAAATCTTGTTCTAGTTTGAACCAAATTTTGGTAATCAGTAACTGCCACCATAAGATGGTGAAATCTCGTACCAGCATTTGGAGCTTCCTATTTCAACCTAGTTCCAACTAGTGGAACTGTACTTCAACAGGAGTTTCACATATTGATTCAAGATTTTACCATCTTACATTGGCCACTATTGAGCACCAAAATTTGGTTCAAACTAGGACAAGATTTTTAATTGCCAAAAGGACCCTGGTATACATTTGAAAGCAGTAAAAAGTTATTTCTGAAAGCTGTTAAATAATTTGGGGAAAATTTGTGAATTTAAGTACAGTAACATGAGGTTAAAAAAAAAAGTTGACATTATTCTTTAAAATTGTGGCTATTCTTTGATAAAATATTTCCTCCAATTAGATAATATATTAATATAGAAAATAACTGTATATCAATTTAAATTTTAGAGAAATAGTTACTTTTTAAAAGTATTCAATTATTTATTTATTTATTTATTACGCAAAACATTCAACAGTAATATTATTTTCTTTCGCAGCCCCCTATGTGAGGAGAGGGCAAGCAAAACGTGTCAACAAAACAAGTAGACAAAATTATTTCTGCTTATTTTTCTAATAACACAAGTATCATTTCAAACATATTTCGTTCTTGGTTTCTCCAACAGTGGATTATATAGACATATAGTACAAGACAAGTAATGCCAAACTTTGTGATAGTCCATATTAAGGAATGAAATAATTATATAATCATTTAATGGTTTTAATAATAAATTTGTATTTTCATAAAAATAGATAACATATTTTAGAAATATAATAATCATTTTAATATAAAGAAAAAAGTTACAAAAAACAATTTTGATTGGATCAAAAATGATAACGATATCGAAAGTCAATATCCAATTCCCCTAGACATATTTTACGATATCGTGCACCAGTCTCCAGCGATAACTTAAGATATCAAATACCAACCCCTATATAGCTTTTGCGGTATTAAATGCCAGCTTCTATCCTCTCTCTAAAGTAATATTGTAAGAACTAGTCTTACTTATTTACAAGAAAAAAAGAAAAAAAAACATCGCTTATCTAAATATGGATGTCTCGGGGGCTACAACCTTCTTTAAATACTTTTTATTTCTTGAAAGACGGCACTAACTCTTAAAACAATAAACACACATAAAATATTTACAAATAGAGGTTTTATTTTTACATAATTCTACTTGCACACGCCATCAACACAAGACATGAGCTCACTGCTCACAATCAACTTTCGAATTTTTGAACATCACTAAGAATAGAATGTTTTTAATAGGAAAATAATGTTGCCATATTTTTTAAGACGAAAAGTATTACAACTACATTTTTAATTCAGCAGAGCTCAAGTCATGTGACGAATGACAGTCTATTTTTCCCCTTTTTTTTGGAATGCGCGTGTTACAATATCTATATACAGGGTGTTTCAAAAATGACCGGTATATTTGAAAAATCAATAAAAATTAAACGGGCAGCGTTAGAAACACACCGTTTGTTGCAATATGTTTGGGACAACAGTAAATTTTCAGGCATACAACTTTCGAAATTATTTAAAATTTTAAACAACAGATGGCGCTGCAGGCAATTTGAAAGCTACGGTAGAAAACACAATCTTTGAGTTTGCCATTCTGTAAAGCCTCTGCGTCTGCCCGCGAAGACACTCGCGATCTAATGCTATTCTTATGGGGAGGCATTTTTTTAATAACTCTTTCACGTTTTGACATTTTTTAATAATTTTTTTGCATTGCATAGCTGAGGTCCCTTTCAAGATCTCTCCTTGATTATACATTTTTATTTTGGTCGCAGGTATTTTCTGTAAAGTTACTTTTACTTACAAAACCGATTTCGAAAATGAAAGTAACTTTATAAAAAATATCTGCAACCAAAATTGAAAATGTAATCAAAGAGCGATCTTGCGAGGGACCTCATCTATGCAATGAAAAAAAATTATTTAAAAATGTCAAAATGCGACAGAGTTATTACAAAAATGCCTCCCCATTGGAATAGCTTTAGCTCGCGAGTGTCTTCGCGGGCAGGGACAGAGGCTTTACAGAATGGCAAACTTACAGATTGCATTTTCTGCTATAGTTTTCAAATTGCCTGCAACGCCATCTGTTGTCGAAATTTTTAACTAATTTCGAAAGTTGTATGCCTGAAAATTTACTGTTGTCCCAAACATATTGCAACAAACGGTGTGTTTCTAACGCTGCCCGTTTAATTTTTATTGATTTTTCAAATATACCGGTCATTTTTGAAACACCCTGTATATGTTCAGTCCCTACTAACATACCGAAAACAATAATTTTATATTCGTTTGTTTCATAATTAATTACGTTGAAACACGAGGAAGCTTTTCAAATTGACGAGTTTGGAAAAAAAGCAAGTCGTAAAAATGAATGGATAATGTACAGTTAGTTGCACAGATATAATGTTAAATTTTAACTGTGAAACGTGACAACCTTCATAAAGAAAAATCGAAATGATTTCCAGCATACTGATACATTCAAACGTCACGTAACGCCTGCCAGGCCTTTAAGCGCTATCTTTCTCTATTGTTTTATCGTCTGGGAGGATTTTGTGTCATTGATGGTGGCAACAAAAACAAATGATGTAATTTTGATGCCAGTGCATTTAACCCATTCAATTATATAATAACAATAATTGTTCTACAAAGTATTTATTCTGCGACACAATCCGCCCTCTTAATGTGAGAAACAAATGAGTTTTATATCCATTGTTGATTAAATAAGAGTAATTAAGTTTTAACGTGCAGACTATCGACATTATTTGATTTAGATTGAACGATTGCATGCCAATAATGAATAGAACAAAAGTCTTTGCCCAAAGGTATATTCTAAAATATTGATTTTGGTACTTTATAAATTAAAATTTAATAATATTTTGGTTCTTAATAAAAAATGCTTCACTACGATTTGATCACAACAGAATACAATTACACGCAATATTTATGAAGTATATATTAAGTTATCTATCTTTGTTATTTGTTATTATTGTTACATTGTATATTATGTTGTAATGCATATTGTTACAACGATTTTGATTGAAATTTTACGTGATGTTAATTAACAGCAAACATCCTTCTCATCTAAAAGATATCCTCTTGTTGAATTTGGTGATTTATGAATTAAAATTTAATAGTATTTTGGTTCTTAATAGTAAATGTTGTTATTTGGATACAAAAGAAAATAAATACTTTCTATCTATGAAGTATATATTAAAATTTTATTTTCTTTGTTCTTTGTCACTATTGTTACATTGTATAAGATATGTTATGTGAAAATAATGTCTATGATTTTAAAAAAGAGAAAATTAAAATTATATGAGTAAGTAACTATTTTGAAGTTTTTATAAACTTGATAATTATTTATTTATTTATTTATTTTTATATAGTTTTGTGCGCATATATGAGTACATTGTTTCTAAAAGAATAATTTTGGTTATTTTTTTTCTTTGCAGGAGCAACAAATCTTAAACAGTTACAAAGACATTCATGATATTTAAGAATCCAGATTAAAGTTGAAAAGACTTATAAAACTAAATTTATGTTCTATATTTTGGAAAGAAATTTAAACTGTCTTTGGTAATAAAAGAGTGTATTAAAAAATTATTCCACTGTTTATTTTTTATTTATATTTTACTTCTACTGGCAATTACACAGCCTGTTGGCATATTATAGTTTGATGCATAATTAACTCCATTGTTGTTGTTGCCACTGGTACAATTGTAAAAAATATTTCGTGGTTTATCGTTTGCGTCCGACTAACAGAAAAAATGACTTAAAATCAATCTATTAATTTACAACTTTGTTGCACACGGCTAACAGAAAAATGCCATAAAAATTAATTTTTTAATTTATAGTTATGTTCTAAAAATATTAAAATAGGTCATTGTATATTTTGTTATCACTTTAAGGGAGTAATTGTGGTGATCGGGCGCAGGGATGTAGTAGTGGGTATACGAAGGTATACACTCTATACATTCTGGATTTTTTTTTTTTTTTTTTTTTTTTTTTTTGAAGGAACACCGTATACCCTTTGCTTTTCGTAAAAGCTATAGCATATTTTATCTAGGGTATCCCATCAGACTTAAGCGTATTCCCTATGTTTTTGTTTTTTTTCTTTAATGACTACATCACTAGTCTCCCACTTGATACCGTAAGATGCCTATAACTCTAGGAGGAGGGAATTTGTCTTTAATGCAGATATTCATATGTTCCATGAATTTTCACGTTGTGTCTCAATTGATAAAAAAATAGTGGGAGAGCATGTTTGATGAATTCACGATTCCATATTTAATTTCGCGTATTGTATGAAGTTTTGTGATCACCATTTGTAAATAATCCTCTTCATGAAAACTTTTTATAGATTATTATTAAATCGAAAATATACATTATATACATTTTTTTACATAGTTATAGATGAACATTTTTTGTTTCTTTGTTAGAAATTATGATTGTACATTTCGATTAATATTATAGCAACTTTTTTTCTTTTTAAAATTGAAACAATATTTTGTTTTCTGCCACTTTTGGAAGATCAAGAAAAAATGACTACTACTTACTACTACTATGTTCAAGTACAATACATAAACTAACTAAAAGAACAAGAAATTTTTTTTTTAATATAAATTATCTAGTATATCACGTGACCTTAACGCCTCTCGTTTAGTTGAGAGTAGAAGAAATTTGAGAAATATTCCAGTCTTAACGTTATCCTTTTTGAACCAAATAGAATTTCGCATTTTTCCTAGGGAGCCTAGGAATTGTCTAGGCTCTGGGAAAGAAAGTGTGCGTAGGGGGGGGGGAGGGGGATTTTATTGATATGGTAGGAAAATTGTACTTTTGTCCATTTTTAATGGACAAAAGCGCGGAATGGATAGAATAGAATAAAATCAAATATTTCAGGAAAGATATTTTAATGTTCCAAGGTGAGGGAGGAGGTCTTCTCCGAGCCATCCCCTGAATTCAACACTGGCTGTTGGAGAAACCAGGCGCGAAGTATGTTTGAAATGATATTTTTTGTGTGTACCAGTAAGGAAATAAATGGAATGTTGTCCACCTGTTTTGTTGATAAGAAGTTCTGTTTTCACCTTCTCCATGCAAGGAAGAAAGCGTAAGAATGTAATTATGAATATTACTGTTAAATGAATTACATAATAACTATACATATATTATAAAATACTTTTAAATAGTAACTGTCTCTTTCAGATGTTATTCCATCTAAAGTTGTTTTTATGCATAATTAGGGATATTTTATTGACTTCTTCTCTTTATTTGAATCCGTAAAGTATATAAATAATAAACGCATAACAATATTTGCATATCACTGCAAATGCATAAAAAAGAGGAAAACAGAAAAAAATTGTAAAAAAAAAAAAAGTTTTTTACACATTGATAACAATATTATTAAGAACTGTGTGTATGTGAGGAGGAGGAGGGTAGTTCGAGGGATGATATCTAAAGCCAGAAGGAATCCAAAATTACCAAAATGAAATTAATTTTATTCAGTAGACTCTCGATTAAACGGTGTAGTCTCGAAATGTCTCGACCCGGATAAACGAATATCCTGAATTTGTACAAATTTTGAGGGTAGAAAATGTCAAATTATTATATATTGTGATAGTAATAATTTAACTAATAGAGAATAATGAGAATGGGCATAAATTTTAATGTTATTTTGATTTGAAATTAGTACAATTTAAAAAATATATATAAATGTAGTTTACCTTACTTTTTGTGAATAATGAAACGATGGAAGTGTATTGTCGTTTTTCATTTAAACTTAGACGAATTTTACTAGGCAAATTTCTCAACATAATTTTTTCAGCATGTAAGTAATACCAAATGATTAAATAACGCCTCCATGTGTACTAATTCGTGACCGTAACTTAATTTTTGATGAGTTATAAGATTTTCTTCATGACTTTCACGGCATTCTTCGAAATTTCTTCTTTATTTTGAACTTCATGCGACACTCGACACAATATCCTCGTCACTTAAATCATCGTATATTTGTTAACTCATTGTTGCCAATTTCGTATCTAACTTGCCAATTTCATATCTTTATTAATCATTGTTCCACTGCTTCTTCCTCCATATTTTCAGAACAGTTCAACTTTTTCAAATCTTCTAAGATTTCACTCTGCATATCAGCACTGTCATTATCTTCTGTATGTATGAATTTTAATTTCTTCATTTAATAAAATTACTTTTCATAATTTTTTGACAGTGGTGTTTTTATTAATATCCGTGCAGCATCAAAATAATAAACTGCATCCAAAACTGATATTTTTACAGTGCCGGTTAATCCGCAACTCGGAGTCCACTATACTTGTACAGCTCCAATGTTGTATTGTCATCAGAAACCCATTCGTTTGCAATTTTTTATTACAGTTCTAGCATATCAGGAGTAGGTGGAAAATTGATTAAAGAATTCCATGTTTACATTCTTGTATTAAATTAAAGGTACATGAAACATAAAATGGTTCAATTTTTCCAGTTTTTAAATGTCGGCCTAAAAATGGAGCTAAAATGTTATAATGATAATTTTTTTCAATAATAAATTTTAAGTCTGCTGTTTTATGTATATATATATATATTGCTTTTTTGCCTTTTTCTTAAAAATGTGGGGTTTTTATGCTTTGATACACTTTTCGAAAATTCTATTTTAGATAAGCAATTGAAACTTTCCAAAATTGTGTAACTTAACTTGTTTCTTTAAAAATATCTAACATTTTAGGTCTGAGTGCAACTCGCTTTTCAAAAAATATATCCTTAATTTTTTTGGAATTTTCAACGTTTTTTAATAAAATATTTTTAATTTTATTTATTTTAAGTCAAAATGAAAATAATCGCTTCTTATTATTATTCTTAAACCATATGTTTTCTGACACCACAACACATTTTAATGTAATATATTCAACAGGTTTTTTTTAGAAAAATGTACCGAAGAGATATATAGTTCAAAAAATATGTAAAAGTTAATTAATTCTTAAAAACTATTTGATGCAGGAAATTAATTTCTTTTGATTTTATACATGGGCTATAATGTGTACATTTACTTTTAAAAGAAAAATTTCATTTTCATCTTTATTTTTTATACAAAATGTTAAATATTTCGCAAAATATGTTTTATTTTACTTGTCGAGATGTACTCTCAAGTTAAATAATAGAGAATAAAAGTAAAAATAATTACTAATGAAAATATTGAAAACAATTTAAACTGAAAAATTTGTCTTCCTGGTTTTCACGACTTATGTGCATCAAAGAATAAAATGCTTTTGAGTTTTGGAAATTGAAAATCTATTCTGTAACAGTCTTCAATAATCATTTTTCAAACTATAATAGAAACAGGGACATGAAAATAATTGATACATAAAACCGACTTTTCTCGATTACTGTAATTTTGAAGTCAGCACTAAAGCTTTTGAACTTTTGACTATTCTTTTTGGAGGACGAAAACTGGGCTAAGCAGAGAATACAAATGAAGGAAGCAATCATGATATGTACAAAATGTCTTTTTCTTCTCTTTATCTGTAATGAAAATTTATCCTCAATGAAATGAATGTTTTTTCTTTGGTTCAAATCATATTCATAGAGTAAAAAGAAAGAATAGAGATGAAGTGTTTTGGCTGAGGATAACGCCAAAAATTTAACCCTAAAATATGCTAAATTAAGCCCAAATGCAACCACGTGCTTTCGCAAAAAAGAAGGAAACTTTTTTAATAAAACAGTTTTAATTCACAATAAAACGAAATGTTGCTTTAGAATGCTTAAATCATTTTCATTTGGAGAAAAAATGCACGACTGATGTCAAAGAATTCGGCTTCTGTTCCACGTGATTATTTTGTTTGGGTTGAATGAAGGCATTTAAATTTGAGTGATAAAGAGCATCCTATTACAAGCCGCTTTTACGGCCTTCTGCATTCCTATTTTTCAAATTAAAAAATATCTGCACAAAGTATAAGGAAGTTGGTAATTGCACTAGACACCAGGCTGCAATTAATTGGGGACACTTTACATTTTCAACAATTTTGTTTATTTTAAAAAATATGGTTTAACTTCTCACTGCAGTTCAATATTCAACTAAAAGTACATTTTGAAAAACAGAAAGATTAACTACATATTTAATTAAAAATTTTAAAAAGTGTATAAAAATTTGATTTTTTAAAATCACTATTATCTTTTTTAACTTATATTTTTGCCTAAATAGTTTTTTGAAGATTTTCAAATGTGTATTACACAAGACTGTGCATGGATTTTTAGATAAATCTAATACCTTTATTTTTCTTAAAATAACAAAAAGGTTCAAGGCTAATTTCATACGTAGATTTATGAATTATATAATAAACAACATGTGGAAGAAAGTCAAAATTTTATGTTTACGACAGACAGTGTACACTCAATACACCTAAACAGAATTGCCAACCTCCGGCTTTTGTTAATTCATGAAAACGTACTTTGAGCCAGAAAATTTATTTAATTAGAAGTGTCTGGTATTAACTCAGAGGGACATTTGAAATTTACTTAATTTCGTTGACTCAATAAATTTCTGGTTAGAAGTATAATTGTTTGATTTTTAAAAAGCCGGAGGTTGGCATGTCTGCCTAAATATATTTTAATTTAGTTTGTACAACATACTACTATTGCACTTACCTATGCACTGAACTAGAATTTTTGTAATATCTTGAAAATTAATTTAAATTGCAAAATATGTCAAAAACACATCTTTTTAATAAAAAAAGTGTTTTTAGTACCTATAAAGTAACTACATTATTACATAGAGCTTAGATGCTAGTTCAAAACATAGTGAATAATATGGAAAGCATTCTGACAAAATTTCACTGAATTATGCCTAAAGCATTTTATCTAATAGAGTAAATAAAATATGAAAATATCACAAAAATTGATTTTTCAGAAATGCTATATAAATATTTCTTCCCTATTTTGTTTCTTATTTACAAAATAAATCTAGAAGTGCCAATTTAGTTTTATTAGAGTTTTTACGCAAAAACGTAAGAAAATCATTCAAAGAAACAATGTTTACATTTCTCCTGGTCTTTACACCAATTTCCTGTAGTTAACTCATTGCTTCCTGTTTATTAAATTGGCCTTAACTCTTTTTCTAATACTCTTAGGAAAAAAATTACAACAATTTTGAAATCTTAAATGAATCTCTAATACCCTCTTTTTCAAATACATCAATGGACCTTATGCACGTGACGTCAGACGCCAGAGCTGGCGGTATGCTTACCTGTTAATCTAGTCACTGCACCACCTGAATGCCTGAATGCGCAGGCGCAAACATCGCTAGCAGACGATTTCAGCCTTTCTGGATACATTTTAACAGAAAATTTACAAATTTAGAGAATTTTGTTGCAAGCAGAACAAAAATTTTGAATTTATATAACAATATATTGAGCATATGCTGCTTCAGCAAAGAAATTTTTTCCGGTATTTCTAACAAAGAAGCATTAATAGTTTACACTCCATAGACTGCTATGCTAAACACCGCCAGTAAATACCGCCAGCAGACGAATTTTAGCCTCGACCTCAGCTTGTATGCATAAGGTCCATTTAAAAAAATTGAAACTTATTAGCAAAATGGTTATCTAAATGTGCATATCACATATACCTTAATATCATACAAGTTAAATAATGAAAATAATTATGTTGAAAGTAGATTTGAATCTTTTCCAAAATCAACACATTTGAAATATCGTCGAACCCAAAAATAACAAGTATTAAATTTGTAATACAGTGGGTGATAGATTAACGAATTTAATCCGTTCCAAAAGAGTAATCCTTATTTGAATGTCTTCGTTAACCGATTATACATTTTGTATTGATTTGTCTTGTAAAAAATTGAATGCTAAATTAAAAGTGCTGAATAATTATTAAATCACAACAGTTTTTAAATCACAAAGAAAATTGAATTACAAAAAATATTATGAATGTTAGGTGAACGAAACTTTAATAATATAAACCCATAGATTAGCAAAAATTACAAAAGTTCTTTAAATTAAATCCATCTTAATATGACAATTTCAACTTGTAGCACCGGGGACCGAACTAACCATCTCCTGTTAGCGAGATGCTTTACCTTCATGCTATGATGTCTACACACAAAACGTTCAAATTGAGGTTCGCTTTTAAAAGGGGGGAAATGAACGGATAACATTGATAAAGTTAATTTAATTAAAATAATAGATGTTTTCAAAATTTTATCATTCGTCATGTGACACGAAGTATTCAACCGTAAATACACAAAATTGGAAGTCTCAGTCTTAAACAGTTTTTGTGTACGGACTCTGTGACAGAAAGACAGCGAACAGAGATGAATAGGATTTTGTTAGATGAATGAAACTCTAAAAATATCTCGCGAAAGTGTTCGTAAGCCGAAGAATTCACTAACTCATTGTACCAGTAAAAATAAACTTTTTTACCAAAAAGAGAACCGACTTCAAAAACTACTGCAAAGTAAAAAATAATTTTTTATAGGATAATTAATAAAAAATTAAACAAAGAGCATTGTATTTACCATGCGTTTTGTTAGATTTATGTACATTAAATTGAATTTTTGGAGTCGGTGCCAGCAGAGACAAGTTTGAAATTAAAGCTAAGTTTCTAATATTGAATAATTGCATTTAACTTGTCTCTGCTGGCACCGACTCCAAAAAATCAATTTAATGTACATAAATCTAACAAAACGCATGGTAAATACAATGCTCTTTGTTTAATTTCTTATTAATTATCTTATAAAAAATCATTTTTTACTTTGCAGTAGTTTTTGAAGTCGGTTTTATTTTTGGTAAAAAAGTTTATTTTTCACTTTTTAGTTTTTACCATTAGCTTATGATTGAGAAAACGGTTACAACAATCAATATTAATTTGCGAGAAATTACTAATTTTATTAGCTTTTGCTTAGTTACTAAAAAATTACTGAACCAATTTTGATGAAATGGAAGTTACCAATTCAAGAGCAACCTCTTTCAATAAATCAAAATTCATATAAATCGGATGGATAGTTTTGGAGTAATCGGTGAACATACATAAAAAAATACATACACGTCGAATTGTTAACCTTCTCCTCGTTTTTTGAAGTCGATTAATAATTATTAGTACTTAATTTGTAAAATATACATATAAAAAATTATAATACGGAAAAAAATTATTGTACACACGTATGTCAGGAGTGGGGTTCGATCCCACGCTTTCTTTCGAAAGCCAGAGTTTAAATGAGGCGCCTTAGACCGCTTACATCATTAATTTCATTAGTTTTTGTCTAATTACTAAAAAAGTACTTAACCAACTTCGATGATATGGAAATGATACCAATTTCAGAGTAACCTCTTTCATTTAATGCAAATACTAGTTTAATCAGTTGGATAGTTTCGGTGTAATCGGTGAACATACATAAGAAAAAATACATACGCGTCGAATTGATGATAATATCCTCTCCTTTTTTTTAAGTCGGTTAAAAAAAGTTTAATAAGGAAAAAACACGGTATATTATACACGTATGTCAGCAATGGGGTTCGAACCCACGATCTCTTTCGAGAACCAAAGCTTCAGTCAAACGCCTTAGACCACTCGGCTATCCTGACTGCAATCTATTCGGCGAATTTTTTCAACGTCATGTTACTTTTCGCAAGTCTGTTATTTTAGTACTTCTCACTGATAAAAAAATCTCTGATACTCTATGCTAACGGTTAAATACAAAATATTCTTAATAGCATAATTTGTATTTAATTTGTAAAATATATATATATATATATAAATTATAATATGGAAAAAGTTATAGTATACATGTAGGTCAGGAGTGGGGTTCGAACCCACGATTCCTTACAAGAATCAGAGCTTAAAGCTGGCGCCTTAGGCCACTCAGCCATGTTGTCTGTGATACGCGTAGCGAACTTATTCAACACTTTTGATTTGCGAGAAATCACTAATTTTATTAGTTTTTGCCTAATTACTAAAAAAGTACTGAACCAATTTCGATGAAACGGAAGTGGTGCCAATTCGAAAGCATTTTCTTTCGTTTAAAACAAAAATAACAGAAATCGGTTGCATAGTTTCGGAATAATCAGTGAACATACATAAAAGAAAAAATACATGCGCGTCGAATTGATAACCTCCTTTCCTTTTTAGAAGTCGGTTAAAAAACGCGCTTTTCTCGCGTAATAGTTCAAATATGCAAGTGGTATTTATATGCCTAATTTTTATTCGAAAAAATTTCATGACTACGAATAATTCAAAAATTACAAAGTCACAGTTTGACCAAACTTCATTATTACACAGCATTAGACGAAAATGAAACTTAATGAGAAGAAATGGAACTACAGTCGAACCTCTATATAACGAAACTCCATACATCGAATTTCTCCATATAACGAATTTTTAGTAGGAACGGTCTCCTTTTCGCATGATTACATTACAAACAGACTCTATATAGTGGAATATCTATCTCCATATAACGAATTTTTTCATAAATTGATCTTAATTTATTCAGTTTTAAAAAAGCTTCGAAATCATATGGAATCAATTTTCCATCACTTATTTTTGATTTATCGTTCAGTGGAGAGGTTTTTTTTTTATATAAATATTACTTCTCTCCTTATTCTTAAAATCTAACAAGTTCATCCCACCTCCCACACACCTTTCAACATCCTTCTCAAAACACAGTCAATTGAATTGTTACACATATAAGAGAGGAATCAATGAGAGCACATAAGAGAGACCTTCAAATGGAGGAAAATATCAACTACAATTTTTCATTCCTTGCTAAAATTTGAGAATTTTTTTTGAGAGCGTAACAATCGTAATTTTAAAATCAAAACAACAAAAAATTACAGATTTCTTCCTCTGAAATTTATGTAAGTCTTCCTCATTTGATTTTCATTAAGCTTTCAAATAAATGTCTTTTCTCTTTTTTGAAACTGCTTAAATAAGTAAGAAATAAAATGTTAGGTTAATATATACTTTTAAACATTTCAAATTCTTAATTAAAAAGATCAAAAATAATATTTGTTCAAAATTTACACATTAAATACTATTTTTAACATCATACTCTATACATCGAATTTCTCTATATAACGAATTTTTTACTGGAACGATGGATTTCGTTATATAGAGGCTCGACTGTAATTCTAAATAATGAAATACTTTCTCTCATATCAATTTTCATTTAAGTTTTCAATTATTTAGAACATATTCCTAGCTTCTATTCTAATGGTCTTCCCCTGGTGGTAGTAGCAAACATATAAAATCTAGCCTGGGTTGGAACAGGGACTGCCACCATCAATCTAGCAACATTAATTTCGAAATCGGTTTGGTGTTTACTAAGATTCCGTAGAAATTGTAATTTGGAAAGTTTTTAAAAATGCTTTTCGTTCATTTTATTTCTTTAAATTTCTAATCTTCCAGAAACTGTTCTTAGAGAATATTTACACACTTTGTACGTATCTAACAGGAAAATTTTCAAAATTTTTACACTTCAACAGGAATCGCAATTTAGAATATTCTTAGAACGCTTTTCGTTTATTAATTCGTGTTCCCTTTTAAATTTCAAATTCCTTTTTGAACGGTTTTTAGACAGCATTTATATTTTATAAGTAACTGCGGTGCCAGATTTCAAGCTTCTAGTCCCTTCAATACCTCAAATATTGCGATTTCAGAATGTTTTTGCTCTTGCACATACCCCGCCTTTTTACTTTCTTCTACCCTCATTAGGAGAAAGTATTGTAATCGATATTTTTTTTTTACTTCCGGTTTTCAACGGATTTATACGTTAGGCAAATCAGAGATTCCAAAAACATGTTTTTTACAAAATGTCTGTCTGTCCGTGTGTCTGTGTGTGTGTCCGTATGTCGCAATTCTACCATCAAAAAGTGTATGAAGATATGCATAGAATTGAACCAAATTTTTTGTGAATGTTTTTGGATGTGACATGCCGGTTCTTCTTCAATTTTGAAATATTTCGCCGGAAAGGGGCGCTGCAATAACAATTTTTGTGCCATTTTCAATATTGTATTGACTAAAAGTGTATGAAGTTATGCATCGAATTGAACCTAATATTTTTTATGCAAGTGTATGGATATGGCTAGTTCGTCCTCCCTGAATTTGAAAAAAATCCGTCGGAAGGGGGCGTTGCAAAAGCGATTTTTGTGCTATTTTCAATATTGTACTGACTAAAAGCGTATGAATTGTGCATCGAATAGAACGAAATTTTTTGTGTAAGTGTTTGGTTATGGTTAGTTGGTCCTCCCTGAATTTGAAAAAAAATCCACCGAAGGGGGCGCTGCAATAGCAATTTTTGTGCCATTTTCAATATTTTACTACAGAAAAGTGTATGAAGTTATGCATAGAATTGAATGAAATTTTTTGTGTAAGTGTTTGGCTATGGTCAGCAGACCCTCACTGAATTTGAAAAAAAAATCAGCCGAAAGGAGACGCTATAATCGCGAGGTCTGTGCCATTTTTATTATTTTTATTAAAAAGTGTTTGAATTTATGCATAGAATTGAATGAAATTTTTTGTGTAAGTGTTTGGCTATGGTCAGCAGACCTTCCCTGAATTTGAAAAAAAATCCTCCGAAAGGAGGCGCTATAATCGCGATGTCTGTGCCATTTTTATAACTAAAGTTTTTGTGTATGATTTTTTGGGAGTATGACGAGTAAATCCTTTCTGAATTTGAAAAAAAAAAAAAAAAAAAAAAAAAAAAAAAAAAAAAAAAACTATCGTTCTACTGTTTATTGGTTCGTGCAGATATAGAAACTCCTTTTTACTCCAATTAATTGACTGAAGTAGGAATTTAAGATGAAAATCATAATTGGTATTGTATTGAATTAATAATATTAACGTATTAACATGTGTAACTAAATTTCGAAATATTAAAATGTATGTGTGAGATAGAAGAAAGTTTTGGGATTGGCACATCCAACTAGTTTTAATAGCGACACCAACATATAATATAGCCTATGTGGGAGCAGGTACTCCCACCATCAATTTGTCAGGATTAAGTTTGAAATCTGTTTGGTATTTCCTGAGATTTCATAGAAATCGTAATGTAGAATGCTTTACGGGTGTTTTTCACCTTTTTAAATATTGAATTTTACAGAAAGCGTTTTTACTGTTCTTTATAGAAACTGTTATAGTCAACACAGAAATCGCATTTTTAGAATGTTTTTTGCTCCTGCACCCCTTCGATGGTGACACCCACATATACTACAGCCTACATTAAAACAGTACTGTCATAATTAATATGCAACCATTACTTTTGAAATTGGTTCGGTATTTCCACAGATTAACCCTATAAACACACAAATAAACAAACTATACATTTTTATAATACTAGTATAGAATAAAAAATATGTATTGTGAATTGATAAAAAACATATATTTTATATTAATTCGTAAAAAGATTTAGCTTTAACTATTCATCATCTAAGAATAATAAAATTATAAACCTTTTTTTCTCACAAAAAAAAAAAAAAAAAAAAAAAAAACTTTTTGGCAGAGTAAAGTTTTATTTGTGATATAACGTCATTCCTGATATCAAATGACGTTATATCTAATTTATTTCCTTTTGCAATGGAAAACAATTTAGTTCTATCAAAAATTGTCGAAAGCAGCCAGAATTACATGGCAAAAATTCATTTTTTTTAAAAACGGCTGTTACAACCTTGTTATTCTCAGGTGATGTATTTTCAAACGTTTCCAAATTTTCCTTCCTTTCAAAATCAACGGCACTAAATTTTACCACTGTAGCACAGAAGAACTAAAGGAATCTAAAATATATCACATTAGATTTTAATGGAAATGACACTGTTTTATCATTTTGCATTTAATATTTTATTTAAATGAAAAACACGTTTACGAGTTTTTAGTGTATTGTTTAAAACGTGGTATACATTAACGTCGTTAGACCATTTGTTTAACTTTTCTTTTTTATTTTTGGTTCATCCAACGGGCAAGAAAAGTGTTTTATTTGTCTTTATTTAGAAAAATAGCAAGTTTTATTATTCTACACAGGAGGTTTATTTTGTCATTTATAGGAGTTTTTCTTTTCTTTTCTTTTTTAGAAATTAGTATTCTTATAAAGTATTTCTTTAAATGAATAAGACTACCATACGCTTTATGAACGTTGCAGTATAGAATTTCATGACGCTTTTGCAATTTAGCGTGTACCAGGAAAATCAGATTAGGTTTTAAAAATTCACGCTTTTGGAGTGTTTTAAAAAATAAAATGGCAATATTAATTCGTAATGAATTCCCTATACGAGTACATAAACCGATGCTATAAAAACACGTACTTTTTTATTTCGCTAAAAGCGCTCACATAAACAACGCGTTTGATATGATATGGGAATTTCACATTCCGTGAAGTGAATCTACATGTTAAATAATAGGTTCTAATTAGGGTATTTTTAACAGTTCCAGAGGAAAAAACTGAAAAATGGTACTTTTTCTACATTTTCAAGTAAAAGATATTATCTCTTACAGAAAGAATTGTTCCAGTTATGCTATCTAATATATGATTGTGAGCTTATATTTTTCTTTTTTAATACTTTTTCTTATTATTTAACTGTTGTTCCGATGAAATAAATTTGACAGACCACCAGTTTTAAGTACTTTATTTTTTAATACAAGACAAATTAGAAGTCCCTCTTCTCTACTACAATATATATATAAGACTATTAATATTAAGCAATATTAACCATTTGAATTTAATAGAAAAAAAATCACATTAAACATGAGAAAAAATTTAAATAAATAAATAAAATGAATATAATAGAAATTTGTGGAACCAAAGCAGAATTGTCAAGCCCCAAATACCTTGGAACTACAAGTGAAATGTGTGGTTTCATCTTCGTATTAGCCATGAAAAAGCAAAATAATACGAATTTGGGGCTACCAACACACATAGAACCAAAATTCATTAAAGAAATACCAAGTAATCCACAATGGATATGGAGAAAATAAAACAGTTACGAACTACAAAGTGGAAATAGTCACAAATGCACGTCCTTAACCCTGATATCGCACGTGACAAACTAAAACATGATGCATTCATATATCATATGACAGAAAATGGAGATAGCAAAATAATAAAAACAAAAAACGACTTATGTGTTGAACACTGCTATGCTAGTCGCATAGGACAACCCTCAGCACACAAACAGAAAGAGACTCCGCTCAAACAACACACAACTAGAAAGCACACATCAACCGACAATACAGCTTTCGCAGAATCGAACGTGGACATCACACGAGCGCAGAATCTTTGATACAACCCGGCCACCAACAACAAAACAGCGATAAAGGAACACTATGACATCGTACACCTAGACGACGCAGCGCGGGAAAAACTACTCTCTCCCAGGACGCCCGGAACAATGGCGCCTATTCAATAAGGCTACACTAGCCCAAAAAAAACAATCAAAACGAAACGCTCACTCAAACTTTTGTAGAGAACAAAAATTGAACCGATCAAGCTAGGAATGAAAGCGATACATCATATTGAAGGCATTTAAAAATGCTTAATAATGCGAGCAGTCAAATTAATGTTAAATTACAAAAAGAGTTAAGAACCTTTTAAACGCCGCACTATGATCGAAAGGTAACACAAACTATTTATTGGTAAAAATCCCATAAAACTCAAACATAAGCACTATGAGTATTTTTTTTCTCGAAAAAAAAATTTTGTGTATGATTTATAGCATGTTCCAAAAATGGAACATTGGCGGGAAACACTTAGTTTTTTTCACATGTTTTTATAAAGTATGATTAACAACAATTAAACTAAAATCACTATTTCCGTGCACATTTTTTTTCATGATTATAGATAATGTATGAACATTTTTCAGTAATAACACGGTTTAAGCAGGAAAATAGCCGGGCTTCGCCCACCGAGCCTTCTTTTGACTCACGATTCCAGCAACTATTCCAGCAAAATGCTCAAGACCTCACAAAGCTTTTATAAAAAAGCTCTCCCACTTGCTTAATAATATATTACATAGATGATGGGCAGTACTTACTGTAAGAAAGCATCTTTACAATTATTTTTCAAAATTAAGAAAGAAATATATAGAAAAAATGTAATGGAAAAACATAATAATACTAATGTCTGTACTAAAATTTGCAGCAAAATAATCAAATAAATCTAAATCTAAAAAAATACAAAAGAGAAAAAAATGCCAAAAATTAAATATATATATATATATATTGATTGTCCTTAATTTTTGTGTCCTACATTTGATCTATTATCCATGATAATTAAGGAAGCATTTTTGATATAGTCTTTTTTTCACATTCAAAACATTTTTTTTTTTTTTTTTTTGTGTTCTTCTGGCATACAACACATTTTCTTTGTGTTGATGGTACAAATAATGTAATTAACAAATGTCAATGAACTCCTCTTCAGAATCATCTGCTAATTCATAAAAATATTCTAATGCATCTTCTACTGTTTGAAATGGATTGAAAGAGACATCTGGTCTGTATGAGGTATTCTAACTGAACAAAACCGCAGGGTAAAGTAAAATCATATGAATTCCTTATCACGCTTTTTTTCAAAGTCACTTCTTACATTATAGCATATTTGAGTCATAAACAATGTCTAATTATCAACAAACAAACATGTTTTCCCCGTCAGTTATGAGTAATACACTTCAGATGGAAGAACGAGTGTGGAAGAGAGAAAAGGGGGAGGGGGAGGGTAAGGGACACGTCATGGAGTGGGGGAAAAGTATAGTATATCAAAGTCATAACCATCTTTTGTCGAAACTTACTAAACTCCCTCGTATTCCGAAACTTTTTTTCAAAACTTACATGCATTGCAACCAAAGGACTTTATCATGTTAAAAAATATACCTTTATACGCCAATGTTCCATTTTTGGAACATGTACATTTCTTATCTAAAATAAACAATAAAAATTAATCTTTTTTTTAATAACTTGTGTTCTACTAATAAAATGATTATTTTTACTTGATCTCACTTAGTTATAAAAATATTTATTAAATTTTGAATTTTACATGAATTTTTGAATTTTGCCCAACGAAAAGTCTAAAAAAAGTCCTAATTTACGATTTTTCCCCTAAGGCATGATTTATTTTATCAACGTAATATCAACGCCAAAAAAATCAATCTATACTTTCTTTTCAAATACTAATTTTTACCGACCAATACGAATAAAAATGAATTTTTTGCAGAATTTTGAAGTTGATGTTCCATTTATGGAACATTGGCTTGTAAAAGGTTAAGTAATCATAAAGAGTTATATTCACGTTTAGACTTCAAAGTCGCAAAAAGAAAGAAAATGTGACGAGAAACAACATCAATAACAAAGAACAACAAATTACTGAATTGGACATAAAATTGAAAAGGAGAAAAAATAAAATTAATAATCGTACACATCATAATATTAAATTAATAAATTATTAAAAAGTAGAATAATGTAATCACAGAAAAATTAAACCATACACCATAGTTTAACCTATTATTATTTAAATCAATAACATGTATTATGACTATGCTGGGCAATATCTTAATTTAGGATGATAAAAGATTAAAAAATAGCTTATTAATAAATGTACCCTATACATTGAGTAGTGATATAGTACTCTCATTTATTAAAAGTGAAGTGCAAATTAATAATGTAAATGATTAAAATTATTATAATACAATAGATATAACTGAACAATTATTCATACATTGGTGTCAATTAAACTCCATAGAAATTATGTACCAATTAACATATGAATTTCCCACTGTCAATTTTTTTAATTAACCTTTGCGTTTTATCCAGACAACATCGCCCTCCACCGTACTCTAAAATCTACCCTCCCAACCAACCTATTATATACATTTTTTAATATATATTTTTTACATTTTTAATTTTTTATTATATATATATGCATATGTATAATTAAACTGAAATCACAAATGTATCAGCAAGTTGGTAATATTCTAAAGATGAATAAAATATGACTCGTGGAAACCAGAAGTGTATAATAAGAAACCATGAATAATCTTCAGAATCATCAGAGAAGCTTCTACTTTTAATTCAAAGAGAAGATATTTTATTATTTAAATTTTGCTGATATTACGCCTAACATGACAACCTTTAGCTCCTTATAACACACAAAACACTTCCAAAATAAACCAAAAATTGAAATATCACGCATAGGATGTTAAAAGATAAATCATTGAAGAGAACATTTCAAAGATAGATAAAAATCTAAAACACCAGAAAATTAGCTTACTAATGGAGATTGTGCAAAAATGGAGGCGGATTTGAGATATTTAGGACATGATTTAACGACGACAAAGGCAGACATTTATTCAAAATAAATATACTGCTGATTCTCATGAAAAAAAAAAATGAAAAACAAAACAAAAAAAATTTTAGTGCTATCGTCTATGGATAAGAGGGAAATAAAATCTTATAAAATAATTTCGAATATAGTAATGAACTCTAATTGATAATTAGTAAAAATGGAATGAAATACATTATATATAACTTAAATTTTATTTAAAAATTGGCTATTCTCCAACAAATGGGTAATTTGTGTCTCTTGTGGTTATATACTACATTTTAGCATTCACATAATTTTTGTCATCTTAAAATGTATTATGCAATGCTATTCTACAGTTTCGATAAAAGTTTTCAAGAAAATAACTCTAAATTTATTACAAAAATATTTTTAATTTTCAAATTGTCACTTCTGTCCCTAGTCTCCCACTTCTTCTGAAAATAAAATTAAGCAATGACAAACTATTTTTAGAAATTTTACGAAACAAAATAAAAATTTACATTCTAAAATATAAAATGAAGAATGTTTATAATTTTTATTGGAAATAATAAATATTATATTTATTCTGACCACAGATATGTTGTTCTTTATCTCATTAGTGCCCCCTTGTATAAAATATTTGTGAATTTGTGAATTATTTGTGAAACCCTTGTAATAATCAATAAATCAGTTAAACTTTGGAGCACAGTTAGATTTAGTAGAAGTAATCTTAATTACTCTGAATGTCACATGGTTTAATTAACTGGTTTAATTATCTATTTAATTATCAAAATAAGTACAAAGATAAGAATATGTTTATTACCTGTCACTAGAGATGTAAATTTTAAGTAATGTAAATTTAAAAAAATATAAGTGGTGGAAAAAAACTGGTTTTTTACCGGTTTTTTTCGGGAAAAAAAAACAGAAAAGTTGGAAAAATTGATTTTTCATAATTGTTTCTCCCAAATAAATTATATTTTCTTAGAGAATATTAAATAACAAACACTTTTTCTCATTTATTTGTATTAAAAGAAAATTATTTTCACTTTATATTACAAAATAAAAATAAAGTAGCAAAGCCTGCTTTTAAAAGTTTAGTTTTTCTTCTTCTTCTTCTTTTTTTTTTTTTTTTTTTTTTTTTTTTTTTTTTCACAGCCTAAGAATTTTTATTAAACACTATTGTTTGTTACATCATATGTCTGTTAAAATGATTTTTCAATTACATGTTTAACTACCAATTGACCTAATGTAAAAACCTGAGCTAATATGTCTGCAGTTTGGAATGAAATAAATTATGCAATCCATTTACATAAGTATAGTTTTTAAGTAAATAATACTAGTTTAAAGAAATTACTGCAGTTTTATCATTATTATGAATATCAGTATTCAAAAATTCCATTGTCTGTTTAAAAAAATGCATATTTTTACATCATTACATTTTTTCTTACTATTATAATTTTATTTCCTTTAAAAAATATGTTTAGTTTTGGTATAGTTTTCCAATCTCAAATCAAAAAAGTTTTGATTTAGTTTTGTAATCTAAATTCAAACAAAACTAAGTTTTAGTTTGACTTACTCAGGTCTGCAACTAAAAAATAGCATAGGATTTATTGACTGTTAAATTTTCACTCATTTGTGCTTTTCTAGTGCAAACTGCTCATGTTTTTGCAACATTACTGTACATTATGGAGGTAAAATTGAGGTCAATTTTAGATTCAACATATTGAAAAAACATTCAATTAATCAACTATAATGAAATCTTGAAAAATGCAGCATAGTAGTGCCACCTATAGGGCAATTTACACCAAAAACTAAACAACATTAATATATATCAGGAACTTTCTGAAGCTGTAGTTTGATTTAAAAAAATTGTCTTTTAGTTCTTGAGATAGAACTATTGCGATAATCATGAATAATGCAGCATAGCAGTGTCATCTGTTGAGCGATTTACACCAAAAAGTAATGAGCACGAAGTTATGTCAAATATTAACTTAATCTGCAGTTTTATGAAAATAGATACATTAGTTCTTGAGATAGAACTATTGTGGAAATTATGAATAATTCAGCATAGCAGCGCCATTGGTTGGGCGATATACACTAATAACTAAACACCTCGAGTTTATATCAAAGTGGAACTGAATCTAAAGTTTTGTGAAATTATGCACGTCAGTTCTTGAGATACAGTGCCCATAAAATTTTTGTCACATACAGACTCACAGAGTGACAGATATTTTCCAAAAACCATCAAATCGTGTTCAGGACCTTCTAAAATGTTTAAATACACAAAAACTAAAAGTCAAAATTTTCTCGAATTCAATACTTACTTCTTGAAAAGATAGAAAAAAGTAATTTTATGTTAAAATTTTAACTTTACCATTTCCATTAATCGGCATATTATTGAAATAATTTTTAGAAAGAGAAGTTGCATTTAACTATACATCTAGATTTTTTTTCATGTAATCCTGTTTTTGTGAAATTGTGAACTTCTTGTATATACTTGTACAAAATATAATCAGTATTTGTGAATAAGAAATCATTACTATATTTAGGTTCCTATTTAGACATTTTTAATAAGGTTATTTTTACATATAAACAACTTGATAAGATCCAGCTGTTATATAGCATGAGATTTTTTTTTCTTCAATCACTGCATTTGCGAAAGATTCAATTTGTAGATTAAATTTTTTTTCTGAAATGTCTATTTTCAAGAGAAATTTTGCGAGGGGTCTTGTGTTTCAAACAAGAAAAAAATGTGAAGGATACTTTCAAGCCTTCTCAAACAGATTTCTGCTCAGAGATCAGATTACCCACATTAAAGTTTTCATGTAAAAATAAAAATAACATACACTCAACATAAAAATAAATTAAAAGTATGAGAATGTAGCTATTACAAAATTTTCAATGTATTATTTCATACATGAAATTTCAATTTTTCCAGTTCGGAAAAATTAAAAAATAAGCCTTCGAAAAAAACTGAAAAAAAACGTTTTTTTTTTTTTTTTTTTTTTTTTTTTTCCAAGCATTCTCATCTCTACCTGTCACTACTGTCCCGTACTTAAATTTTTCCTTTTATTACTTTTATTTATTTATTATATTGTCATGATGTAACTTTTTTTTTTTTTTTTTTTTTTTGCTTAGTTTAAAATATTATATTGCCGTCTTAAGCAATTTTCCTAATAGAAAGACATGATTTTTTTTTTCGGGGGGGGGGGGGGGATTGATTTTTTATTTAATGGCTTAAAAAGTTATTTGAAATCTCCTGAATTCATTGGTATGTCTGGGTTTTTTTCCTGACCACTAGAAATAACATTAAAAATTCATTCGAATTCACTGACTTGGACGTCATGACCATTCACATTAATTTTATGCTAACATTTTATACTTATTTTTAAATTCTATTCGCAGCACTATACTTTTAAAATATTTTTTTAGTATGCACAGCATAAGTTGTCAAAGTACAAATGGATCTTAAACGTGGCACATTTTGCATATTTATGGCCGCCAGTCACCACCTGGTGACTAAATTTTTTGACTTGGCGACTAATTTTTGGCGTCTAAGTTGCTGTCCTTTGGCAAATTTTGCGTTTTTCCCCAAAGTCAACTGACGAGAGTTTTGCTTTTCTTCGATTCTCTGTCGATAATTCCACGTTTTTTCGCGATCCTCTGACGAAAATCACGTGTTTTTTTAGCGATCCTCTAACCAAAATGAAATTTTTTTTCTACTGTCATTTGATGAAAACCGCGTTTTTCAACGATTCTTTGACTAAAATTGCGAAGTTTTTTGCAATCCTTTGGTAAAATTAGCTTCTTTGCTGCGATCTTTTAACAAAATCCGTGTTATTTCTCCGTTGTTTCAAGTTATTTCTTAATTTTTCTTAGCAATTAAGTCCTAATGGCGATTGGAATATTTAGGTTTAGCAGCCATTGGCTCCTTAAAATTTTGGGAATCTGCACCTGTAGATTGACCCAGATTTGATTTCCTTTAATTTTGTCAACTATTATTCCTATCACTTCAGTTACCTTTAAGTGAAATTGCATCAGTTCACTACCTTGTACATACTTTACTTAACTTTGATTAAAAACATATACAAAAGAATTTTTATTTTAAACTATTCAACGTATTTATTGAACTTGTTAATATTTCTCCTGATAAATTTAGAAGTGAACGATGTTCTCCGCGCTAAAAAGATAATAACGTGTTATAATAAGCAGACAAAAGCTTCACATTTTTTTTCACCGACAGATTATAAATGAGATTGCTCATTGATGCGTTGCAGGGCGACATGTATCTTTCATGCACGATATGTTCGCATCCTAAATAGGAAGCAAAGTTTTGCAAGGTTCAACATAAAGCAATTTCCAGAATTCATAGAGCAAAACTTTTAATTATTATTTCATAAATATAACAAGATGCTATGTAAGCGAAACGATCAAAGTAAAAACAATGCGATACTCGTAAACTACTGAAAAAATATCAAACTTTGAAAAGATTTTGAGGAAAAACAGAGGTCAGTGTTCCATACGTTTCTTTCAAAATATTCAATGGTGTTTATTTACGCAATTCTCTCTTTTTTTTCTACAATGTTAAGCCGATATCAATACGCTCGGTGAACTTCATATAGATTTGTTCAATGAACTGAAATTAAGGGGAAGTTCGCAGTTAGTTCGACATGTCTAAAAACTTATTAAAGCTTCCGTTAAATTTCAGACTTTAATCGTTTGATTCATATTCATATAATTTAACGTGTTGATTTATTTACTGACAAATATGCTGTGTTTAAATCTTTTAAATACTTAATCCTTCGTTAAAAAATCTGTGTATATTTTTATTCATAGGTAAACAGTTGACGCAATGTTTTTGAAACTGTTATCAGTTTTATCCTTATTAATAAATATTAATGATTTATTTATTCAATAATATGCATAATATAAATATATGGTTTAATTAATAGATTTTGTTTATGTATGGAATCGATATCGTTTTAGTGTTTTAAATCGTTAAACGGATTACATTTTTATTTAAACTAGCATACCCAGCCCGCTTCGCCGGGCTTAATTTGAAGGTTTATTTAATAATTTATGTGTATGGTACGCTTCCCGGACCATCGGCACTCCACGTGCGTCGGGTGAGCGTCAGAACAAACTTTCAGCATATACATATGGGTGGTTGTACTTGAATGCACAGACCTGCGCGTTTTTTTCTATCTTGCTTTTATACCTCTGGACCGAGTTGGCGCATTGCCAAGATTTGCTTCCTCTGGACCGAGTTGGCGCATTGCCAAGATTTGCTTTCCCCTGTGCCTCAATTAATTAATTAATTAATTATCCTCGGAATTCCTTTTATTTATAGAGATTATTTTTTTGAAACATGAATTTTAAAAAAGATAAATAAAAAGTCTAACAAAGAATTAGTAGATAATTTCCCTCTTTCTTGAATTAATATTTTTCTAGATGCTTTAAATTTTTTAAACTACATAAAATTCAGCCCGTTTGTTAGCCTAACTCTCTTTTATATTTATTAAGTATTTATTTATTTATGGGTTTATTTATTTATTTTTTCAGAATCTGACTGATTGAAAAAAACCATACGAGTTTTAATATTTCCTATTACAAAATTGTGGGAAATGTGTCCGTCAGTCTTTTCCATAACTTTGTCGGTAGAGAGTTCGTAGCTTAACTCGTTGGAGATGAGTGACCGGTATACTTCCACTTAGGGTGCTCAAAATCCTTCATTATTCTCTTCAGTTGTTTTTAGGGTTCCGTACTTAAAAAGTAAAAATGGAACCACTATAAGATCACTCCTGTGTCTGTCTGTCCGTCTGTCTTACTCGTACATTCTTCGGACACTCTTACATTTTACTCGTAAACTATTAAACGTAGAAAGTTCAAATTGGGGAAAGTAATAGAGACTATTAACCCAGATATTTACAGATTAATAAACATTCACAAATATATTTACGAAAAATATAGGGAGATTAATTAAGTTAACTTTTTAAAAAAATCTTTTCTTTGTATACCATGTGGAATATTGAATGAAAGCTTTCGTAACGCTGAACTTAAAAACATTAATTAATTAATATTTTTAATTTTATACTTTTAATTTTAGGTATGATATATTCAGAGATATCGTTGAAAATGAAGTTAATTAAATTAAATTAATAAATTTCAATTTTATATGGGAAAAGGATCTACAAACGACGATTAAAGAAAGAAAAAAAGTGCCAAGAAAAACTTGAAAAAGAAAAGCGCCTACATTTATGTAAACACTACATGGCCATTGATGAACGTCCACTTGCGATTTTAGACATTTTTTAAATATCTAGAGAAATACATAAGGAATTATCCGAAACCCTTAGTGTATTAATATAATAGTACAAGTCATACATTTCCGTGAAGATTTTTTCCCGAAACTCCATAGGGGACCGTCAACAAATTAAAAAAGAATGAATATTTTTTGAATAACCCTGTCAAAACTAATGTAGTAAAAGCACTCAAACTGTAGATTATGATTAAGTGGCTTATTGTAATAAACTGTGTTCATTTTTATGCAAATAGCATGCATACTCGTAGAGAAATTAAGGTTTTTATAAAAATGGTCCCAAATTTTTCCAAGTTTTTTGCTTATAATTTTCAGAATTCTTAATATAAAGTAACATTCTTTTCTGAAAATATGACAAATAATATTGCACACAACACCCTGTAATCATAATTAAAAAATAATAAAAATTGTATGAAAATGAGTAAGTTTACTAAATAATTTTTCACTGCGCATGCGTCGACGATATCAAAATTTCATTTGCATATTATGTTAGCTAAATGTATAGAGCAACTTTTGTGAAAGTCGCAAAATCATAGCTTGAAAATTCTGAAAATAGTCGTCAATTGAATAAGTTGAAAATCCTTTATTCCCAAAATGAAGCAAAAACAAGAGAGGTTGTATCCATATATATTCATTGATTTGTGTCAATATAGAATTCACAATATGGGACGTACTACTACATTTGGACCCTCATTTTATTGCTTCCTTTTGGGAACAACGAATTTTGTGCTTATTCTATAGACGATTACTTTCAGAATTTTCAAGCTATGATTTTGAGACTTTAACAAAAGTTGCTCTATACATTTATCTAACAAAATATGCAAATGAAATTTTGATATCGTTAACGCATGCGCAGTGATAAATTATTTAGTAAACCTACTCATTTTTCATACAATTTTTATTATTTTTTAATTATGATTACAGGGTATTATGTGCAATATTATTTGTCATATTTTCAGAAAAGAATGTTACTTTATATTAAGAAATCTGCAAATTATAAGCAAAAAACTTGGCAAAATTTGGGACCATTTTTATAAAAACCTTAATTTCTCTACGAGCATACATGCTATTCGCATAAAAATGAACACAGTTTATTACAATAAGCCACTTAATCATAATCTACAGTTTGAGCGCTTTAGCTACATTAGTTTTTACAGGGTTATCCAAAAGATATTCATTCTTTTTAGGTGCGTTCGTAATTATGTAAATACGTAGCACCTATTGTTGTCGCTCAGTCCGTCCGTCTGTCCGTCTATCTGTCCGTCCGCATATAACAACGCTAAAACTATCCAACCGAATCGTTTGAAATTTAAAATATATAATTATTACATAATTTTGTCGAGTCATTTCAAATGTTATGAAAATCGGATGGATAGATCAATTACAGGGACAATCAAAAGGATTCCGTTACATTACGATCAATGGGGAAAAAAGTTTCAAATGCATTTTAATCGTTTGAAATTTAAAACGTATATTTATTACATAATTTTGTTGAGTCATTTCAAATGTTATAAAAATCGGATGCATAGATCAGTTACAGGGACAATCAAAAGTATTCCGTTACATTACAATCAATGGGAAAAAAAGTTTCAAATGCATTTTAATCGTTTGAAATTTAAAACGTTTAATTATTACATAATTTTGTCGAGTCATTTCAAATGTTATAAAAATCGGATGCATAGATCAATTACAGAGACAATCAAAAGTATTCCGTTTCATTACGATCAATGGGAAAAAATGTTTCAAATGCATTTTAATGGTGTTACACTCATTTGAACATAATATAATTGACATGAATCTATGATGTATGTACGAAAATCTACATTCTGTACAATCTGGGATGCAGAGAATATTTATTATAAAATTACAGGGCCACACAAATGTATTCCACTAAATAATGTTATACGGGGAAACATTGTTTGGGGCGTGTTTTAATTATATTAACCTACTTCACATTTTATGAATAAGATATACGTTAATGAAGTATAATAAAAATTACTCCCTGCATATTTACAGGAACACAAAGATTTCGACCACTATACTGTATCCAAAGTACGCTCTACTATATCAGCAAGATCTGAATATTTTAAAACTTATAGTACGAACGCACCTCATTTGCTACGCTTCACGTGCAATTTCCAACTTGTTTAATTTGTTGACGGTCCTCTATGGAGTTTCGGGGGAAAGTCTTCACGGAAATGTATGACGTGTACTATTATATTATACACTAAGAGTTTCGAGATAATTCCTCATGTATTTTTCTAGATATTTAACAAAATGTCTAAAATCGCAAGTGGACGTTCATCAATGGCCATGTAGTGTATTCATAAGTGACATACATTTACGTGATATGTACATACATATTTATATTCATTATAATTGTTTAATAAAAAGTAACTAAAATGTAATTTTCCTTTGTTGATCCAAGTAGAAATTGACTAAGAAATGCATTACTTGTTCCGAATGAGTTTAAGAACTTTTGAATAAAACTGAATAGTTTTATTTGAGAATAGAATTGTGAATAGCAGTAACTATTAGATGACAATTAATGATAGCAATTATCGTGAAGTCTCAATCATATCGTTCGTTAAAGATTCTTAAAATTCTATTACCAAAAATAAAATAAATGAAGTGTGTACTGATAATCGTTAATCAACATTTTTTTTCGAATGAGTTCAAAAATTTTTTAAATAAATTTAATAGTTTTATTTGAGAAAAGAATTGTGAATCGCAGTAATTATTAGATAACAATTTATGATAACAATTATCGTGAAGTCTTAATCACAATTTTGGTTAAAGACTCTTAAAATTCCATTACCAAAAATAAAATAAACGAAGTGTCTACCAATATCGTTAATCAGCATTTTTTTCGAATGAGTTCAAGAACTTTTGAAAAACTGAATAGTTTTATTTGAGAAAAGAATAGAGAATCGCAATAATTATTAGATAACAATTTATGATAACAGTCATCGTGAAGTCTTAATCACAATTTTGGTTAAAGACTCTTAAAATTCCATTACCAAAAATAAAATAAACGAAGTGTCTACCAATATCGTTAATCAACATTTTTTTTTCGAGTGAGCTCAAGAACTTTTCAATAAACTAAATAGTTTTATTTGAGAAAAGAATAGCGAATCGCAATAACTATTAGATAATAATTTATGATAACAATTATCGTGAAGTCTTAATCACAATTTTGGTTAAAGACTCTTAAAATTCTATTACCAAAAATAAAATAAACGAAGTGTCTACCGATATCATTAATCAGCATTTTTTTCGAATGAGTTCAAGAACTTTTGAAAAACTGAATAGTTTTATTTGAGAAAAGAATATAGAATCGCAATAATTATTAGATAACAATTTATGATAACAGTCATCGTGAAGTCCCAATCACAACTTTGGTTAAAGACTCTTAAAATTATTTTACCAAAAATAAAATAAATAAAGTGTCTACCGATATCGTTAATCAACATTTTTTTTTTTTCTTTGAACGAGTTCAAGAACTTTTGAATAAACTGGATAGTTTTATTTGAGAACTGATTAGTGAATCACAATGACTATGTGTATATAGATGACAGTTTATGATAACCATCGTCATGAAGCCCTAATAACAGTTGAATAGCATAGTTTTAATATTTATTTTTGATTTATCACTTTGTACCTATTGTTTATAAGATGACATAGGTGATTTATTTATCATGACTGTTCGTTTCCGTTAATCATTTACACCTTATTTCCTATCGCGCTTGTTAAAATAAATTAAAGTGGTCTAATGTTTTCAAAGGGAAACAAGCAATCAATTGTTTCCATTTGTGCTAATCGCCGTGTAAAATGACATAAGATTTATCGACTAATCTAGTGACTGGAAGGAAATGAGATATTAATCAAGTATTCTGATTTAGCATGAGTTATGTGACTTGAGAGGAATAAAATAAAATTTTCGGTTAATACGTGAAACAGTGTTGCATACTGTTGTCAGTGTTACAAAAATGAGGCAGGTAATCAAAAATAGTGGGACAATGTCTTCTCAATTTGGATTTAATAAAACATTGGCACTATATTAAAACGCAATTAATTTTTAATGGAATTCTGTTTAAAGAATAAAAATTCCATCGTTTCTGAGGTGATCAAACACCTAATATTCTTTGTAACTCAGTATGGAATTTGGCGATATAATGGATTGAATGATGCGTCAGTTAACGCTCGCCATAATGCGCCAGATTACAGTGAAATAGCAACAATGAAACATTTCCAAAGTTGAAAATAAATTATAAACAAAAAATTAGGAGTTTAATGTTTAAAAAATTAATATTTTGTCAATTAATAGTTAATTATTATCTAATTTACTTTTATACGTTGAGAAATTTAAAAATTTTAAAAATATAGTATTAAAAATGTTTCGTTTTTATTCCTGTTGACTTTAAAATGTAAACAGTGCAAAAATTATATATTTTTTTTTATTAAAGTCAATTGCTTGCAATTTTTACCTAGCAGTGATTATTTTTTTTTCAAACTGAGTTCGGTTCCCACGATAAATTAATCGATTGTAAAGAAATTGTCTGAAAAAAACCCATAAATTCAGTTGAAAAATTAAGCACAGTTTTCAATATGGCCATTTAATACTTATAAAAGAGTAATTTGTTAACTCACAGGCTGCTAAAGCTTGAGAGCTAATGATCCAGTATGTTCTGTATATACGTATGCATGTATGTAACTGATAACTCTTCATAAAATTTCCGATTTGCTTACAATTAATAAATGAAATGTAGGCTCATCATGATACGCCTTCCCTGATTAGTTTTGGGAGGTTATTGAGTGAGCATAAAGGGGTGGGACGGGAATCATCTCCCCTTAGTTCACATAAAGGGGCTTTTCATGCAGAATTATCCGATTTGCCTCAAATTTATTACATTGGTTCATTCTGTCAAAACGCTTCCTTGATTAGATTTGTAGATTCCTTATTTAAAAATTCATTGTTAAATTTAAAGGAGAGAACGGGGGAAGCTAATCCCTCTTCTTAATTTATTTTTGGGGGGACATTATTCTTTGAAATAATGTATAATAATACAATTACTGTGAATAGTCTGAAGACCATGAGTTTAACTGAGTCGTTCTTTTTATTTATTTTTGTAACTATTTTATCATCGAGAACCAGTAAAAATTTATATTTAGACATGATCCATCAATGCATTTTCGTCTAAAACTTTTGTATTACTGGTGTATATATATATATTTATTATCTTTTGAATCTGTTCATAACCCAGAAAGTCAGTTTATCAATGTCTGGACCGCATGTAATGAATAATTCTGGGAAATCTTGGAGGTTTTTCCCATTCTGCAATGTAAAAGATCACTGTGAAGGTTATTCAGTAAAAATTGCGAAGAAGTCTGCGGTGTTTTATATTCAAATGCCTTAGATATAATAATAAGACTAAATAATAACGACTATAGGTGCGACGTATTACATAATTAGGAACACACCAAAAAGATAGAAATTTCATAATCTTGAAAAATATAATATGTAACTACGAGAGAAAAAAAACACATAAATTTCTTCCGAGTTTCCCACTATTCCTAAAAGCATTTTTTATTTTTACAAATCTCAAAAACCAATATATTTTAGAGATTTAAAAAATCATTTATAAAAAAAAAAGTGTTTATTTTGTTGCTGTTGTTGTTTTGTTTTCTTCCACTGGTTTTCGGAACCATATCTGGGTATTAATCATTTTTCTCATATGGGAATATAGGTTTTTTGGATGCTATCGATACTCAATTAAACATTTTAAATAAACATGTTTTAACAGACAAACATGATAATTAACCGCATTAACATAAACATTAAAATTAATGTTACTTCGTTTATCTTGCCTGTTTAAATTCAATTATGCAGCTGAAAATGTGTAACTGGTAATGGAAAGTTGGAAAGTATCCTAAAAACCAGTAGCAGTAATTTTTCAAAAATAATGGATGGACTCAAAAAATGTTGAGTAAAACAACATATATATATTTTTTTTCCCCGGGTGAAGGAACGAATGACTGAAAATGATAATTTGAAATTAAATTATGCTTTTTTAAGTAAATTTTTAAATTGCTAAAATTTAATTATAATATTATAAATAATTTTATTAAATTACATTCTTATAAGTTCTTCTTCATAAATATAGTAATATTTATTTTAAATGAAATTACTAACTACTGAAACGAAAAAAAGCAAGCAAAGCACATATTTTAGTTGCCGAATTGTTAGTTCAACTCAACAACTTATTTATTTATCAGAATATAGAAAACGCCATTCGATTCCAAATAGCTTCGATAATCACGCCTGTCAATTTCATGCCTGTACATTTAAAAAAGAGTCAGAAAATATTTCAGAAAATTTCGAGATGAGAAGGGGTGAATTTGAGCAGGGAATTTGAACACAACCTAGCTACACCAAACTCAAAACCAGTTACAGTTAAAAAGGCAATTCTAAACTTGTTATACGACATATTTTTTTTTTTTTTTTTTTTTTTTTAGTTCTATATTTATTGTTCAAAAAGAGACCTTCTGATACACTTTTGTTCGTTTGAACTCGAGGCCTCCAAACATTTTCTGTAGTACTCAAAGAACTTCTTTGAAATGGCAGATCTCTTAATACGATTTTTATCTAGAGGCATTCAGATTTCCCTAACACACTTTTTTGTAGTCCAAACGAAATTGTGCTTTTGAAGTACAAAACTTAGGAAAAGGTGTTACTTTTTAAACCCTTTCAGGGGTGGTGTTATATTTATAAACCCACTTAATTGTAATTCCTAAATACGACAATGAGACCAGAATTTTCGTATTTTTTTGGGGGGCCTATTAAGTATGTGCAAAATAGTATTTTCAGATTTACAAATAAATTTTTACGTAAATTCCGGTGCCGAAAATTCATTTCAATGTTTTAGCAATAAAAGTGTTTTGCTCCTGAAGGTATTAAGAAAATCTTTCGCAATTGAGAAATAAATTTCGTCTAACAGACAATAATTTCCATGTAATGTACTATTTTTGTTCTATTTTAAAATTGACTTTTAATAATATAAAAGTTTTTATTTTTATTTTTATGAATAAATTTAAGATAATACATTCACACATTTTGCTTCATATTATGCAATTTATCTTGAAAATAGAAATAAATAAATAAAATAGAAATAAAAATTTATCTAATTCACGATTATTTAAATTTTCAAATAGCGGAAAAATATTTCTAACTTGAAAAATAGTTCTTCCTATTTTCCTTTGGGATTAGAAGTTTTTCCTAAGTTTTATCACATTCTTTAAAATTTGTTTTAATATTTATTTTCCATTAAACATGTTGATGTTTTTCAATATTATATTTTTTACGGATATGTAGCAAATATTTTTTTTTTTACTTCCTTCTATCTTTACACGAAGAAAGTATTGGATTCGTGAAAATTTTCAATTCCGTTTTTTGATGGATTTACACGCTTTTGGGGTCAGAGATTCCAAAAAAAATTTTTTTTTTAATGTCTGACTATGAGTCTGTAACTCTGTCTATATATGACATAAATTTTGTGGGCGCTTTATCTCTAAAACTAATGTACGGAATTTGATAAAAATTTATATTAATGTAATCCCTAATAAAAATTGATGCTTCTTAAATTTTGGAGTAAATTGTTCAACAAGTGGAGTTGCTATGCTGAATTTTTAACGATTTACGTAATTTCTATATCTTAATAATTAATGCACGGATTTCTATCAAACTTCAGATTGGGTTAATCCTTGACATGAATTGATGCTGTTTGCATTTTACTGTAAATCGCTCAACAGATGGTGTTGCTATTCTGTATATTATGCTGTATCTGCTATTATGCTGTATATTTTTACGATTTTCGCAATAGCTGTATCTCAAGAACTAATGCACGGAATTTAATAAAAAATTATATTCAGGCAGTTTTATTAGATTTTGGTGTAAATAGATCAACAGGTGGGGTTGATATGCTAATTTTTTAACAATTTACGCAACAGCTATATCTCAATAACTAACGCACGGATTTCCATCAAACTTCAGATTTGGTTAGTCTTTAAAATCAATTGAAATTTTCTACAGTTTGATGTAGATCGTTCAACAGATGGTGTTACTTTGCTACACTTTTTACGATTTCCACAATGGCTCTATTTCAAGAATTAATATGCACGGATTTTCATTAAACGTCAGATTCAGTGAATCCCTGATATAAACTACACTGTAAAAAATTTGACCCATTTGCTGCAGCGTCACTCCACAGCTTTTATAGAATATATCTTTTATGACCAATGAGAATGCTCCATAATACAGTAAAGTAACCGTTTCCGATAAAAGCGGTGGAGTGACACTGCAGCAAATGGGTCAAATTTTTAACAGTGTAGTTTTCTTTACATTTTGGTGTCAATCGCCCAACAGGTAGCACTGCTATGCTGAATTTCTCCCGATTCATGTAATAATTCTATCTCAAGAATTAATTCATGAATTTTCATGAAACTTCAGATTCAGATATAGCTCGATAAATATTATTGCTGATTATGCTTTGACATGAATCGCACAACATATGGAACTTTTATGTTGCAATTTTTCCGATAACCACAGTAGTCCCATTTCAAGAACTAATGAATGGAATTTTATGCTTTTAGAATCGTCACGATGAGCGTAGATTGTCATTTAATTTTGGCACTGTGATAGCGAATTTTGAAACATTAGCATGCATGAGATAGAAGAAAGTTTTGGAATTGCTAAATTTGACTAGTTAAGGGTGTATTCAAAACCAAAATACTTTTTTCCTAATTTTTTTTTTTTTTTTTTGTTTGTTTGTCCTGAAACGCATCCAAATAGCAGATTCTCTTATTCAGAAACTATATAATGTGCAATATTGGTCTTTTTTTTTTTTTTTTTTTTTTTTTTTTTTTTATAAAGACGAAATATACTGTAAAAAAAACCGCTATCAGAATAAATGCTTTGGACCAAATTTCGAACGAAAATATTGCGAGCGAAAATATTGCTCAAACTCAGAAAATAATTGTTTGTAAATCAAGTTCTAATTAATTGACCGAAAAATACCAACCAGTTTCATGTTTTCACTTTAAAAAATGAGTCTGAAAATGTGTCCGAAAATTTTGAGCTGTTAAGCGTGGGAGAGTACTTTCTTTTAAACACCCTTAACTTTAGAATTCCGGAAACTTTACTCAAGTTTGATCCACATTAGAATTTTTGTTCAAAATTACTTAATTGTTTTATCTAAAGTAAATTTGCGAGGTTTAAATTTAACTTATTTCAAGAAAAAAAATGTCGATTTACATCCAAAACTAAAGAGTACTTGTTCAGTTTTTGAAAAAAAAATATTTTGAACAAAAAAAGCAACCATTCAAAATTAAGTAAATTTTCCCATAAAAAATTGAACTTTATTTAGGAAAAATTGAAAAAAATATCAGATCTGTCGCGAGGGGGCAATTGTCCCAGCGAACATCGCACCAAATTATGGAATATTTCATCCTTTTCTCTCGAGCTCTCTGTCGCGAGGGGCAATCTGTGCCCCAGTGGCTGAATTTAGTCTGTAAATTTTTTTCTAGTTTCTTCTGGCTGAATAAAATTATTATTTTTTACCTTAATAAAGGCGACCTGGAGGGACACTATGCTCTACAGACAAGGCTTCCTTGGCTGAGCAGTCCCTCTTAGGCATTCAAACAAAGAATACGCTCTAGATAATATTGTTGTTAAAAAATGGTCGAATTTTGAAGAAAAATCATTGGGATTTTTTTTATTTTCCATGACCAGTTACCATCGACTTAAAAATCGTAGTTTTGAGATAATCATGCTCAAAGATTCAAGTTATGATCTATGTATGCTAGAGCAAAGCAAATTAAAGGACCATAACTTTCTTCATTTTTATCAGATCAACTTGAAAATGTCGCAGATTATAAATTACTAATTGTGCTTATTGTAAATTCTCCAAAAAATGAATATTTTTTTTTAGTTTGTAGGTGAATATAACCTCTTAAAAAGTATGTACAGCGAAAATAAATGAAAAATTTTAATTTCATGATAGTAAATTTGAAAAACATCCATGATTATATACTTTAAAATGGAGAGAACAATTTAAGATCTGGCTGATTAGATGTTTTAACACATTGCATCAATGTACATTTTACTTTTACTACTATGTATACTGTCAGCTGTCACGTAACACATTATTTTAATTATTATATTTTAATATATAGCACTTATATAATATTATTTTATTCAAGTGCCGTGCATACAGCCGGCTGTTAAGTTCTGTAATGGTACCCTAACACATTTCACAAATTCTTCTTACATATTTTATAATAATTTAACTTATTAGATAACCTTTCAAGGGCGCCGTTTGAAAGTACGAGCAGTTTATTTTATTATCCAAACGGAAGAACGACACCAACGATTTTTTAATAAAATTTTCCTTTCAGAATGTACGTAAAAGCAAGCATTTATTTATTTTCTGACAAAATTTCCGGTAAATTCTGGTATGAGTCGATTATTTTAACCAATCAAACACCAACTATTCGTAACAATGCCAGGAAACTTTACTTTTTATAGAAGGTGTCACGCAAGTGTTAATTCATTTTTTAGTGAAAATTTTACACTAAACACATATTTTACGAACACGTTTTGCATATTTAGTAATTACTAAACTTAATAACTAACTTTTCAAGGGCACCGTTATTTCAATACTAAACTGAGAAACGGCACCAATTATTTTTTAATAAATCTTTCCTTTTATAATGTACGTGCAAAGAAGCATTTATTTATTTTCTAACGAAATGGCCCGTAAATTTTGCTGCGAGTCATTTCAGTCAATCAAATGTCAAACAGTGTTGAATTCAGACACTTTTTTCCCTGAGGGACATTATAGAGTTCCGGGGGCAGGGGGATTGCAATTTTTGACTATTTAAAATACAAAATCTCAAATTTTCTGGAGGGGACATTTCATTGCTCTGGTGGAGAATGTCCCCCAAGGCCACCCTCTGAATTCAACACTGAACGTCAAATACTCCTAAAATGTCAACTTAGGAAACTTTTATATATAGTGTATATAGTATAACACAAAGTGTTAATTCGTTTTTTCTTTTGTGTGTGTGTGTCTGAAATTTTTACATTAAACACATATTTCACAAACATGTATTGCACATTTAGTAAATATTGCAAAACTTATAAGCTAACCTTTCAAGGGCGCCGTCTGCACAGCGCAAACGCTTTATTTCAATATCATACTGAGAAACGGCACCAACTCTTTTTTAATAAAATTTTCCTTTTAAAATGCACGTAAAAACGAGCATTTTTTAAATTTTCTAACGAAATGACCTTTAAATTCCAGCAAGAGTCAATCATTTCAGCCAATCAAACGCTAACTAAATATCACCTTAGACAACTTTATTCTGAAGGGGGAACTGGAGCACATTGATACAGCTTTTTTCTAAGAAATTTTTTGATGTCCAGAAAGCAGTAATTCCAAGTTCTTTTTCCATGTGGTGACAGCAAAACTTGTGTAGTGTGTTATAAAAATGTACAATCATTGTTTTATATATTAGTTTTGCATGTAATTTAAAAAAAATAAAAAAAAATCATTTGTATCAATGCGCCCCATTTCCGGGGCAGATTGATACACCTCATGGGACACTTTGATACGCCTGGGAAAATGGAGACAAAATAACACCAATGCATATTTTTCATAGAAAAATAGTTAGCAAACCATTTTATATTTATTTATAGAAATACAAATAGCTCACAACTTATTTGTAAGCAATATTAAACCAATCAAAATGAAATGTATTATGCCCTGATGTTCTGGCTGTTCCTTGTCTGATTGTTGGCTGGGGTAACTTTGTCATATCTGGCACTTCAACACCAGCATTATCTTATTTCTTAGGAAAGGTGAAAAAATTACCAGGTTTTCTGTTTATAAATCGGTTTATAAATAGAAAATAAAGAATAATTATATTAAAAATTCTGTTTATAATATAATTATCCTGTGCTGTTCTGCAGTTTGTTTCTCTTACTTAACATTTCTCATGTCGAAAATACTTTTTCTCTGGAGAATCGATATAAATTTGAGATTTTCTAGGCTGCCGTCCTTTTCTTTTGTTAATTCTACTAGCACTAGATGTTGTGTCGTGCAATTTAACGTTTGCAAAAATACTATAAAATGTTCTAATGTAAAGGAAGTAGAGCTATTTCACTTCAATAAAAAGTAATATTAGAATTTTTTTGCGAAAAATGGTTGAATTAAGGTGTGTATGGTAAAAAAAATGATAAAAGGTAATGAAACAATGAACTAGAAAAGGATTTAGGTTGTATCAATGTGCTCCGACATAGACTGTATCAATGTGCCCCGTACAGCCATTTTGAATGAAATGAGTCTCAAATCCAACACTTTATAATTTATCTAAAAATAAAGAATAAGGAATTGATAAAGAGTAGCTTTACATGCCAGGGAGAGTTTTATTTTCGGTTTAAAATACTGGAACAATTGTATAATACCATTTCAATTGTACAACTCAAATTTACTTTTGACCTACAAAAACAATTAATCACCCGTCCCATTTCATAAAACTACTGAATCATTCCAAGACTTTATGTATGTAGTTGAATGCACTAGTATCACCTTTTGGAGCTATTGTCAAACTTCCTGTAATGACCCTGTGTGCAGTACAGGGGGTGTATCAATGTGCCCCAGTTCCCCTAAGTATGATGTCTCAAAATATGTTAGTTCTTTAAGACAGGAGTTGGAGCATATAGAACGAATTTTAATGCCCTTCCCAATATCTTTTATTAGTAATTTTCAAAAAAATTTTTATAAGATATGCAATAGGAATGTATGATGAAGTTTATTTCTAAAAGAAACTGGTTAGAACAATAAAATTTGTCCTATATGGTCTGACCCCTGTTAAGGGGACACGGTACCTTAAAACTGATCAAAATACCGATTTTTTTTTTTTTTTTTTTTTTTTTTTCTTAACCATTGAAAAATGGTTTTTGTTTTCGGTGGAGGATTGCCAAAATGACGTGGTCACTTTTGAATTTAAATTAAATTCTTTACTTTTAGAAGAATTTTTATTTGAATAGGAAATAAAAATGTTTAAAATCATTGTAATAAAGGCGAAAACTAACAAATTTAAAAATGGGTAGACAGAAATTAACAGATACGGAAAAAGCCGAAGCCAAAGAAATGAATGACCGTGAATGTCGCATTCAATGACATTAAACACAATACGCGTTCTTAAACAATCATAAAGTGATTTTTATTTCGACTTTTTATTAATGTTCTACTAATTTATTTGTTCTTTTGTTATTTAAAATAAAAATTTAGTCAACATGTATAAGTTGCTTATTACTTTGGCAATTCGTATCATTTGGCGAAATTGGTCGACGGGACTAAGTAGTACTGTATTTGGTTTGGCTCAAAACCGTTTTTTAATGCAGAAAATCAAAAGATTATAGAGCCTCTGAAAACCAATTACGTGTTGAAAGGCGATCACGAAAAAGGAAGCAATTTAATGCCAAATCGATTAATTGTAGAACATCATGTCTCGAGAGCGACCAATCCACTAGCCATGGCGTTTTACAATCGGTCGGTTCTAACCAGGAAAATTTGAGTGCCAATAGTGATCCTAACAAGCCGGAAAATGTTATAGCTATTACTCTTGATTTTCCACCACCTAAATAGAAAACTAAAAAGCAATCGGCTTGGGAAAAACTGGAAAAAAACTTTTTTGATTCAATGTCTGATGGACCCATTCACAGATGCATGTGCTGCGATCGACTTTGGTTTAAAACCTCCATCACCAAAATTCTGCTCTGTAAAACCAAACAGTATATGCCAAAGTCTTACAAGTATAACAGTATATGCCAAAGCTGTGTTTTAATAATGATTACTTTCGCAAAAACAATGTTACATAGTTTGAAATGTTTCTTTCATCGCCAACTTTTATGCTTGGCGACAATGGAGTGATGCAACTTAAACGAACCGTGCCTTCAAATTGCAGCATGTATAAAATCATTCATAGCAGTGGCACGGATAATACACAATAAAACAACTGGTAATTACTAGTAACAGCTTAAAATGATAGATGAATGTTTCGAGTGAAACATTCAAATGGTTGGTGTAATTTCTTAAATTACTTTTTTTTTTTTTTTTTTTTTTTAATTAAATGAAAGTTTTTTTAACTGTGGATATTTTGACACCTAATTCTTACCTATACAACGATTACATACGCGATTAATAATTATACGCAATTATTACGCGAGACAGTATAAATTTTGTTAATAGATCCAGCGAAATTAAAAATATGGAATAATAAGCATGTCAAGGGCTATTACTTACCCATCATACGTAGTATAGGGTAAGTCTTGCAATCGTTTCGAAAATCGAAAAAAAAATTTTGACGGATTTACACGTTTCAGATACCGGAGATTCCGAAAAACATAATTTTAGAAAAAAAAATTTGTCGTCCGTCCGTCTGTGTGTCTGTCTGTCTGTCTGTTTGTCTGTCCGTCTATCTGTCTGTCTGTAACCGCTCTATCTCCCAAACAAATTGAGATAGAGACTTGAAATTTTGTATACACTTAGTATGTAAGAATGGGACGAAGCCTATTTAATATCAGTAACTTCGATTATCCGGAACTATTTTTTTCGGACTCTCGAAAAATTCGTTCTGATGAAAGGCATATAAAAATTTTCGAATTTTTTTATTTTAACGAGTGGACATAAAAAGCAATAAAATAACACAAATTTTGTATAAAGAAAGAAGTCGATCGGATTATTAGTTGCCGAGATATTTGTAATCCTGTTTATCACATTCTTCGATTTTTCATGACCCTGTATTTCATTCAAATTTCAATACAAAGATATATTTTAATTGGAAATGAGACGCTTTATTTGACGCAGTAAACTGTTAGTTAATATGATTATCATTTTTGGAGTTATAAGGATGTTTCTTTTAAGCAATCTGGTACTACTTGAATATTTTGGCGTTTTGTATAATTTGTCGACATGGGTTCATCAGCAGTTCGTTATAAAGCATTACTATGACTATTAAAAGTATTTAAATGCATGTTTAAGTTTTGTTTTGGAATTGCATTGCATTTATAAATAGTTTACACATGTTTTATTTTCATATTTTATGTTATGCATATCTATGATGGGTAAGTGTTACGGTGGCCCCCAACGACTAGTTTTTTCCCTGCGTTCACATGTGCCCCACGTGTACCACAATTACCCAGCTGATGGGGCACATGTGAATAATTTTTTGAATTTATTAAACTATTTAGAAAAGTAAGAACTATAAAGGGGATTTTTAAAAAATTACCAAGTGTAACAAAAAAGTTATGTTTACTATATTCAGTAGTTTTTGTTGTTAGAAATTATCGCAGTTTTGAGAAAAAGCTATACATCTCTCTCTATATATATATACTAGTTGTAAATCTAAATAACATTAACATTTCTGTTCATTCTCTTTCTTTTGTAGTAATTTAATTATTAATGCCCTATTGTGTAATAATTTGACATATTTATTTGAACTGTTCACTCGTGTCCCAGTCTCCCTTATTACGATATCATCCAAAATTGAAGAGGTGCTTTCAAAGGTACCGTATCCCTTTAAGGGTGTATTCGAAAAAATGATTTTCCGATACATTTTCAGACTCATTTTTAAAAGTAGAAACATGAAAATTGCTGAGGAGATTTTTGAAGTGACGTACTAGATGCCGTGTGATGTCATTGTACGCTGAATTCATTGGAATTTGATTTATAGACAATTATTTTCTCAGCGTGACCCTTTTTTTCGTTTACATATCTCCCGCTTCGGAAAATTGGGTCCAAAACGCCGTTTTTTACAGCATTTTTTTTTTTTTTTTTTTTTTTTTTTTTTTTTGCAACATTTTCTACATTTATCAAAAAATCGACAAACACGGCACATTATGTATTTTCTAAATAAGAGATTTTTAAAGTTTGGTGCATTTGAGAGCAAAAATGAATTTAAAAATAAATCTGAAAATAAGCAGTTTTGATTCTGAGCAACTAAAGAGCAACATCCTTTTTCTTTTCCAACACTGAAAGATGCTCCGAAAGAACGGAGATGAAAGAAAAACAAGCAGTTCGGAAGTGGGAAAAAGAAGAGATTCACCGAAGAAGCAGAGGAGACGTGATCTACAGAAGAAAACGAGTTACTACATCAGGAAAACCGGGTACCGCGATGAAAAGCGAAAGCAGGAAAAGAGGGGGGATGAGAGAGAGAAGGTGATTCCTCTGGGACCCGGTTTTGGACGTTCAGGTGAAAAAGATTAACGAAAAACAAAAAGGTTGGATAACAACAGCAGTAACGGAAGCTAAAATACCATCCAACTGGTGTTGCGTGCTTTACCTGCGGTCCCGCTAACCCAGATCGGAATCATGACCGAAATCCTGGACGATCATTGGTCGGTCTGGGGGATGAGCGGGGGGATTTTTTTTCACGGAGGCGGAGATTGGGGATTCTGGCAAGGTTTCGGGGACTCAATGTCGTCATCGCAAGTCCGTATAAAAGAGCCGACAGGAGCCAAAAGTGGACATTACAATCATTTCTCTGGTTCTGTGATTTTTCTTCTTCTGCGAAGATGACATCGCAGAAGGTAAGGTGCACCCCTGGATATAATCTTTCTTTAGCAGCAAGGATACTTCACTTTGATGGACCGGCAGATGTGTGCAACATTTGAGTGGAAAAAAGTATTGGAGTATTTTTAGATTTTTTTAAGACAAAAGTTTGGACTATTGCGCCCTCACTAAAATAGATTTCTTCCTAAAGTTCTTTTTTTTCTCAGAAGAACCTCAATTTTTGGAGTGCTTACATTGGTTGCATTTCTCCTGTAAGCAGATACACAAATACGTGATACAGTGGTTTTCTATTCCATATTAAGTGTAGAAGATTCGGAATTAAGGCTGCTTACATTGGTACAGACCTACATTTCTCCTGTAAGCAGTTAGTTAATATAATGGTTTTATATGATACATTAAATATATTTTTTAAAATATTTAAAAAGTTAATTTAAAGTATCAGTTTTTACCTTAAATTGTAATCGTAATTTTCTTAAAGCTTTTTTTTTAAGGGAATTTTTTAAAGTATCAGTCTTTACCTTAAATTGCAATCGTAATTTTCTTTAAGCTTTAATTTTTTTAAGGGAATTTTTTAAGAGAATTTTTTTAAAAGTTCAAGCTCTTGTGTCAGTAGCAAAATAGTTTTTCTTCCTGAAACTATTTTATTTTAGAAGATCGCGAACTTAAGCTGCTTTCATTGGAAGAGACATTATTTATTTTATTAATAGTAAATAATTATGAAGTTTTACCAACGGTTTTAAAGTATTTGTTTTTATATTAAGAAAATTTGCTAAATCTTTTACTTAGTACCTTAAATTTCAATTGTAATGTTCTTAAAATTTTCAGTTCTCACTTAATAAGAGAAATAAGGCGATTACTTTTTTACTAATAAAAGTGGTGATATTGGGTTATTTTTCTCTCATAATCCAAATTTGCGATACATTAAATTCTAAGAACATTGAAACACTTGAAAGAAATACTATTTTCTCTACGTTAATTATATATTTAAGTTACTAAATTATGTATAAAATAATGGTGTTGGAGGAGGGGGGGGGGAATTTTTTACAAAATTGTTATTTTTAAGAGAATTAAAACTTTTCTGGTGGCTTTTCTTGTCAGATTAAAATAAAAACATTAAATCGCAATTTTATTTTTAAAAATATTTTGATATTCTGAGATTTTTTTAAGTAAACATTTTTATAAATATTTGATAAAATTGAATGTTTAAATTAATTTTAATTAAATAAATTTCATTTTGGTGAATGTTTTCAACAATATATTTATTTATTGTGAATCTTGCAGTCTAATTCTGATATATATATATTTTTTTTAACTTTAAATACAATCAAAAATCTTCTGAATCTCAACTCATAATTTGCGCAGCTCTTCCTGGTCCATCAGGTGAAGTATGATATATATATATTTTTTTTCAATGATGTGTTTCCTTTTTAACTATTTAGATTAAATTTTATTAATTATGTTCCATGCCTCAAATAACTATATATTCCGTTTTTATTTCTTAAAAAGTATATAAAAATATATATGTTCTGAAAGTTATTTGAAAAATCAATATTCATCAGTAATACTTCGATAATTAAATATTTAAATAGATTTTTATTAATGAAACTTATATAAGAAATGATAACAAAAAAAATAAACATGATAAATGCAAAATGGCATATTTTTTCTGCTTGATATATTGTTTTGAAAACAAATTTCTAATATAAAATGCAAATTTTGTCATGTGCAATGTGTTGAATAAAAGAAAAAATAAATGAATATTTTTAAACAATATAATGATTAAAGTATTCTTTAACAGCAAATATTACCTGGTAAAGAATTAAAAAAACGCCTGTTTTGTATGCTTAAGAGTGAAACAAAAGCCTTTTCTGCGAAAAAATTTAATTTTATAATGGACAGTATTCTCGTGACGTCACAATAGGTAAAATGGCGGTACGACAGTTTGTTTACGCTTTACATTCGCTAGGTCAAGAAATTTCACTGTCATACTTTCAAGCTTGAAACCCAAATTAATGAAATCAAAAGCATATTCTTACATAAAATTTGATAAAAGCATTTCACATTTGTGATATAAGTTTACGAAATGTATATTTCTTACATTCCTGAAATGTATTGTGGTTTATGTTCTTTTATAACGCTTTTCACTTTTATGCAACTCATAATCAAATGTCTTGAACATTTCTCCACCTTATTTTTGAATATATTTATAATTAAAAAATTTCGGGCATTAATTTTACTGTATTTTATTCTTTTAATTAAAAGTATTTTTTTATACATATATAAATAAATTATTATGAAAACAATGTTTCCTGAATACATTTATGTGATGTGAAGAAAAGAGTAAAAAGGCGTAGCTTTCACTTGGGGATTATATTTACTTTTCAATGAGATATAAACATGTAGTTATATCAATAAAAATGGCATTTTTTGTTTATTTTATTCACATCATAAAAATATTAATGTTTGTATATAATTGGACTATTAATAGATTATTAAGTTTTGAGGTCTAATATATTTTACGTTATTCATTTATTTATTTACTATATTATCTATAATTTAAGTAATCTCAAAATATCTTAAATATCGCCATTATTTTATGAATTCAAATTGCTTTAGCTTATAACAATATTAAAATAATAAGTTTCTTGTTTTTTTAAAAATGCATAGACAAATTGGAATTTTTTCATATTAAAGTAATTGTTAAATTTTAAATTTTAAAAAGAGAAAAGACAATTTTTTTTTTCTATCTGCTTTAATAATGATAGTGAAACGCTAAAGTTTTTAACTGTTAAAGTTTACCGCATTTTGTTTAATTTATACAATGGCACTTACATTCACTTTCTTTTCTGTTTGAAGTCAATGCCACCCAGCAACTTTCGTGTGTTATATGATATTAGCATTAAGGGGGTTCGGAACACATTTTAAAATAGTTTTTATTTATTGAGTTAAAATTTAAACATTTTTTGTGTTGCTTAACCATATTATTTTGTAAACAAAATCACATAATAAAATTTCTCGTAATTATTTTTAAATTTTTAATTTAAAATTTAGGTACTACTCTGTTATCCCATCGACCAATTTCACCAAATTATACAAATCGCCAAACTAATAGCAAAATTAAACATATTGACGTAATTTTTATTTTAAATAACGAAAAAACAAATAATTAGTAGAATATTAATAAAAATATTAATAAAAAGTCGAAATAAAAATCACTTAATGACATTTTAAACACATGAATCGTATTTAATGTCATTGAATGTGACATTCATGATCATCCATTATTGGCATTTAATCTTATAATTTGGCGATAATTTTTTGGTCGACGGGATAACCTAGTAGTACCAAAATTTATTAAGAAAGTGAAGTAGTTAAAAATCGTTATAACTCACACTATTATTAGTAGAATTTCAATCTTTTTAAATTTAAATAAACAGAAATATCTAAATTTTATTTTTGATTCAGCATTTTAAAAAATAGTAATGTAAAAAAATTAAGATATTAAAATTAAAAAAAAAAAATTATGTAACTTATTTTTTAAAACATCATATTTTCAAAAATAATTATTTTTTCTGAATCAAATTTAAAGTAAAATAATCAAAAAAGACATGTTCCAAGTTTTAAGCATTTGTCTTTAACAATTCTTGAGTTATAACAATTTAAATCCGAGAAATTGTGAAAAACTTGTCATAGAAAATCGTATTTTTACAGGAAGTCACTTCCGTGGCAATCATTGCTTAAAAGTTAGATTTTGAAAACAAGCCAAAACAAAAAAAAATAATATTCCTTCTTCTAATTGAAATAGAAACATGATTTAGATAACATTATAAGCATAAAAAACAACAACAAAAATTTTTAATGCTTTTTTTTTCTTTTAATTAGAAAATTTGAAGATTTTTTTTTGTCCCGGACCCCCTTAAATTATCAATAGATAATTCAGTAAGAAAGATAATTTTTCACCTTATTTATCAATAAGTGGGCCAGTAAATAAAACGGGACAGAAGAGATTTTTGAAACTGATATCTGTCATGTATATTACGCATCTGGTTATTTAATATATTTCTTCGAATATACAGTAGAGTTCCGATTTAACCGAGTAATTGAAAGAAGATGGCCATTTTTTTCCCATTCTGACCATAAAATCAGATTACAACCACTCTTTCATGTTCATCGACCACAATTGACGAATTTCGAAGGCTTGGAACGATTGAAAAATTAAGGAATACATTTGATCAGCAAGATAAATCTATCATTGTTGGGTTCAGGGTGGGGAGGGAAGTATTTCCCTCATCTGTAGCATTGAAATACCCCTCCCCTCGAAAGATTTATTTATTTATTTTTTATTTAATTATTTATTTTTAATGGACAAATTGTTAATCGCTGCGAAGTTCTTTTTTTTTCTTTTTTTTACTACCATAATTTAATACAGATTTTTTTTTCTAATTTAATCACTAAAATGTGTTAAATTTCAACAATTGAATTAGGCAAAATTTACTATAAAATTTTAGTGGTAAGAAAAAACCGTAGAAGTTGGCAGCTATGATGTGGTGTAGCATTGAAACAAAGAAACTTTTATCATCCAATTGAAAAAAAAAAAAAAAAACTTTAGAATTTCTTCAAATAAATTATTTATTCCCCATTTCAATGAAAGCAACGAAATTATACATCCAAGAAGTATAAATAGTATCATAAAATTAATAAACTGCACGGAAATATGTAATTCATTTCCTTAATTAGTGACATTTTATCTGATTTGACGGTTATCTGACTCGGTTTATCCGAGTGTTTTGCTTATTCGAAATGAGCTTCATCAATATTAAGTGGGGGTAATGGGAGCTCAACTGTATAATGGCTTTTTAATAGGTACAGTTATTAGTTCAGGGGGCGAGCTGGGGATGTCTTCCCATTCTAGAAAATACGAATATATACGAATTTCATACGAATATATACGAATATCCACAATGGGAGTATAAACAAATAGGAAATTGAATGTCAAACGTGATAAATGAGGTGCATTCGTCCTATAACTAGTTTTATAAATATTCAGATGTTGGTGTATTAGCTGTTCCTCTCTTATGCAAAAATGTGCAAAAACAGAAATTATTACGACTAAATACATTAAATTCAGCAATACGGAAATAGTAGGATTCCATCTTAAATAGGACGTCATCACCATAGAAATCTAAAATCATTAACGGTCATGGGACATCATTAAATTAATGACGTATGATAAGATTTAATAGAAAAATGAAAACCTTTTCAATATCTTTCTTAAGTTTTGATTCAGTTTTCATAGAATTTAAATTCTGCATCAATTATATACATTTATCTGAAATTTCGAACAGTTGGCTAGTTTTTGGGCTATTACATATTTAACGTACTATGTAATTAAAATTGGAAGTTACTTTAGGTATAATCTCCGATCGCGAAATACTTCTTTAAGGTGCTTTTAAATTTTAACCGGTAATTATTCTTTATATAACACAGTTATCAAAATTTGTTTTTTATTAAATCGGAAAGTTCGCACCGATACGTACTTACTGTTTTCAAAAATTATTATTTTTTTTTTAATTTAAAGAATTTTTAAGACTGAAACAAACACTAAACTTTTATTTGAGTCAAATTTTCAAAATTGATCGTCTATATAAAGATATTTAGCCTTAATTTATTATTTAGTTAGTAAACTGGCGATAATCTCCGAAGTGTCCATTTAAACGTATTTTGAAGCAAAAATCTGACACTGACTATTTACCAGTGTTGAATCCAGACATGTTTCTCCGGGAGTGACTTCTGTAGCTCCGGGGGGGACGCAGTAGAGTTATGGGGGGGGGGGAATCACACTTTTTTTTATCATTGAAAACACAAAATCTCAAATTTTCCGGGGGGGGGGGGGCATTTGATAGCTCCCTTGGGCCACCCTATTTACACAAACTATGTTACATGAATTATTGTTATTAAGATCTAATATGAACTTGAATTTTCAATTTTTATTTTATTTTGTCCCAATATTGGATTTATTTCCTCGATATAATTATAGATATTTTTAAAAATGCACATGTAACTTTATAAAAAAAAAAAAAAAAAAAAAAAAAAAAAAAAAAGTTTTAGTGCTGCCATCTAACGTTGTATGACAAGTTTAATGCCCAGAAATTAATAATGGATCAACCAAATGTTTTAGTGCTGCCATCTAATTAGATTTTACCGCGTTAATTTCAAGAGATTATGCTAGGTTTTTGACCTTTAGGACTTTTGGCGTTACCGAGATCGTCAAATGAAGATATTCTATGTTAAGAATTTCTTTTATTCAGGTTGTGATCAGAATAGAAATGTGCTGTTGAAGCCAAAAAGTTGGGATTAAAAGTAAAAACATATCTGTAATCCACGAGCAGTTATAGAAAAACTAAACTTACAAAATTTATGTAATGTAATATTTAAATATTTTAACTTTAAATTATTTACGATCCATTTGTGTCAAAATAGTTTAAAATTTTAAAACGTTATGCATAATTAATCAACTTAATTAAATTAATAATTAATAATGATTAATGAATATATATGTATATATTTATTTATTTATTTATATAAATACTTTTACAAATAAAACCAAAGTAACTCAGATATTACCATAACACTGAAATTTTCTGAATTCACTGAAATTTTAAAATATGTATGTATTCTTACGAAACATTCAAAAATTGAAAACAAGAATACGGCTATACTTTGGATCATTAATATAAAATTTGAAGCATGGAACTGTATTATTTATTTATTTATTTATTCGTAATTTTATTACATTTTTTAAATATGATGTGGAAATTATAATTTTCAGTTACTCTTTATGTTAATAAGTATGTCATCGCATAATTCATTGTTTTTCAAACTTTTATAACCTGTCTTATTCCTTGAAACATTTATTGCACTGAGCGTAAGGATTATTTTGCATTTAATATAGCAAATACCTTACGTGAAGGATGCAATTTTTTTACACTTACATTTCTTGAAGATTAGCAATTAATTTCTTGAAATAAAGTCGCAAGTCATCTTTAAAACCTAATATGTTACTGTATTTTATTTATAATGCAGCTAATTAGGCTTAAAGGATCAGTGTGATCTTAAAATTCCCCTCTCTAAGATTGAACTTAAGGGTATGTAATGCATTCATATTTCTAAAATATATCATTAGTAAATTAATATTTATTATAGCTTATTTGTCTGAGTAGGCTGTTTTTAAAAGACGTCTCCTTATTCCATGGTGCCAAAATATTTCTAAAATAAATATTTATTTTAATATTTGATGATTTTGAAAATTCGACTCAAGTAAAAACTTCAGTGTTAATTTCATTCTTAAAAATACATTAAATTTGACAAATTGTGTGTGAGATTATAAGAATTTAACACTTCATATAAAACTAAGTAATAGAGACACCTTGAAGAGCTTACCTTGTTTGCTTCGGAAATTAAAATTGGTCGTTGTTTTCGTTAAATCTTGAGTCATTTTAAAATGCGATGTCAAAAGCAGGGTCGCCAAAATTTGTGATATGCCGGTGTTACGCTATTTCTATTTACAGCATATCAAATAGTTAATTAATTAAAATTTTTCAATTTTACATAATATCAAGATTTAATTACAATCATTTCACTATATTAAGTTATTTATAAAGTAAAAATAAATAAAACGCTTCGGCATACCAACAACAAACACAAAAATTTATTCTGTTTTAATAACAAAGATATCGTCTGCCTTTTCGTTGCCATAACAATAAACCGAATTTTTACAAGTTCATGGAGGCTACAACATATTTAAAAGATATTTTAGCAACACAAAATTAAGTATAAGATATGAAGAGCTGTGAGTAAGATTTTAAGATTTTTACACTTCGTACTTCGTATTAAATTAAGTACATATTTTAGATATATTTTAGCAACATAAAATTAACAGAAATATTCTGGCAACATTAAATTAAGCATAAAATTTGACGAGCTGTGAATAAGATTTTAACATTTCACATAAAATTAAGCACATATTCTCGAAATATTTTGGTAACATAAAGTATTTATTTTAGATATATTTTGGCAATATAAAATTAAGCATAAAATCTAACGAGCTGTGAGTGAGATTTTAAGATTTTAACACTTCACATAAAATTAAATACATAATTTCGAAATAATTTAGCAACGTAAAATGAAGTATTTATTTTAGAAATATTTTAGCAACATAGAATTAAGTATATAGTTTAGAAATATTTTGGCAACATAAAATTAAGCATAAAATTTGAAGAGCTGTGAATAAGATTTTAACATTTTAACATTTCACATTAAATTAAGTACATATTCTCGAAATATTTTAGCAACATAAAATTAAGTTTACATTATAAAAATGTTTTGGCAACATGAAATCAGGTATATATTTTAGAAATATTTTGGGAACTTACAATTAAGTATATATTTTAGAAATATTTTGACAACTAACAAAAAAGAGAGATAGAGAGAAAGACTTTAAGACACTACACATAAAAAGATATTAAAATCCTTGAAAAATATTTTAAAAACACGAATGTTCTTTACACGTCCTTAAGTTTAATATTAGCTGGAAAGGGTGTAGGAAGATTTTGAGATCTCACAAACTAATCACCGAAAAACAGTTCATTTACTCATAAGTTGGTTTTCGACATAGAGCTGTCAAATAGCCCCTAGAATCTCCACCTTTTTAGAATCGATAATCCAGACCAAGCCTAGTATAGTTTTTTACTGCTTTTAAATGTTTGTAGTTTTGTTAATACCGAATACTTCCTCATTATTGCAGAATGCCGTAATCATATATAACATAAACTCCCCATTCCAGGGAGATGAAATATTTTTAATCCAACTATAATAAAAACACGTGTGGTGAAACCACGCGATCTTTCAGATACGCTTGGCTGCATGGGCTGCCGAATGCAATAAAAAAGGAATAACTTTCTCTCCTAACACAATAAACAATCTGTTGAATGAATCTATAGATAAACACAATCCCTCTCTCGAAAAAAAAAAAAAAAAAAAAAAAAATCGAAACTGATGAAACATTCGATAACTTGTCCAAATTTAGGTCACGCCCACAAAAACTCTTTTTCCTTCTTGTCTATTTTCATCACGTTATGTAAAGAAGAAGTAATACCTCTGAATAGGAAGTTTAACAAGAACACAAGAGTCGGTTATAGTTCTTTTGTTAGTCGGCCGTTCTATTGTTAAAAGCATTGTGCTCAATAGAAATTCCGTAAAAATAATTAATTGTAATCTATCCTAGTTAGAGGAGATTAAATCTCTGACTGAATTTTAGCAAGATTTTTTTTCTTCCTTATAAAAGTCCTTTGTGTACATTAAAAGTGCTTTATGCGACTGTGGTATTTAAAAAATTACAACAATGTAATTTTGGATCGGAAAAAAAAAGAAATACCTTCCGTTTTAGACGTCTTTTGTGCAATTATTCTTAATTATAAAAAGAAAAAATAAATAATGAAAAATAATAGGGAAAAAAAGCTTATAAATTATTTATATCTCAGTTTAATGCATATATAGAAATGTACTTTTTATCTATATTTTAAAACCTCTTAATACCGGACACCTCAGAACTGCGGAACGAATATATAATTCGAAGGTGCTCGCTATCCCGAGGTATAAAAGCATGCATGTGGACTGAAAAAAGCGTTTGTGAAAGAAGTTTCTGCTATTTGGGAGTGTCTGTTTTGGAGGTTTTACTATATATGTTTCTTTAAACAGGATTTTCATTAGTGCTTACTTTGGAATACCACTATTTTTTAATCTAAAAACAAAAATTCTGCGATGAAGACAAGCGAGGAAAAATCCCCAGTAGAAGTAGCGCCCTTACACAATTTTATGGGTTTTTTTCAATCATGATTTACTCAATTTCATGAATTGATTTTTTTTTTCAAAAATTAAATCGTGTATTTGTGAAATGAAGCATAAAGAAACATTACCCTATATTTTTGGGTGGAAAGGGGTTTCCTAGTATAATAAGACATACCTTTTTACTGACTACTATTTTGTTTTAACACTTATTTTCGCTATTATCTACATGTCTATACATTTATTATTCTGACTTCATTTATGCTTTAGCCATCTAGTGATACTAAACTACATAAATGTTGTTTGAACCGTTGCCAATTATTTTATTTCAAACGTATGTGTATATATATATAAATATATTTACATATATACATACCGGGTGTCTTAAAAATGACTGATGGATTTTAAAATTCAATAACTTGCAAACGGTGGCAGCAATTTAAAAAAATTTTGCAGGAGGGTTATGTATAATGTCAGGAGTTTTTTTACCGTAATTTTTTATTTTAGTTCGCATCTCAAACAATAGGTGGCGCTGACGGCGATTGAAGGCCAGGTCGACGCTTCACTCAGAACTGATCATCTGGCCTTCAATCGCCGTCAGCGCCACCTATTGTTTGAGATGCGAACTAAAATAAAAAATTACTGTAAAAAAACTCCTGACATTATACATAACCCTCCTGCAAAAAATTTTTAAATAGCTGTCACCGTTTGCAAGTTATTGAATTTTAAAATCCATCAGTCATTTTTGGGACACCCGGTATATTGTGTGCGTTTAACGCCACAACGTCAGAATTTCGAACAGTGATAGCGAGTACCTTATCACATATTTATTTTCCGCATATCGCTTAATATAATTTCTAAACAAATTCTACAGTAGAAAAATTGACTATTAATCCCCCCCCCCCAAAGGAAAGAAGATCGGAAGAAAATTACCAATTGTATCCATTGGATCCTTATTTAAATGCATGAAAACACTAAAATAAAAAAAAAGGCTGATTTACAATGAATTTCCCTATTCTAAAAAAAAAAGTAACTAACTCTGTCACAGCCGCTCACAATGAATTTTTAATGACCTGGGGTCTTTTTTCGCTAATATTAAGAAAACTACTACACACAAAAATTTGAAAATTAGTAATTTTATAGAGAAATGTCTGAGAAACACACTGATGCATGAATTTTAGAAATCCAAGAATTATTTTAAGATATATTTAATGCTAAAATAGGTCAAAATTGTTCCATTAAAAAGTTTTATAGGAGCAAAAACTATACATAGGAATTTAAAAAAAAATTAGATCATTTTATACATTGAAAGTTCCCGGTGTGCAGAGTGTATTTATTTTTTTAATTTGACATTTTTTTTTCGAAGATTTATTTCCATTTGAAATTCCAATTTTTAGCATTTTGCGAGACATTTTTTACATATTTTTGAAAAAGTCATTATTTTAAACTGTTGCCAAATGATCAAGGAATCATATTTCCTTCAAATTAAAAATGCCCTACTTAAACAAATTTCTTATGCCATGGTTCAAAAAATATCAGACGGTATGTCATAGTTTTTACATATAACTGACGATTTATTTAATCAAACATGTAAACAACCAGTAGATGTTTAACAGTAGCTGATTAGACCTTGAAATTATCCCAATCTAAGGGAAATGAATGAAAACCCGTTTACAGGGACATCGCCACAAAAAAATTGTATATATATATATATATATATATATATATATAGTTCAATATTTCGTAGTCTTTTAAAAGCCAATCAAATTAGCGTGTTTTTAGAATGTGTGTTTTCCCGACGGGAGTTGACGAGCGTAGCTCGTAGGGGGCAGAGCCCTCTAGTTATAAATAAAAAAACATTTTCTAATAATTACAATATTTATTTTTATTGTCTTTCATTAGTGTGTTCTTGAAATACAAATAAATAAAGATTGTTTTAAACAGACAGATGATTAAAAAGGGGAAAAAAAGTTGATAAAATTGAATAAATTCATTTATGACTTATAACGAGAAACTTTATTTTTGTTTTTTAGAATGTATAGGCTTTTACATTTCTGGATTTAACACATTTTTCTAATTATAATTTTTCTAAGTTTTCTAATTCACAACACGTTTTTGTGTTGTTAATTACGTGACAAAAAGTATTCTAAAATGTGTTTATTTTTGTGTTTGAGAATTTGCGTTGTAAGTGTTAATTACTTCTAAATGATATCATGTATATATATATATATATATATAAGCATATTCTTAACATTCATGTATCAGAAAAAACATTAAAAGTTTCAAAATATATTTTTTGGAAAAAATGAAATATAAAAATAAGTCATCTTCCTCTATGCTTCAGGTAGCGAGCATAGTAACTTTAAGATGCATGAACTTTTGAATTTATCCAACAAATTTTTTACACTGCAATAAAGTATATTAACAATAGTTTAATTCAAAATAAAACATAACATTAAAGAAAATATATTTTTCATAAAAACTTATATCTTAATGAAATCTCTAAGAATTGTCATTGAATCTATTTTTGAAGTCACTGTGGAAAATTAAAAAATGTAAGAGCAAAAAAAAATTTTATATATTGTATGCCTAGCGTAGAAAATGAGGTGCGTTCGTACTACAAGGAAGTTTTTAAAATATTCAGATTTTGGTGCAAAAGTATGCAGTAGGATACAGAAGAGTATCTGAAATCTTTTGTGTATCCCTGTAAATACCATTTGCTTTCTCCAAACAATGTTTCCCCTTTTACGATTATGTAATGGAATACTTTTGGGTGGCCCTCTAAAATAAATACAAATATTTTTTTGCACTACAGATTGTGCAGAATGTATTTTTTAGTATATACCTCATAGATGCATATCAATTTTATTGTGTTCGAAAATGTGTAATATCATCAAAATGCACTTGAAACTATTTTTTCCTATTGGTCATAATGTAACGGAATATTTTTGACTGTCCCTGTAATTAAACCATCCATCCAATTTAAAATAAAATAAAATAAATAAATGACTCGACAAAATTACGCAACAATCATACATTTTTAATTTCAAATGATTCGATTGCGTAGTTTTCCCGTTGTTATATGCGAGCGGACAGGCAGATGGATGGATAGACAGACAAACGAACTGAACGATGGCTATAGGTGCTACGTATTTCACAGATGCATATGAATTGTATTATGTTCAAAAGAGTGTAAACATCTTTAAAATGAACCCGTTTCTATTTTTTCCCATTGACCGTATACGGTCATGTTAATGTAACGGAATAGTTTTGATTGTCCCTGTATTTGAACTATACATCCGATTTCCATAACATTTGAAATGACTCGATGAAATTATCCAACAATTATATATTTTAAATTTCAAATGATTCGATTGGGTAGCTTTAGTTTTGTTACATGCGGACAGACGGACGGACTGAACAACAAATATAGGTGCTACGTATTTAAATAATTACGAATGCCAAATATTTATATTACGAACCAAATATATATATATATTATTCCAAACAGTTTACAGAAAATTGATATTTAAAGATCAGTCATTCAGATTTCATTCAGCCATTTTTCAGAAATCCATTTTCTGCTTGTTTTTAACCTTTCAAAATTAGTGGCTCACTGTATAAGTAATACACCTTATGCTTTGTCCTTTTTTTTTTTTTTTTTTTTCTAAAAAAAAAAAGTAGCTATCTGTTTCCACCTGCTCATAAATTTTAACTTTAAAATACCCCTGAAATGCAACTTTTTATTCTAACAGCAATATGTTATTATATAGACGATATACAATGTAAATTTCAAAAGAATCTGATAACTAAGAATGCATCTGGAATGCTTCAAAATTTAGATAAAAATTGAGAAATTCTCAATTTTGAGGAAAACAGATTTTTCACCCTTCATTGCACGAATATTTCTGTTTCATGAAAAATAAAACTGAAATCTATATATCGGTCTAATAATGGGAAAAACTGAAAAATATATAAACAAGTTGAATGTAGATTCTGCCATTGCAGAATTCAGTTTCGCCTCCGAATAGAAAAAGAAAAAAAAATCGATAGAGGTTTTTTAGAAGGGCAACCCCGTTTAGATTGCAATGAAATAACTTCAATTTTCTTGTGTTTATCAATATAATAGCAAACAGAACGGCGTAAAATACCCAATTGAATAGCAATTTGTCTGTGAGTCATTGGAATTGCTGATTATAAAGAGATACAATTTGACGTGATACTTCTTCATTGACTAGATTCATCAAAAACGGATTTTTCCTTTAGTTTAAACGCTTTTTTATAGACGCTGAGAAAAAGGAAATGCATTTTAACAATAAAACGAGTGTAATTCCATCGAATTCGACGAATGAAAGTTTTAAAAGACCCGATCGATTTGGTTTTAAAATAAAAAGAATACTGCCCAGTTAAACTGATGGCATTGAGCTCACAGGCTACAAATACTAATTGCACATTAAAGCCTTATATTTTCAAGGGTTAATTCCGTTCGAAAAAATAATTAAGAAGGGGAAACAGCTCTCCCCTTTCCTCTTTTTTTTATACTTAATCATTGAACCTCCTATACTATCAAAGACATGTTTTATCATATAAAAAATCTATATCCAAAATTCAGAGCAAATTAGATAATTCTTAATAAAAACCCATTTAGCATTTATATAATTTAAAAGGAGTTATCCCCCTCTTTTATACTTAACCATTAAACTTCCAAAACTATTCAGAGATTTGAACGAAATCTGACAATTCTGCTTGAAAAACCCATTTATATAAATTAAGGGGGGGCATTAGAACCCCTGTTCCCCTTATTTATACTTATTCAATGAACACCTAATAACAGTCACGGAATCGCCTCATCAGAATGATCCTAATCTAAATTTTGAACGAAAATTAATTCTGCATGAAAATCCCATTTATATCAACTAACGGGGGGGGGGGGCATTAGAGCCCCTGTTCCCCCTATTTATACTTATTCAATGAACAACTAATAACAGTCACTGAATCGCCTCATCAGAATGATCCTAATCTAAATTTTGAACGAAAATTAATTCTGCATGAAAATCCCATTTATATCAACTAACGGGGGGGGGGGCATTAGAACCCCTGTTCCCCCTATTTATACTTATTCAATGAACACCTAATAACAGCCACGGAATCGCCTCATCAGAATGATCCTAATCTAAATTTTGAACGAAAACTTAATTCTGCATGAAAATCCCATTTATATCAACTAACGGGGGGGGGATTAGAACCCCTGTTCCCCCAATTTATACTTATTCAATGAACACCTAATAACAGTCACGGAATCGCCTCATCAGAATGATCCTAATCTAAATTTTGAAAACTTAATTCTGCATGAAAATCCCATTTATATCAACTAACGGGGGGCATGAGCCCCCCGTTCCCCCTCTTATACATATCGAATGAACTCCAAAAACTAATCAGGGAAGCGCCTTATCAGGATATACCTATATACAAAATTTCAAGTGGATCCGATATTTTTATCATGAGTTATCGCGTTACGCACATACGCACATACATACAGAACGGGCGGGCACATAAGCTCTCAGGCTATGATAGCCTGTGAGCTAAAAAGCAAAAGTAATTACATTATTGAATCAATATATAATAAATATATTTACAAACTAAATGTCAAATTTACCAGTTACAATTTTGCATGCAAATATTTGCACATCTTCAGTTAAAATTGTAATCTGAGTGCCGGCGAAATCCAGAAATTTTATTTTATATGCACTCATAGAGAAATAGTTTTATTTAAAAAAAAAAAAAAAAAAAAAAAAAAAAAAAAAAAAAAAAAAACTAATTTTATTTTTATTGTGACATTATTTTCACTAACTGAAGTCATCTGAAAGTAAAATCTCAATCTCAGTGTACATGATGAAAACAAATATTGAAATGCAATATCGGGTACTACCAGGTTATCCCGTCGACCAAAAAATTATCGCCAAAATAGATTAAATGCCAATAATGGATGATCGTGAATATCACATTCAATGACATCAAATGCGATTCATGTGTTTAAAACGTCATTAAGTGATTTTTATTTCGACATTTTACTAATATTTTTATTAATATTCTACTAATTATTTGTTTTTTCGTTATTAAAAAAAATTATGTCAATATGTATAATTTGGCTATTAATTTGGCGATTTGTGTAATTTGGCGAAATTGGTCGACGGGATAACAGAGTAGTACCTAATATCGTTATGAGTAAAAATGCGATGTTTTAAATAGTGACGTCATTTTCTCTTCAAATGTTTTTTAAAAGTTACTGTTTTTAGTAACGAAAAAGGCGTCCGTAATAATATTGTAATTCCCATTTATCTGGTTGCTGAATGACATCATTTTCCTCATTTGAAATTTTTCTTTAGACATTAATTTTTATCATAAATTATTTTCTGTTATTATATTTACATTACTATTATTATTTCTCAGTAAATATATATATATATTTTTTTTTTACCTCAATTAGTGCATAATTATACGCAATCATTTTGGAAAATAAATTTTTATTATCGAGAGAAAAGCTAAAATGAGTTGCCACCGTTTTCAAGAAATATCGTAAAAAGCATTTAAAATTAAAAATAAAATATAAAAGTGGAAATAAATTAAAAAATAACTAAAATGGGCACAACTACAAATAAATAGCTTTCATTTAAAAAAATAATTATCAAAGTCGGTTGAGTAGAAAATTCAGGGCTGATGACACGACATTTTTTAGCTTGTCTGAAGGAAATAGCATCGGAGGCTAATAAATTTCAAATTTTCAGCTAAAATTTGCTATTTTATAGTGCGTGCCATATGTACAAGTTTAGGTTTTTAAAATATTGTATTGCGATATTTTGCAACTAAATGAGCTTAAATTAATTAATTCTATCTGCTTAACACTCTGAAATATTTTTATATTAATACTAGTCAGAAGCCTGCATTTTTTTCAGACTTTACGCTATTTACTTCAAATGCAAAAATGCAGTCTTCTGATTGGTTAATCTCGTTCTGCTGAATCCTGGCATTGTCATCTTTATATTAATAATGTTATTTTCTCTTTAGCATTGAAAAAAAAGTAAGGAAATTTTATCCTCGTTACATTCAATTAAACATTTATTATTTCATACATTAGTTTCACATATCAAAATTAGTGTACATAAATTCGTTTTATTAAGATTTTCAAAAATTGAAAAAATGATATCAATAAGTAATAATCCTTATCAATTTCCTTTTTCCGTTTCGCATTTACATACATGACGTCATCTGAAAGAATTTATTCAAAAAAATTTCAATATATGAATTAAAATAAATACTTAAAAAATTGTATTTTTCTCTATGTATCATTTTAGCTTTACATCTATTTGTAAATTTAAAAGAGAAAAATATTAAAAAAACCGCGGTGGAATTATTATTTTTAATTCAATGGAATTAAATCATTGGAATTGAATCAATGGAATCAAATGACAACGATTAAAATGACAGACGATTTTTGCTTCAGAAATAAAATTATTTCTGAAGTCGAGTATGTGTAAATAATATCTTATTTCTTTTTGAAACTCATAATCTAATCAAAAACTGTCCTCATTATTTGAAAAAATAAGCGAATTATCTTTTATTTACTATCCTTTATTTCAATGATGGGGATTTCTCATGTTTGAAATAAAAGATAATTTTAATTTCTATTTAAAAATGGGAGAGGAATTAAATATTCCCTATAGAAAGGGAATTAAAGGGAATTAAATATTCCCTATATTCCCTCTTTTTGCCACAAAAATAAAATCGTTTTGTTGCCATCATTATAGAATGTTATTAAAATTAGAAAAGAAATAATATATCGAAAACTAATTAAAATTTAAAAATTCTACAACCATTTTTGAGATCCGCGGATTTTTATGAATAATTGGTATTAATTTCACTGTCAAGCGTTCAATATTTTAGGAGAAAAAGCTGTATGAAACACAATCAGTCATTTAATCAGCCGTTTCACAAATTTGTTTCATAAACTCGTTTCATTATGATTTTATATATGTACACTGTAAAAAAAAATTGGGAAACTTACAAAAATTTTTCTAGTAGAATTGTATTCCAAGAACTTTTTACGTTACGGCAACAATAAAAATTCATGTAACAGATACAGATTTGCACTTTGAATCAAACAAATTTTAAGGTTACTAAGAATTTTTTTGGGAAATCGTATTCCAAGAACTTTTTAAGTGACGATAACGAGCATTATAGATAAAATGTTAGTAAAGTTACCAAAATTTTAGTAAATTCTTTTGTAAAGTTACAGATGGTTTTAGTTTTGCTTACAAGTTTTGTAGATTGACATCATTTTCTTGTACAGTATACACATAAAATTTTAGTAAGCATAAGAGATTTCGGTTAATTTAGATTACTAAGGTTACAGATTTTTTTTACAGTGTAGGGTAGATTTTTAAGTATTCAGGAAAAACCATGGAGGAATGAGATAGGTAGAGGGGAAGTATTATCTCTGGGGGTGATGCTAAAAATGTAACCCTACATTAAGTCACATTAAGTACAAACAAAACCACGTGCTTTGACACGCTTATCAATTCAAACAGGTGTAAACTCGTATTTTTTGCTATTGTTTTTTAAAAAGAACTAATCTATCGCTTCATCGGTAAGAATTTATTAATTATTTTATCATATGTGTTTTAAATATCAATATAGAAAATTATTTTAACGTTTTGCTTGAAAATATAACATTCTTTCGTTAATATCTTAAAATCGTCTGCAGTCAGAAATCTATATATTGGATTAATATTTATTACTTAAGTTTTCATACATGATTTTAAAAGAATGTTTTCATCATTATATTTTAAATATTTATTTACATGCAATTATTAAGTTATAAACTTTTTTCATCTACGTTATAAAGTATTTAAAATTACATTAAATTAGGAAACTTTTAGTAATACAATTTAGTTCGCATCAAATGTTTTCAATATCTTATTTAATTTCGATTTGACATTTAATTATTGCTAATTTTCCAATTTCATTTATTTTAAAAGCGAACATTTATTTTAATAAATAATAATAGAACAAAGACCATTTTAAAAAGTTGTTATTTCTTCTTAAAATATGCTTCAGTTGTAATTCATTTCTTTCGATTCGTATTATAATATAAAATTCCATCCATGTCCTTTTGTTTAGAACATTAAAATTTGAGCGATAAATGGATTCATATTGCAAACCTTTTTGAGCCTTGCTTCACCTTCACCTATCTCGTTCCTCCATGAGGAAAAACAATGAATAAAAATCTTATCGTAATAAATTAATCGATTTTTTTTTTTTTTTTTTTTTTTTTTTTTTTTTCCCGAAGAGAAAATTCTAATTTGTTATCTAATACAGCCACCTGACATGATACAAAATAAGTGTTATTCTATTTTTTAGATTGTTCTTGATAAGTTACGGTGATTATATTAGCCAAATTCATGGCACATGATGAAAATGATAATGTTTTTTTTTTTTTTTTGGTATGTGCCACACATGGCATAGGGTGCAGTAAAGGGTTAAAACATCTCACTGTAAGTGGAATCCGAATTTTTGTTCCCATTTTTAACAATAATGGCGATATTTTACCTATCTATTCAACAGACTCACTTTATTTTGTGTTACATATTACAGAAAGTCCGCTATCATTAAGTCAATGACCCCTATGTAGCGTTAGCTACATTCCAAATAAAGAAGTGTGCAAACCAATGTCGTTTAGACGCACATTGTAGTCATTTCAGTTATTCTCAAGATGTTACCGGGCCATTTTCACTATTCGTTTACATTTCAGTATTTCATTTTTATTTTTCAAACTTAATAATTTCTTTGAAAAATGGAGGCAGGTGTTAAAGTAAATTTTTAAGGTACATGAAAAAAAACTTGGTTGTGCACTTTGCCCTATAATATAATATGTAAATGCTATTTAAAGTTGGCTTGTAAGGCAAATTGTCGAGTCTGTTACCATACAAAATTACTGAAAATACTCGGCTTTAAATTTATTAAATTTCCTAAAATCAACTTACTTTGAAGTGACTTATGTATCTAAATTTCAAAATATGATATTTATCAATAATACTTAAATTAAATTGAAATGAGAGACAGTTTTAGCCACAAGATTTTGATCCCATAGAAATTATACAAAAACTATTTCTAATAATTACATTATATATTCAAGTAAATTATCAAATTTTAAGGAAATTGCACACTTGTTTCTTAGTTGAATAAAAAAATAAAAGTAGAATGAGGAAAAAATGATAATCATTAAAAAACCGAGAGGTAACAGACTTGAAATTTGGTAACAGACTTGATACTATGTAAAAATGGCCTTACCACATTTAATAGGAAGTAAAGCATGTATTGAGAATATCGGTAAAATATATGCCTTATTATTAAAGCTATGAAGAAAAACTCGAATTCAATTTGCAGTGAGATACTCTATATTTATGATTGAACGCAATTCATCTTTTCTATACAAAAAAAAAGTTTGTTTGCGTAAACTATATCGTCCTTCAACATACGTACACACGATAGGGAATTCTCCCCTGTACTGTATGAAAACGTTGTATACCCCATGTAAAGAAATGCTCAGAAACAAAATTCTATTTTGCGCGTAATTGTTAGACACCAAAATTGAACCATTCTTATCAAGTTTCAAGATGTAATAAAATAAAAGTTTTGAAATAAAAAGCCGATAATTTTCTGTGCATGTTTTCTTTCTTTTCTTTTTTTTTTTTTTTTTTTTTTTTGTATCAGTTGATTTAATTTTATGACAATTTTAGCTTTATATATTTTTCAACCACATGGCTCTCTGAACCTGATTAAGATAAACTAAAATTGCTCAGTTTCAATAAACAGGTTCAAAGAACAAATTGTTAAGAAGCTCTTATATGATTTTATTGTTATTATATTATGTTGAAATAGTAATTATTCGATTTTAAATATATTCTATTTTGTTACAGATTCTTGCGATAATTCTGTCCGTAGTTTTCCTTGCCGGAAACATAGCGGCAAAAACAGCCAAAAAAGAAACTGAATCCAAAAAAGCAGCTGAGACTGAAGCAATTAAAATAATATCCGATTTAGTTGCTGATGCAACCAACTATGGAGGAGGTGCAGTAGCTGCCGGTGGCGGTTACGGCGCCGAAGCAGGCGGTGCATATGGCGGCGGTGCTTCTGGTGGTAGCTACGGTGGAGATGCCGGTGGCTACGGTGGTGGAGCCACAGCAGGTGGATATGGAGGAGGATCTTCTGGTGGAGGTGGTTATGGAGGAGGAGCAAAATCAGAAGGAGGTTACGGAGGAGCTGCTGCTGGAGGTTACGGTGGTGGCGCTTCAGCTGGCGGATATGGAGGAAGTAGTGGTGGAGGTGGATATGGTGCAGAAGCAGCTGGTGGATATGGTGGTGACGCCGGTGGGTCATCTGGTGGATACGGAGGGGCAGCCGGTGGATCATCGGGAGGATACGGAGGTGCAGCCGGTGGAGCAGCTGGAGGATACGGTGGCTCTTCAGGTGGATACGGAGGAGAAGCTGGAGGCGCTTCTGGAGGATATGGAGGAGCAGCTGGCGGATCATCCGGAGGATACGGTGGTGCCGCTGGGGGTTCATCCGGAGGATACGGGGGTGGATCCTCTGGAAGTGGGGGTGCGAAACATGCTGTTCTCTTAGCAGTTCCTGTTACTTTTGCTGTAGCCGATACTGGTAAAGGTGGCTCATCTGGAGGTTATGGCGGTGGTTCAACTGGTGGTGGATCTGGAGGTTATGGAGGAGGAGCTGCCGGGAAAGCTGCTGGTGGTTATGGTGGTGGAAGCGCTGGAGGTGCAGGTGGATATGGCGGAAGCAGTGGTGGTGCAGGTGGATATGGTGGAAGCAGCGGCGGTGGAGGCGGATATGGAGGAAGCAGCGGCGGTGCAGGAGGATATGGAGGAAGCAGCGGCGGTGGAGGTGGATATGGAGGAAGCAGCGGCGGTGCCGGCGGATATGGAGGAAGCAGCGGCGGTGCAGGCGGATATGGAGGAAGCAGTGGCGGTGGAGGCGGATATGGTGGAAGCAGCGGTGGAGGTGGTTATGGTGGCAGTAGCGGTGGAGCAAAAGGAGGTTCTGCTGGTGGATATGGAGGTGGACAAAGTGGAGGATATGGTGGTGGACAGAGCGGAGGTTATGGCGGCGGCAAACAAGGTGGTGGATATGGCGGAAGTCAAGGAGGCGGACAGAGCGGAGGTTATGGCGGTGGTAAACAAAGTGGTGGATATGGCGGAAGTCAAGGTGGTGGATATGGAGGCGGACAAGGAGGTGGATATGGCGGAGGACAAGGAGGTGGATATGGCGGTGGAAGTGGAAAAGCTAAAGGTGGTAGCGGAGGATACGGCGGAAGCTCTGGCGGAGGAGGATACGGAGGAAGCTCTGGCGGTGGAGGATACGGAGGAAGCTCTGGCGGTGGAGGATACGGTGGAAGCTCTGGCGGGGGAGGATACGGTGGAAGCTCCGGTGGTGGAGGATATGGAGGAGGTTCTGTAGGTGGAGGTTATGGTGGAAGTGCTGGTGGTAAATCTGGTGGTGGAGGAGGATATGGCGGCAGTTCTGGAGGAGGATATGGAGGAAAATCTGGCGGTGGAGGCGGAGGATACGGTGGAAGTTCAGGAGGAAAATCTGGTGGTGGAGGAGGATATGGAGGCAGTTCTGGAGGAGGTGGTTATGGTGGATCTTCTGGTGGTAATGCGGGTTATGGAGGTGGAAGTAGTGGAGGCTATGGTGGAAGTAGCGGAGGTGGATATGGCGGTAGCTCAGGAGGTGGTGGATATGGTGGCAAATCAGGAGGAGGAGGAGGAGGAGGATATGGTGGAAAATCTGGAGGAGGTGGAGGAGGATATGGTGGAAAATCTGGAGGAGGAGGTGGATACGGTGGAAAATCTGGAGGTGGAGGAGGATCTGGGGGATATGGAGGCAGCTCAGGAGGCGGATATGGAGGTAGTACCGGAGGAGGATATGCTGGAAGCTCAGGCGGTGGCGGTTATGGAGGTAGCTCCGGAGGAGGAGGCGGATACGGTGGAAGTTCTGGTGGAAGTTCTGGAGGAGGATATGGCGGAGGAAGCAGTGGTGGCCTTCAAGGAATTACTCTTGTCGGAATAAAATTAAACGCTGTACCTATTGGAGGTGTATCAGGAGGCAAATCCGGTGGTGGAGGTTATGGTGGAGGAGCATCTAGTGGTGGATATGGTGGTTCATCTGGTGGTGGATATGGTGGATCATCTGGTGGTGGATATGGTGGATCTTCTGGAGGAGGAGCTGGATATGGTGGCTCATCAGGAGGCGGAGGTGGATATGGTGGATCTTCAGGAGGAGGAGCTGGATACGGTGGTTCATCGGGAGGCGGAGGTGGATATGGAGGTGGAAAATCTTCAGGTGGAAAATCCTCTGGTGGAAAGTCATCGGGCGGCTATGGAGGTGGTTCTAGTGGATACTGAATGCTGAATTATACCTCCAAAGACGTAAGTTGTACTTGTTTTTTCGGTATTTAATTTGTAGAGTGAATTTTAACTTTAATTAAACAACAGTAAATCTATAGCGCATCAAAAAAATAATAATTTCAATATATGTATTAAATGAAAGCCTTTTATAGTTCTGAACAATTTTTATACAAAATTACCAATGCATTCCTATACATTCTTGCTTAATTCAAAGGTTTTAAACGCTTATATTTTGAAATAAAAATTTTGATAATGCGCATAGTCAATAACTTCATTGATAATATTTAAAAGTTTTAGAGGTCATAAATGTAACAAATAATTGATTTAAAAAATAGACTTCAAGGGATACTTTCTCAATTTTTCGCATCCATATAAAAGAATTCATTGGATGCAAAAGCTTCATTATATAAAAATCTAAAAAAGCTTCCGAAATAGTTAAAAAAAAATAGGTCTCCCAGTTTGAAATACAGGACTTCTAGTATAAAAAATTTAAAGTTTTATAATAGCGGCTACATTCAATGATTGTTGTTACACTAAAGAACAAAAAATATTGTAAGAATTTGAAATATTCTGAGGCCGCTTTAGGGAAGCAATTTGCAGATTTGAGAGATGCAAAAAAAAAAAATAAATAAATAAATAAAACGAAACTTTTGACTCAAAAAAATAGAACACAACTTTTTAAATATTACTCTGTGTTTCTACTTCACATTTTCTCCATTTTACATTTATTCCTTAAAATAAATTGAGTACTAAAAAGAGCGCTCATTATCCTTAAGAATCCAAGGATCTCGGGATAATTTTCGAAATTTCAGAATTTAAATTAGAATCCGATATATCAATCTTTTGTAATATTTAACGATATTTCCCATAATGATGGCAACTGAAGTTTTCCATTGTTGTAAAATTGTGAAATAAAAGTGTAACAAATTATTATTTCTTTTTTATGTCTTTTTTCATTAAAATTGAAAAGAAAACTATGCTGTTTATCGATTTACAAAGTCACGGTACTATAACTGGATTAAAATGATTTAATTTGCGCAAAGTAATTTTTGTAATTTGCAATTAACTTACAAAATAAAAATGTATTACAAATATTTTTTTAATGTAAAATAAAAATAGATTATTTTCCCTTACAAAATGAAAAGATCATCATAATGTCATACAATATCATGTGTAATTACTCTTTAAAGTAAATTGAGTGCTGAAAAGAAGATATACATTCGTAAAAATCCAAGGATATCAAGATAATTTTCGAGATTTTGGAATTTAAATTAATACCCGTGAATTTAATTTTTTTAATGTTTAATAAATTTTCTGTAATGATGGAAACTAAAGTATCTCATAGTTATGAAAGAGAGAAATTGAAGCACAACAAATGCATCTTTTTATGCCAAATTTTCCTTAAAATTGAAAAAAAAATGTTTTTTACTTTTTTTAATTTGATTAAATGGTTTTCAATGTCTTAAGGCACATATGCTTCAAAACAAGGCTTCAAGGCATTTTACTATAACTGCATTAAAATGACATTATTTTTTAAAAAGTAATTTTCGTAATTATCAGTTAATTTTACATTGTAATTGATAACTTTCATAAGATTATAAATATCTTTTAATCTAGAGTAAAATATTATTTGACCTTCCAAAATCGAAGGATACCATATAATTTAGTAAAATATCGTGCAAAATTACTCTTTAAAGTAAGTTGCAAGCTGAAAAGAACACACATTATCCTTAAAAAAAAGTAGGATGGCGGGATAACTTTTGAAATTTCGGAATTTAAATTAGTGTGCAAGATTATTAATATTATTATCTGTAATATTTAATAAAATTTCTGTAATGGTGGCAACTGAAGTAAAGTAAAATTAAAGCACGACAAATAAGATTACTATGCTTTTTTTACAGGGGGGGGGGGGACAATATTACACATTGGATATTGGAAATTGCCAATATTACACGTTGGTTTTACACATGGAATAGTTACGCAGGGGGTTTATAACAAAATTTTTCATTTTAAATATTTTCAAAATTAATAATAATAATAAAAATAGCTTATATATGCATGTTTCATACACAGATATTTTAATTGATGCAATATATTTTTTCTTCTTTTTTGTAGGATAACTTATAAATGCCAACTGTACAGATATCTCCAGTCACAAAACTAGAATAAATGATTGAAGAAACATTTGAAAATGTTGGGAGTATCGAATAGTTGACTATGATTTTTTAGTCAATAGTGATCGATTCTGCAAAAAATAAACAAAAAAGAGACATTCCACTATCTGCAAGATGAACTATGACATCATTTGCACTCCTAGGAATGGAGCTACCAGTCTGCAGAACACGTGCAATAAGTTTTTTTCTGTGTAACACAACTGTGACTGTTAAATGTTCATCGTGCCCAAGACGCTGCATGTTGCACAAATCACGCTGTTGACCGTGGGACTTAATGTAATGAAATGTATTTTTTTTTTTTTCCTGTGAAAATAGATGTTTTTTCTTTTACACACTGTTCATTTTCATTCCAGTCAGCTGTATAGGTCCAGTGAGTGACCAATATCTCAAATTTTTCTTCTCAGTACAAAAGCCAAACTATGGAATAAATGAAATTCTGAACTTTATTATTGGTTTCTTATGCATGATTATATTCCCTTATTTTTCAAAGGTCGGACAAAATACTAAATAGAATTTGTCACAAGAAATTAATATGCATGTATATATGTATACATATATCCTTAACTTTTTCTTGATATATTATCCAAATACATTTGTAATACCAACTTAATACTATACAGTTCAGAACGTAACCAAATCATTCAGTTTTTTATTTTCAAATTTCGAGTTCGCGCACACAAAAAGATTGTACTAATATTCCTTTATTTTATTTACGAAATATCTTTCTTTATAGTAACCAAAAAATAATAATGCAATGTATTGTGTCATTTTTTGTACTTAAGAAAATTTACACCTGATGATGGTTTTAGATAAAAACCGAAACGCCAAACATAATTTTTATTTTTACTTTTGCAATTTTAATTTTTACACCGGTGTGTAAAATCTTAGAATAAAATACACCTTGATTGGCGAACTTTTGTTATATTATCTCATCTGTACGCAACGTAAAGTCCTTTAATAATAGAAAAATAATTGCTTCAATTTTCTGGGAGATAATTTAAAATTTCTTAACCATAGTTTTATAAATGACGAGTAAATGCGTCAGCGGCCTACATAGTGTTAATAAGCGTCTAATAATTAAATCCAATCTATATCCCGAAACATAGTTACAAGCATATTTTTCCTACCATCAACATTGATATATTATTTAACGATACTTCACTATTGCCCAGTTTTAACAAAATACATTGCTTCAACAACGTGTAGTTAAGTGCACTGCATAAATACTGGAAATGTTTATTGTTCACGATAACTTTTACCTAGTGTTACAAGAATATTTTTAGCAGTTAGATCACTATTAAAAAATCATTTTCAAGATATGCAACACTATGTAATTCACATGAATTTGGAATAATTTTTACTTAGTGTTACGATGCTATGTTGAACTGGTAGTTATCACTCTTAAAAAAATCTTCAATCAATATTGTGATATGTAACACTGTGTAAATCACACGAACTTGCGATATTTTTTACTAAGTGTTACAGTAATATTTTGTGTGGGTAATTCACTATTAAAAATCATTTTCAGTGAGTTATTTGTGATGTAATAACCAATGTAATTCACAAGCAATGTCCTGTAGATATTATTTGTTTTGTATCATCTTCTTCAAGACCAGTAATTTAGTTGTAAAAATAATTAGAAGAAAATAAATATGCAACAAACTCTAAATTTTAATTTCTTATTTCCTATATCACATATTTCTAAATTTAAAATGAATAAGCTATCACAATCTGTGCTTTTATAAGACTTCTACTACTCTGTAAGACTGTAAGACTTTATAAGACTTCTACTACTACTTTTGTAAAGCTACAAAAATCTGTAGCTTTACAAAATAGTCTAATAAAATTACAGTAATCGTACTGAAATTTTATCTGCAACCGGATTGCAGTTACAGAAAAAGCTCTAGACATCCCATCCTAAAAATTCTTAATGATTTTAGACATTTTTTCGATTTACAGTGCAAACGTTTATCTGTATTTTTTGTTTTTGCTGTTACATAAAATTTTCTAGGAATTCCAGTTTCCTAGAAAATTTTTAATAACTTTACAGATTCTTTTTACAGTGTATGATACTACAAGTGGCATAATAACGCGACTAATAAACACACTGGAAAAAAAAATTCAGCCACTGGCGTCTAGAAAATAAATTATGGCTGTAGAAAAAGTAGTTCCATGTCATACTTATAAATTCTAGTTCTCTGTCCTAGAGAGTTCTGGTTGTTGCTATTCAAATTCAAGAACGTTTTACTATATTATCGTGGTTAAACTTATTTTAGAATCTCTGTAAATAAATCCGAATACAAGAAGTGTATTTTAGTAACTACAATTCAAGTTTATAAATTAATTCTAGAAGTCAAGTAATTATTTCTCGCAATTTATACGATTCATAACATAAGGTACAGTCGACTCTCGTTAATTCGAAATCGGATAATTCGAATCTTTGCTTGATTCGAACTAAACATGAAGTCCCGAAATTTTCAGTGGTAGAATAACGTTTAAAATTTCCATTAATTCGAACTCGTTTTCTCTTGATTTCGTTTAATTCGAACTAACTAGAATTCTGATTTTTCATTTGTCTTTTCTTTCTCATGGATTTCAGATCTTTTGAATAACTTTATTTCTTTGATTTTTGTGAAAATTGTTCCGAACGAGTATGCATACAGTGTCTCACATAAGTGATGGGACACTTGTGCTTTACAAAAGGAAACTAATCAAATAAATTAAAAAAACATGCACACATTTTTTGTGGGTGTGTTTCATACTTAAATTTAGTAAAGATTATTACATAACATACATTTTGTCAAAATATTAAAATATTAATTTAATAAAAATACAAATGTTATAAACGGAGCAAAAAATAGCTCACATAAATGATGGGACACCATTATATATGCAACAAAAATCGTCTGAAATAAGCAATAAAAATATTTTTTGGGGTTTTATTTTTACTTAAAAGTAATTGGCAATAATTTATAAAATCGTCTGCAGTATTTCTCTCCAGTTTGTTTTGGAATTTTTGTGTTTTTTAGCTCTATGTAGCCATGAATGCTAAACGAATGACATGCCATTTATCAGACACATAATAATGTGATTATATTTACGTCAGTTAGTGTACGAACATTCAGACCGACAGACTGGCGGACAGACAACTGAATTCGTAATACATTGAATGTCACGGTGACTGACGCTGAAGCTAAAAAAATATATAATATCTGAAGTTATTATTAATAAATAAAAGTTAAGTAAATTTTTAATAGATCTTAGTTAATTACTTAAAATGATGTACATATTTTTAGTTTTATATCTTATTTTAGACTGTCAGTCATTGGTGAAAGACACGATTGAAACGGAAAGTTCAATGTCAGTCACCGGTGAATAACGTGGCGCTTGACGTGGTAAACACTTTTCGGCAATGTTTGAAAGTGATTTAAAAAATTCAAATCCAACATATTCTATACTTGCGCCCATGAAACCTTTATGAACTCTAATGTACCCATACAAATAATTTGCCCAGTTTCGTGGTCAACTGTAACTAAAAATAACGGACGCAACAAGATAGGTTTTATGCGTGGGTTTCCAAAGGCACGAGAAAATAAATTTCGTGAAAGGAGAAAAAAAAATCATTTAGTTCAAAAGTTACCTACAGGAAAAAAATCGCCACTTTCGAAAACGAAGTAGTCCTATATTTGCATTTATCGCTAGTGAAACGGAGTACGAAAAATTGTTTCGCGAGTTCGTGACGGTAGCGACATTCATTTCCCTTGAAAACTCACCGGGAAATTCAGGTGAATCATTCAATTGAATGACTGGTGAATTGTATTCAATCTTGTTGTACCAAAGTGCAGAAAATGTTTAAAATTTGATTTCTTATATTAGCTTTTTTTTTTACAAAATTCGCTTTTTATTTCTTTAAAAGTCAAAATGGCTTAATAAATTTGCAGATCAGGGGCCTCGATGTCAGGTATTCAAATTGAGTTTTTATTTTAATAACACAGGGTGGCAAGTGGTCAGGGAAAAAACACAATAAAAAAAAAAAGAAGAAGAAACTGCCAGTATTGTCTTGTAGAAAATTCTTTAAATAATATTATGAGATTATGAAAGGCAAATTTCTCTTTAACAAAATACTGGCGTTCAGAGCCTTTTTTGACTGTATTTTTCCCTGACCACTCTCATTATCAATGTTCTGCCAAATGAGTTACCCTGGGGAAATCTAGAAGGGAGCTGGGAAATTGTAAGTTATGTGATTTATTTTACAGTTACAGTAATTGTGTTCAAACTAATAAATAGTAGGGTAACATCCCCAGTCCATCAATTGGCATGCACCAATGATTGGCACATCCTTAAAACATGTCCTAAAATAAGATTTATATCCAGTATTTTAAAAATGTAAGACCATATGCCAGTTATATACTCATTTACTTTAAAGATTATAACTTTGATTTATGCTACTAGAAGACAATAATGCCAAGGAAAGAGAAACAATTACGGTTTGCTCAAATTAGCCATTTTTGTTGCAAATGCTTCTTTTCTGGCTTAAGAAAGGCATGCTTTTCAATTCATTATTATCTTATTTATAATGTATTTTAAATTTTAATCAACAACAGTTTTGTTTAGATGAAAAGGGTTACTTTAATTGTATAAAAGTATTTTTGACACAAATATTTGGATTTCTGAATTAATGGTAGGTGCCAATTAATGGAGCTTCAATTTTGCTAGTTCCAAGTAATTGGCACCTATTCCAATTACTAGGAAATAGCAAAATTTGAGATTAAACCACCTATTTTGGCAGTACTTTTAAAGTTTTAGACTAAATTTATTTATCAGTTGTTTTTATTTGAAAATATGAAATATTATCAGTAATTGGAATCCATTAAAGCTTTGTATGTCAATCACTGGGGACAGCATGACAATTACTGGGTATTAATATAAATATATTGTATTGCTTTAAAATGTTCACATTTCAGACTAATATGCTGATTTCTTTCTCTCAAAAACCTGAAATATGTCATCTTCATCTACAGCAAATTCATTTAAAGCGATTAAACCCAATGCAAAATATATAGTTTATATATATATATATATATATATATAAACATGTACCAATTACTGGGTCACAAGGTGTCATACATTGGTGCTGTAGGTGCCAATTACTGGTGATTACAGCTACTTTTTATAAATGTATTTAAAAAAATACTTTTTCAAAAATGTTTGCTTTTAGTGGGCAAAATAGATGCACAGATATGCATTCTTTGATTTAAAAATATTTGCAAGTAAATATTTTATTTCTTGGTGATGAAAATTGAAGTAAGTTTAAAGAAAAATTCTTAATGTGCCAATTACTGGGGATGTCGCCCTATCTAGTACTTATAAATATAGGAAATAGTTTCATTTCCCCAAAATGTACCAATAAAAGGTTATTGGTTTAAAAAATTTTAAAAAAATCGGTAGGAATATAGTTTTTTCGATTTTATCTATTTTTTTTTTTTTTAATATTAATATATAGCTGTAATATTTATGGGCCTAGATAAATATATATATATATATGTGTGTAAAATTTTATAAAAACTGCATTCTATTCAAGTTTGATAATAGATTTTAGGGTTTCGTTCAACGGAAGAAATCTTTATAGCACACGTACTCGGAAACGATTTAAGTTCCATACTTTTTTTTTTCTACGTAGAGCTGAATACATTCTGACCTTGCCAAAATCACAAAATGTTGAAAAAGCCTTATTAACGCACGTTGTTAATTAAAAGTTTCAATTAAAATAATGGAAAATATTCATAATTCAACAAAAGCATTGATTTTAAACGATTTGCGGTCAGAAGGGGGGAGGCATTTGACATAATTTAGAACGGGTTCAGGGCGATAAATGTACTGGCCGTTTTGAAAAAAGCCTCTATTTTATAATCTACCAGACCTAAAAAATTTAAAATTGCGCACACAAACAGAAAAAAAATTTTTCTTTCAAAATTCATAATTTTTTTTTCGAATATTCTATCCCAAGACACGTATAATTTAATTAAATACCAAGTTACGTAAGCTGATTTTATTCCCCTTCAAATACACAGATGTTCGAGAAATATTTCGTGTTCAAAAGACTGTCACTAGTATAACCATAAATAATTTAATAACTACGATTTTTTGGAGCGCGTAAAATTTCTGCAAATAATACATTTGCCGATTTTAAACATGTGCATCTATTAATATTTTTCGATGGGGACTTTTATTTTATGAAAAAATCAATTTTAAAAAGTAAAAAGAAAGACTTTGCCAACTGTACTTTGTTTAAGTTTAAAATCGTTTTTCCAGTAAATATATTTTTTCTTTTTCTTTTTTTCCGTCGGATTTTTTTGATTGATTTTAAAATTTCAGATTTTTGATAACACTTAAAAATTTAAAACAATGTATGGAATTTAAATTTCTGGAGGATGGATGGATTAGAGGGAGCGTGAACAAATTTTTAAAATCCTAGCGTTTTCTGCAATAAATATAATTTTAGATATATTTTTTAATGGGGAATTCTGATAAATATTATTTATATGTAAACTTTCTAAGAGGCATTGGGTGCAGTACAGGGTGTGGGAGAGTGCACCACACCCGGAGGAGAGTTCCTAAAGGTCTTCGAACCTCTCATGTGGTATATCATCGGAAAGCTCTTTTACCACTTTGTAATATTATGAGCTGAGCATTCCAAGTTCTAAGCAATTTCTAAGTTACTTTTTTATCCTTTTAGGCTCTAATTTGCGCATTTATAGCAATTTTTCTTACTCAGCCCCTAATTAAGACTTTGATTCCTTTTATAACACCTTTTTGGAGGCTTGAACGTGACAATCTTTCGATTAATGTGATCTATTTTGATCCCAGACAATTAGCGAGCTTTCTTCCTTTTTTTTTTGGGGGGGGGAGGGGGGCATAAATGGATTTTTTAGTATGACATATCATCATAAAGCTCTTGGCCTATACATTACTAAGCACCCTCTTCGCCCCTTATTAACTCATTTTTCTACCACAAGAGGGCATTTTAAGTTTTATTTATTTATTTTTATTTTGTTTTTGTTATTGTTGTTGTTTAGTGTTAAGTTTTAGTACCTCATAATTTTTTTCCGAAATTTTCATATTCATGTAAGTTACTATATGAAAGGCCAATAATTTTAAAATTAAATTTAATGGTGCTGCCATCTATGTTCTTATTGAAAAAAGAGTTAAGGATTTATTTATTAGAAACTAACGATTTGGAATTTTTAATTAAAGTATAAAGTGTACGAAACCTTATGTGCGATCTCGATCACAGTTATCCACTTGTTTGTAATTCTTTTTTGCGCCAAAATGTATTAGTACGAAATTATTGTTAAAAAAAAAGAATACTGCCCAGTTAAACTGATGGCATTGAGCTCACAGGCTACAAATACTTATTGTACATTAAAGCCTTATATTTTCAAGGATTAATTCCGTTCGAAAAAAAATTAAGAAGGGGAAACAGCTCTCCCCTTTCCTCTTTTTTATACTTAATCATTGAACCTCCTATACTATCAAAGACATGCTTTATCATATAAAAAATCTATATCCAAAATTCAGAGCAAACGAGATAATTCTTAATAAAAACCCATTTAGCATTTATATAATTTAAAAGGAGTTACCTCCCTCTTTTATACTTACCCATTAAACTTCCAAAACTATTCAGAGATTTGAACGAAATCTGAAAATTCTGGTTGAAAAACTCATTTTTATAAATTAAGGGGGGGGGGGCATTAGAACCCCTGTTCCCCCTATTTATACTTATTCAATGAACACCTAATAACAGTCACGGAATCGCCTCATCAGAATGATCCTAATCTAAATTTTGAACGAACACTTAATTCTGCATGAAAATCCCATTTATAGCAAATAAGGGGAGGGGCATGAGCCCCCCGTTCCCCCTCTTATACATATCTAATGAACTCCAAAAACTAATCAGGGAAGCGCCTTATCAGGATATACCTACATACAAAATTTCAAGTGAATCGGATATTTTTATCACGAGTTATCGCGTTACGCACGAACGAACATACAGAACGGACGGGCACATAAGCTCTCAGGCTATGATAGCCTGTGAGCTAAAAACTGGAAAAATATTACAATGACCAATAAATCTAAGTAAAATTCTGTAATGTGCTGCTGCTGCATTATTTATGACGCTTTTAGAAACTAAAAGTGTTTATAGATTTTATTCTTTCTTAAGATTGGTAATAGCTATGATTTGTTGAAATGCATTTATAAAAAAAAGCAATTGGCAAGAAAAATGGATGGAAACTAAAATGTCTCTTATTCTTTCTAATGGACTTTACTCATGGGATGTGAGACGCGGGTATACAGAAGAAAAAAGACCAATAAGCGTGAAGAATATTTCAATTCTGTTTCTCCTTCCTCCAATAAATACTCTTTTTCGGATAGAACATACCCTCGGAGGCGTGCTGGGTAAAATCTATTTAATTCGTGCGTAAAGTCTATTTAATCTAAACTTTGGTCGGCGAAGGACAATTCTGTTATTCACTTCCCAAGAAAAACGCTACATGCATCGAATTCGTTGCAAATGCTATCAGCGGCGTGCGAAGTAAAAATTGCCCCCGGGGCAAAGTTTCAGTTTGGTGCTTCCTGCCCCCCCCCCCCTCTCATTGAAATTTTTAACATGTGTCGCAAAATTTAAAAGCGTAGAAACACAAATAAATTCTACAGAATGCATATTTCGCGTTAATTTTGGAAATTTAAACGGTTTAATTTTGACAACTAAATAACATAAGATAAAATTGCACTAATATTTTGTCAAAGAGTAGGGGCGCATTGATACGGGTTTTTCTAAGAATTTTTTCAGTGTACAGAAAATAAAAATTTCAGGTAATTTTTCCATGTGGTGTCACCAAAACTTACCTACTGTGCTATTAAAATGTAAAATCGTTGTTTTATACAATATTTTTGCATATAATTTTTTTTTTAATCTAAAAAAAGTTATTTGTATCAATGTGCCCCATCCCCGGGGCAGATTGATACACCTCATGGGACACTTTGATACGTTTGGAAAAAATGGAGACAAAATAACACCAATGAATATTTTTCATAGAATGAATATTTTCGACCCGAGTTCGGCCCGGCCCGAACCCGGCCCTGCTCGAGTGAATTTCTGCCGAACATTGATCTTTACTCTTACGGAAGAGTTCAGACCAAAAAAACTTATCTTAGACTTTTTTTTTTTATGTTTATAATCTCCATTTATGCAGAAGTGCCGTGGGCTGCGATATTTATGCTTTTAGTGAATCTTTGTTTGTTGTAGGGGAGAGGGGGGCACATTTGAACATTTAAAAAAAATAATCAATACATTTCTTATTTGAATTATATTTTTTGCGTTTTAAGTAATTCATAATAAAAACAATTCACTTCTTCATCATATAAACCAGAAAATAGAAGTTTTCCATGTAAATTTAAAAAGTTGCGAGCATTTAAAAAGCTGAAAGATTTCTGTTCAAACCTGCCCCATGTAGGGGCACATTTGAACAGATGAATAAAATATAAAAATATTGAGAGTTTTCATAAAAAGCTGCATATGTTTCAGAAATGTAAAGTAATATCAATAAAATTAAATAACTATATATTTTATTGAAACTAGTAATTTTTCTATTATTTAAACAAACTTAAATCCATCAAAGTTGGAGTCAAAAAACATTGTTGAAATAACACAGAGTGCCCCTCCAGTTATGTTTTGTTGTGAAAACTTTTTTACAATATCCTTGAAATACACCAATATGATATATGATACTTCTGGAAAATTAAAATTTTTCACATTCACTCTTTTTATGAAAAAACCCGACTTAAATTCCGTTTTATCTACGAAAACCAAAAATAATGTTTGGGAAAAAGTAAATGAAAGAGTATATTCTTAGTTAGACAAACTTTCTAGATCATGAATCATTATTGTTTATCCGGGATTTGCAATTATCTAATGAATGAATGCCATCATCAATTTAGATGTGAAACTTCCCATCGCTGATACATCCAGAGATTGTAATACATGTGTGAAGTAAGGAAGGATTGTTAACAATGTCCATGTTTTTCTATATTCTTAATTAACATCTTTTCACATAGAAAAAATTCCAAAAATAATAATATTTAAATACATCAACAACGCTTTGCTTCATAGTTTTAGATGTTCAATGGTACCCCAGCTTTTTTGTTCAATGGTGCCCCATCAAATGGAGTTCAACATTACAACTGTTTACTCAACTCGGCTGAAGAATTTGAATAAAACAAAGCTTATAAATTAAAACTAATATCTTTATTTACGTATTGAATAATAAATTAAAGTTTAGGAATACAAAATTTTCAACAAAAGTCTTACAACTTTATTTCCTTAAGTTTAGATTCAAGAGGGAGAAAAATATATATCTTGTTTAGACAGTATTGTGTGTAGCTTGTGGTGCAACTTCTTATACTTATTGCCTTTGAAGCAATAGCAATGTAATACCATAGACATTTTTTTTAAATAATTTATTTGAAGAAAAATATTTAGTGTTCAGAGGTGCCCCCAGTTCAAACATGCCCCCCTCTCCCCTATATAAATGTTTCGATTATCATTAGTATTATTAATCCATATTCCATGTAATGAAGTCGAAAAAATCTAAAAAATGGTATATGGTAAAAGTAAAATCTTCTAAGACGGAATCGCATTGGAAAGAAAAAAAAATATGTTCTTTTCTTAGCTAATGTAAATGTTTAATATATTTTTTTTCTCGCGTATTATTGTATTCATTTTGCATGGATGGACAGTTTAAAAGAAAGTTATAGTTTTCAGTTTAAAAGAAAATTATAGTTTTCAGTTTAAAAGAAAATTCCATCATAATCATGTTTTATTTTTTTTTTTATTTTTTTTTTCATGTGTTTAACTCTATTTTAATGAGCGTAGAAATCTACAATTCTTTAAAAAGAATAAATTCTAATGTTTAATTGTAGAATAATGACGACTTAAAAGTATATGCCTATTTTACAAAAAAAATTTGGACCAAGCCAAATTCTACTGATTTTTGAATAGACTTAGCCACGTCGAGAAAAGGATTTTCATACGGGATGATTCAACAGGCACTGATTATCTTGTTTCGTGAAGACTAGGAAGAATGAAATCTGTCTCGGTTTTGTACGGAAAAAATAAGCTAGGCCCGGTCTGATACTCCAGGGAAAAAATTAAGGCCCGAGTCTTCAGAAGTAAGGCTCTAGCCCGGCCCATGCAGATCTCTAATTTCAACCCCTGCATTATCTTCTTTCTTTGGAAAGATGAAAAAATTACCATATTTTCTGTTTATAAATCGGTTTATAAACAGAAAATAAAGGATAATAAAATGAAAATTCTGTTTATAATATAATTACCCTTTGCTGTGCTCAGGGATGTAGTGGAGAATATACGGGGGTATACGCCGTATACCTTCTGGATTTTTTAAACGAACACCGTATACCCTCTGTTTTTCAAGAAAGCTATAGTATGTACACTCTATGGTATACGCTCTGACTTGAGTGCATACTCTCTGTTTAGAGCGTATATCCTCTGCAATTTTTACGACTACACCCCTGGCTGTGCTGCAGCTTGTTTCTCTTATTTAACATTTCTCATGTCGAAAATACTTTTTTCTCTGGAGAATCGATAGAAATTTGAGATTTGCCAGGCTGTGTACTGGCTGTTTCCAATATGTATATAAAAGCTCAGTATATCAGCTTTCAACCCCATTTATATTCTAAGATTGAAGCCACGTTCTATTTTGAAAATATATGTTTCTGCCAAAAAAAAATCTAAAAAAAAAAAAATGATTAATATGAAACAAACGAGGTTGGTAGTATAAATTCGGTGCCTCTTCATTTTCAGCGCCCCACAGTGAGGCAAAAATCCAAAAAGCTGGCCAAAGTCGAAAAATGAAGTTACGATTTAGGGAACTTTGACTCTATAGTTTGTTAGAATAATGTTTGGAGAGTCAGAATCTGTATTTAAAAAAAGATTTTCTCTTTGGCCTTACAAGCAGCATTATTTCAAAAATGATGCTTGAAGGAGTGTCATTTAGAGCGAACAAAAACAGCAAAACAACAGTTCCTCTAAACGCGCGTTACATTTTATCATATTATCCGATTTTAATGATTTGAAATGCATTCATACTATGATAGTGAGTACTTTATTTGCATGTATTACAAAATTTATATTAAGCACACAAAAATTAATAAATTCATAGTCATTTTTGATAAAATATTTTAGAAAATATTTTATTTTTTTGCTTTTAAACATCAAAAAGTTTAAATGTTCCACAGTGTTCCGCAACGAAATTTAATTGAAATAATAACTTGGGCTATTGTCTAATGATTCATGAAAAACCAACTGCCAAAAACTGCCATTCTGCATTTCACGCATATTTTAGTAACCGCAAGTAAAAATTACACTTTTTCGGCAACTTCAAAAATTTTGAAATTGAGTACTTTTCCCATTAATTTAGCTGATTAATATCTTTCAAATTTTGAATTATTTAATTTTGTAATAGTTTATTGCCTATTATATTGTAAATAAGTACTATAATCATAAGATTAAATTAATTTAATGTGTAAGCTTAGTAGTGAAAAAATTAAAATAATTCTCTATTATTGATCCGATAGAATAACATTTTCTTATCTTTATAGTTAATAATTTTGTTTGTTTTATTGTAATTAGAAGAATTATTTTGTCATTGGCAATATTTTCTATATCAAACTACTGAGCGTATTTTATTAATGCGAGTGAAAATCATTATGAATATGACTTTCGTTTACATTAGCATTTTTGGATTTGGTTTGCAAGTGAGGATGTGATGGCACATCTATTCTAATTACATTTAAACAAATATTTAGCTATGAAGATGGCAGGAGGTTCTAATATATCTTTCACTTCTCCCGTACTACTAGAATACATAAATGTTGCGAATAATTCATGAATCGCCAATTTGAAAATTCCGAGATCTTCATTTCGCTGATTTTATCAGGCCAATCAACATCCATTTTTTTTTTCAAGAAATACGGAAGCTACTGTCAATGAATGGGATTGTATTAAACATCAGGAGAATAAATTTATTTCTTTTAATACAAGCATTGATACAGAAGAAATAGTCGTTAATAACGAATTAGTGTAATACTCAACGTTGCTACCTATGTCAGAAAACATCAAAACAACTTCTTACCGATATGACATTTATTATTATTATTATTATTAAAAGTGGATAGAGATAATTTAGAATTAAGAATATCTACGCTACATGCTAGGATGTTTAGAAAGGGCTTACATCTGGCAGACAAACTGGAGAAAAAATGGAAAGCTCGTACTCTGCATGAAAAGAAGAACAATGAAATTGCAGATTAAAATATGCAAAAAATATTTCGTTTACAATTAAGACTTCTCGTCGAGAAACCAAATCCCAGGTATGGAAGCACAAATGATGGCAATACAATTCAATGATTCTTTGAAAACGCAACTATTTGTGCTCCTATAATGAGCGTATATGAAGATTTGATTAACCCTTTGCGGCGCAGGGCAAATTAATTCCTTAAGTTTTGTAATTAATGGCTGACACCGGAATTTGAAAACAACTTTTTTTGTAAATAAGAAAACGCTGTATTTCACGCATTCAAAAAACCGTAATTTTTTTAAACAAAATTCCGGTGCGAATGGGGCGTTTGGGAATTAAAATTAAGTGGTTTATCTACTAAACCACTGCGCCGCAAAGGGTTAAACGATTCTATGTCATAAGCAATTTCTTGTAGCCATGTCATTTATTTGATCAATTTCGAAGGTTTTTCCTTACAAAAAACTCGTTGATTTGAACTACATCCCTGGTTCTATATGCCTACTTCAGTACACAAACTACTTATTAATGACAAAGAAATAACATTATCTTCATTGCTGCCAATTTGTCAAATGCCATAAGATACTCAAGAATCATACAACAAACTGATGATCAAAAGGCATCGAGAAGATTTATCGCAAACATGCAGTAGCGTGAAAAAAAGAAAGATATTTTTTACTTTTTTAATGTCATCAGATTTTTTCATTTCCAATTTAGGTAAATTATCGTAGAAGAAATTAAAATCATTGATCCTAAGAGTCACAGAATCTTCTAATACCGCCATCAAGTTCTGCTAACTATTTCGACAACTAGACCTCTGAAGAATCTTTTTATTACACTACAGTTGATTCTAAATTTTAATTTCTGGAATATATTTTCGTTTTCATTTTAATAATATAAAAATTAAATAGTCTAATATTTTACTTTCCATTATCGTACTTAAATTTCGATTAAATATGTCTTAACTCCTTGAAAATTCCTTTTTAAATTTAATCACTAAATTTTAAATTTTATTTAAATAAAAAATTTTTTACTCTTAATCTGTCATTTTATTTATTTATTTATTTTTAAAGTTTAACTTTTGAATCCTAATTAGCATCCTGAAAAGTTTACGAAATTTCATACAAACTGAATATCTTTCGAGACATTTAATTTTTGTTCCGCCTTATTGTATCCGCCATTTTTTTTTTTTAATTTAAATTTTGTATTCTTACTTAGCATCCTCAAAAACCCCTGTATACGAATTTTCGTACAATTTCAATAACATTTTCATATTTTGGCCAGCTTTTCGGGATTTTGCCCCACTGTGCGCCCGAGGCGATCACCCCCTTCTTCGCACGGCCAGGAAGACTCTTACAAGATTGGAACTCACTTTCTTCAAAAAGTGATGGGAAGAAGTTATGGATTAAAAAGAAAATACAGTGAATATCTCAATCTTTCACTGATTCCTTCTACATTTTATCTCAATTCAACTGAAGGCTCTCACAAGATTGGAACTAGCTTTCTTTCTTCAAAAAGTGATGGTAAGAAGTTATAGATAAAAAAAAATAACGATGTGAATATCTCAATCTTTCACTGATTCTTTCTATATTTTATTTCAATTTAACTCAATTATCTTCCTCGTTTCAGAAGTATCACTTGTGATACTTCTGAACCAAGGAGGTTGTATTCAGAAATTCCAAATTCTTACTAGAAATTTTAAATGAATTATCTTTATTTTAGTTAAGGGAGACCCGAACCCCATTTTCGACCAAAAATCATCAAAAGCTCAAAAAAAATTTTTACCTCAGAAAATGATAATATACATATTTGCGAATATCCATGCAAAATTTCAGAACTCGGGGACACTTGGAACAGGTAGAAAATGAGCTTTTTTAATTGTAGTCACTATAGAGTTTAAAGGACTAGCGGCCATTTAAAATGTGTTTTCCTGAAAATGACTTTTTTCATATTTTGCCTAAGTTCAAAGTCCTAAGGCTCAGTGGTAAAATGATTTAGAAATAAAGTGTTTATGTTTTTAAAATCTTAAAAAAATTTGCAACAAAAGTAAGGAGAGATATTTTTTTTTAACTATTTCTGAAATTTTTACATAAATTGGTAAACATGAAAATTATAACGAATTTAACGAAATTTACCATGCGTAATTCTTTCCTTTTCTTTTTTTCTTTCTTTTTTTTTTTTTTTTTTTTTTTTTTAGTTGATTAAAATAGAAAATTAAAAATATCTCTCCCTAGGTCTTTTCCATATACTATAACCTTATTTAAGAAATTTTAGTAATACCAAAATATTGAAAATTGAATGAGGAGTAGTAATTTTAAAAAGAGTATTTTTCAACCAAAAAAATCATAAAAATCCCCATAAAAAAATATACTTTTTAATAAAAAGTGAATTTTTTTGCTAATTATTTCTTACAAAAAGATTCTTAAATAGTACACCAAAATTCATTACTTTAAAATCAACAATAAAAATTTTGGGTTTTTTCTTACGGGTCTCCCTTAATCATGAAATCTCTCTCATTAAATAAGGAAGAAATTATTCTTTCGAATTTCTTATGTGAATTCGGAATTTCTAATTTAAACAGGAGACGATGTTAATTTACCTTCCGATCTGGGGAGATTATTTATGGGGATTGGGACAACATTTTTTTCCTAGTTTTGTTGTAGATATTATTGTCTAACAGATTGCTAATTGGCGATTCAAGCGCTCGAATACGCCATCTGGTGGAGAAAAGATGTAACTTCTCCATTCAGGATAATGCCGTGTAAGCTCATTGCATTGCATGCATTTTAAATTTCTTCAGAATAATTATTCTTTTGCACAATTTCAGATATCCTGTGACATTTGTGTTCTGTCTTATATGACGAAGTAAATATTATACGAATTTGAATATCTAAAATTTTTAAATACATTTACAATAAATAATTGTTTCAATGGGACTTTAACATTAGTTAAAGGGACATTAAAAGGACAGTTATCTTGTATCGAAGGCTGCGAACAGCGCCTTTATAGACCGTTTTAGTTCCCAATCGCCCCATGTCTTTGAAATACTCTGCTAAAAAGTTACTATTAAAAAAAAAAAAACCAGACAAATGTGATATTTTGCCGATTTTCCATATGTTATCAGAACTTTCACGCAGTGTATCTCCAACTTGGAGAAACACTTTCAAAATAAAATTTGCTTTGAATTATATTCGCTACAATATTAATACAACAAGGTTTTCGTTATTATTTATTCGTAAGATTGTTATAGAAGACAAAACTTTGTGAAAGCAGAATTCCTTTGCAGTTTTTACTGGACAGAAATGCACATGGAGGAGGAAAGAATTCGAAAACTTAGGCTTTTTATTAGAACATCAAACTATACAACCTGTCCCCAAAACATAACTAAATGAACTTTCTAGCTCACAGGCTATCAAAGCCTTAGAGCTTATGTGCCCGCCCCTTCTGTATGTATGTACATGCGTACGTACGTACGTAACGCGATAACTAATGATAAAAATATCCGATTTACTTCAAATTTCGGACATAGGCTTATTATGATACGGCGCTTCCCTGATTAGTTTTGAGAGTTCATTCGATAAGTATAAGAAGGGGAACGAGGGCTAATGCCCCTCTCCTTAATTTACATAAATCGGTTTTTCATAGAGAATAATCAGATTTCCTTCAAATCTAAAATATAGGAACATTCTGATGAGGCACTTCCGCGTTTAGTATTGGATGTTCACTGGATAAATATTAAGAAGAGGAACAAGGGCTAATTCCCCTCCCCTTAATTTATATAAATGGGTTTTCCATGCAGAATTATCAGATTTCTTTCAAATCTAAAATACAGGATCATTCTGATGAGGCACCTCCGCGATTAGTATTGGATGTTCACTGGATAAATATTAAAAAGGGGGAAGAGGGCTAATGCCCCTCCCCTTAATTTATATAAATGGGTTTTTCATGCAGAATTATCAGATTTCTTTCAAATTTAAAATATAGAATCATTCTGATGAGGTACCTCCGCGATTAGTATTGGATGTTCACTGGATAAATATTAGAAGGGGGACAAGGGCTAATGCCCCTCTCCTTAATTTATATAAATGGGTTTTTCATGCAGAATTATCAGATTTCTTTCAAATCTAAAATATAGAATCATTCTGATGAGGCACCTCCGCGATTAGTATTGGATGTTCACTGGTTAAATATTAGAAGGGGGACAAGGGCTAATTCCCTTCTCCCTTAATTTATATAAATGGGTTTTTCATGCATATTTATCAGATTTCGTCAAATCTTAGATATAGAATCATTCTGATGAGGTGCTTCCGTGATTAGTATTGGGTGTTCATTGGATAAGTTTAAAGAGAGGGAATGGGGGGAGGTAATCCTCCCTCTTAATTTAGGTTAATGGGTTTTTCACGCAGAATTTACGGATTTGCTTCAAATTTTGGATATAGTTTCATTCTGAAAAGGCACTTTCCTGATTTGTTTTTGGAATTCATTGCATAATTATAAAGGAGGAATAGGATTAACCGTCCCTCATAATTTAGGTAAATGGTTTTTTTATGCAGATTTAACCAATTTATTTCAATTTTTTGATTCAGGTTCATAGTGGTAAGAAGCTTCCCTCATTAGTTGTGGTGTTCTTGTGTTAAGTATAAAGAGGTTACGGGCGATTACCTCCCGCTTTAGTTAGCTAAATAGAGTTTTATGCAGAGTTATCCAATTTGCTTTAAAATTTGGATGTAGGTTCTTTCTAATAAGTCTAATTTCTGAACAGTTTTGGAGATTTAATGGTTAAGGATAAAGAAGAAAACGGAAGAAAACATTTCTTAAATTACATAAATTGTTTTTTGTGCAGAATTATTCGACTTACTTCGAATTTTGAAAACAGGGTTATTATAGTATAAGGCATATCCCTGATTAGTTTTGGGGGTTCAATGATTAAGTATAAAGAAAGGAAATGGGGAAGGATATTTCCTCCCTTAATTTTTTTTCGAAGTGCATTATTATTTAAGGCTGTAATATACAGTTAGTTTAGTGTACATAGCCTGTGAGCTCTATGCCATCAGTTTAACTGGGCAATATTCTTTTTATTCAAAGTACTTTTTATTAACTAGACTGATTTAGCTGCTTTTTTTCTTTCTGTGTAATCAGAACGTGTTGAAGCAACTCTGTTTTAACTCCGTTATTTATGAATATTCAAAAATTTTTATAAGTAAAATTTTCTGTTAATAACAGTAACAGTGTTGTGTTGTACCCAGCATTTAATTTCGGATGAAGGAGATTGGCCTTCATTTAAATTTCAATAATGTTGGCGGCTGTACGAAAAGCATTGAATTATGAAGTAAGCAGAAATTGCGTTTGATAATAAAGCCGTAACCAGAGGTTGAAAGGGGGAGGAGGGGAGAAAGACCTTTCCAGTGCCCTTCCCTTCAACGAAATAACTTGAAAAATGTTAATGGCTCGTTTCATACATTTTCTTTTAAAAGATAGGCAATTTAAATAAGAGAATTTATTTATTTATTTTTGTAGTGCTCAAATACGCCATCTTGTGGACATAAGATATAACTTCTTGCTTCAGGAGAGTGTAGTGAAAGCGCATTGCATTACATGTATTTAAAATCTGTTCAGGATTCTTTTGCTCAATTTCAGACTTCCTGTGATATTTGTGTTCTGTCTTATATGTCAAAGAAAAAATTATCCGAATTTGAATATCTAAAACTTTTAAATACAGTTACAATAAAAAAAATATTTCAATGGCTCTTTAGCATTAGTTAAATGGAAATTAAAGTAAGCCTTTTGTATCGAAACAATAAAAAAGAACTTATCTTTATCAAAAATACCTTATTTATTAAGATATTTTTGACCAATGAAATAAAAGAGTCATAAAAACATCTTTAAAACGAGTGGATCTGTTCCTCAACGCATTGAGCATTGTCCCATTACTAGAGATGACTGAACGTGTCCACGATAATTAACCACTCCATGTTCTTGTCCCCTCAGATCGAGCGCGCATTGCACGTGATTTTTGAAGAACAGACCCTATAATGCATGGATTTCGAAACTGACAAAATGAAGTGAAATGAATTGATATATTTCTGTCAAATCAACTGTATGTTTACAAAATAGGGCAGGTTGTCTTTTTAAATTTATTAATTTAAATCCGGATTTCTGTTTATTAGTGTTTCTGAACTTGCATCTTTTTACACTGTAGAATCTTATTCTATCTAAAATTTGTTTATAATGTCTCCTGTGTACGAAACAGACACAAAAAGATATCCGAAAAAAAGACTCACAAGGTTGAAAAAAATACCCTGTGAGTCTTATGTCAGTTGTAATTGTGGAATTAACATAAAATCTGAGAAGTTTAATTCTAACTAATTGCAATTTATTATTATTATTATATATTTTTTTAACAATAACACTGAATACGTAGGCGTTTACAAAAGTTTTCTCTTATTTTTTCTAGAAGTAAAATCACTAGTGTATGACTTTATTTTTATAAAAATCAAATTGTGCAGAAATTCTGAAAAGATGTAGTTTATTAGTTAAAGGCAGAAAACCAGCAATTTATGACAACAAGCTATCTTTCTCTATGAAGCTCACTTTACTTTCCTGACGATTTTTCTTATTTTTTTTTTTGCTAACTCTCTTTTGTGTTTGAAATCTTCATTTAACTTAAATCTGTACTCGGGATCTTAGTTGATTAAACTATGGAGTTCTCAGACATAATACTTCCCGAATCCCTACCCGGACCAACATCTTCAAATTCACCCAGAAAGTTATTTTCATGCGATGTCTGTAGTAAAGCGTTTAGTCACCACTGGACATTGAAACGTCATACAATGTTGCATATAAATCCTTTAAAATGTCCTGTTTGCTTCAAATCGTTCACTTGCAAGGAAACTCTGGCTAAACATTTTTTAATTCATACAGGAGAAAAACCACATATTTGTAATTTATGTGGCAGGGGATTCAGAGCAAAATCTGATTTAAATCAGCATATTTTGACTCATACCGGTGAAAGGCCTTATCCATGTCAAGTATGTGGGAAGCCTTTTGCTGACAGGAGTTCACGCAAAAAGCATTATCTTATTCATACCGGCGAAAAGCCCTACATCTGTGAAATTTGTCATAGAGGGTTTTCAGAGAAAGCGCATTTAAAAGATCATAATGTAACTCACACGGGTGTGAGAGATCATCATTGTGAGGTATGTGACAAGTGGTTTACCACCAAAAGTAGTTTACAAAGACATTATTCTACACACGTTGATATTAAACCCTATGTCTGTGATATATGTGACCGAGGATTCAAACGGAAGAATGCTTTACAAGACCATTATACTACTCATAACAATAATAAACCGTTTTCATGCCCTGTGTGTAATAAGAAATTCTCCAGGAAATATGACGTGAATTTACATGCTGTTACACATACTGATCATAGACCTCATGAATGTGATAAGTGTGGGAAAGCGTTTAAATTGAGACGTACACTGAGGCAGCATTATATCCGGCATAATAAAATTAGACCTTATACGTGTGAAATTTGTAATCTAGGGTTTTTCTCTCAAGTTAACTTAAACGAACATCATTTGACTCATACTCCAGATAATCCATTTAAATGTGAACCGTGTAATTCAACTTTTTCTTCTAGAGATACTTTGAAACGCCACATGAAGACCCAGCATGGTATATATAACTTTGAAATAAAAAAAACTGCCAAAGATTCACAGCTCAAGGAAGCTCAGAGTGTCCAAGAAGATAATAATGTAAATTCTGAAGAAGATGAAACTAAAGGTACGGTTGAAGAAGGCAGTTGTCAAAATGATTTAGATGAGAATAAAACTGACAATTATGACAGCGAGACTGAATGTGAAGATGAAGATGATACAGAAGACTTTAACAATGCTGAAGAAAGTGTTTCACCAACTAATACTGAAGATGCTGATGAAAGGGTTTTTCCAAATAATACTGAAGAGGCTGAAGAAAGTGTTTTTCCAAACGATACTGAAGATGTTGAAGAAAGTGTTTTTCCAAACAATACTGAAGATGCTGAAGAAAGGTTTTTACCTAATAATATTGAGGAAAGAATTTTACCAAGTAATATTTTAGAGAATATTTTACGAAATAATACTGAGAAAAGAGTTTTTCCCAATAATGCTGCAGAAAGAATTTTACCAAGGAATAATGAAGAGAGTGTTTTTCCATATAGTACTGATGAAAACATTTCGCAAATTACAACTGAAAAAAATATTTTACAAAATGATAGTGAGGAAAGGATTTTACCAAATAGAATAGAAGAAAGTGTTTTTCCAGATAATGCTGATGGAAGTGTTTTAACAGTTAATATGGAAGAAAGTATATTACCATATGAAGCAAGGGAAAGTATATTACCCGATGATGCTGACAAAAGTATATTACCAGATGATACTGATAAAAGTATATTACCTGATAATATTGAATATAACCTAGATCCAGGAGAAATTGTTGAGAGCATACTCATAGACAAAACTGCTTACAGCATAGCTGAAAATGACAATGAAAAGTGTATATTACCTGATAACTCCTTATAGCAGTTTGGTTATTAGTTATACTATAAAAGTAGGATGAACTGACTTTGAAAATTTTTTTAATTGTACATAATATGGTGCTTCCCCATGCAAGAAAAATGCCTTGGCACTCTTTCAAAAAAAAAAAAAAAGCATTCTAAATGGACGAAAGAAACAAATTTTAATGAAAAGGGTAATTTCTATTTTGTTTTTACTGCATCTTGAACAAGAGGTTTTGCCTTAATTTTAAAAAGTACAGTTATTATTAAATTTGAGACTCTTCCAATTAAGGGGCTTTGGAATTTTTTAAAAAAGCTTCACAATTTGATGGGGAACAGACTTTGCAGCAATTGAGAGGCACAAAATTAGCACATGCATGTTTGAACTCTGGTTTGTTTTCTGCTCAAAAATGGTGATCAAATATAAGTGGCACTACAGTTTATAATATGTTAAATTTCCATCTTTGGCAAGCTGTTCCATAGGATGATCAGTAGCATATGGGATTTGAGATTTTTCTGTGTGGTTCCAAATCATACTTGCACTTATTTTTCTAAAATGAAAATTTATCCCTCTGTTAAAATTAGTAAATTATAAAGTGAAATAACTATAAATAATTTTAAATAACAATAAAAAAAATTCTGGTCTATAGACATAAATATTTTTGTTATTTATTTATTTTACTTATCATATGCAAAATTTCATAGTTTAAAAAACACTTATATGCGACAAAACCTACATTTAATTTATACTTTTTATAAATTTCAATTATCATACATATTTTTTCAATTGCGGCTACAAAACAACTGATGAAAATTTTTATTCCAAAAAATAAGTCTGATTGACATTACATCAATCATTGGTCTGTTTCGATTTTCGAGCAGTCAACAAACCAAACTGCACTTCGTCGCTTCCAGTTGTTGCAATAACAGACTCCCCAATTTGAACTTCAGAAAGTGAGATTTGTTTTCAAATGATATAAAGCTCTATGAAAACAAACTTGATAATCATTTATGCTTTTTTATACGTATGTAATTTATATAATATATAAACATTTATACATAAATTATTATTGTTTTACATACACACAATTCACTTCTGTTAGTATGTAAAATAGATGGGCAATTCCACGGGTAACTGACTGACATTCACAAAGCAAAGCAATAAGTATTTTGTAACATACCACACAAAATATACCGTTTTAAAATTATTTTTTCTCTGATTTATTGCCTCTTTTTAAGCTAAATCCAATGTTATAATTGAATTTCCAAAATAATTTTTTATTAATTGTAAAAAAAATAGATAAAAGCATGGTAACTGACTGACATTAATGCAACCTACATGAAAAGTAATACAGATTCAATTACAGATTCTTCTAAAATTATAATGAATTTTAAAAAAAGTTACATTGGGGATCACAGAACAGCTAATAAGCTTTAAGCTTATGGCATTTGAGTTAAAAAAAAATGCTAAAATAAAGAGTGACAGCAATTTACAACAAATTGGTAACTGACTGACAGCCTGGTAACTGACTGACATTTCTAAATATCCTTAAGCAAAATGTAATAAGGTTTATACAAAAGACAAGCAATTAAAGATTATTATTAGTTTTATTCAATCAACAACTTTTGTTTACAAAGGATTTTTTTTATTTTGTTATAAGCTTTGATGATATTTTCCTCCTCGATAACTTGAAATGGACCAGATCCTTGCAAAGTTATAGGGCCAAAAAAAAAAAAAACTGCTTTTCTATTTCTTCTACATCATCCGATCTTGGCCACTCATATGTCTGTCCAAGTCCTTTTTTCAAGAACTTTACTTTGACCATTTCCTCATTATCATCTATCACTCTTCCAATATAATATTGTAGATCATAATAAACTGCATAGTAGTTTTCTTTAATAACAGTCACTTCACACAGTTTTGAATTTATTTCTTTCTGAAAGTAGTGAGTTTGAAAATTTGTGCTTTGGCTATATTGACTGTAGAAAATAATGTTTTCCTCTATTGTTTTGAAATGATGCATTTTTTGTATATTAGGAATGGGCAAAACATCACGAAATTTCTCGTCTAATTCATTTTTTAAGGCACTTATATCTTCTCCTTTAACAAGAATAACGTGTATTTTTATATATTTGTCTTTAACTGCATTGTAGAAGGTTAAAGCACTATTAATGATTGATTTTTCACTAAGCACTTGCATCCACGCTAAACGCTTTATTTGCCCACCGATTCCATCCACAGCTCCCTTGCCATGAGAGGTGGCAAAAAAATGCCATTCAACATCCTTGATTTCGAACTCCTTGCAAAAATAAGTTAAGTTGCATAGGTTATAGCGTTGTTTGAATTGACTTGCCGCTCCATCAGAAAAAATGTGTAATGATGAAAAGCTTGTAATCAATTTCAAATCCTTTATTATTTCCCTAAGGAAAGCATTCACTGCATATTTATCGTGTTCAAGATAATCTGATACAACAGCATATGATTTTGTTTTCTTCTCACCATCTTCTAAAAACCAAGAAACAGCTGTGAATATAGTTACTTGTCCATGATTCCAGTGAGCTGCCTGGATTTCATTCTGTTCTTTGCAGGAGAAATTTTCGGCAAAATCAATTTGCAGTATTAGCTGTTCAGAATTTAAATCATCCCGTTTTGTTTTAAACTCTTGCGATTGCTTTCTTTTAACAAAAACATGCTGAAGGAATGAAGGTAATTTATAATTTAAGTCCTGTATGCAGTCTTGAGTAGTACCTTCATCTGTTATCAATTGACATTGAGGTGTGTTTATCCATTTCTTCCAAGTGCATGGTTCATGAAGTAAATCATCATTTGTAAAAATTCCATTTAACATAGGACAGCTGTTACATTCACCATTCATACATATTTCATTTTCTTCATCACAGACTACAGTCTTTATAAAATCTTTCAGTCTGGTCTCTAAATTGAATCCTTTATCTTTCAAGGCTTCTAAAAGAAATCTGATATTTTCATGTTTTTGGCAAAGACATACATTATGCGGAATATCTCTTCTTAGTAATATATGACTTGGGCGAAAACTGCTAAACTTTGACAGACCAATCTTAACATCTGGGTTTTCTTCACAAAAAAGTGCATAGGTCTCTTTTAATGTAAGATATAAGTAACGCTTTTGCATACGCACCTTATTTCCATTTGTTCTGCAAATAATGAAATCTTTTAAGCCCGGTGTTTGGGATGATATTCTATCATCAGCATAAAAATCTAACTTTTTGTGATAAAGCATCTGATGTGGATGAGGACAAACTGGAAATTGGAGAACTAGTAGTGTTGGTTAAAATGCCTTCTTTCTTTGCTAAATCAAATACCAGTGCTTTCCTTTTATTTGGAGATTTCGGTAGGGCAGAAGTTGCACGCTTTTTTGCTTTTCCATAGGTCTGGCGTGAAGCAAATGCTTCAGAAGGTGAAAGAATGTTCTCTGAAATAGAAGCAGCAGTTGAGGATTTAATATCTGATTTTCTACTTCTTTCATTCCTTTTATAAATCTTGTTCTTTTCCTTTAATTTTTTTCTTTCAGATTTGCTCATATTTTGTCTTTTTCTTGTTTGGAGTTTTTTATTTTTTGCCTGATATTTTTCATATTCTCCTTTCTCTTTCAATCTTTCTCTATATCTTTTCTGTTTTTCAGCTGCAGTTAAAGGCATTTTTTGTTTAGGAACACTTAAATTAATCGAACTCTGAATTATTTGAGATATGGAATCAAGAACATGAAATAGAACAAAGAAGTCTTTGTTTATATTCTTAAAAATTAAAGTTGAGTTGTTTTGAGTTAACGAAGAGTTGAGTTGTTTTAAGCTAACAAAAAGTTGAGTTGTTTTATATTTAAAAAGTAAAACTAACTTTATTAGGAGTATTCAGAGTGTATTTTGAATGTAAAATAAAATGTCAGTCAGTTACCCTTCCAATATGTCAGTCAGTTACCATCCCAATGTCAGTCAGTTACCTAGGAATTTTTTGTGTTCCAGATTTAAACTTCCAATTCTATTTATTCAGTATTTAAGTACTAATAATGTAAACAGAGAATAAACATTTTGAAAAGTTTCTAATAAAAAGTTTCATGCTGAGTGAGAAAAGTTAATATTTTCCGGTAACTGACTGACATTAATGAACTGAATTTAAAATTTCTTCTAAACGAAATACCATAAGGATATTTCGTGAGATAAGCTTACAATATGAAACTCTGTAATGTATATGACAAAATACACTGACCATTTATTTTAAAATTAAAAAACGTTTTAGAAAAATTTTTGATTACTGTATACCAAATTTTCAAACAAAATTTCTGAAAGGAGATGGACATCTATTATAGCTTTTTTAAAAATAAAACAATGATATAATTTAATATTTAACTCTGTACTATTAAAGTAGATATTTCAAGCTTTAAAACAATATACAATACTCAGTATTTCATTGAAATTGAAATTTTGATGCTCAGGTTGACATTTTCATGGAATTGCCCAGATAAATGGTTTCTTTCTATTAAACAAATAATGAAAAAATTTCTGGTACAGATGTCATATACACGCTATGTTGGCACGATTGTTACAAAATAATGATTTTATAGTTTGCATAATAACATGGCTATTGCAGAGTTTCCCCCAGCTTTAAAAAAGGGCAGGGCGCTACTGTTCTGAAAAGGGCACTTTTTACATTTTTCAGGGCACTTTTTCATTTTTAAGGGCACTTTCATAGAGTTGAATCTAGAATCTAGCGGTTCAAAAAGTCGTGAAAAAACAAACATTTCATTAAAAAATTGAAAAAAAGGTAAATTTTGTTAAAAGATCGTGAAAAAACGGCCAATCTTGCTAAAAGATTGCGAAAAAACGGCCAATTTTGTTAAAAGATCGCAAAAAATAGCAGATTTTGTTAAAAGATCGCAAATAACGGCATATTTTGCTACAAAATCGCCAAAAAACGTCAAATTTCGTGAAAACATCGCAAAAAAAACGGGAAATTTTATTAAAAGATAGCAAAAAGGCATATTTTGCTAAAAAAATGACGAAAAAACGACAAATCTCGTGAAAATACCGCAAAAAACGGAACTTTTCACAAAACTTTTCGTTTTATTGAGTTTTTTGGACGAAATTTGCCATTTTTTTCATAAATCTTTTAACGAAATCTGCCGTTTTATCGCTATTTTTTGACGAAAGTTGCTGTTTTTTGTGACTCATTTGACAAAATTTTCCGTTTTATCGCGACTTTTGGAAAAAAATTATAGTTTTTCCTCGATCTTTTGAAGAAATCTGCCTTTTTGTGACGAAATTAGCCAATTAGCCATTTTTTTGCAAATCTTGTCTGAAATTAGCCTTTTTTTGACGAAATTACCTGTCCCACGGGACGCATATGAGGCTATTTTTTGCTTTCCGTCGCCGATTTTTTGCGTAATTTACGCGCTATAGCGCGTTCGAATCATCGCTGAAGGGCTGCGTTTTTTCAAATGTAGGGCAAGAAGGGCGCTATTTTTTTAGAATGAATGACAAGAAGGGCGCTAGTTTTTGGATGAGGGGCAAGAAGGGCGCTATTTTTCAAACTAAAGGGCATGAGGGGCGGAGCGTCCCCCTGAAACCCTCTGGGGAAAACTCTGGCTATTGTTTATTTATTAATAAACTGGTTATTTACTTTTATTATTATTTTTTTAATGATATAAATTTCTTTCTTTATTGTTTTTTCCTTTTTAAAATAATAGAAAATAATTAAAAAATATGTATGTATAATTGGTGTTTGAAAACAAAGTGTTTGCCAAATTGACGTCGGAAAAAAATCAAGCCAGTGTGATGCATATCATGACATCTGTGCTAAATTTCTTATGTACATGAAACAATGAATAGTGTCTCAGAAAAAATGCATAAAAATTTTGGTACTTTTTGGTTTGTCAGTCACCAGTGTTATACACACCCATATATTATGTGTATGTATGTATTACATATAACATTGGTGCCTGGTTAACTGAAATGTACTAAAATTAACATCTTTTTCTTCTGCTGATCCAATATTCGGTACTTACATATTAACGCCACCACGTCAGAAATTTCACTAAAGTGCCAATAAAGAGCAATCTTGTTCCTACATGTACACAGTTATCTTTTGGATTCCTTGTCGCCTTGTTGCTTGCTGATTTTTTACGCCATTTTTTAGTGCTACAAAAATGCGTATTTGCATAGCTAGCTGCCAACTTTTATGCATTTTTCCTTCCACAAAAATTTTATAGTAAATATTCTCTTATTTAATTCTCGAAATCTTATGATTAAACAAATGAAAGATCTCTTTTCAATTTTAGTGGCAGCTAAAATAAAAAGTTGGCAGCTATGGTATTTGAGATTTGCCAAAAACAGAACAAGATACAATTTTATTTTGAATCTACATTAACCTCTATATCGGCCCATTTTCCACCGAAATCTGATTGACTACTTTGTTTTTAAATAAAGTGTTTTTATTTTAAATAAAGTGCTTTGATTTTAAATAAAGTGTTTTATTTTATGATTTGTTGTAAAAATTGTAGGCGTAGATTGGCATTACTTAAAACCTGCCAAATCTGTAGCTGTAGTGGCGTTAATACGTAAGTACCCAATATTCTCTATCTTACCAAGGTCCCTATACTAAAAAAAAAAACTTAAATGTTATATAAGTAATTATTTTCTTTTTTTTTTTTTTATTAATATATAAAACATCAACCTTTTTAAACTAATTATTAAACATGTTTATATGTTTGATAATAAAGTTCATAAAACAAATATACAGTAGACTCCCTCAAATCTGTAAAGCTTGATACCAGGTGTTGTGCAGATTTCTGATCATTGCTTTGTTTAAATTTTTTTAACCAATAATTTGGATGTAGTTAATATTGCAATTGAAATATAATGAATGCTTACAATATATACTAAAATATTAAATTAAGTAATAAATTAAAATAAAACAAATGTAAATATTTTTTGTAAATGATTAAAATATTAAAAACAAAGGTCAAGTAAATATTCAATAATGCATTATAAAACATTCAGTGAAAATTGTCTCATAAAAATGCACTACTAGTTCAAATCAAAATCATAAAATAAGGAAGTTTTATTTCAGGTTAAGTCAGACTCAGACTTAATTAAAAAAGTTTGATTAATGCATAAATACATTTGGCAAAAAGATTGATTAGCAGTGATTTCAGCAATATTTTGAATTTTTTCAGAAGTAATTTATTTTCCCTTCATGAAAAAGCATGAATTCAGTAACATTAACAAAAATTACAAATAAAATACACATAAGCTTGATATAAAAATAAAAAAGTCAAATTTTGTCCTTAATTCTGAATTGAAAGTTTCATTACTTACATCTGTAAATTATGTGCAGATTTTAGAGTTGTGGATTTTTGGGTTGCAGATTTGAGGGAGTCTATTGTATTTAGATAATCTGTGATTTTATACTGGCAGTGCACTGTAAATGTTTAGGGGAAGCACTAATAAAAAAATAAATTTTATTGTGTGATATTAAATGGTAACCAAACAATTTATTTTTTAAATTGTTATTTAAGAAAAGTTATATTTTGCATTTATTTGTTATTCATTTTGTTTAATTCCCAGGCCTAAATTGAACATTTTTTTTTTTCACATTATTTATTCAAGTTTATTTCGATTTGTTATAACTTTAAGTTTATATCTAGTAATCTCATGTCAAATAAGCTTAATTGTGTGAAAGTTTATTTTACAGTAATGATAATTTGAAGGCCATCCTTAGGAAAGTCTTTCTAATCAATAAATAAATGCAGTCTCTGAGACTGTATGTATGCTGTTAGGTTTTTTTTCATTTTTCCTATAGTGGGTTAAATCTGTGTTAACTTTTTATATTGACAAGAAATGTTTTTTAAATCTTTAAATAAAAAAAAAGAGAGAGAATCGCTTTTTTATGAATATATAAACTCATAAAAACTTTTATTTATTCAAGTAAGATGCCACACAAAATACATGTATAAACAAATGAACAACTTGACACTTTCGTTTTCATTAGAGAACCATTATCATAGAAATCCATCATTGATGAAGTAAATTTTTTATTGATGATTTTTTATGATACTGGTTTTTATCTCTAATGAAACTGAAACATGTCAAGTTGTTTATTTGTTCATACATGTATTTTGTGTAACACCTTACATAAAATAAATAAATAAAGTAATATAATATATTTATAAGTTTATAATGCAAACTTTTTTTTTTCCGTTTTGCCTTTTAATAAAACTCGTCAATGGGATAATCAAGTAGTTCTATTTTATGGTTAAATCTGATTAAATTTAAACTAATATTTAAATTTCAAAGGAATCTTTTTTTTTATAACAGAGAATTCAAATACTGTTCTTCTCATGTGCATATAAGACTAGTAATTCATTGTTAAAAAAACAAAAAAAAAAAAAAAACAATATTTAAATAACTAAATTTGACTTTTAAAAAATACACATCTACATTTAAACAATTATTTTATTAATGTTTGAATTAGAAGACAAAATTAGCCTATGCCAATGATAAGTATTACTGGAAATTTAGCGATTGATTTTATTGCTACTGCTGACCAAACTTAAAAATCATTCAATTGCCACCATGATGGTTGAATGGAAAATGCATGAAAAAAAAGTGTTTAAAAAAGGCAAAATTTATTTGGAGTAGTGCAAAAAGCATTTTAAAGGACAAAAGTTTGTCCACTGCAGTATAACTATGGTGGGGAGGTCTTAATTAGAGCACAAAGATCTGATGTAAATTATAAACTTTAGCCCCCTCCCCCTCCAAAAAATATATATTTAAAAAAATTATTTCATTTTATATTTAATCAAGATTCAGCTCTATATTATTGCAATTTGTAATAGATCTTACTACAATGTGTCTCATAAATATAAAGACGCAGATGTTTTTATAATTATTTTTTATTAATTCAGTATAACTTATTAAATTTTATACCACATATTAATATAAAAATAAATATATATATATAAATTATGCTATCTCATAAATATAAAGACAAATTTAAAACTTCTTCATATGCATTTTTATTTATTTTTTTTTCAAATTTGGACATCCAGAAGTAATGCACATATACAGAAATAAACTTTACATTACCCATATGAGCAAAGTTGTTTACCTTGTTTCATTTACGAAGATGCTGAGGAATATTGAAATTTCTAAAAATGAGATATGCAAAATACATCAATTAAAAAAAAAAAAAAAAAAAACTAGGAATAGCAGAGCTACTGTTTATAAAGTTTTTAAAAAAAACTTTCCTTTTTTACTGAAGGAAATGATCTGGAAAACCAAACAAAATTAGTTGACTCAATCGTAAATTCATGCGACTTGTTCAATCTCAAAAGATGACACTCCAAAAAGTTTTTCAATGAGTTGAAGATATGAGCTCAAAGGACACATTACATCTTTGTATAAAAGAAAGCAAAGATATTGTTTACCAGCATATGTGCAAATTTCATTTATTGAAACAAGAACCGAAAAGAGCGAAGGCGACTCTGGGCTAAAGATCATATGCATTGGAAGGATGAGTGGATGCAAGTCATTTTTTTAGATGAAAAGAGATTTAACTGCGATGGCTCAGATGGTTGGAATTCTTACTGACATGCAGTGCTGTGCGAAAGGAGGGGCAAAGGGGAATTTAGGGGCCACTAAATTTATACTACCAATGTCATTTTTTAGCCTGTCACCAGAAAAAGTTGATGGGGGGGAAGAGGCAAATTAAAGCTTTGCCCCGGGTGCTGTTTTTTCTTCGCACCCCTGCTGCTGACATGATTTAAGACGACAATATAGAACCCTCTTCAATAGACCCCTTGCACGTGACGTCACATGCTTCATCTGGCGCCCAAACATAAGGCAAATGTGGTGTTTTCACATTTATAAAAATAGTAATTTGCGCTTCATTTTTTAAGTATTTAGAAAAATAATGCAAGAATAAGAAAAATCAAAATTAAACAGAAAGACCACAGTTGCTTTAAACGACAAACGGGGAGTTATGATGGTTTGTTTGGGCTCCAGATTATGGCGTCATGTGCACCAGATAAGAGGAACAGCCGCTGTTGTGATGTCAATGCAAGGGGTCTAGGCATTTCTGTGATGACTTTGGGTGCCTTCTCTTTTAATGGAATTAAGATATTGCATTTCTGGAAGGCAAACAGACATCTAAAGAGTATATAAAATTACTTGCCAATTTCTGAAACTCTTGGTGGTGTGAATCATTTGTACAACAGCACAATGCACCAAGGGCGGATCCAGCCCAACCTCCAGGGGGGGGTCACAACTTTTGACAGATGATTTAATGAAGCAATTTTAAAATACAGTAAATCTTGTGAAAACAGAATTACGATAAAAAATAGCAAATTTCACCGATCAGCCATGAAAAAATCGCGAATTTTGTCGATTATGCACGGAAAAATCGCGAATTTTGTCGATCGGACGCGAAAAATCTCAGATTTCGTTTATCGGGCAAAGAAAAAAAGTCTAATTTTTTTATAACACGTGAAAAAATTGCAAATTTTGTTCATAGGTTGCAGAAAAGTCGCCAGTTTTGTCTGTTTACCGCGCGAAAAAAACGCGAATTTCGTTGACCGAGCACGAAAAAATCGAATATCGTCAACTGTATATTGGAAAATCACGAGTTTTGTCTATCGGTCTTCGAAAAATCTCTAATTTTGTCTGTATGTCTCAGAAAAATCGCGAATTTTGTCGATCTGGAACGAAAAAAATCGCCAATTTCTTTAATAAGGCACGAAAAAATCCCAATTTTGTCGATCGGCTTCGTAAAAAGCGCGAATTTATTCGATCGGGAACGGAAAAATCGCAAATTTTGTTAATTGGGAATAAAAAATCGCGAATTTCGAGTTGATACGGAACGCAAAAGTTGCCAATTTCGTGAATCAGGAAAGAAATTATCGCGAATGTAGTCGATTGTTTTCGTAAAAAGAACGATACGGGCGATTGGGTACGAAAAACTCGCGAATTTTGTCGAATCGGTACAAAAAAATCGCTAATTTCGTTGATAGGGCAAGGAAAAATCGAAGATTTTGTCGATGATGCACGGAAAAATCGAAAAATTTTTTGAGCGGCTGCAGAACAATAGCGAGTTTTATCAGTTTATCGCGAGAAAAAAATTACAGATTTCATCAATTTACGACGGGGAAAAAATGCAGATTTCATCAGTCAGTTAAGAATCGCGAATTTCATTGTTCGGCGCGGTATTTCAGGGACCAAGAACGGATAAAGGCGCGAATTTTGTCGATTGGGCACGGAAAAATCCCGAATATGGTCGATAGCTTTCGTAAAAAGCCCGAATTTATTCGATCAGGAACAACAAAATCGCTTTTGGTAGGGCACGGAAAAATTGCGAATTTTGTCGATCGGGAACGAAAAAGTCGCAAATATGGTCGATCAGTTTCGTAAAAAGCAGGGCCGTAACTATAAACTTGGAGGCCCCGGGGCAAGACCCCCAGGGGCCCCCAGTGCGGGGCAAATTGAAACTTTGCCCCGGGTGCAGTTTTTTTCCTCACGCCACTGTTTAAACGCATACAGTATGTTAAGTCCAAAAGGGACTAAAAAACGTAGAATTGGGCAACCCAACTCGGCAGGCACCTGGCGGCGATACAATTTTTGCCGATCCCACTGAAGCTAGCATAGTGGTAAAAAATTCGGTTTGTTATTGGTTGAATACTTTAAAGAGCGTTTTGTTTAGGTTCATTTTTGAGTTTATGTAACTTAATCATACCTTTTTGTTTAAAAACTTTTTGAAAGATGGATTTTGATATTTTTTTCCGATTTTATGTATTTATTAACAGATAAGAAGAAAGACTTTCTAGAATTTTTTAGATGCTTTTTATATTATTCAACCGATCAGAAGCCCATATTTTCTTCCTTATATTATCTTCGGTAGGATCGGTAAACCTTCTGGCACCACATGACACATTCGACTCAACATTCTTCTGTCTGCTCTAGAGCTGCTTTTGCATGCAAAGCGTATGGCAGTATACTGACCGTCACGAAAAAACATTTATTGTAGCACTTTGATTTATTTTTTCTTTGTTACTAACTTTTAGCTAGGTGCTGGACATTTTATAGGAAGTTAGACTAGAAACTAAAATCAATAGTTTTTTTAACCATCAGCTTGGGGCCCCCCAGGCTTGGAGGCCCCGGGGCAGTGCCCCGGTTGCCCCGGCGGTAGTTACGACCCTGGTAAAAAGCACAAATACAGTCGATCGGGAATGAAAAAAATCGAGAATTACATTGATATGGCGAACAAAAATTGACAATTCCATCGATCGTGAAAGAAATTATCGCGAATATGGTCGATCGGCTTCGTAAAAAGCACGGATTTGGGCGATTGAGTACAAAAAACTCGCGAACTTTGTCGATTCGGGACGAAGAAATCGCTAATTTTGTCGATGATGCGCGGAAAAATTAAAAAAATCTTTGGGCGGTTGAAGAAATTTCATCGAACAAGAACGGAAAAATGTGCTAGTTTCATGGATTGGGCATGGAAAAATCATGAATTTTGGCAATCAAGTGAAGAAAAATCGCAAATTTCGCAGACCATTCGTGGAAAATTTTCAAATTTCGTCGATCACACCCAAAAAATCGTGAATTTCGTCGATTAGGCATGGAAAAATTGTGAATTTCGTGGATCGGCTTCGAAAAAATCACGAATTTCACCGATCGAGGGCGAAAAAATCGTGAATTTTGCTAATCAAGTGAAGAAAAATCGCAAATTTCGCAGACCATTCGTGGAAAATTTTCAGATTTCGTCGATCACTCCCAAAAAATTTTGCGTTCCTGTTTTAGCAATTTTTACTTAGACTGTACATCCCTCTTTGAAGAGCTCCAGGGGGGGGGGGTCATGACCCCCATGACCCCCCCTTGGATCCGCCACTGCAATGCACTGTTTCACACATCAAAACGGACAAAAAATTGTCTGCTGATAACAATTTCCATAGTATGGTGTGACCTGCAAGTAGCCTTGATTTAAATCCAGTTGACATTCTGTAGTACATTCTTAATCACAGTGCATGTGTTTCTGGAAGACAGTTTTCCAATGTCCTTGAGTTGAAAAAAGAAATCAAATTAAATTTATTTGATATAAAGTCAAAATACTTACACAACTTTATGAACAGCATGACAGCTAGAATATTAGCAGTCATTACTAAAAATGGATCTATTATTGGATGATAATTCTCCAAAATGTAAAAAGTCTTTATATTTATGAGACGGCAAATTTATTTCAATTTATCAATGTTCGAGTTGAATTATTTAATTGCAATTTAATGTAGTGTAAAATGTCTTTGGCACATGCTTTTTGTTATATGCATAAATATATTTTTAAATACTGAATTTTGAAAATATCAGTGTCTTTATATTTATGAGATGCATTGTAAGCTGTAAGTAAAAATAAAATATAAAAAATGTGAAAATATTGTTTGAAATGTAATTTAATTTTAAAAATCCATTTTTTAAAATCATTTTAAACAATGCATTCAGTAGCGTAGCTATGTTTTTTGGCGCCCGGGGCCCGCAAGAAATTTTGCGCCCCCACCCCAATATAGATATATAACAATTTCTCTGAATTTGGTGCCAGTAGGCTTCGGCGCCTGGAGCGGATGCCCCCTTGCCCCCCCCCCCCCCCCTTAGCTACACCACTGAATGCATTGACATATCTTTAAATATAATTTATTACTTATAATTTGGCTGCTGTAATTACTTGTTTATATTTCTCTGTTCAATGGAATGCCAATTTTTTCCATTTTTTCCTTCTTATAAAGGGTAAATAAAGGATATTTGTAAGTTAGGATGTTAATAGTTAGAAAAAACACTTAAAAAAAAAAATCAAGTATTTGTAAATTCGTTAGTGTCCAGTTCTTGGGGGAAAAAAAAGCCAGCTAAACAATCTATGTACTGGCCAATGTCCAGTGAGTAAAAAAGTTAATTTTGACTTCTAATTTGAATTGTTTTTGCTGTTTTTTTTTGTGATGGTATATTTTAGAAATAAAAAAACATTTTAATTTTATCTTGAAGGATTGCTTTTCATTCACATTTATCAGTCTATGATTATATTGTTTGTTTTATTAGAATGTTTTCTCATTTCTCTACATGTTTTTCTTTTTCATAACCAACCGCAGAAATTTTGTGTACAAAGAAAACTTGTACTTGACATTTAATATATCGTAATAATAATTGTATGTATTCTGCAACAAAAAGACAAGAACTTATATTATAAATAATTATTTTTGCTTATAACATGCTACTTTATTAATAAAACATTTAAAATATATTAAAAATTGGCATGTTTCAATTCATTTTCATTGAGTCATCTTGAGAATGTATGTAAATAGAAAAATTAAAATCACAATGAACATGAAAAACTGGAATAAATATTGACATCCAATTAAATGTATAATGCCCTCTATATTTTCAAAATTGTCCGTATCCTGATTATGTATTTATCCTGCAAACCATTAAAATAAAGGAGGCGTTATACATTTAATTTGATTTCAATAATTATTTATTCCAGTTTTTCATGTTCATTGTGTTTGTAATTTTTCTATTTACAGTCTGAAGATGGCTCAATGAAAATGAGTTGAAACATGTCAATTTTTGGTACTACTTGGCTATCCCGTCGACCAATTTCGCCAAATTATATAAGTCAGCAAACTTATATCCAAATTATACATATTGGCATATACAGGGTGTCCGAAAAGTCTGGAAACGGTCGAATAACTCGAAAAATACATATGAGATTGAAAAACCTAAATATACGTGTTAAATATTTTTAAATAAGCTACTCAGTGATACCAAATTTGACCTTCGTAACCGACCCCCTGCGGGTCAGAGAGGGTCCAACTTTGAAATCTTAAATTATAACCCCCATTTTTTATTGCACATTCGGATTCTACGGACAAAAATACGTAACTTTTGTATTTGATGTTTATTTCGAATCCTCGTTTATCACGGTGTAATTGAGCATATTATATCGATACATATTTCGGCTTTTCCAACGGGATTTTCCCTAATTGAAACTAATTGGGGAGAATTTATGACATCAAATTCCTCGTCTTTTGCAATAATAGCGTTTCCTGAAAATCACCCGTGCCGATTATTTCGGTAGTGCTACACAGTTAAAAATTTGATCCATTTGCTGTAGCGTCACTCCACAGCTTTTATAGAATATCTCTTTCATGAGCAATGAGAATGTTCCATAACACAGTAAAGTACACTGTAAAAAATTTACCCTTTTGCTGCATTGTCACTCCACCGCTTTTATAGAAAACGATTACTTCACTGTGTTATGGAGCATTCTCATTGGTCACAAAAGAGATATTCTATAATGGCTGTGGAGTGACGCTGCAGCAAATTGGTCAAATTTTTAACAGTGTAGCACTATTCAAATAATCGCCACGGGTGATTTTCAGGAAACGCTATTCCTACAAAAGACGAGGAATTTGATGTCAAAAATTCTGCCCAATCAGTTTCGATTAGGGAAAATCCCGTTGGAAAAGCGGGAATATGTATCGATTTAATATGCTCGATTACACCGTGATAAACGAAGATTTGAATTAAACATCAAATACAAAAGTTACGTATTTTTGTCCGTAGAATCCGAATCTGCAATAAAAAATGGGGGTTCTAATTTAAGATTTCAAAGTTGGACCCCCTCTGACCCCCAGGGGGTCGGTTACGAAGGTCAAATTTGGTATCACTGAGTAGCTTATTTTAAAATATTTAACACGTATATTTACGTTTTTCAATCTCATATGTATTTCTCATGTTATTCGGCCGTTTCCAGACTTTTCGGATACCCTGTATATATATTTTTTTAATATGGAAAGAACAAATAAATGGGTAAAACATTAATAAAAAGTGGAAATAAAATCATTTGATGACATCTCTAAATACGATATGTATTTAATGTCATTGAATATGACATTCAAGATCATCCATTATTGGCATTTAATCTTATAGTTTGGCGATAGTTTTTTGGTCGACGAGGATAACAAAGTAGTACCCAATTTTTAATATGCTTTAAATGTTTTATTAATAAAGTAATGTCTTATATGCAAAATAATTATTTATAATATAAATTCTTACCTTTTTGTTGTACAATATATATTATTATTATTATGAAATAGTTTTAATGGACATTATCAAGACTTACTGCTTTTATATTTTATCTTGATATTTAGTGTTGTATTAATTGACTTCAAATGCTGATGAGGTATCATTCTTCCTTTTCTTTTTTTAGGAATCTTTAAATTGTCTCTTTTTCTATTTGTAGATGCATAAAATAAAAGATGATACGCTGTTCTAATTACTGTTTTCTCCTTAATTGCAAGAGTTTATTATGTATGTGCAGTGAAATCTCGCTTTATGGACAGTCTCATCTCAGCCCCCTTTGGTGATATATATTTTGATAAATATCCAATATTTATTTCCAAAATATCATGAAATTTGTTATTTTCAATATTTTTTATTTATTTCATAGATGTTTTCGAAATATTGTGTATGATATTTTTGATATTTTCACTCAAAACAAGGTTAAACTAATTTTTTAATTGTTTATAACTATGTCATATGTATAATTAATTATATTACAATTAATATATATATAAAATTAAATATATTACGAATTATATACATTAATAAATAATTCTTCACTTTAAATTCATGAGTTTTTAGTTTAGCATTATTTTTTAACAGATAAATCCTATTTTTTATGCATTTGTTTCACAAGTGGTTCACACTGTTTCACAAGCTATTGGCTCCTCTCAGATTTTCGAATACGTACTTATACCTTTGGTGCTACTTCTATTATCCCAGCTATTGATAAGCAATTGAACCTACCCTTCTAATAGCAAAAGCCATGCAGCAGTTGCTGCAGATTAATCTATCATATTAAAAGTATCTAGTTAATTCATATGATTTTAAACTACACTTTCAATAAAGCAAGATTTCCGTGTCTCACAGTCACATTTACTCATAATGTGACATAAAAAAAAAAAAAAAAATGCATTTTCAGAAAAGTTTAAAATTGTTTCAATTATTTAATACAAAATCATTTAACCATATTGAAACACAAACAAGATATTTTTTATAGCGAGTGGTTGTTTTCACATGAGTGAAGTACCCCATCCCCTAAATGGACTTTACAGTTCTTACTTTATCCATATTTTTGAGATTCGACTGTACATTTATTCTCAAAACATGTTCTCATTTGTATCAATATTAATGTTCATTTAAGTGTAATATAATTAGAATTGATAATTAAAGTAAAATTACAGATTATGTATTTCTCTTATACATATTTATTATTTATTAAAAATTATTGTTTATAAAAAATATTTATTTTCTTTTTTATTTATTTATTTAAATTTGTTTTTAATTACTTTAAAATATTCTTTTTTGTTCATATGGTAATATACACAAATTGAGATCCAGGAAATTTTAAATTTTATAAATTTGAAAAATGATTTAATTAATGTTTCTTGTCATAATAATAATTTTAATTAAAATTTTATAAAGAAAATTCACCCTAATTTTGTAATGTTTATGAGATATAAAATATTCTGATGAATTTCAAATATTTTTAATTGATATTTTTTGATCTAATTGATTATTTTTTTTCTCCAGATGTTAATTATTTATCTAAGTCTCAGACACCTTTAATGATCTAGCACACAGGTAATTTATAATTACTAAAATTTATGTAGCATTGATTGTAAAGGTGATAATAATTGTTTGCCAGCCATCAGTAGCGATAATTTAGTTTAAAAAAAATCTGTAATAAAAACTTTTGCTTGGCTGACCAAAGTTTTTTATCATTTTCAGTTAGGTGGGCACCAGTGTTATACATACATATATATGTGTAAACATATACACATATTTACATATACTCTACATATATGAATATGTATACATATGTATATATGCATGTATATGTCTTAATAATATAATGTGTAACCTCATATGTATGTTTGTATATATACATGAGGTTTCTAATACTGGCGTTTGGCTAACCGAAAAGTACCATTTTTTTCCCTAATAGATTTCACTTCAATTCAACTAATTTCATCCTAAAATGCAAAGTTCATGTTTGTGTTAAAAATCCTTCTTTCCTATAAAAATTGTTATTTATCTCTTCTACAATGTGTCTCAAAAGTTTAAGCACAATAGCAATTTTCAAATAAAACTTTAAATATTCAGTTTTTTTTAAATATTTGTCTTGCATATGTTAATAATATCTATTTTATCACCGTATTCATTGAAATTAACTTTTAAATTTTATTTCAAACCATGGAGTTTAAGAATAGAACAAAAATAACCGTGTCAAAAGTTTAAGCACAAAATTGTTTTTATGCAAATTTTACAATCTGACATAAGCGGTTGTGCATGGAAACAATTTCTGGGTGTATAAGAAGCAGTTAGTTGTTGTTTATGAGTTAGTACAAAATGCCTCAGTCAAAAGAATTTTCAGAGGAGGAGGTGATAAAAATATGGAGTGTGAGAGTAAAATCTAAGTCTGTTTCTGAAATTGCAAGTACATTAAAATGATCAAAACAAGGTATTTATCAAACTTTGGCTTGTGGTAATAGTTTCAAACGAAAATTTCATTCAGGAAGGCCGCGAGTGACTAGTTAGCGCGAAGATAGCCGCATCAGAAATTTGGCCTCAACTGGTAATTACTCTCTTTCACAAATAAAACATGCAGTTGGAGGACAAATATGGAAAAAAACTGTTCATAGAAGAGTTTTGGAATTCAAATACCATAAAATGGCTTGATTACCGTGCCTCAAACGACACCATAAAGAAGCTAGATTACAATGGGCCAAAGAGCATATGTCATTTGGTGAAAAGTGGCTGAATGTCATATTCAGTGATGGGGAAAAAAATGGAACCTCGATGGCCCTGATGGGTTTAAGTACTATTGGCATGATATCCGCAAAGAGCTTAGGAGTGTATTTAGCCGTCAACATAATGGTGGTTCTGTAATTGTATGGGGGGGGGGGGGGAGGGCTATTTCTTTCAATGGTCAGACATCTCTAGCTTTCATCAGTGGTCGTGAAAACTCTGAAAACTATCAAGAGACACTTGCCAATCATTTGCTTACTGTTGCCGAGATTTTGGGAGGAGAAAATTGGTTATTTCAACATGACAATGCTTCTATCCATACCTCAAACTCAACTTCATCGTAGCTTAAGTCGAAAATAGTGTCTGTTTTGAAATTACCGGCAATTAGTCCTGATTTAAACCCTATAGAAAATATGTGGGGTATTCTCACTCATGCAATTTATCCAATTGAAAAACAGTATTCTTCAGTTAAAGATTTGAAAGATGCCATTGAGAACGCTTGGTTTAAAATTCAACCAGAAACAATACAGAATCTCATTTTATCGATGGAAGACCGTATATTTAAAGTAATTCAGCAGAAAGGAGCAATAATCAAGTATTAATTTTTTTTTATTCTTGTTCTGCTAAAGATTAAAAACTACTGTGCTTAAACTTTTGACACTTTCATTTTTGTTGTTTTGATAAATTTTATTATTTAAGATAAATTTTATAACATAAATCTGTTAATTATCTTTTGAAAACTACAATTTGTAGATTATGTGAAAGGGAAATGAACTTTCTCTCATTAATAAAATTTTATGTTGAAATTTTATGTTGTGCTTAAACTTTTGACACGCACTGTATCAGTAAACAAATTAATAAACAGAATTCCTCTTTACTGTTTGTTTATTTATATAAAAATTTTTCTTTGTAATGAAAGAAAAAGAAAAAAAAAATTGAATTCACTAAAATAAAATATAAGAAATTGTACAGTTAAATCATTGACTGAATAATATTTACTGAAAGGCAGAGTTGGCTCATAAAAATGAACATAAATTTTTTTTTAAATAATTTTCCTTTATAATTAGATTTAAATTAAAGCAATTTTAAGAAACTTTTATGCATTGCCGTTTCATGTCTTAAATGCTAGTCGTATATTTTGCCAATTTATGAAAATATTTAGATGAACAAGAAGATGGCTATTAAGTAAACAATAATTAACAACCAGAAATTGGCTATTAAGAAAGAAAAGAAAAGAAAATCTTATCTACTGGCTAGTGGCTATTATTCAAAAGTTCTTACATAATTTTTAATTTTAATTGTAATAATAACTAAAAAATCTTTTTAGCAATGTTAAACTTAACATTTTATACTTCTTCTGCAGTGCAAAATCAACTTTTTTTGTTGTTTGTGAGTTTTTGTATATATATTATGCTTAAAAATCCATTCATTCCAGCAGGCAATCTACATCGGTATAGATTTTATGCCATTATTTATGTAATATTTAGTGCAAAATGATATACAGCCGGCTCTCATTAATTCGAAATCAAATAATTCGAATCGTCGCTTAATTCGAACTAAACATGGAGTCCCAAAATTTACAATGTCTGAATAATGTTAATTTTTTTCATTTATTTGAACTCATTTTCTCTTGACTTCGTTTAATTCAAACTAGTGAGAATTCCTATTTTTTCCTTTTTTCCTTAATTTCTCATGGACTTCATATCCTTGAAATAAATTTGTTTCATTTTTGTCAGAATTGTTCTGAACTGTAATACATATAATCCCATGTATTTGATATCCGCTTTCTTAGTATCCTGTCTGTCCGTCAATGACACCTCCACCGTCCATCCCTTCTTCCATTGTTCTTGTTCTTAACCTTTTAATTGGTATATGTATTTGTACCTTTTAATTTAATATTAAGTCATATTCTAATGATAACAGCTGAAGTAAATTAACAGAATTCTTTAACATTAATTCTTTTGTAATAGTAACCCTTTAAACATGTTTTCTTCTTGTACTTTCCATAATTCGAACGTTTATTGAGGTCCCGACAAGTTCGAATTAACGAGAGCCGCCTGTATCTTGATTGAAAAATATCATAATTTGCCTTACCTATATAATTTATCTTTTTGTGTGTTAAGAAGTATTTCTTGTGATAAAATAAGATATCACATAAGTAATTTAATATTTGTATAAAATGAAACAGTCATCTGATGTTTAAATATTCCTTTCTTAGTCTTACACTGGTATATAAGTTTTGTTGTAAGTGTTAATTTTAAATGATTAATCAGTACTAGCAAAATAACATGTAGAAAGTTGACACAAATTTGCATAACATGTCACTTTATTATTTTTTCTACTTTATTACAACCAAAGAATTTTGAATATTGAAAGTGCAAGCATATTTGTTTACTGACTATTATAGATTTTTGTTCTAATATTTACTATAAATTTAGCCCAAAAAAAAAAAAAAAAAAACAATATTTAAGCGTTTAGTGAAAAACTTCTTTTCTCTAAAAAATTTGAATGGGTTTTGATGTTATTGACAAATGAACACTTTTCGATGTTTGCTGGGCACCAGTGTTATATATACATATATTAAACATACATGCATATATATAAATACATATACATGTTTACATATGTATGTATACATGTGTATATATATAGTCAACTGTGTAAAATCCACATTCTTAGAAACCAAGGGTTTTCCTGATTAAAAATCATCCCTTTCTTTACATTTTAATTTTTAAAGTTTTAGGAACAATTGCATAAAAATTATTATGGTAAAGAGAAACATAATGCTACATTGGTATGATATATTTAATAACTAAGATTAAAGAAAATTTAAATTACATAGAACATATGTTTTAATGATTATTCTTTATTTTAAACATTGATGCAACATAATGGTAGGTTTCAGTTTTGGTTTGCTGTCCATAATTTGTTTTCTATAGTCTTATAAACACTTATTGCATCTTGCTCCCGAATTAATTTTTGTTACTCAAGGAAATTTAAATGTTTATATCCAATTTATATTTAAATATTTATTCACTGGAAAATTGATAACTGAAACAAAATATACACCAAATTTAACTTTATCTGTTTAACTGTCAATGACAATTGCCATTGTTTACATTCCAATGTGTAGTGTGGATAGTTAAAAATTGCGGATTATACATTGGTTGATTTCATAAAGTTGACTTTGAAAATATGTTTTGTTTGTGTATGAATATATGAATGACTGAACATTGAATCACAGCATTTAAATCAGGGCCGTAGCTAGAAGTGTACGATAGGGGGGGCTCAAGGGAATGTAGGGGGAGCTCATATTTTTTTGTTCTCTCTCTGCAGCAGAAAGATATATTAGTGCATATTCACATTGTAGGTACTATGTTTCTCATTAAACTGTTGTAATAACTTCATTTTATGCTAAGGAAAGTATACGATGATGGAAATTTTGAATGTATAACTAGTGCAAAATTAAACATCCTGTTAGCTTCATATGTACCAATAGGATGAGGGAGTGTTGAAACACGTATTTTAGATACAATTTATTAACACTGCAAAGCTGTGAAATGGTCTCAAAACTAAATTAGATTTTTGAACAGAATTTCATTTGAATTTTCGGAACATTTAGTGACCTTGGAACTTTTTCCAGGAGGGGCTCAAAATATTTTAGGGGGGGCTGAGCCGCCCATAGCGCCCCCTTAGCTACGGCCCTGATTTAAATTAAAAGTCTTTATTCTATTTTTTCAGTCATTAAAGATTTACACAATGCTTACATACATTAGTTACTCAATATAAGAAACAATTCCTTTTCTGAGGTATCATTATAATAAATTTTGCTTGATAAAAAATATACTTTTATTTTATCTAAAACTAAAATATGGAAAAAAAAATCTTTCTTCTATCTCCCTTCCCACCTAAATGAAGCCATTGGTTGAAGCCAGTGCACAATAATTTATAGTTAAATTTTATTGATCCTATATCTATAAAAAACAAAAACTGTTTTTCCTTTTTTTTTTTTTTTTTTTTTTTTTTTTCAAAAAGATATTTCAGAAATGTTTTAATTTTTGCAACTAAATGAAATTCAATAAGTTTTGTAAATGAACCTTTATGTGATTTGTATGTATTTAAAAAATGAAATATCTTCATGTATATCAATTTTGAATAAATTATGAGCAAATCGTTAACTATACTGTATATATTTCAATAACTTGATGCATTCTTTTAGGTTTTTTATTTATTATTATTCTCCAATATTATTTAGATTTGTAGTTTTAAAAAAAATCACCAAACTTTTTATAAGTTAATTCTTTTATCACTGTGATTTCATCCGAGGCATTGAGACCTTCTTTTAAATGATGTTGTAATTGCTTTTTTTTTTTGCCTCTGTATAATGGATTAAAAAATATATTAAAGTTATCATTGTAAATTACTTTATTTTTTATTGTGATGTTTTTGTAAATAAAAGTGAAATAATACTGAAAGATCTTTTGCCTTTAAACCAATTTTATCCTTTTCTGTTGGAATTTTAACATGTCAATTTTTCATGTATTCTATATTTATGTACTGTCTATATAATTAGACAAAAATATTATATATGATTTTATAGTAAATAAAAATGTTCCTGATTGTAAGTCATGAATTTTGGGAATTTGTTTCTGTGTAGTTTAATGTAAGGCTATTTGCATAATTTCTGGATGATAGTTACATATTGATTAGAGTTATAATTTATTTTTTAGGGTTTCGTTCATCTCTATCATATGTCTGTCAGTCTATCACAGTATCCGTACACAAAAACTGTAAAAGTCAGAGACTTCAAGTTTTGTGTATTTGGACCTGAATACTTCATGTCACACAACTAATCATAAATTTTTTTTAAAATCTATTATTTTAATTACCGTATTTACTCGTGTATAGAGCGCACGCATATATAAAGTGCACCCCTACTTTATAAATAAAAATGGCGATTTCTTAAAATCTCGTATATAAAGCGCACCATAAATTTGATACGCTAATGAAGAATGATCAAATGAATTTCAGTAAAAAAAAAAGTCGAAACAAACATTCCACCAGACCAGAAAACAAGACGAAAATGCATTTTTAGACTTCAGGTTGTAACAGAATGATGGGAAATAGGAATGAGTGACGGTAAAGAGAATTGCTAATTAGCGTTAAGATAATGTCATTAACTCTGTTGTATAAAAAACTGCAAGGAATGAAATAAATACGCAGTAATACTTCAATTAAGTAACATTTTTCGAGTTTTAATATCTTCTTTGAATAATTTCTTGTTTCATATGTATATCGTTCGACTGTATCCAACAGTAAAAAATTATTCCATATATAAGGTGCACCTAGGAGTTTTGTCCTAATTTTTTGGAAAAAAAGTGGGCCTTATACACGAGTAAATACAGTAAATTAATTTTATCAATCTCATCTGTTCATTTTTGCGATTTACATTTTAAAAGAGAACCTTAATTTGAATATTTTGTGGTTAGACATCATAGCTTGGAGATAAAGTGTCTCGCTAATAAACAGGAGATTGTTAGTTCGATCTCTGGTGCTGCAAAAGTGAAAATTTTCATATTAAGATAAACTTGATTAAAAGAAATTTTGTATTTTTTGCCAATTTAAGGTTTTATATTGGGGTTTTATTTGAAGTTGATGCTGACTTCTCCATTGGAAATCAAACATAACCATTAAGTAAATTTGCTGCCCTTAGGGATCAAATTTTAGAAAATCAATGTTTAACTTATGTATTGCCCTCAAGAATATCTACATATTTCAAATTTTAAAGCTCTATATCAACAGAATGAAAAACAGTGCTGTAGTTGGAAAAAAAAAATATTTATGGGAACTCATCTTTTTGTAAAGTAGATTTTTGCAAAGTCAAAATCCAATTTTAAACATTTAGCCAAAAGCCAACTTTTTTCCATTAACAGTTATATTTATTACAGTCTAGTTTTTATCGTATTGTATTTGTATAGCTTCCATCGGAAAGCAATGTCTAATCAATCCCATAGTGACATATTTCATTATGAATCAAAATAAATTGAAATAAAAGAAATAAATCCATATATTACTTACTAGCACATCTATCCTAGAAGTTTCCAAAGCAGTGATGATGAGAGGTGTTTTCTGTGCCCCTAATTAATAACAAGCTGTTTTTTATGCTAATTTTCTTGCAGATCACTACTAAAATTTCACATATGGTTTAGGACAAATTTTTTTTAAGGAAAGTCCTACACGCTTTATGAGTATAAACAAAACAGATTTTTTTAAAATTAAAATAAATTATTTTGCTTGAAAAAAAAAAAAAAAAAAAAAAAAAAGAATTGTGCTTGTATGGGATATTTTTCTTATCTTTACAGTAACAAACCAAATATTTCTAGGAATATCGCTCCTATGCATTCCCATCAAATTACAGCACTGGTGAAAAATGAAAAGTGAATTGCAAGATTTGACTCTACAGACACAAAAATAATTGTAAGTTAAAAGAAAGCATGTGAAAATAAATCTCAATAACAGACTTACACCTCTAAAGAAGACAAGTGTCTCAATAATATTTCAATAACTCAGGAATATAAAATAGGAAGATAAGTTGAATTATAGAAAAAAAAAATAGTGAATTTTCGTTTAACACTTTGCAGCGCAGTGCAAATCCATTGCTTAAGTGTTAAAATTAATGACTGACAGCAGAATTGGAAAACAACTTTATTTGTATATAAGAAAAAGCTATATTTCACTCATTCAATAAACCGAAATTTTTTTACCAAAGTTCCGGTGCCAATGTGGGGTTTGGGAATTAAAATTAAGTAATTTCATAGATGTACCATCGTGCCACAAGGGATTAAAAGCAGGGGTGCAGAAAATGTTTTTACTCTCCACATTTCCCCCAATCCTTATGAAAATTTCCCCAAAACTTTATGTTTTAGAATTCTTACATGCGTTTAGATATAGACTTTTTTTTCTAAAAATTTTTCAACTTATACACAAGTATATACACAATACATATTACTCCTAGATTGATTTTGTGAAAGTCGCTAAGCAGATAGATCTATTTATTTGTCAGGAAAAAAAAATCTCAGAGAAATATGTAATTCTTTATTAAAATTGAAATCGATTGTATGTTTTTCTGCAAAATTTCCCCAGATGGCTAAAATTTCCCCCGATCCTAGATCGCCGGATCGGACATATTCTGCACCCCTGATTAAAAGTACTAATCAGTGAAGAAGCAGTTTCTGAAAATGAATTGTCATCATTAGGAATGCACCAAATATTCGGTATCTATATGGTGTTTGCTGTTAGCGATAATTAGCTTAACATTTAAAATTGCGTATGAACTTCCTCACTAGTTTGACTAAAAACAGTTATTAACAGAAAAGCCAGGTAAGATTGACTTACCTTCAATTTGTTTTCATCTCAGGGCAGGCCATCCAGATTTTAGTATCCATTTGGTTTATACACTTTTAATCACATTAATCATCACACTGTAAGAAAAAACACTGCTACATTTAGAAAAACGAATATTATATTGAACTTGCTTTAGTATTTACGGAGCTCTGACAACAGCTCCTTTCTCTACAGCTACATATTCATCTCTGTGAAAAAATACAAGAAAAAATTATTATTATATTACATTGAAAATGAAAATTTATTATATGAATGTTTATATCATATAAAAGTAATTTAGAGTTTATTGAAATTAATGAGCTTTTGATGACAATGTCCTTGAAAGTTAATCATCACTTATGTATTATAAATCAATTTGATTATTTGTAGATTTCAGTCTTTTTGTAAACAACTGAAGGTTATGTTGCGTATGATGATAGTACTTTCACTTTCGATAAAAGAAAATTGTTCTTGCTAAAAATCATTTCCTGGTTGCTCTTTAAATTATGCGATGATGGATGAAAAACAATTTAAGTCTTTTGTTTATTGTTTTCTGTAATCTTCATTTAGAGTTTACATTATAATGTTTTTAACAAACCCCCCCTTAAACTCTTAATGGAGATTATCCAGTAGTTTGAGTTTGTTTCTATTTTCTATGTATTCAGGTTTGGGTTCCGGTTTTGTAAGGATGTCGGCAATCATTGATTTGCTTGGACAATAATGTAATTGGATTATTCCGTTTTCTTTAAGCTGTTTAATTACATGATACTTGATATCGATGTGCTTTGTTCTGTTGGAATATTTTCCAGATTCTGTCATTTTTATACAAGAGATGTTATCTTCGAAAATAGTAATTGGCAATTGTTGTGGTACACCAAGATCTTCTAATAATTTTAATAACCACGTTAATTCTTGCTTAGCACTAGCCGCTGCCACAAATTCTGCTTCTGCAGAGGATTGTGCAATGCAGGTCTGCCTCTTCGTGATCCACATTATAGGATTTTTTCCTAGTAAGAATAAATTTCCTGTCGTTGACCTTCTTGTCTTTGAATCACCCCCCCAATCTGAATCACTATATATTTCCAAGATCGGTGGTTCTTGTGTGCTGATTACCAAATTTAGATTTTTTGTTGAATTTAGGTATCTTATAAGTCTTTTGACTCCTTTCCAGTCCGATTCGGAGGGGGTTTCGTTTTTTCTGCTTAAAATGTTTACAGCTACGAGTATGTCTGGTCTTGATATCATGGCGATGTATAACAATGCACCTATCGCTTGACGGTATTTCGTGTTGTTTGGCATTTGTTTACTTCCATCATTTAATCGCTGAAATCCTACCTCCATTGGAGTGCTGTATGGTTTAGACTCCGTTAAGTTGAATTTTTTTGCTACTTCTTCTATCTTTGCAGTTTGATTCAGTTTGAATCCATTCTGCGTTTTTTCTATTTTTATTCCGAGGTAATTGTTTATTTCTCCTAGATCTTCAAGAGTATATTCTGTTTTCAATTTATTTATTATATCTTTTATCTGGTCATCATTTCCTGCAATGAGTATGTCATCGACATACACTATGATGTAAATACTATTTTCCCCTTGTTTCTGTATGAATAAACAAGTGTCTGCTGTGCTTTGTGTGAAGTTTAATTCTTTAAGTGATTGGGTAATTTTTATATACCAAGCTCGTGCCGCTTGTTTTAGTCCATAAATTGCCTTTTCCAATCTACACACTTTGAAAGGTTCTTTTGTGTCTATGTATCCTTCAGGCTGAGACATATATACTTCTTCTTCCAGTTCTCCATGTAGGAAAGCTGTTTTAATGTCAATGTGATGTATTTTTAACTTATGATATGCTGCGGCAGTTAAAAAGCTTCTGAGTGTTGTGTGTGACACCACTGACGCATATGTTTCGTCATAATCTATCCCATATTTTTGTCCGTAACCCTGAGCTACGAGCCTAGCCTTGTATCTTTTTATTTTTCCAAATTCATCATATTTTGCTTTGAATGTCCATTTTGATCCGATTACTTTAGCTCCTTGTGGTGGATGCACTAATGTCCATGTTTTGTTTTCTTTAAGTGAATTTATTTCCTCTCGCGTCGCATCGATCCAGTTCTTTTTTTCGTGTGGGTTCTCAAGATTTATCATTTCTTGCCAACTTTTGGGCTCATATATTGGATTGTGCCGGACTGCATAAGCAAATCTGTCCGGTGGTACTCCTTTATTTTCCCTTTCGGATCTTCTAACGTGTTGTGTTTGTAACGATGTGGATGGTGTATCTGTATCGATGTTTTCTGGTGTTAGATTTAGTTCCATTACATTTTTTTCATTCTGCTGAGCCTGTTTTTTGATTTCAGACTTTGAATTATTTGTGTTTGTATTTTCATTAGTGTTTGCATTATCTATTTTGTTTTCGATGAATTTTACTGATCTAGCTAGTATGACTCTTCCATCACTGGTGTATATTCTGTACCCTTTAGAGCGATTGTCATACCCGACAAAAGTGCCCTTTTCTGCTCTATTGTCAAGTTTTCCTCGTTTAAATTTATGTATATAGGCATATGCGGTACAGCCGAAAACCTTTAAATATTTTATGTTTGGTTTTCTACCTAGCCAAAGTTCATATGGTGTGGTGTTGATGGATTTAGAAGGCAGTCGATTTTGCAAATGGTTTGCGGTACATATGGCCTCTCCCCATAATTTATGTGGGAGATTTGCTTCGTTTAGCATGCTCCTAGTCATATCCAGAAGCGATCTGTTTTTTCTCTCTGCAACCCCATTTTGATTTGGAGAATATGGGACGGTAAGTTGGTGTTCTATGCCGTTATACTTTAGGTACTTTTCAATTTCGTCATTTATATATTCACCGCCATTGTCGGATCTGATCGCAGTTGGCATTTTACCAAATTTATTTTTAACTGTAGCGATGTATTCTTTTAATTTTTCAAACGCGTCACTCTTATTTGACATTAGGTAAATTATACAAAACCTCGAAAAGTCATCGATGAAAGTGATGAAATATCTTTTCCCCCCTATAGTAGGTGTGTTTATAGGGCCACATACATCAGTGTGAATTAATTCTAGTCTTTCTTTGGCTCTATATGCTCCTGATTTCGGGAATGGTGTTTTGTTTGTTTTGGATTGAATGCATACCTCACATACATTGTTGTGTTTGTATTTATTTATTGTTACACCGCTTACTAATTCTTTAGACACCATGTTTTTTATTGTGTCGTAATTTCTATGGCCCATTCTTCTGTGCCATAAATCTATACAATTTGCATTTGTGCAATTATACGTTACATTTGTATAGTAGCTACTATTTTCATCTTCGTTTACGTGTATTTCATACAAATTGTTTTTTAATTTACCTTGGAGTATTATTTCACCTTTGTGTGTAATGTTGCACCTATCCCTATCAAAATGTACCTGGCATCCGTTTTTTGTTGCCCTGCTAACTGATAACAGATTGGTTTCAATATCTGGTACGAACAGAACATCCCTTAGTGTTACTTGTTTATTATTTTTTCCGGTCTGAATAACAACTTCACCTGATCCATATGAAATCAATTTGCTACCGTTTTCTACAGTGACATTTGTCTCAACATTGTTTGTTATTTTTGTAAACATTTCTTTTGAGTTTACGATATGGCTGGAACTTCCGCTATCTACAATAAAGGTTTTTTTATTATCAGGTTGCTCTGTAAGTAAGGCTACATCATTCTTTTCATATACAGCATTTTTTTCTGTCTTCAGTGTTTTCTTCAAAACATAGCGAAGTGGAATGGTTTTTAGTTTTATTTTGCTTATTTTGAGTGTAAGTGTTGTCAGGTTCCTAGAAGACATCTGCCCTGAATTAGAAAGGAATGATATTTCCTCATCTGAATATTTTTATGTATTGTGGGTTGTGTATCTGTGAAGCTCGAAATACCTTTCTTTCTTTTCTATAATAACGAATGACAGATGTTGACACAGGTGTGCAGATGACGCACTCGTTGATGAATGAAAGTGATGGCCGCGGGGCGTGCCTCAGCTGTCATCTAGCTATTGGAGTGATGTGTAAACCGGAGATGTCATGACTCAAGGTTGGAGTGCGGGATTGAACCAATGGATGAGCTCTAAGGAGTCCTGCATGGGGGAAGGAAGATCTCTGACAAGGTCAACTCTGGACGGAGAGGTTAGACAGTTCTCGCTTGGCGTTGAGACCGATAGGTCGCTCAGAATTTGTGGTCCGGTTGGACAGTGTATATTTTGAGCGTGGGACAAGGCGTCCCAGTGGATAGTGTTATAGGCCGAGAAGTGAGGCCTAGTAGCCTTGTGTATTGAGATTCTGCAGTAATCTCTGATAAAGCGTATCGAACGTGCGTTGAGTGTGAGGAAGAAAGTGTAAGCTGAACGGTACACAACCAATGTTTAGTGTAGTTAATTTAATGTTTAACCGGATCATCTATATCCGAGTTGTAATTGTAGATAGTTGTAAATATTGTTTCTTGTGTACATATCTATATCTTAAATAAACTGTTAGTTCAATTCATTAACAGCGTCAGTGTTATTTTACCCAATCCTCACAGCAGGTGACCGATATCACCCATTAATATCGGTGGTGGCAGCTAAAACTACCTAGGACATTCTTCAAAGTTTTGTGGACTGAAAGGAGCGTCCGACAAGTGTTATTATTTTTCCCTTTTAGGAACCAACATTCTTTATTTGTGTGGTTTTTCATTTTACAGTGTGAACAGTATTTGTTCATTCTTTTATAATCAGAGTGGACAGATTTTCCTTGAGCTTTATATGCTCTGGTGTTATTTTCTGAATTTTCAGAGCTTTCCGTTCGGCGGATATATTCATCCGTTATTTTTTATAAATAGTACTGTGAGTTCAGGTTCTGGACGGGCCTCAAGAGCCGTCACTAATGTATCGTAAGAAGGGGGAAGTGAACACAATAGTAAGGCGGAAACATGGGAATCTGTGATATTTTCTCCTATGGCAGATAGTTTATCCACAATTTCTAGAATTTTAGTAATGTGGGCTATCATGTTACCACCTTCGTTTAATTTTGTGCTGTACAGTTTTCTTAATAAGTACAGCATGCTGGAGAGATTGGATCTCTCATGAATTTGTTTTAGAGTGTCCCATGTCTCCCTCGCCGAATTCAGATTTTTAACATGTACTATTTGGCTATCTTCAATACTGAGATTGATTAACGCTCTGGCTTTGCGGTCTTTCTTGGCCCAGTCTGTAGTTATGGGGGTTGGAACCTCATCTGTAATGACTTCAATTAAGTCTTCACGAATTAAAAGCATCTCAATTTTAAACCGCCAATTTGAGTAATTATTGGCATTTAATTTTTCTATTGTTGTGCTGTCTTTTACAGCAGCCATGACATTGTCATAGAAAAGTTTTTTTTTCTTTAAGTTTGCTAAATTGTTTAATTATGGACTGCCTGACCTGATTTTGTTTTTATTTCTGTCTCATTAATCATAATTGTTAGCGATAATTAGCTTAACATTTAAAATTGCGTATGAACTTCCTCACTAGTTTGACTAAAAACAGTTATTAACAGAAAAGCCAGGTAAGATTGACTTACCTTCAATTTGTTTTCATCTCAGGGCAGGCCATCCAGATTTTAGTATCCATTTGGTTTATACACTTTTAATCACATTAATCATCACACTGTAAGAAAAAACACTGCTACATTTAGAAAAACGAATATTATATTGAACTTGCTTTAGTATTTACGGAGCTCTGACAACAGCTCCTTTCTCTACAGCTACATATTCATCTCTGTGAAAAAATACAAGAAAAAATTATTATTATATTACATTGAAAATGAAAATTTATTATATGAATGTTTATATCATATAAAAGTAATTTAGAGTTTATTGAAATTAATGAGCTTTTGATGACAATGTCCTTGAAAGTTAATCATCACTTATGTATTATAAATCAATTTGATTATTTGTAGATTTCAGTCTTTTTGTAAACAACTGAAGGTTATGTTGCGTATGATGATAGTACTTTCACTTTCGATAAAAGAAAATTGTTCTTGCTAAAAATCATTTCCTGGTTGCTCTTTAAATTATGCGATGATGGATGAAAAACAATTTAAGTCTTTTGTTTATTGTTTTCTGTAATCTTCATTTAGAGTTTACATTATAATGTTTTTAACATTTGCTTGGTCATATTACTGAATATTAAATTAGACCACATTTCAAATTATTCGGTATGCTAAATATTCAACTTGGCTGAATATCAAACTATTCAGTATGCCGAACATTCAGCTTGACCGAATATCAAACTATTCAGTATGCCAAGTATTCAACTTGACCAAATATCAAACTATCAGTATGTCAAATGTTTGGTTTGACAGTATTGAAATATTTTGTCAGACCAATTATAATACTTAAAAAAACTCAAAACAATTTCTATTTTTAACTGTGAATTAATAAAAATATTTAAAATAATTAGATATAGAATTATATTTAAGAAAAAGAAAATGCTTTTATACTCTTTACTTGCTATTAGAAAAGTATAACATAAGAAAATTAGAAAATAAGGACTATTTTAGTCTCTTTCTGAATTTTTTTTTATTCCAGTTCCTTTAAAATATTAGTTTGATTTTAAAATATTTGTTTTAGAAGATTACTAAGAAAATTTTATTCATTTGTTTTAACACCTTTATGCACTGGCCATATTTTTAAGTACCATTAAAGAAAATTTAATATAAAATTTATTTATTCTAAATATTAATAAAAGTTTTAATAAATATGATAATAAAAGTTTATTTTTTTCTTTCCACATGAAATACTCTACTCAATCAAATTTCAAAAGCACAGAGAAATGGAGCTAAATGTTTCCAAAAAATGTTAATTTTCTTAATCATTTACATAGGTATAACTTTTTTTTCTTTCTTAAAAAAAAAAAAAAAAAAAAAAAAAAAAGTTATATGAAACATTTTTAACAGTAAAATCCTTTAGATTTACAGGGTTTATCATGATACATTTAACCCCCAACTGCCAAACAAAAGGGTAAAATTATAATGTTGTTTTCTCTGTAATTAAATTAAAATATTAAAAAAGTATGTTTTTTCCAGCCTAATACAAAATATTTTATTACGCACGGGTGTACAAGCTTTAAGAGTACTATTAATCATAGTTTAAATTTTCACAATTAGCTTTTATTTGTAGAATTATATTAATTTAAATATTGGCAATGGTAGAGTGAAACCTGCAGCTTAATGAACGGAAAAATCAGTTCGTGGCAGTCAGGAGATTAAATACGCTGCTTTTGTAAGAATTATTATATTTCCATAAGAGTAATTTTGGTTAATAATTCTGATTTTTTTTTTCTTTTGGAGGGGGGAAGCGGGATATTTTATAAAAGAAGTTATGACTATAGGATTTATTTAATCAGTTTTAATAAAAAAAAATATCTAAATTTCATGTTATTATTTAAAAATTCCAGTATCTCGTCATAATATTAAGAAGATAATTATTGAGGTGAAGCTTTTTTTGATAAATAATACCCTAAATAAAAGATGGTTAATTCAGAAAGGAATCCATGAAATTTAAAATTTTATCACTTAAAAAAGCTTTAAAAGTTTTCTTTTCTTGAATAGCAATTAAAAGCATATATAAATACATATATATAAATTTGTAAAATTTACTCATACAATTATATGGTTTGTGTGTTAAATGTTATGCAAAATTGCTTTTAAATATAATTTTTTATACTTCCAAACTCAGAAATTTAAAACTATTTGGCAAGGCGAATATTCAGCGACTGCAGCACGAAAATAGTGTCTTCAACATTGATGTTTTTGTATCAAAAAATGAAATATTTGAAGAAAATCGGAAATGTCAACTGAGGAAAATGCTCAAAAATATTAAAATTATGGTATTTCGGCAGAAAACAGAAGTGATTGTCATATGAAAATGGTTTAACCCTTCACTGTACCATGTGCCATATCTGGTACATACCTGAATACATTATAATTTTCATTATGTGTCTTGTATTCAGCTAATAGGATCACTGTAACTGGTCAAGAACAATCCAAAGAATAGAATAACACTTATTTTGTCCATATCAGTTAAAATATGTTCTTTGGAAACAAAAAAAAAAAAAAAAAAAAAAAAATCGATTAATCGATTAAGATAAGATTTACTTTCATTATTTTTACTGAATACTTAAAATTGTTAATATAAAGAAACTTGCAGAGTGTTAAGCAGATAAAATTAATTTAAGCTCATGTAGTAGCAAAATACAGCAATGCAATATTTTTAAATCCTAATTGTGTTCCTATAACACACACCATAAAATATCAAATTTTAGCTGAAAATTTGATTTTTTAAAACTATTTTTCCCATTATTAGATCGATATATAGATTTAAAAAAAAATAAAATAATAAAAATAGAAAAAATCATGCTGTAAAAGGTTAAACGTACAATGTACAATAAGGCTGAAAAATGTACGATTTATTGAAAAAACGTACAGTGTGGAAACTCACTCGTGTGTGTTGTGGGAGTTTTTTCACTAAAGAATAGCTCAAATATTTTATTGAAATAAACGAATCCCATGAGACGATCCCACACATGGCTTTATCTTGATTTCAGTTTGTTGCTTCGATAGAGTATTTCTTTCATTTGCATAACATGACTGGAATCTGAAATGAAATGGAAAAAAAAATGTTATTTTCACTTCATTATAACACAATTTTCATTCATTAGTTTTAGAAGTTTTAAAATAATGAATATTTGAAATGAGGCAACCTTATGGTTACTGTCAGAAGCAGATAAACTATTTCCCGGTGCCCTAGTCTAGAGACTTTTTGAAGAACCTCTTCTCTTCCTTCAAAGCGATGTATTTCAGAATTTTCTGCCAATAAAATGGAAAATCGTATATACTCCTGTATAAGTGGGCCCTCCTCCCAATTCTTAAACAAAATTTAAAAAATATATTGAATGTTTGTGTATAAGCCGAACCACATTTTTGGTAATATATTGAAAAAGGATTTGTAATCGAGGAAACACACACAAAAATAATAAATAAATAAATACAATTTCATTAAATTAATAAACATTTTCCCTTAGTTTCTAACCAGACATTAAAAAAAATCAACGTTTTAAAACTGTATAATTATGTAAAACCTAAAAATGTTTGACTATTTTGAAACTACAGTCGAGTCTCTATATAATGAAATCCACCGTTCCAGTAAAAAATTCGTTATATAGAGAAATTCAATGTATAGAGAATGATGTTAAAAATCATATTTAATGTGTGAAATTTGAACAAATGTTATTTTTCGATCTTTTGAATTAAGAATTTGAAATATTTAAAAGTAAATATTAACCTAACATTTTATTTCTTAATTATTTCAATTGTTTCAAAAAAGAGAAGAGACATTTATTTGAAAGCATAATGAAAATCAAATAAGGAAGACTTACATTAATTTCAGACGAAGAAATATGTAATTTTTTGTTGTTTTGATTTTAAAATCGTTACGCTCTTAAAATGCTCAAATTTTAGCAACGAATGAAAAATTGTAGTTAATATTTTCCTCCATTTGAAGGCCTCTCTCATGTGCTTCTCATTGATTCCTCTCTTATGTGTGTCTGTGTATCAATCCAATTGACTCTGTTTTGAGAAGGATGTGGAAAGGTATGTGGGAGGTGGGATGAATTCGTTGGATTTAAAGAACAAGGAGAGAAGTAATATATATATATATATATATGTATATGTATATATTAGTTGTGACGATTTAAGGAGAACTCGAATTATTTCCACTGGTTAAAAAGAAACACGCAGTCATGGCAAGCGAGGGAAAAAACAAAATAAAATAATAAATGTAGAAGATCCAATAATTAGTCATGGGCTGCTGTAAATTCATTTATTAAATTCGTAATAATGAGGAAGGAAAAGCTCCTTTTGCAAAAATTCCATCATTATTTCAGCGAGCTGTCCTCATCGAAGAAGCAACCCAAGAAATCTTCTCTCTCATCTCGAGACTTCCACCTTCTAAACTAAAAAAAGAAAGTACTGGAACATTCTGTAACCTCAAACCATCATTCTTTTATGTAAACAGAATTCTTGTCCAGCTACGAGGCTATTTTTAAACAGACGATAAATTTATTAAAAAAAAATATTATTTAACCAATTTATAATTGACTCAGAATTTTAAATATCTTACGCAGACGATTTTTATAAATGATTAATTTTAAGGCTAATGACAGACGACCGATTTTTTCGACGCTTTGGCTTTCGAGCGAAAAATAAACACCTGCGCTGCCTCATTCACACGGACGTGACCTTTCCGTCAAAATAAGCAGACGATATTGTCACTAGGCATAATAGAAATCTTTTGATTCGATGTTTATTAGATGGATCTTTTGAAGGAAATAAAATATTCTGTAATTTTTTATCAATTATTCAAGAAAATTGAAAAAATATATATACACAGACGGTACTGGATGCATCCTGTGAGAAGTGATAGATTATTTACCGGATCCAAAATTAAATTACAGGAAATATTCTTTACATCTGATGTCAAATGAAAAATACAGATGACTGCGAATATTATTAATGTTTATAATTGTTATTCAACTTTCATTTAGATAATATTTCTTATTATTATTAAATAAATAAAAAAAAAAAAAAACTAAATTGATTAAAAAAAATGTTGCTACAGTACATGGTAGCAAAACAAGCATCTTAGTTCTATAAATGAAATGTAGGACCGAAAAATTTTCAAAGTGTGAAATTTTCGTTACATTAATCAAGAAGCATATGCTATCGTCCCATGAGCAAAAGGTAGATTCTTTTTCTCCTTTTAGGGCTGTACATCCATATAAAAGTTTGTCACTTTTTTTTTGGTAATTTTGGACCCTCTCCCCTCTTACGATATTATATACTATCATTCCCCGAACACCCTCTCCCTCAGTAATGGTATCTTCAATAATGTGTAAAAATTTCTTTGATTTTTTGGATTGTTTTTCTTTTGTTTGGAATGATGGTTACACTTATTTTTCGCATAATTTACTGATTTAGATGTAGAGAAAACTATAAAATGTCACTTTATATATGAAATAACTGCATATCAAACAACACTTAAAATAAATAGTTAATATTTAAAAGTGTTTTAAAATAGCTTTAAAGCTTTTTGTTACATACCTTCAACAGTAATAGTGTCTTTTTATAATTGTTCTCGGACAAGGTGGGGCAGGCAGAACTTCGAAAGGCGGACATAACAAAACAGACGGAGAAGTTTTTCTTTAACTTATAAACACAAGTATCGTTTAAAACATAACATCGTGTACAGTTTGTCGAACAGCGAATCAATATATGCATACACATATGATAGAATAATAGTAATGCTAAACGTTGGGGTATTCCATATTTTGCAATTATATAAATTTATAATCATTTAATTATTTTAATAACATTGCATTTGCATAAAAATAGACAGCAGTTTAATAAAAGATAAAATACTATTTTGATGTGAAGACCAAGTTACAAATAAAAAAAGAATTCTTTTTTCTTATTGGGTCAAAAATGATAACGATATCAAAAGACAAACCAAAACCTGTTAGCCCTGTTTCTGTTGTTCTGTTCTGTTAGCACTGCTTCTGTGCTAGATTAAAGCGCATTTTAATCTAGCGAAAAAGTTTCACATTTTTTATTATTTTTCATTTTTAAAATACATTTAAAATTTAATAAATATAATTGTTATTAATGTAGTGTAAAGTTCATCAAGGCTGATAAACATACAATATTAAAAACTAAAAACAAATTTCTTCCCATGGTATTTACGAAAACTGGTTGGATGTGCCAATCCCAAAACTTTCTTCTATTTCATACATGCATTTTCATATTTAAAATAAAAGTTACTCATTTTAATGCTTTAATAATTTTAATTCAATACCCTACCAACTTTGATTTTCATCTTAAATTTCTGCTTCAATCAATTAATCGGAGTAAAAACGAATTTCCGTCTCTGCACGAGCCGATGGACAATAGAATGATAGGCAGATTTTTTTTTTTTCAAATTCAGGGAGGACCTACTTGCCTTACCAAAAAAAAAAAAAAATCATATACAAAATGTTTAGTTCACTTCTAGAACTAACTTCATACACAATATTGAAAATGGCATAAAATTCGGTATTGTAGCGCCCCGTTCCGGCGGATTTTTTTCAGATTCAGAGCGATCCAACTAGCCATAGCCATACACTTACACAAAAAATTTCTTTCAATTCGATGCATAACTTCATGTACTTTTGGTCGGTGCAATATTGAAAATGGCACAAAAATCGCGATTGCAGCGCCCCTTTCCGGCGGATATTTTTCAAATTCAGGGAGGACCAACTAGCCATAGTCATACACATACACAAAAAATTTGGTTCAATTCGATGCATAACTTCATATACTTTTGGTCGGTACAATATTTAAAATGGCGCAAAAATTGCGATTGCAGCGCCCCTTTCCGGCGGATATTTTTCAAATTCAGGGAGGACCAACTAGCCATAGTCATACACATACACAAAAAATTTGGGTCAATTCGATGCATAACTCCATATACTTTTGGTCGGTACAATAGTGAAAATGGCACAAACATCGCAATTGCAGCGCCCCCTTCCGGCGGAATATTTCAAAACTGAAGGAGGACCTGCTTGCCACAGCCAAAAACACTCACAAAAAATTTGGTTCAATTCTATGCATAACTTCATACACTTTTTGATGGTAGAATGGCGACATACAGACAGACACACGGACAGACAGACATTTTGTAAAAACAGGTTTTTTGAAATCTCTGACCCCTAAAACGTGTAAATCCGTCGAAAACCGGAAGTCGAAAAAAAATTTCGATTACAATAGAAGAAAGAAAAACGCTCAAAAATTATATATTGACAATTTTGAAAAGTGAAATATTTCCAAATTTGTCGCCATATGTAAATAGCCTTTTAACATTTTACTAGATTATATTAACTTAGTTGCCACTCAAAATTTAGCAAAAAAAAAAAAAAACTATGATAATAATCTATATATATATATATTACGCTATCGTATGAGACACAAAAATCGTGATTATTCGTTAATTGCTTAATGGCAACGTCCAAATTAAACCCATCTTATTGGTTACTGTGCAAAAGTCCTTTGTTAAGACTTAGACTGTGGTAAATTAGATTTGTATATGTTTTGTTCCTTCGCTGCAATTATGAAGCTTCAAAATATCGTTATTTTTATTTTTTTTTGTTCTTTTTTACTTAAAAAAAATAAATAAAAGTCATGAATTTTAAAGTTTTCAGTTTCAAATTAAAGTTATATATTGTAAATGAAATGAGTTTAATTAATATATTATTATATTATATAATATACGATATATTATTATATAATATAATACAATATATTATTATATAATATAATACAATATATAAATAATTAATGAAATACGAAAAAATGCCACGGGTACAATATTTGTCGATTTATTATCTGCGCCAGGCTAGCATAAAAATACTGAGCTCTTGATTTATCAGCACAGATGTCATATATGCAGCACATTGCGCGTTATTTTTCTGACGCCAATTTGACGAAAATTTCGTTTTCAAATACCAGCTACATACATATTTTTAACTAATTTCTATTATTTTAAAAAGGAAATAATAATAAATAAAGTTTAGATAATAATAATAGAATAAAACAATTTGTATCATTTAAAAAAAGAAAATAAAAGTAAACAAGCAGTTTATTAATAAATAAATAACAATAGCCGGGTTACCGTCTGAGGCGCATATAATTGCTACTTTGTTGCAGTCGCGCCAGTGCATATGATATCTGCATCTATTTCTCAGGGCGGAATCTTCTAATTTGGCAAAAAAATTGAGCAATTTAAAATAAATTATGTATAAAAGCAATATGATTTAATGCTTAATATACATTTAAGGGAGACCAAACTGGTCGCCAAGAGCGGCTAGTAAAAAAAGAAAGAAGGGGAAAAAAAGAAAAGGAAAAATCTATTTTTACCAAACTTAAATGTATTTGCTTCAAAAATATAAATGAAGCTTCTTAAAACTGGTACTTTCACAAAATTGTGTTCCATGAAAACATACTAATCATATTATATCTACTAATCATATTATTTTAAAAAGGAAATAATAATAAATAAAGTTTAGATAATAATAATAGAATAAAACAATTTGTATCATTTAAAAAAAGAAAATAAAAGTAAACAAGCAGTTTATTAATAAATAAATAACAATAGCCGGGTTACCGTCTGAGGCGCATATAATTGCTACTTTGTTGCAGTCGCGCCAGTGCATATGATATCTGCATCTATTTCTCAGGGCGGAATCTTCTAATTTGGCAAAAAAATTGAGCAATTTAAAATAAATTATGTATAAAAGCAATATGATTTAATGCTTAATATACATTTAAGGGAGACCAAACTGGTCGCCAAGAGCGGCTAGTAAAAAAAGAAAGAAGGGGAAAAAAAGAAAAGGAAAAATCTATTTTTACCAAACTTAAATGTATTTGCTTCAAAAATATAAATGAAGCTTCTTAAAACTGGTACTTTCACAAAATTGTGTTCCATGAAAACATACTAATCATAAATTATTCTAATGTTGTTAGATTTAAAAATTTGTAATTTAAAAAACAAACAAATTCCTCAGAAAGAAAAAAAAAATAGAAGAAGAATTTAAAGAAGTTATTATTGAAAAAATGCTTGTTTCGAATTAATATAAATAGGTTTCATATCGTTACAAAGTGTTACTTTTTACAAACATAAAATAAATCCCCCCAAAATATAATAAATTTCGCAAAAATACTTTTTGTTTTTCTCAAAATGCTTCCCTTCCCCCCAAAACCTGCATCGATTCTTGACTACGCTATCACAACAAAAGCTCGTGAATCTTGGAAAGAAAATAAAAAATCAGCGTTAAAAACAACTCTCGTCTGAACAAGATCTAATAAACAGAAGCCACCAGACACAAGCAGCTGGCCAACGGCTTGGGGGAAACGCGTGGCTTCGACGTGAGTCTTTGCGTATGTTTGAACGCAATAGTACCGCGTCGCCCGTCTGACAAGAAGAGGAGATAGTAATGCTCTCAATAGCGGGCGTCGTTTTGTCTGTTTTTGGAAATCGTCCGTGTGGCATTACCCTAAGGCTAATGACAGACGAGCGATTTTCGTCAACGGAAAAATGAACGCACGCTTTTCAGAGTGTGGTCGTCTGCTGCGCTGTCCACACGGACGATTCATTTCCTTCGCGTGAAAAAATGCGAAAAATCTAACGCGTTCCCCTCAACACGCTGGGAAGCCGTTGCGTTTTGGCGGATATGGCATATTAGAGTCTGTGCATACGAGCGATGCTTTCACGCAGGAATTTCATTATGAGAGTTTTGTTTTTGCAGTTCATGATCAAATTTTTTCACTGAAATTTTAAATATTTTTAATAGATGTGTCATTAGATGGTTGCACGGACCAAAGTTTTCAGGCCCGGATGGCGCGACCCATTAAAAAAAGAACGGCCCGGTTGACCGGACATAAAAGTTCAGCCCGAACCCCACCAGTCCTCACTGTAATTCTACAATATAAGGATTTTTTTACGACGATATGGAAAAAAATTGTTTCGGACGAGGAATTCTGACAAGAAATACACATTTTGTTCTTTTTAGGTGCGTTCGTAATTATAATATAATATTATATTCTTAGAACCTATAGTCGTCGTTCATTCCATCCGTCCGTCTGTCCGTCTGCATATGACAAAGCATAAACTAACCAACCGAATGTTTTGAAATTTCAAATGTATAATTTTTGCAAACTTTAGTCAAGCCATTTCAAATTTTATGAAATTCGGATATATAGTTTAATTACAAAAGTGATCAAAATATTTCTGTTACATAATGGCCAACTGGAAAAATTGTTCCACGTGCTTTTATTGGTGTTACAGGTTTTCAAACAGAATAAAATTGATATTCATTTATTGAAGTGCATAAAATATACACTCCGTTACAAAATGCAATGCAAAAAATGCTTATTATTTATTTACAGGGTCACACAAAAGAGTTCCGTTACATAATGTTATAGGGTGAAACTTTGTTTACATTGTATTTTAACCATGTTAAACTATTTCACAGATAATGTAATTTATAAATGTTGCTAGGTTTACTATGAGTTACATCCTGTGTCATATAAAGTGCATAGTATTTACAGGGGCACACAAAAGATATCGGATGCCATACTGCAACGGAAATATGAGAGATGATTGCTAGAAGTTCATTTTTAGTTGTGATATAAGTTTTTAAGTTTAACTAAATTTCTGCATATTGCATTGTGCGTATAAATGCAGCAGATCATATACAGGGTAACACAACAAAAACTGCACAGATTACAGAATATGAACGCTCAATTGAAATATGAAATTGCTGAACAGGTGGCTCTGCTATACAGCATTCTTCACGATTTTCCTCAATCTCGAGAACTAATTTACGGATTTCATTAAACTTTAGATTCAGTTAGTCTTTGACATGAATTAACGTTTTCTATCTTTTAGTGTAAATAGTTCAACAGATGGCACTGCTGTGCTTCATTTTGTTGCGATTTCAGCAACTACTATCATTAGCAATATTGTACGGATTTTCATACAACTTCAGATTTAGTTATTCTTTAATATGACTTGGTATTGTTTGCATTTTGGTGTAAATCACCTAACAGGTCGCACTGCTATACTGCATTTTTCACAATTTCCGACATAGCCCGGTCTCAAGAACTAATGCATGGATTTTAATCAAACTTTAGGTTGAGTTGGGTGTTGACCTAAGTTGATGCAAATCAGTTTTCCGTGCACATCATCCAACAAGTGGCTCTGTTATGTTGCATTTTACATGATTTATATTATTTTATCGATAATTCTCTCTCAAGAACTAATGCACGGAATTTCATATCTTTAGAATTCCCTTGAAGGGCATAGATTGCCATTAATTTGGCACTGTGCTAACGAATTTTGAAATATTAACATGTATGGTATAAAAGAAAGTTTTGTGATTGCCACATCCTTCTAGATAATGTTTATAATTTTCATTTTTAAAGAAAGCTGCAATATATATATACATTAATAAATCTGTATCCAAATCTTTCATCTGTTACTATTATAATTTATCCTAATTCCATGTATTGGAGAATCAAAAATCAGAAAAATGATATACAATAAAATATTCTAAGACGGAATCTTCAAAAAATGTATAATAAACAAGTTGCTTTTTGAACTTGTTTCTAATGTTCATTTTTTATAATGTATATCATAGCAGGTGCAAATGTATGGTATTTTTTTCACGTATTATTATATTCATTTAGCATGGATTAGCTCATTTATACATTAAAGACAGAATTCTGTCGTAAACGGTTTTTTTTTTTTTTTTTTTTTTTTCAAAAATTTACTGTATGTTAAATTTATTGCCTAGAAATCCACTATTTTTTAAAAAGAATAAATTTTAAATGTAGAGTAATTGTGAATTAAACGTAAATGCACTCTTTGATAAAAAGTTTTTGATTATATCAAAAGTTATATTGGGACAAGAATTTTCTTACAGATTGGGTTGAGGTCGGGAATGAAAATTTAGGATCGTGAAGACCTAAGAAGAATGATATCAATACCAGTTCTGTACGGAAAAAAAGTAGGTTCGGCCTGGTCTGATCCTTCATAATAAAGTAAAGCCCAGGTCATAGTCTAGATGGGCTCGACTCCTTAGCAAAAGAAATGGCTGCGCCCAGCCCAAGTGTCATGAATGAAAATAGTCCCTTGCAGCCTACCTGAAGTATGTAATTTTTTAAATATAAGAACTTCTGATATTATGTATGGTATTCGTTGTCCGACTTATATAAATATAGTAATTATAATAATAACTTGGATAGAGACGTGTGGCATCTGTCATTATTTAGAAAAAAAAAAAAAGGTTTGTAAAGAAGAAAAATAAGAAAAATCTAATGAAGATCACGTAATTATCTGTAAATTATTTTATTATTATTATTATTATTATTTTGCATACATACAAAGACGGTTTTTCTGTCTTTTTCTTGCTTTCTTTCTTAAACAATTTTTCGTTAAATACCATAAAGAAAATTTCTTGTTCAATTCCTCTTTCATCATCTATTTCTCTTTTGCTGCATTTGTTTGAACGCAGACGAGAAAGCGCTCGTGTGGCAGGTGACGCGTTTTCATGCAGAAACCACCAACGTGAAAATAATCTGTCGTCTGACATTAGCCTAAGAGAAAAAGAAAAGAAATGAATTTATTAATATGCACACATCAAAGGTTGACGTAGGAAAAATAAATAAATAGATAAAATAAAATAATGATATTTTTTGAAAGGTATGGTTTTGGAATAAATTTAATAAGACTTTCTTAAAAAGGGTTGATAAAAACATAGAAGAAATTAGTTTTATTTGGAATATTAAGAAATAAAGTTTTAATTAAGAATATTTTTAATTTAGAGCGATCTTTTTAAATTTACGCATACTGGAATAATGTTTTTTAAGGCAAATTAAGAATTTATATCGTCTGCATAAGGATTAACAGATTAGATTTAGAAACAAGATTTTAATTTAATAATTTGAAGTAAGTACGAAATATTATTATAAGAAAATTAAGATAGTATAAAGGTTAGTTTTGGCGAAAAAATTTTAAATTTGTAATATTATCCCCCCTCCCCAAGACTTTGTATGAAATTGATAGTTAAATAAAACTACAAGTTCAGACAACAGAAATATAATAATTTAGAAAAGTTAAATTTTGGAATAAAACTGTCAAACTCAGGAAGCCAAGAGATGGAAGAAAAGAAAATTAACGCAATATAACAAATATTAGCAATTAAAATAAAATAGTTAAGAGAAAATAATTCTGAATTAAATTTAGGTAGGAGCATTTCCCTGAAAGAAATACAATAATGTTACAATATCACTTACTATTTGTAAGTGCATAGGAGATAATACATACAATAACAGTAAATAAGTTATAAATATAAATAAGCAAGAGATAAAAAATATAATAAAAACAATAACAATTCGTTCTCATGGAAGTTTAAATAATTACAATAACTTAATGCATAGGTTATTTTAAATAAAGTTCTTCAAATGAAAAAAGTCTTTCCATTGTGTATAAAAGTCTTTTCCAATGTTCACTGAATACAGTCTCTTTAATTAAAAATCTTCAAACCTAGTTTAATCTTTGGTTTTAATGTTATGTTGGATCCAACATCTTTTAACAATCAATCAAATTTTTCTTTCAATAATATATCAATTTTTTTAATAATAAATAGCATCACTCTCAAAATCAATAATAAATAATATAGAAAAATTTAAATAATAACAATAACAACAATAATAAGTGATAGTATAATAAGACTCCATATCCTAATATTTCTCAATAAGAGTATAATTAATACTAAACTTCATTATAGAAATCATAATGATAATAATAATAAAACAAGAGTATAATCAAAAGAAAATATCACAATTTGTTTATTATTGATAGGGAAAATATTGGTTGAGGATAAAAATAATTACATAGCAACTAAATAATTTTCTTATCTTCTAATAGCATAAGAAAGTATTTTTTGCTAGCCGAAAGTATAAATAAAAAAAATCATAATAATTCCAAAATCCAAATAAAATTAAATCTAACTATTTAGAAAATGGACTCTCAACCAGTATTTCCTTACAATAATTCCTCTCTGATACTCTTTTACAAAATTGTCAAACTTGGTTATAAGTTTTCAAATGCCAAATGTAGAATAATGTTTTATCTACACATGGTTTATAAACTTTAATAATAAAATACAATAGGAATAAAAGGTGTCATTCTTAATTGAGAAATAGAAATAAAAATAGTGTGCTTTTCTGAAAAACTCTTAATATCTGTAGTTTTCACAATCAATGAAAATCACATATTATGTTATAGGTTTGAGTAGAATAATTAGATTTTAAAACTGTTATAACATAAATATCTGCTGAATAAATAGAATAATACTAAGGTCAAATACATGAGTAAATATAGTTAGACTTAAACACCCTTAAATTTAATTTATCAACATCAATTTGAAAGCTTTTACAATCAAAGTGTTCACCTTATGCCTGCATAAGGAGCCCAATTTAACCCCAAAAACTCCCAAAAACAAGTAATATTCTTGTAGGCCTCCAAGAACATACCTGCTGATGTTGAAAATTATGGTGATAAAATATTTAAAGACTAAGAATTAAAATTTAATCTATTGTCTTGACTTTAGTTTGATCTAGTGATTGTGATTGTATCTGAGGTTTTGTTTGTTTTTTGGGTTGCTCATGAAACAGTTTAAAATCTTCGGGTGAAAAATAGGGTCTTAATTTTGAAACATGCACAATAACGGAATTCTGTCCTGTCTCATAATTAAATTTATCTATTTCATAAGTTACATCAGAAAGTTTATTTATAATTTTATATGGTCCAGAGAAAGTAGGTTCTAATTTTCGAGTGTTAGGGTATTTAAATTCTTCATAAATTACAGAGTCTTGTATTTTTAATGGGCATTCAACAAAATTTCGATCATAGAGCCTTTTACTTTTAAGGTGAAATTCATGAGTTCGCGCTTTCGCAATTTTGAGGGCTTTGTCTACTGGAGGTGTATGCATTTTAACTGCCTCACACAAAACCATTACCCTCCATTTTAAAAATCTGAATCAAAATTATCGTGAAAATTATAACTATATTTAGCTGCTAACTTTAACCAGAAATTTTATCTAATAAAAATAGAAATTGTAAATATCATAGTTATACCTTATTATTACAAACTTGCCTTTAATCGTGCATAGAAATATCATAATAGTCTTAATAAGTAACAGTAAATATCTTAAGAACATCATACTCCTCAATTAAATCCTTAAGAATAGAAATATTTCAATCTCCAACACATAATAATGATAATAATAATACTCATAAATAGGTAAGTAAGTAAGATTCACAGATAAATAATCAAATAAATAAACCTGACAAACAGAGAACTATCTACAACGAATGGTAATTTATAATTAAGGTACCCTGGGGTAATAACGCCACGTTAAGGTTCTACCAATTTTCACGGCTTAGTTTTAGATTGTATTTTTCAAACAAATATAGGATCTGATACAGCAACTCTTTGACTATCTATATAAAATAAAATAATTTAACAGATATGTATTCATAAAATGTAATGGCGTTTTTTCTTGACCCATGCTATTTGGCGTTATTACCCAACTATATGGGTAATGACGCCATGCAAACAAAACTATGAAATAAGATGGAATAATTGCATGTAGATAGCCCAATTCTAAAAATACAAACTCTACAAACTTAGAAATTGACAAATTGCATTCTAAGATATTGAAAATGTTCAATTTTTGTGAAAGTGTAAGAAATATAAAGGTGTGGTGTGGGAGGGGGGATGAGGCAAATGAATATCAGACAGTGAGTTTCTTTTTGCTTAAAAAGGACCGTTTAAATAGAAATATGAGAAATATTGCACAGCTTTAACTGTGTTTATTTGAATCAGAATTTAGGATGTAGCTCGGCCACTGTAGGCAATCAACCGGGGTATTAATGTCAAGGATTGGCGTTATTACCCCGGTATAGTTATTGCGCAGTACATTTTAAATTACAAATTATCTCGAGAAGATATCCAAAATCTTCAACAACATTTTAAAAGTACATGAAATGCACTACAAATTTATGTAATTAACAAAGTATTTCCGGATAAAAAAATAGTCTTCACATATACAAAACGTATCTCGCAAATTTTAGATCAAGCGTTAATTTTAGTTGTTTGTAAAAACAATAAGACCTAAAAATGAAACAAATTAACTTGAAGCTGTTTGTTGCGATTTATATGACTCAAAACCCTTCTGCGCAGAGCACATGGCTGTCATTTACCTGATTATTTCATAATTATGCAAAATATAAGCACTTGGCGTTATTACCCCGCCTGGCGTTATTACCCCAGGGTACCTTATTTGTATATCCATACACAATTAATAGTCAAATATTATGAGAATTATTTCGTGAGCTACTTGGAAGAGTATCAGAGGATGGCAACTCACTCCTAAAAATACATTCTCTTTCCCAATGAAAAGCATTACTGACACCCCTATTTGTGCATATCCTACAAGGTCTTGAAGGGTATGAATTTTGAATATAATTATTTTGACAAACTCTAGGTCTTTGAAACTGAGATTGCCTTTGGGGAATCCAATTCCTAGGTGTATTATTGGGCCTAACTGGCTGAATCCAGGGCCTAGTTGGTTGAAAAGATTGAAAATTTTGTCTAGCTGATGGTTGATTTATTACTTGGTTTGAAACTAGTGGGGTGGAAACTTCCACGAATTGTTTGACAACCCGGTACCATTCTGTGGTACTACTAGGAGGATTTATAATAATATTGTTTTTGAATTCTGGTTTTAAACCATCAGTTAAACCTTGTAATAGTATATTTTCACTAAGATGTAATTTCCTACCAATTTCCACTTTTTTACGAAAATAAGTTTCTAAATTGTCTAAATTATCTAATTTCAGATTTGAAAAATCAGAAAAACTCGGGATGTCTAATTGAATGAATCTTTCTATCAAAGTTTTCTTAATTTGTTCATAATCCGTACAATTTAAACAGTCATTGATATAAATTTTTTGCGCTTCCCCTTTCAGATATTGCGCAATAGAATTAAATTTCCATTCTAGATTTTTCTTCTCCTTTTCACATGTTGTATCAAAATAAGTTAACCACGACAAAATGTTCATTCCAGAACTCGGGTCAAACGGTACGAACTTAGGATCTTCCATAATTTTTTGATTCTGACTAATTAGAATAAATGAAGCACTTCTATTTTCTTTATTAAATCCTGATCGTAAAATCATTCGCAATAAATTTCAAAGTTAATAATTTCTATCAATTACATATTTTTTCAAAATTACTATATCAGATCCATAACATACAATAAATAATAAAATAATAAATAAATTAGTAAATTAATAAATTAACTTCAAATTACTCTCATCAATAAAATAATAAATAAATAAATAAATAATAAATACTTTCCATCAATCATAAATAGAATAGAAATAATAATCAAAACATTTAATAAAATAAACTTACAGTTCACGAAAAATCTTCAATAAAATCCATTCTTCATTAAATTCCTCATCAAATACCTTTCGCATACTCAGCACTTTGAAGTAATTAATTTTCAAAAATTTTCCTATGACCATGAATACTCAATCAAAATTTGTGCGCACAGATCAACATCAAGCGTCAGGAAATCCACATCAGACTCGAAGCAAGTACTAATTCTTTCCAAGCATAGCTGTGAAGTTCTTTAGAAAGAGCATTTCTTTTACTTTAATTAAGTAAGAAATTACGGCGATTTAGGCACAAAAACATTCACGAGAAGTCGATTATCGGCGGTTCACAAAGCTATCATCATTTCGTTCCACAGCAGATTTCATTAGCAAGCCGAAAATACCATATAGAATGTCCTTCAATCGAACTTCGGCGATAGCATGCTTTTCTTCGTTCCATCGCAATTTTCTTTAAATATCCAAAAACGGCAGCACAGATAAATAATCCTGTCCACTTTTCGATTAGTTGTGACGATTTAAGGAGAACTCGAATTATTTCCACTGGTTAAAAAGAAACACGCAGTCATGGCAAGCGAGGGAAAAAACAAAATAAAATAATAAATGTAGAAGATCCAATAATTAGTCATGGGCTGCTGTAAATTCATTTATTAAATTCGTAATAATGAGGAAGGAAAAGCTCCTTTTGCAAAAATTCCATCATTATTTCAGCGAGCTGTCCTCATCGAAGAAGCAACCCAAGAAATCTTCTCTCTCATCTCGAGACTTCCACCTTCTAAACTAAAAAAAGAAAGTACTGGAACATTCTGTAACCTCAAACCATCATTCTTTTATGTAAACAGAATTCTTGTCCAGCTACGAGGCTATTTTTAAACAGACGATAAATTTATTTAAAAAAAATATTATTTAACCAATTTATAATTGACTCAGAATTTTAAATATCTTACGCAGACGATTTTTATAAATGATTAATTTTAAGAGAAAAGGAAAAGAAATGAATTTATTAATATGCACACATCAAAGGTTGACGTAGGAAAAATAAATAAATAGATAAAATAAAATAATGATATTTTTTGAAAGGTATGGTTTTGGAATAAATTTAATAAGACTTTCTTAAAAAGGGTTGATAAAAACATAGAAGAAATTAGTTTTATTTGGAATATTAAGAAATAAAGTTTTAATTAAGAATATTTTTAATTTAGAGCGATCTTTTTAAATTTACGCATACTGGAATAATGTTTTTTAAGGCAAATTAAGAATTTATATCGTCTGCATAAGGATTAACAGATTAGATTTAGAAACAAGATTTTAATTTAATAATTTGAAGTAAGTACGGAATATTATTATAAGAAAATTAAGATAGTATAAAGGTTAGTTTTGGCGAAAAAATTTTAAATTTGTAATATATATATATATAAAAAACCTCAGCACTGACGATAAATCAAAAATAAGTGATGGAAAATTGATTCCATATGATTTCGAAGCTTTTTAAAACTGAATAAATTAAGACCAATTTATGTAAAAAAATTCGTTATATGGAGATATATATTTCGCTATTTAGAGACTGTTTTTAATGTAATCATGCGAAAAGGTTACCGTTCCTACTAAAAATTCGTTATATAGAGAAATTCGATGTATGGAGTTTCGTTATAGAGAGACTCGACTGTATTCACAATTAAATTAATTGCTTAAAAAGAAAAAATTCTTTCAAAAATCTATTTACAAGAGCAAGAGAGAGCCTTATTTACAAGAGTAAACAACTTCCTAGACTGCTAAAATATTGTATTGTAGGACATTTAGAAGAATTATCTGGAGGCTTTCTCAAGTTGGACTCTTTTTAAAAAGGGGATTAAAATGCTGAAGATGGGTGCAATTACAGGGAGTTGTTGAGTTTTTTCTGTCAATCAACTAGGAAATGATTACTGTCCACTTTTATCTCTCTCTAACATAGAGGCCCCACCAGTGGCCGAGAGGTTCTGACCTCAAACTGGTAGACGGTAGGTGCTGGCTTCGAACCCAATCGCGACCGTCGGCCTAACCGTTCGGAGTTTTCCGTGGTTTTCTTCGAACCTTGCGTAAATACGGGTTAGGTTCCCTTAGAAAGACCCCTTAGGGCCTATATCCCATAGTGTAGATAATTGGCCGACATACATACAACAACAACAACTCTCTCTAACATAGATCCATATGTCATTATTTAAAAGACTTGCCAATTATTTGCGAATCTATTGTTATTATTATTTAGTGATTCATATATAAGTCGTCCCTCCATTTTCAGTTCTAAATTTTTGTCTAAAATTTTTCAATTTATACACAAGTACATACAATGTACATTTTTAGTGCAAGTAAACATTGAAATTTTATAAAATTCAAAATGTCTCGATTCAGTAAATTTTGATCATAAAATTTATTTATTTATTTATTTTCTAGATGCAGAAATTTAAGTTATTAGGACTTCGTTACCATGTAAGAAAATTAAATTTTGTATTTTAATGTACATAAAGCCATTTATAAAACAAAAGCTGTATACTTTATTTGTATGCTTTTTGAAGTTGAAATAATGCTAAATAGAGCGGTTTAAACGATATTTCGTAATAGCCTCTATTTTTAATCATTGAGCCCTGCATGATGCAATTCTGAGTCTTTCTAATTTTTTTTTCTAGAATATATTTACAATATGTAAATTTAAATATTAATGTATAATTTTTAAATAAATATTTATATGGAGTCTCTTCTAACCCAAAAAGTTTAACAATGAATAAGTTTAATAATGAATTTTTATTAAAGTAAGTGGGCAAGATCAAATTACCGCCCAATGTGCTAAAAATTAGACAAAATGTTTACTAAATTAAATAGCTATTATATAGATATTAGATTAATATAGTAATAAATATTTAGCTTAATTTAGATATAATTTTTAGAGATGTTGAACAAAATCTCGCCCAGGATGTTTTGGCTAAGAGTCTTACAATCGTAGATTTATAGTGGCGTCATCTATTGACTATATATTCAAACATAAGAATTAAAATTAAGAAGAAAAAAAATTAATGAATCGGGAAAAGAAAAGATGTTTATATCTTTGAAAACAAATTAAGATTTCAAATAGTTAATGGGAATAGTAAATTCTATATTTATATAGATTTTAATTGAGAAAACTAAAATTGAAGTTATAATTGAAATTAATGTAAATTAAAAATAAAATGTGTTCGTTTACTTAAACATTTTTACATAAAAAAAATAATAATCATCTGATAATAAGGAAGTTTGTTATCTGATCTTAGTATACTTTTTTCGTTTATTTTTACCTATGTGTGTATATATTGATTTCATCGCATTCATTTCCAAAGTAATCTAAAAAAAAAGTACTAAAAGAAGAATTAGTAAGGAAAAAGCATTATAGATGGCAGCACTGGGATTCATATTTTGAAATTTAAATGTCTGAAACCAACGACCTAAGATATTAGAAAGTCAATGGTCTAAAACAGAAGGACGAAAAAAAAAGACTATTTTTAATTATTTAATACCTTAAAAAGTACATTAGATATCAGATAAACACTTCTTTTGAAGGTGGTGATAGATACATGTTTTTTCTTTAATCTTATAATTTTTATTGATCATTATAAGAAAATTATTTGCTGTGCTGTAGGAGATTTCAAACTTGTTAAAAAAAAATAGAGTTGTGCTTATGATTACGAAAGAAAAGTTTTCGTATCTAATTATTTTTGAGGCACTTTTGCATACACTGAATCTTTAAAAAAAGTGTATTAATACAATCTTTATGTATTGAAAACAAAACTATATTTTGTTTATTTAAAAATTTTAAAAAATTTAGCAATATAACACGACGAAAAATCCTTTTCTTGGGCTGAATGTGGTGAAATTTATATATTTATAGAGCCTATCATAGACTATATATCCTGAAAATTTCGGGAAAAACTTTTGAAACGTCCCTTAATTACTTTGCACGCAATGCCCCAATAGAGGGTCAATTGAGGAAAATGATTTTAAAGTCCTCTCTTTGAAAAGATCCCAAATTTAACACTGTAAAAGGTTCATTTTGTTGAGTACACTTTAATATACATGTATGTTTTTTTTCTAAGTTCTATGATTTTTTTAAGTATTCCATTTAATAACGAAAAGTTCATAGAATTAGGAAAGTCGATAGTTTGTATTTCTATTGAACAATTTGAGGTTTTATATGATTTATTTTTATTTTTCTAATGCAAAAGTATTAATTTGCAACCATTTTAGAAGTGATAATTCCTAAATTTACCCAGAAATGTTTGCAAACACCTTTAAAAAGACCAGTTTTTTTAAATCATTTGTACCATATATGAATAATCTATAACTTAAAATCTATGATAATAAGGAACAGTGGCGCAGCCAAGAGGGTGGTTTTGGAGTCAAAACCCCTCCCAGAGCTAAGGACGATCGCTATAATTGCCGCTTATATGAATCAAAATTAAACTTACTATTTAAATGTTTTGGCACATTTCAGAATCCGCGCTTTTTTTCAATCAAATTTCATTTAATAAAGTAAATGAAAACGGCAATTAAGTGGCAAAAATTCTACTGAAAATTGTGAAAGTGCCATATTACATGGATTAGTTAAGTAAAAAGTGGTTATTTGAACTAAATCACTTTTCTGAGACGCATTATGCTAAAAAAAATGTTGACTTCCTGCCACACACATGCTCTTTGAGTTTAAGTATTATACAGTGAATATTCTAATTAGTACCGATTCTATTAACCGGCATCATCTTTATCAGAAATTAACACCCCCCCCCCCCCTTTGAACCTCCTAGACGGTGAACCTGCGTGTAGCTCGCTATAATTTACCGTATCCTCCCAAAGGTCAATAGCGGAGGAGATCGAGAGATACGAGAAAATATTTTTATACATTTATTCTGGCTCAGTAAATTTCTCCGTTATTAAAGATGAAATATTTATTAGGAGAAAAAAAGTACAATTTTAACAATAGTCACTTATTTTTTACACGTTTTCTCCTTTGGTTTTCAACTGAAACATCATTGAAAAACGCGTAATACCTTATTTTCGTCACTGGAAAAATGCGTAGAAATACGGTCCTTATTTTCTTTATAAATAATAAATTCTTTTAGCCAATCGAGCGATAAAAAGCCTAAATCAATCACTCACAGAAGCAGTAACCCCAAATCAGTTCCGAGCTGAGAGAAAATTTAGAATGGGGCTTTCATTGTCCGAGGACCCCAGCAATTAACCCGCGCAGGACGCAGTTTTGCGTCCTAGACCGAATTCTGGCTGCAAACTGAGAAGGAAAGAAGTTCGTGTGCGTGTGAGAGAGTGTGTAGACGGTTTTCTGAAGAAATCGGCACACGTAGAGCTATAAAATTTGGGAGGCAAGTACCTCCATAGAAAGAGTTTTTCACTTCGAAATCAGATTTCGGATTTAATTTTTAAATTTATTTTTATTTAATCTTTATGCGATTTTTAGCGTTTTTTTATGTTTCGAGGCGATTTTTTGACATAAAAAAAATGAATCCAGCTTCAAACTTCTAGCTTAAATTTTGTTCCCCTAACGTTTCAATAACGTTTATTCAATAAAAATTAGCTCCTAATTAATCTAGATATTAATTAAAAATTCTTTAAAAGACTCATAAAAAATATTTTTTTTTCTGAAATGACAAAAAAATGGCGCGCCTGTCAGACTTAATTTTCATTATTATTATTATTATTATTATTATTATTATTATTATTATTATTATTATTATTATTTTAACATCCGAATATAGAAAAGAAACAGTGCAAAATGTTCCTTAAAAAAAAAAAAAAAAAAAAAAAAAGAAAAGAAAAGAAAAAGAAAAAAAAATTGTCAATGCAATTAAAAAGCTTGAGAAAGGATCAGACAGGGACAATCATTTATTAAAAATTCAACTAAAAAGAGATCGGATTCAGCAAATAAGCCGTTCTTTTCTCTAATTTTAGATATAAAGAAATAAAAATTGTTAAACATTGCCAAATGCTAAAAATATAATTTAAAAGGATTTTATCAAATTAATAGAGCTTATTAGTGTGTTTTAAGGCAATAGTCCTTTAATATGAATTAAGAGTTTGTCCATAAGAGTTTCCGCCCCCCCCTTTTTTTTTCAATTTTAAAAATATTTTTCTAAATGTAGACTTTAGTTACCACCATTTCGGAACAACGATAGTGTATTCTTTAATTTTCGAACATTAATAGCGTATTCTTACATTTTTTAAACATTAATACTGTATATATATATATATATACCGGGTGTCCCAAAAATGACTGATGGATTTTAAAATTCAATAACTTGCAAACTGTGACAGCTATTAAAAAATTTTTTGCAGGAGGGCTATGTATAATGTCAGGAGTTTTTTTACTGCAATTCTTGATTTTAGTTCGAATTTCAAACAACAGATGGCGCTGATGGCGGTTGGCGGCCAGTCGACGCCGAGACTTACTTCATTCAGCTTTGACGCAAAAGAAGGAGATTAAGGCTATGGAGTACGTCTCATTCTACAGTACAGTCTTGCTCTCAGGTCCCGATTCTGGACTAATTCGATATGATTTCAATGGAATGCGTTGTTTCCATGGAAATAACAGATTGTTCGATAGTGGAATACAGCGTTTAGAAGTGGGCATAAATTTCGCAAGCAGTATTTGAGTTTGCAGAAGATTTTCGTTTAGGAAGTTTTATTTTCCCGGATTAAATTACTTTTTTATGGCACGATTTAAAGAATATTTTATGCATTTAAAACTAGATAAAGAGATTTTTTCAACTTGATGATTTTTGCTATATTCTTAAGAAATTTTAGATATTTTAAGAAAATTCGTCAGTAGATTTTTATGAATGTTCAAAAAATAATCATGAAAACTGTTGATAGTACATTACTGTGTAAAGTAACTACCAAAAACAAATATTATAAGTTGCCTTGTTTAGCCCTTTTCAATAGGATTAGTCTATCGTTGCATTAAAATAAAAAAAAATAAAATAAATGTGAGTTAATTAAAATTTATTTTCCCGGATTAAATTACTTTTTATGGCATGATTTAAGGAATATTTTAGGCACCGTATTTTAAAACTACACTGTTAAAAATTTGAAACCTTTGCTGCATCGTTACTCCTCTACTTTTATAGAAAGAGATTACTTCGGCCGTGTTCAAAAGCGGCTTTTTTTGTGCGCGCGCGCTCAGAAGATTCTGCTTGGAGTAGGTGCTATCGAAGAAGAGAATTTTAAATTTATTCAATTATTGTATTATTTTTATGGTTCAGAATTGGTAAATACAAATACCATATCTCTTTATCCTTTCAAATCATGATTTTCGTAACAGAAATACATACCTGTGACCACTCAAATAAAATTAAAAGTATTCCGGAAAAGTATCACGTGACCTATTTCATGTAATTAAGCCCGATTAGCATTTAAAAAATGACAACCAACCCTGCTAAAACCTTGACGCGCGCGACGCAAATAAAAATGATGGGCGATTTGATCACGTGATTGTGCGTTTTGTGCTTATCTGTTATTGGTTGCACGCTGTTTGTTGTCAAAGTTGGTAGGTTGACTGATACAATTTAACAATTGGTGAAAATCATTTATCAGTTGCTTTATACTTTTCGTATTAAATAATAGAATACTGTTGATTCTATTGTTGTAATTAATAGAATGCTGTTGATAAACCAAGGTTGAGATATCCACACGGGGGACTAGCTAAGGGGGGGGGCTACCCTCCCAAAACATTGACAAATGTTGTTACACTTTGCAAATTTAAAACTTTTATGTCAAATTTAATTAAAATTTTAATAAAAACTGCAATACATTTTCTATTTTTGATAGAATTTGCAAAAGTTACAACTCTAATTGGGAATATTATTAATTTTTTTTTACAAATAAGAATTGTATTACATTTTCCAAGTGCGTTAACTTGGCAAAATTATAAAACGAGTTGGCGAATATAAAAATTTGACTTGACAATATTAAGGTTTTCCCCCCCACCAATAAAAAGTCTTAGCGATGGCCCTGTATCCACATATTACAAGATTGATTTGTAATCTACAATACTGGATTGATTTCAATGGAATTTGCATTGTTAGTTAGATAATTTTTCAGAAGAAGTTTTAGTATGTATATATTTCTTATTTAATGATTGTATATTTTAATACCGTGTGGATAACAGGCCAAAATATGTCATAAAATATGAAAAACAAACGACATCCGTAATTATGTTAGTATAAGCAAAACACTTATTTAAACTTTTAATAGAAAAATTATAAACATTCTAATCATACTTTATTCATTACAAAACTAGAAGGCAAACTCTAAATATTTCACTTCTTTAAAATATATGTATGCAGATATTCTTAATTTAAAAAAATGTATATCTTTTACATTTTGCTTTTATAATATTTTCCATTTTGATTTTAACACCGTAAAATATCCACGTATGCATTATATTTGCATCCTAATCTCAATAAAAAATTACTTCTAAAATTTTCAAAAGAAAAAAAAAAAAAAAAAAAAAAAGAAGAAGAACATTAATAATTATTTTATGCGTATACGGATATTTTCGCAGAAAACTTTTTTTTTTCATTTTCTTAATGTATATATAAATCACTTTGGAACGATATTAATATCGTTCTAATTATCCTTTTAATATTCTAAATTTGGAATATTAAAACTTTCTCCGCAAAAATCTCATTTTCTCGTATTTAAATAAGTATTTTATTATTATAATAGAAATACATGTGCTTCTGTATTATTAATATAAAATTTATCTTTAATAAAAATGTCTTATTTATTAATAAAAAGCAACCCCCCAAAAAAAAAAACACAAACCAACTTTGGCCCGCGCAGGTTTCGAACCCTTATCGTCTGGGTTCAAACTCAGCACTCTAACCATTCGGCCAACCAGCTCACTTTTAGTTGTAACAGATTATCTTTATAATTGGCACCACAAGTAATTACATCCTTGATCTGTTCTCCATCTGTTACTGAGCGAACAGTTACAGTAACTGGTGGCACAGTAGCGAGGACTGAACGCACATCCCATCAACTATAAGTACCCACTCCATGTCCGTGGCTCCTAGCGTGCGCGTGCAGCGCGCGTAACAGCTGAACACGGCCTTCACTGTATTATGGAGCATTCTGATTGGTCAAAATAGAGATGTTCTATAATAGCAGTGGAATGACGATTCAGCAAAAGTTTCCAATTTTTAACAGTGTAGGTGAAGATATCTTGCTACAATCTTGCTCTTACACAATAAAAATCTGCTGCATTTTGTTGTATACGCACACCGCTTGTATAGAAACGTTTACTTGATCGTATTATGAGGCATTGTTATTTGTCGGAAAAGAGATATTATATACAAGCGGCGGAGTGCGTATGAAGCAAAATGCAGCAGATTTTTAACACTGTGGGGCCCGATTCTGAACTCATTCGATATGATTTCAATGGAATGTGTTGTTGTCATGGAAATAACAAATTCTTCTACAGAAAAATACAATATTCAAAACTGAGCATGAATATAACAATCTAAATCGATCTAAAATTCCTTAGAATATAACAAAAATTATCAAATTAAAGAAATCGCTTTATCTAGTTTTAAAATATTATGCATAAAATATTCTTTAAATCGTGCCATAAAAAGTAATTTAATACGGGAAAATAAAACTTCCTAAACGAAAATCTTCTGCAAACTCGGATACTACTTGCGAAATTTATGCCCACTTCTGAACGCTGTATTCCACTATCGAACAATCTGTTATTTCCATGGCAACAACGCATTCCATTGAAATCATATCGAATGAGTCTAGAATCGGGACCTGAGAGCAAGACCGTACTGTAGAATGAGACGTACTCCATAGCCTTAATATCCTTCTTTTCCGTCAAAGCTGAATGAAGAAAGTTTCGTCGTCGACTGGCCGCCAACCACCATCAGCGCCATCTGTTGTTTGAAATTCGAGCTAAAATCAAGAATTGCGGTAAAAAAAACTCCTGACATCGTACATAGCCCTCCTGCAAAAAAATTTTTAATAGCTGTCACCGTTTGCAAGTTATTGAATTTTAAAATCCATCAGTCATTTTTGGGACACCCGGTATATATAGAACCATTAGATAATACTACAAATCAACATCAATTACTGTAAAAATTTTTGTTAATGCCAAACCATATCACACAGAGGAGCTGTCAGAATTAGAAATAAAATGGAAAATGTGGTATTTAGCTCGTTATCAAGGGCAATACTAATAGCCAAATTAATTGCGATTAATTTCTGAGTGAAAATCAGGATAGACCTAAAAATGATTTCCACACATATATATATATGTATATATATATATATATATATATATATATATATATATTATTTATTTATTTATTTATTTATTTATTATATATATTATTATTTTTTTTCTCGGGATTAATGGGTGTCATTTCAACCTAATTGATTCATTCGACTAAGCTTACGATTCTCTTACTCTTTTAGCCCTTTTATCCCACCTTCCACCGCCGAAAATGAATGGAATATTATTTAAGATAGGGAATAATTTAACAAACTAGGATTATAAATAAGTTTAGAAGAGAAATTTTTACAAAATAATTTTTATATAGCTCGAAAATTTAAATTTTGTTAGATTTATGCATAGAGATATACATTTAGAAATTAGGTTTCTTTTGATTTTTATGCGCGCTCTAGTTTGAAAAACTTTGTCTATTTTCAAAAAATATGTATATATTTTTTTATGTTACACCTTCTTTTTCAACTTTGATTCATATATTTACTTATTTATTTACATACCATAGTATATAAATTATTTTTTTAATTTTAAAGTAGTTAGGTAGAGACAGGGAAATTTCAAAGTATATAGGAAAAGTCAGGGAATTTACAAAAATTTCCTAAAAAGCCTTGGAGAAAAAATGAAAGACGCAAAATTCATCAAATAATCTCAGGAAAAAAATTACAAAATCATCAAATAATTGAAAAAAAAAATCTAGAAATTTGATGAACAATCGCATTAAAAAAAATCTCTAGTTTTGACAAAGGGTTGTGAGAGTTTGTTTGAGATTTGGTCAGGAAACGTCATGGATTTTTTTTTTTTTTTTTTAATTTAGTTAGGGAAAATTAAGGAATTTGCTACTCATGTTTTGCTGGGAACCCTGATATACATTACTAATGTAATATCTAGTGTTGAATTCAGACACTTTTTCTCCGGGAGGAACTTCAGTGGTTCTGGGGGGAGGGGCATTATAGAGTTCCGAGGGGGGGAGGGGGATTGCACTTTTTGACCATTGAAAACACAAAATTTCCGGGGAGGACATTTCATTGTTCGGAGAGGGGGAAAGTCCACCCGGGCTATCCTCTGAATTAAATGCTGGTAATATAATTCAGGACGTTTTAGAAATTTCATGGTGATTTATTTCTGTGTTCACCAGACATTGTGAATCCTGTCGCCTACGAAGACCTGAACTCTAAACAAAACAATAAACACGCAATTTACAAATTAGAAAATCTGACTGAAGCAACTCTCACTGTAGTCTCATGGGTTTAAGAGAAAGACTTTTGAAATATTTTACATTAAATAATTCTACATCCACCTCTTAAAAGTTTCGAAAGTGACGATATATCAACCGAAAAGCTGAATTTATGTAAACATATTTACCTCTTTTCTCTGATCTGAACAATTTATTCTCTATCAGGAAAAATGAAACTCTACATAGATGGCTTCTTTTCTCTGCGCCTTATTTCAAGGTCAGTGATAACCATATGACATCGAAAACAGACTTGGATATGGGAAACAAATCTTGTTTAAAGCGACAATTTATCTCTATTTCCTTGACATTAAGTTGGTCGATAACTCTGTGTACATTCAGCTCATATGTATATACAAACCCTTTCTTCTCAAATATCCGAAAACATCTTATCGAAACATTTCCTAATGGCGACTGATATTTATTAGATATTTTATTAATAGATTTATATGTATTATTTAACTCAACCTGGTACTTAAGTGCGTTCGCAGCAAGGATGTAATGGAAGGTATACGGGGGTATACGCCGTACACCTTCCGGATTTTTTTAAAGGAACACCGTATACCCCTTGTTTCTCAAGATAGTTGTAGTATATTCATTCTACCCTCTACTTACAACTATAATCTCTGTTTGTTTTTTTTTATGTTTTTTTTTTTTTTTTTTTTTTTTTTTGTACATAAATACGTAACACCTATAGTCACATTTATAGTTAGCAATTTTTTCTTTCTTTTTAAACCTTATGTTTATTGAAAGCAATCTTTATTCATTTGTATTTCAAGAACAAAGTATTCCAAGGCAATAAAAATAAATATCATAATACAGTCGAACCTCTATAGAACGAAACTCCATACATCGAATTTCTCTATATAACGAATTTTTAGTAAGAACAGTCCCCTTTTCGCATGATTACATTAAAAACAGACTCTATATAGCGAAATATCTATCTCCATATAACGAATTTTTTCATAAATTGATCTTAATTTATTCAGTTTTAAAAAAGCTTCGAAATCATATGGAATCAATTTTCCATCACTTATTTTTGATTTATCGTTCAGTGGAGAGGTTTTTTTTATAAATATTACTTCTCTCCTTATTCTTTAAATCTAACAAGTTCATCCCACCTCCCACACACCTTTCAACATCCTTCTCGAAACACAGTCAATTGAATTGTTACACATATAAGAGAGGAATCAATGAGAGCACATAAGAGAGACCTTCAAATGGAGGAAAATATCAACTACAATTTTTCATTCCTTGCTAAAATTTGAGAATTTTTTTTGAGAGCGTAACAATTCTAATTTTAAAATCAAAACAACAAAAAATTACAGATTTCTTCCTCTGAAATTTATGTAAGTCTTCCTTATTTGATTTTCATTAAGCTTTCAAATAAATGTCTTTTCTCTTTTTTGAAACTGCTTAAATAAGTAAGAAATAAAATGTTAGGTTAATATATACTTTTAAACATTTCAAATTCTTAATTAAAAAGATCAAAAATAATATTTGTTCAAAATTTACACATTAAATACTATTTTTAACATCATACTCTATACATCGAATTTCTCTATATAACGAATTTTTTACTGGAACGATGGATTTCGTTATATAGAGGCTCGACTGTATTTAGAAAATAATTTTTCATTTCTATTTAATTTGTAAATGAGTTTCCTTTCTGTATACATCGAACAATTTTGCATCTTGTCGCCTAAATTTTAACAAAACAGTAAACGTGAAATTTACAAATTAGAAAGTCTGACTGAAACAACCCTCACTGTAGTCTCATGAGTTGAATAGAAAAACTTTTGAAATGTTTTGCATTAAATAATTTTGCATCCACCACTTTTAAAGTTTCGAAAGTAACTTTACATCAGCAGAAAAGCTGAATTTCTGTAAACATATTTACCTCTTTACTTTAAACAATCTATTTATTCCCTATTCCTGGATTCCCCCAGGATTCCCCCATTGCTAATTTTCCATAAAATACAGTTTTTTTTTTTTTTTTTTCCCCGATGCTATTTTTTTTTAGACAAGCTAAAAAGTGTCGTGCCAAAAATTGTGACCCACTTTTTCATAATCTGGCCGTTAAAACGAGACAGTCATACAATCTATATATTTAAAAGACCTGGCTGTTTTTTTAGTCATCAGCCCTGAATTTTCTACTCAACCGGTTTTGATAATTATTTTTTAAATGAAAGCTATTTATTTGTAGTTGTGCCCATTTTAGCTATTTTTTGATTTATTTCCATTTTTATATTTTATTTTTAATTTTAAATGCTTTTTACAATATTTCTTCAAAATGGTGGCAACTCAGTTTAGCTTTTCTGTCGATAATAAAAAATTTATTTTTCATTATCACTTTCCACCAGTCAAAAGCTTTATTTCATCAGTGAACATGTCCTCGCATTTAAAAGAAAAAAGTTAATTGTTTTCGTAAAATTTAACCACAATAAAATGATTGCGTATAATTATGCACTAATTGAGGTAAAAAAAAAATATATATTTACTGAGAAATAATATTAATAATGTAAATAAAATAACAGAAAATAATTTATGATAAAAATTAATGTCTAAAGCAAAATAAGAAAAAATTCAAATGAGGAAAATGATGTCATTCAGGAACCAGATAAATGTGAATTACAATATTATTACGGATGCCTTTTTCATATTACTAATAACAGTAACTTTTAAAAAAACATTTGAAGAGAAAATGACGTCACTATTTAAAACATCGCATTTTTATTCATAACGATATTACATTTCAATATTTCTTTTCATTATGGACACTGAGATTGAGATTTTATTTTCAGATGACATAATGTCATAATAAAAATGAATTTTTTTTTTTTTTTTTTTTTTTTTTTTATAAAACTATTTTTCTGTGAGTGCATATAAAATAAAATTTCTGGATTTCGCCGGCACTCAGATTACAATTTTAAATGAAGATGTGCGAATATTTGCATGCAAAATTGTAACTGACAAACTTGACATTAAGGGTGTTCTCAACTGCTCCACTCAACAAGCGCAAAACGTTTTGACTCATATACAAATTCTTTTTTTAACAGAAAGATATAAAATTGGAAGACCTGACTATGGAAGCGATTTCGAATGAAACTTAATTTTCCACCTTATGATAATTAAATTACTTGTCCAGTTCTTAGCTATTTCGATCACGTGATCACATATTTTTCTCCTGCTTTTCGACCGGTTTTTCTGCTTTCGTCGCGAAATGTACTCAAAAACGTCAACTTTGAAGGCTTGTTATGAAAGATCTATTGCATTTTTAAAAAAAAACAGAAAATTGAGTGCAATTAGACAGTTTCTGAATAACAACATCTGCAATTTTCATGCATTTCCGAACAAAAGGAAATTAAAGCATATGTGACAAAGTTGCCCTTTTCGATTTAAGAACACCCTTAAGTTTGGAAATATATTTATTATATATTGATTCAATAATGTAATTACTTTTGCTTTTTTTAAAACCAAATCGATCGGGTCTTTTAAACATTTCATTCGTCGAATTCGACGGGATTCCACTCGTTTTATTGTTAAAATGCATTTCCTTTTTCTCAGAGTCTATAAAAAAGCTTTTAAACTAAAGAAAAAAAACCGTTTTTGATGAATGTAGTCAATGAAGAAGTAGCACGTCAAATTGTATTTCTTTATTATTCCGCAATTCCAATGTCTCAGAGAGAAATTGCTAATCAATTGGGTATTTCATTTGTAGACTATCTGAACAAAACAATAAACACGCAATTTACAACTTAGAAAGTCTGACTGAAGCAACCCTCACTGTAGATCTCTTGGGTTGAACAGAAAGACTTTTGAAATATTTTGCATTAAATAATTCCACATCCACCTCTTAAAAGTTTCGAAAGTGACGTTACATCAGCCGAAAAGCTGAATTTCTGTAAACATATTTACTTCTTTTCTCTGATCTGAACAATCTATTTCGTATCAGGAAAATGAAACTCTACATAGATGGCTTCTCTTCTCTGCGCCTTATTTCAAGGTCAGTGATAACCATATGACATCGAAAACAGACTTGGATATGGGAAGCAAATCTTGTTTAAAGCGACAATTTATCTCGATTTCCTTGACATTAAGTTGGTCGATAACTCTGTGTACATTCAGCTCATATGTATATACAAACCCTTTCTTCCCAAATATCCGAAAACATCTTATCGAAACATTTCCTAATGACGACTGATATTTATTAGATATTTTATTAATAGATTTATATGTATAGTCTGTCTCAAAAGTTTAAGCACTCTGCAAATCTCGTTTAAAATAATTGAAGAAGAAAATACTTTATACTAATTTACAATAAATATTCAACATTTAATCAAAACAAAATAAAATAAGCCATTTTGGGTAGTTAAAATAAAAAATATATTTATTTTTATTTATTTTTTCTTTTTTTCTTGATGAAACGCTGTCTCAAAAGTTTAAGCACTTTATGCAAATTTTTTTAGAAACACGGGATTGGTATTGTGTAATGACGTTGTATGACATCATATTGCACTTTTATACAAGCATAAAAGGTGGAGAAATTATTTCCTAATGTTTTAAACATGACAAAGGGTAAAGAATTCACAAAATGTGAGAGTTCGAAAGATTTTAAATTGAAATCTCAAAATAAAACTGTTTCTGAAATTGCAAAAGCTTTAAATTGATCAAAGCTATGTATATATCAAGTACTTTCTAGAAATAATAATTTTAAGCGGAAATCAAGATACAGACGACCACCTATGACGACTGTTCAGATTGATCGGAAAATACGGAGATTGGTATTTAGACCAAATATGTCCCCATACGGAAAATTAAAAATAATTTCAGAGTACAGATGTCCAAAGACTCTGTAAATAGACGTATTAAAGCGTGTGATTACATCATGTAAAAGAAATTGGCTCGCAAACCGTCTATTAAATTACATCACAAACAGGTAAGAATGAACTGGGCTAAAAAACACATGACCTACGGGGACAAATGGCTTACTGTTTTATTCAGCGATGAGAAAAAGTGGAACTTAGATGGCCCTGATGGTTGGAAGGCGTATTGGCATGAGTTACGCAAGAACCGAAGGACATTTTTCAGCAGGCAGCAAGACGGTAAATCCGTTATGGTTTAGGGGGCATTTGGGACATTTGCCAGCCCTCTCTAGCTTTTCTAAAAGGAAGAGAAGAGTGAAAAAAGTTTCAAGAGACCCTAAACCACCATTTGCTTCCAATCGGTGACATTTTGGGGGGTTTTGAATGAACTTTTCTGCAAGACAATGCCTCAATCCACGTATCCCATTCTACAAAACTTTGGATTTTTCAGAAAAATGATAACGTACTTGACTACCCAGCTTTAAGTCCAGACTTAAACCCGATTGAGAATGTCTGGAATACTTTAACCCGCCAAGTTTAGGCAATGGAAAGCAGCATGACTCTATTGAAGAACTCCAAGAGGATATTGAGAAAGCATGGTATTCTTTGCCACCAGAAACCTCACAAAAACTAATAATTCCGACGAAAGCACGTTTATTTGAACTAATCCGAAAACATGGGAAAAAAATTGTTACTAAAAGTTCTTTAAAAATTATAAATATGGTTGTTTTTGACATTGTGCATAAACTTTTGAGACAGTTTTTTTTTATAACTTTTTTTAAATTGTATTTTTTAAAATTATGTAATTCATTTTTTTTCTATTTTGATATTGTTTATTTAAACAATGTTGCGAAATATGTAAATAAAAAAATGTTATTAATTCTAATTTTTTATAATTCATTAAAAATCGATATTTTATGCTTGTGCTTAAACTTTTGAGACAGACTATATTATTTAACTCAACCTGGTTTTTAAGTGCGTTCGCATAGCAAGGATGCAGTGGAATGTATACGGAGATATATACCGTATACCTTCTGGATTTTTTAAGGAGCACCGCATACCCTCTGTTTCTCAAGAAAGCTATAGTATGTTCACTAGGGTATAGGGCTACCCTTTGCTTAGAGCGTATAACATCTATTTTTGTCTGTTTGTTTGTTTGTTTTTTACTACAACACCATTGGTTTGCAGCTAAATAAATACGTAACACCTATAATGACATCTATAGTTAGCATTTTCTTTTTTTTCTTTTTAACCTTCCTGTTCCTTTAATATAACTTTATTCATTTATATCTCAAAAAACAATATTCAAAGGCAATAAAAATATTTGTCATAATTATTAGAAAATATTTTGTCAATTCTGTTTAGTTTGTAAATCAGTTTCCTTTTGTATTTTACACTTTCACGTATTTAAACAAGGGTCCAATGGACCCAATTGGTAATATTCTTTTCAGTAGCTAGGGGGATTGATAATAATCATTACAGAATAATTTGTTGAGAAATTATATTAAAGTATGTGCAATAAAATAATAATCTTTAATCCAGACACATGAATGATAGATATGAAACATGCATTTCCAGTGTTTATATATTAATTATGGAGTTAAACACACAATGCAATTCTATGTTTTTAGGTGCGTTTGTAATTATGTAAATAAGTACATTTATTGTCGTCATCTGATTAGTCCGAAAACTACTCAACCAAATGATTTGGAATTTAATTCATCGAATCGATACAGATATTTTCGAGTCATTTGAAATTTTATGAAAATCTAATCAAGATTTCACACGTAGCGGGCATTGCAAGTGAAACGTAGCAAATGAGGTGCTTTCGTACTATAACGAAGTTTTTAAAATATTCAGATCTTGAGGTAATATGTAATAATATATACACACAGTACTTCGGATACAATATTGTATCCGAAATATTTTGTCTTTTTCTCTAAATATTATCTGCTTTCTATTATGCAAGAAGTAACTTATAGTAAACCTCAGCAACATATATCAATTTCATAAAATGTGTGAATAGTTTAATTTAATTATAACGCGTCCTAAATGTGTTTCTCCCTATACCATCATGTTTTAGGATACTTTTCTATGGCTCTGTAAATTACGAACAAATATGAAATGTAAATTACATATTAAATAATATAAATTACATATTAATAAAAAGTGATTTTCACGAAACAAATATTGTACAAATGTTTCAAACAAATATTGTACAGAATGTATGTTATAATATACACTTCATAGCTGCATATCAATTTTATTATGTTCGAAAGTGTGTAATATCATTAAGATGCACATGAAACTATTTTTTCTCCCATTGGCCGTAATGTAACGGAATACTTTTGATTGTCCTTGTAATTGTCAATACATCCGATTTCCATAAAATTTGAAATGACTCGACAAAATTTTGCAACAATTATATATTTTAAATGTCAAACGAATCACTAATCTTTGTTCTGTTATATGTGGACAAACGGAAGAACTGGACGACGACTATAGGTAATACTCATTTATATAATTGCGAACACACCTAAGGAGATATTAATTAAAAGTTTTATTCATTCTATTAAATCCTATCATATGTCATGAACTCACAGGAAGGTCTCCATACTGGGCATACTCAGAATTTTATGAAAAAAAAAAAATACTAATTAAAGTACTTATGTATATAATAAAGGATCAGTCAAAATTAACGGCGGAATCACATTAGAAATTATGTAAAAAAAATAAAATAGCTTCGAATATTTGGCGTGAAAAGACGAAAAAGTCACGCGATTTGGCGAGCAGCTCTTTTTCTCGCCAAAAGCAAACGATTAAAATGCAACTCAAAACTGTTGAATATTTAGAATGCGCGTAAATGGCATTTAATGAATTTAAACATAAACAATGAGGGACTTTAATATATTATATACATATATATACATATTGTATTACTTATATATATTACTTGTTGAAGTAAATATTTAATTAATCACTGGAAAAAAGATTTTTACAGATAAAAAAAAAAATCATATTGAGAAAAATTTTCTTCATACATTTAAGCGTAATAAAGTAAAAAAGGACAGTTGTTTCCATAGCAACAAAATCTGATCGATAATTCTCAATTGGATTTTGAGCTTGAAACAAATTTAGTTAATTTAAATTATGAATTTCGTTTTAAATCTCAAATTTTGATGATTAAATTTGAATATAAATACATATAAATATCGATGTAACAAAATTATACTTAAAACAAACTAAAACTTATAAAACTAAAGTTATTTAAATTAAATTTATCAAAACAAGTTCAACATGAAACGTTTTTTTTCTTGAAGTGTATTTGACATAAATAATTTTTTGAAATTACATTCCATCGCCAATCGGCAATAAATCGCCAAATAATGAAATTTTCATTATTTTTTTACAGATACTGAATGGAGGTTCCGCCGATTTTTTTTTTTTATAAACGTATATATCCACACGAGAAGAACATTCTGTAATTTTTTCAGATTTTTCGGGGTATGACCGTATGGAGACCTTCCTTGTCAGTGATATCCCAGATAGGTCGTGATTCTAAGTTGTCATGGTGATAAAGTCCTATTTAAGAGGAAGTCCTATTATTTCTGTATTAAGGGGTCTCAGGAGTCTTACATTTTAACTGGTGGTGTATCATAGAAACATGACATATTTAATTTTTTTTTCTCAGTCCCTAAGGAAACATAAATGCATAAAATTTTTAATCTAGACAACTTAAAATTTCTTTTATTTAAAATATTTTTTAATACTCTCTATTGACATTTTTTTTTATTTTTCATGCTTAATTTTAATAAAAAATATTAAATTGTTCTTTGACTACATGCAGCATTTCTCAAAAACTAATAAGGCAATTTGCATAATATGCAAAAAATATCTTCATTTTAACTTAAAGAGCAATTTATACTTCAAATTTATTATTATTAAAAATTGGCAATTTTTCAATAAAAAGTATTTTTTTTTAAATTTTTTAATTAAAATAAAAATTTTAGATCAATAAATTGCTTTCTAATGAAGTATAAATCCAAGCGATATTAGTTTTATATTATTATCAGTATTTTGGGGGCTCTTGAATCAATAGTTTTATTACATTCTTGCTCGTTGTGGATGCAAATCAAAAGACAATTTTAATTTTTTAATCAAAATTAAATTAAAAAATATATAAAATTTCAAAGCAGAATATTAAAAATAATTATTTTAAATAGAAGAAATATTAAGCTATCCATATTAAAAATTTTTTGCATATACAGTCGAGTCTCTATATAACGAAATCCATCGTTCCAGTAAAAAATTCGTTATATAAGAGAAATTCGATGTATAGAGAATGATGTTAAAAATCATATTTAATGTGTAAGTTTTGAACAAATATTATTTTTGATCTTTTTATTTAAGAATTTGAAATGTTTAAAAGTAAATATTAACCTAACATCTTATTTCTTAATTATTTAAGCAGTTTGAAAAAAGAGAACAGACATTTATTTGAAAGCTTAATGAAAATTATATGAGAAAGACTTGCATTAATTTCAGACGAAGAAATCTGTAATTTTTTGTTGTTTTGATTTTAAAATTGTTACGTTCTCAAAAAAAAAAAAAAAAAAAAAAAAAAAAAAAAAAAAAAAAAAAAAAAAAAAAGGCTTAAATTTTTGCAAGGAATGAAAAAATTTAGTTAACATTTTCCTCCATTTGAAGGCCTCTCTTATGTGCCTCTCTTTGATTCCTCTCTTATATGTGTAACGATCCAATTGACTCTGTTTTGAGAAGGATGTTGAAAGATGTGTGGGAGGTGTGATGAACTCGTTGGATTTAAAGAACAAGGAGAGAAGTAATATTAGAAAAAAAAAAAAAACTCATCACTGAACGATAAATCAAAAATAAATGATGGAAAATTGATTCCATGTGATTTCGAAGCTTTTTTAAAACTGAATAAATTCAGACCAATTTATGAAAAAATTCGTTATATGGAGATTGATATTTCGCTATATAGAGACTGTCTTTAATGTAATCATGCGAAAAGGGGACCGTTCCTACTAAAAATTCGTTATATAGAGAAATTCGATGTATGGAATTTCGTTAGAGGGAGACTCGACTGTATATTTTATAGGGACTAAAAAAACTTATATGACATGTTGCTAAATTGCACTACCAGGTAAAAAGTAAGACTCCAGTAACATTATAATGAAATTAATATTTGTAATCTTAAATAAATTTTGTATTCATACATTTTTGCATAAGAGTAAAACAGCTGTTGCACTAAGATCTGAATATTTTTAAAACTAGCTAAAGTGCAAACACATTTCATTTGCCACAATTGACGGGAAATTTCCAATTTATTGTATCTTTAGATAATTTTCTAAATTTTTATTGCACTTCCTGGTACGCTAAAATCATAATAATTATGTTTACAGGTGTGTTTCCGATGACAGTAGAGCGTTTTAATACTTTTACAACTTAATTAAACATTAATAACTCAAATTTTAAACATTTTCCCACTAGTCCGCCACAGATGATCAGTCTCTCAATATTCTCTGTAATTAGTACAATTGTATACGAGTTCGAACAAAAATAAATTTAATGATGTACCAATTAAATACTCGTCAAAATAGGTCAAATGGCTGTGAAACTGCAACGCGCGATGAAACATTTTAAAGGCTAAAAAGTAGAAAATAAATTGGAAATGAAATAAAATAAAAGGTGATATTAAAAAAAAACTCTTCTATCAATTAACAGTTTAATATTAATTCATAGTTATACGTTGAGAAATCAATTTAGAAATACTAAAATAGATAGTTTAAATAATGTTTCATTTTTTTCCCTCTTGTAATATCTGGAATAAACTAAAATGTAGGGGGAACTGGGGTACATTGATACAGTTTTTTTCTAAGATTTTTTTTGGTGTCAAGAAAGTAGAAAATTCAAGTTTTTTTTCCATGAGGTGACAGCAAAACTTGTGTAGTATGTTATAAAAATGTACAATCATTGTTTTATATAGTATTTTTGCATGTAATTTTAAAAAAATCAAAAAAAGTCATTTGTATCAATGTGCCCCATCCCCGGGGCAGATTGATACGTTTGAGAAAAATGACGACAAAATAATACCAATGCATATTTTTCATAGAAAATGAATTAGAAAACCATTTTATATTTATTTATAAAAATTCAAATCACCCACAATTTATTTTTAAGCAATATTAAAGCAATCAAAATTAAATATATTATGACCTGATGTTCTGGCTGTTTCTTGTCTGATTGTTGGCTGTGGTAACTTTGTCAAATCTAGCACTTCAACCCCAGCATTATCTTCTTTCTTATGAAAGATGAAAAAATTACCAGTTTTTCTGTTTATAAATAGGTTCATAAACAGAAAATAAAGGATAATTATATTAAAAATTCTGTTTATAATATAAGTATCATTTTCTGTTCTGCAGTTTGTTTCGCTTACTTAACATTTCGCATGTCGAAAATACTTTTTTCTCTGGAGAATCGATATAAATTCGAGATTTGCCAGAATGGCGTCCTTTTCTTTTATTAGTTCTACTAGCACTAGATGCTGGGTAAGTTCCTACGTCTTCTATTTCCAAAAATACTATAAAATGTTCTAATATAAAGAAATTAGAGCTATTTCACTTCAATAAAAACTAATATTATAAATTTTTCGTGAAAAAAAAGGTTGGATTAAGGAGTGTATGGTAAAAAAAATAATAAAAGATAATGAAAATATGAACTATTAAAGGATTTAGGCTGTATCAATGTGCCCCGTCATAGACTGTATCAATGTGCCCCATATAGCGATTTTGAATAAAATGAGTCTCAAATCCAACACTTCACAATATATCTAACAATAAATAATGAAGAACTGATAAAGAGTAGCTGTACTTACCAGGGAGAGTATTCATTTTGGTTGAAAATACTGGAACAGTTGTATAATAGCATTTCAATTGTACAACTCATATTTACTTTTGAACAACAAAAACAATAAATCACCCGTCCCATTTCATCAAACTACTGAATCATTCCAAGATTTTCTGTATGTAGTTGAATACACTAGCATCATCTTTTGGAGCTGTTGTGAAACTTCCTGTAATGACCCTGTGAGCGGTAGAGGGGGTGTATCAATGTGCCCCATGTATCAATGTACCCCAGTTCCCCCTACACCTTATTTTTTTTTTTTTTTTTTTAATAAATTTACTAGCTTGCGCTGAATGATTACACCCAGTTCCTAATTTTCAGCTTAATTATCAGTATTTTATGTAGAAATAAAAAGAATATTGCCCAGTTAAACTGATGGCATTGAGCTCACAGGCTTACAAACACTAATTGTACATTACAGCCTTATATTTTCAAGGGTTAATTCTGTTAAAAAAATTAAGGGGAAACAGCTCTCCCCTTTCCCATTTTTTTATACTTAATCATTGAACCTCCTAAACTATCAAGGATATGCTTTATCATATAAAAAATCCATATCCAAAATTCACAGCAAATCGGATAATTCTTAATAAAAACCCATTTAGCAATTATGTAATTTAAGAGGAGTTATCCCCCTCTTTTATGCTTAACCATTAAACTTCCAAAACTATTCAGAGATTTGAACGAAATCTGACAATTCTGCTTGAAAAACCCATTTATATGCATTAAGGGGAGGGGCATTAGAACCCCCGCTCCCCCTGTTTTACTTATTCAATGAACACGGAATCGCCTCATGAGAATGATCCTGTATCTAAATTTTGAACAAAAACTTAATTCTGCATGAAAAACCCATTTATATAAATTAAGGGGAGGGGCATGAGCCCCCCGTTCTCCCTCTTATACATATCGAATGAACTCCAAAAACTAATCAGGGAAGCGCCTTGTCAGGATATACCTATATACAAAATTTCAAGTGGATCGGTTATTTTTATCACGAGTTATCGCGTTACGCACGAACGAACATACATACAGAACGGGCGGGCACATAGTAAGCTCTCAGTTTATGATAGCCTGTGAGCTAAAAACTCGACTTATGTATGTAATCGCACAATTTGAAAAGACGAGTTTTTTGTAAGAAAGTACTGGTGTTTATCTTATCTAAAGTCAGGAAAAATCCTTGACCTGTAAAAACCTTGTTATTAAAAAATGCTTTTATTTATTTATTTATTTTTATTTTTTATTTATTTATTTATTTATTAATTTTGTATGCAGTTAATTGCCGCAAAAAATAGCTAAATTCTACTGAATTTTTAACTTGCTATTCAGATATTATTTATCTCTATTGAAAATGATTGCGGTAGCGTTTATAAGTTCCTACAAGAGCATCTCAAAACGCGAATGTAGCTTCATTTATGATAAAGTTCTATAAATAGTAGGGGAAAATTTTAAAAATGTAAATTATTATATAGATTAAAAAAAGTAATCCGGTTGGCATAATGCTATGGCTTCATCATCGCATAAAAATTTATGTCATAAAAAAAATCCATAACCTTATGTCAATTATATGGAGAATTTCGAAACTGAATCCCTGACAAGCCGTGTGATATTATACAGTTCGAATGACAATTATCTTTGCAACTTTGATCCGAAAGAAATAAGATGACAAAATTATATCACTTACACATTTAACATCAACACATAAAGTTTCATATGGCAGATAAGAGTTTTATTTTTTATTTTTTTATATCCAAGTAGTATTTCAAATCTTCCCATTCCGATGTAAATTATGTGAATTTTAGTAATTTTATTTGCGATTGTAGTCTTCAAATCACTTATATTAACCGCAGTACTATATGTATCGAGACACTCGCGCCAACAAATGGGCCCATGAGGCGCGATCTCAATCAATAATTTGATCTCTCCGACCACTCAATTTCAATTGTTCAATTGTTCGTAATTTGTTATTTTATATATTTAATTGCTGAAATGTAATTTGGTTTTATAACGTTTCCAAAATAATTTTGTTTGAAAAATAATAACTACCGAACTGATTAAAAAAAACACCATAAAATATACTAAAATGCTCTAGGCCTTTCGAAGGAACTGAGTCTTTCTTCGCCAGGCGCACAGGAGATGTGCGTCTACTATTGAAAGCAGCGGCACGACTATCTTTCATAGTAAAAGTACGTCTAATTTGCGCGTCACTGTCAATGAATGATCATTTCTACTTACTCTATGCTCTACAGAAATTATATTATCATTCAACTCATTGATGCATATGAATTCTATTAAATTTAAAGCAGTGTAACATCATCACAATTAACTCAAAACGATTTTTCTCCATTAACTGTAATGAAACGGAATACTTTTGAGTACCCTTTTGAACTCACCCTAAATGGTACACATTTCACTTTCATTATCGAACATGCCATGGTAACTCTTAATAACACATATCCAAAGCCCGATCAAGCTGAAGTTGGGCCCAGAGCCTGTTAAAAAATTGGGCCCCCTTACCCTACCCATTTTCGGCGACACTTTCAGGAAAAAAAGAAGGTTTATTTGGTGAGTTGACAAAGTTGTTTGAATAAAAAATGCCTGGGTTAAAAACTTCTAAAAAATTTATTGAGTCATTCAGAATATTTGAATTTTACGTTTCATATTTTATAAAACAATATTATTTGAAAAGTATTTTATTAAGGGAAAAAAATCAGCCACATAATTTGTGTGCCCCTGAAATTGGAGGGCCCAGGGCCGAGGCCTCGGAGGCCCATGCATTAATCAGGTCCTGCACATATCGTATGACAATCCGCGTATATTTACGAGAGTTAGAGCATGGGAAGATAGCCAGACAAACCGAATTCCTACACTCTTTCATCTATGTTTGAAAGTGTTTATGAATTAAAGATCGAGAAAAACACACACACATTTTTTACTTTTTTCAAATGTAATGATAATAAAATTGGCATGCCGCGACTGTTGAAGAAATATGAAGTGGAAACAAGTTTTCCATTTTTATAGCAATAAATTTATTATCGAGTTATAAGCAATTTTGGTCCAGTGAAAACCGATTTTTTTTGCTGTTTCGCGGTGTCGCGTGCGTAAATTCTGTTCCAAACGCCCATTTAGACAATATTTTCTGAAAATGTTTTTCGAAAGATTTTTGGATTTTTCGAAAGATTTCTGAAATATGTTTTGAACCAAAAATATGATGAAAAATGCCTTTCGAATACATACTTTCTGAATAAAACACCTATCAATTTCATCTCTTTCCGAACAAAAATAAATTATTTGTCAAGATAAAAAAAAAAAAAAAAACAAGTTGGAAATTGCACGTGAACGTAGCAAATGAGGTGCGTTCGTACGATAACGAAGTTTTAAAAATATTAAAATCTTGCTGATATAGTACAGCGTACTCCGGATACAGTATAGTAGTCGAAATCTTTACGTTTCTGGAAATATACAGAAAGTAATTTTTATTACGCCTCAGCAACGTATATCTTATTCATAAAATGTGAAATAGTTGAATATAATTAAAACACGTACCAAACCATGTTTCCCCGTATAGCATTATATAGTGGAATACTTTTGTGTGGCCCTGTAATTTAATAATAAAAATTCTTTGCATCACAGATTGTACAGAATGCATATTTTAGTATATATTTCATAGATTCATGCCAATTCTATTATGTTCGAATGAGTGTAACATCATTAAAATGCATTTGAAACTTTTTCCCCATTGACCGTAATGTAACGGAATCCTTTTGATTGTCCCTGTAATTGATCTATGCATCCCATTTTCATAACATTTGAAATGACTCGACAAAATTACGCAATAATTATATGTTTTAAATTTCAAACGATTAAAATGCATTTAAAACTTTTTTCCCTATTGACCGTAATGTAACGGAATCCTTTTGAATGTCCCTGTAATTGATCTATCCATCCGATTTTCATAAAATTTGAAATGACTCGACAAAATTATGTTATAATTATGTATTTTAAATTTCAAACGATTCGGTTGGGTAGTTTTTGCGTTGTTATATGCGGACAGACGGACGGACAGACAGACAGACGGACAGACGGACGGACTGAGCGACAACAATAGGTGCTACGTATTTACATGATTACGAACGCACCTAAAAAAGGACTTTTTTGGATTTGAAAATAGTACCTTAAGTTAAAAACTTGATAATGAAGACTGACACTGAATAATTTTTTCTTTAACAAAGAAATTTTTATTTATTATCGGATTCCACTTATAACGTAAAGCACGAAATCTTCTTAATTGGGTTCAAAAGATTTTCACACCATATTTAAATAAACCGCGAATGTACTTTTATTGGGTATGTATTTTTTATTCTTTTCCTTCTCAAATGTAAACTTTGCCATTTGTTTCTTTTTTCATTTAAATCGACAGTTGATGCTGCAGTGTTACATTTTCCCCGATAGCTATATCTCAACAACTAATGCACGAAATTTCACAAAACTTCATATTTTGATAGACTCTGTCATAAATAAGATCTTGCTAGGTTTGGGTGAATACCACTAAACAAGTGTCGCTGCTATGCTCTGTTTTTGAAGATTTCTATATTATTAGGTGCGTTCGTAATTATGTAAATAAGTAGCAACTAAAGTCATCGTTCAATCCGTCCGTCCGTCGTCCGCATATAATATAGCAAAAATTACCCGACCGAACAGTTTGAAATTTAAAATATGTTATTGTTGCATAATTTTGTCGAGTCTTTTCAAATTTTATGAAAATCGGACGTATAATTTAATTACAGGGACAATCAAAAGTATTCCGTTATATTACGACTAATAGGAAAATGTGATTTCAAGTGCATTTTAATGATGTTACACTCTTTCGAACAAAATAAAATTTATATGCATCTATGAACTATATTCTAAAATATACATTCTGTAAAATCTGTAGTGCAAGGAATATTTGTTGTCAATTTACAGGCCACACAAAAATATTCCATTACTTTTCGTAAAAGGTGAAACATTGTTTGGGGTGCGATTTAATACTAAACTGTTTTAAACTGTTTCCCATTTTATGAAATCGATATACGTTTCTGAGGTTTACTGCAAGTTATTTCCTGTATAATAGAAATCAGATAGTATTTATAGAGACACACAAAAGATTTCGGCTACTATACTGTAACCATAGTACTGTATATTATTACACCAAGATGTTAATATTTTTAAAACTTCGTTATAGTACGAAGGCACTTCATTTACTAAGCTCGACGTACAATTTCCGACATTTTTCGGTTGCAGACTATTTTGAAGAAAGTTTTCTGATGGCCACAAAATACTAGTTTATAATGAAATTGGTCACTTGTAATCGCGCAGTTCTTTTCTAAGCATTCTATATTTTTGGAGCATTTCTCTATCTCTGCTCAACGTGAAACAATCTGATTAACAATAAAATTTTAATATTCGGGGTTTGAACCTTTTTTTCTTTTGCTACAAAATCTCGCATTTACCAACAAAAGATTTATTAGACCTTGCTCCTTGTTTAACAACGTAATCGAACTTTGACATGGCTCCTTTCCACCTGGCAGATGCGCTATTAAAAATCGGCTTATGAATGCGAAAGTTGGAAACACGAGAACTGGCAATGCTTCATTAATTTCGCATTTCGAATGCTTGTCTGCAAGAACCGGAGTGATATAAGAAGGGTATAGTGTCAAAAAGGTTCCAGACTGTAGTTCCCTGTAAACATTGGATTTGCACCTGCTGGGATCTTAATCATCTATTCATTATTATCTAGACGAAATTAAACTTTATTCTTTTTTCTTTCCATAACTGTGTAGAACATCTTTTTAAAAGTTTTTTATATCGGATTCGCTTTCGAGATTTGTACAGATGCTAATAATGTACAATGCGTGTTAAACAAGTTGGAAATTGTACGTCAAACGCAGCAAGTGAGGAGCGTTCGTACTATAACTAGTTTTATAATTGTACAGATTTTGGTGCAATAGTTGTTGCACTCGTATACAAAAATGCATGAATACAAAATTTATTACGATTACATGTATTAAATTCAGTAATATGGAAATAATAGGCTTCCATCTTAATCCTCAAGTGCATATTGTTGCCAAATGGCAACAAATTTTATTTTTCTCCTCTTATCATTTATTTACTGTTGATTCTTGATAACTTTAGGCTTAGCTCATCAAAAATACCATTGGCGATAACAGCTATTTATTAGTCACAATAATTGAATTATTTAAAAATTCCTTTCTTCTATGAGACTAAATATGAGGATTTTTCTCATATTTACTCAATTAAAAATCATTTAAATCAATTACTCAATTAAAAATCTTCTGAGCACGCGCGCGACGCTTGTGCACACCCATATGTATATCTAAACAAACCATAAGAAAACGTAAAAAAATAATTACCCAATTTATTACTTTTTTTGGATGGTGCCATGAATGGATTTAGAAGATCGATTGTAAATCAATTAGGAAACACAAAATAAAATCAGGAAAAACAAAAGGAAAACAAAAACAAAATCAACAAAAAAGGAACATTTAACAAATGTGTGTGCAATTTGTTACTAGCATTCAGCCGTGAAATCCCATATTTAACACCAGCTCTCATTGGCTAGCTGCTTCGTTGCTGTGGATCGGTTTCGTGATGCAAATAGCCTCTAACCTTGCTGCTTGGTTCCCGTGGATTGGTGGAAAGCTGCATATATCCTCTTACCCAGTAAGTTTTAATTGAAAAATCTAAATTGAAATTTTAAAAATCCGGCTGAAGTGCTTTTTCCCGTATCAGCATCCACGCATGACAAAAATTTGAGAGACCTGGGTATTTTAATTTCGGCGTTATCCGCGGTCAGGCAGACAGGTATCTCTTATTTTATATATATAGATTATGCATATCCACAATAGGTAAGTATTACGGTAGCCCCCAACGACTAGTTTTACGATAGAGGCGAGAGGGGAAAAAATGCTCTAGAATTCTTGTATCAAGGCCCAACTACGTAAGGTAAATGAAATTTTAGATTTTTTATTTATTTGTACATTTTTTTTTGTGTTTGAAATCTTTGATTGACAACATTTTGAAACAAGATAATCGATCTAGTTGACCAATGAACGCAGCCAAAATCTTGGAGTTCTTTGCATATGATATCCCATATCCAAATTAATTTTTAAATGCGAATAGTAATGCTATCGAATGATAAAAAGCAGATACATATATCAACAATTGAAGAATATAGTTTTTGGGTCTAAGGGTTATAATCTGTGGGGGAAAAAATCGAGATTTTTTAAAAGTAGATTTCCTCCGAACAACTACAATAAAGTATCTGTAACGGATTGTAACCTTTTGTAAAGGAAACTATCTAAAATTGTACTAACTTTGGACTCGCGAATAGAAACGCTTACTTTTGAAGCCATATTTGAGTTTTTTGGATCAAAGCAGCTTGCTAAATAGCGTTACAAGGAGTGAAAGCGTTGTCACACAGTGGGTAAACTGTTACCACCAAATGTTAATAGTACTCTCCCTCTTATTAAACTTAGAAATTCTGTCTTTAAACAAGACGAATAATACTATTAAAATCTAGTGGCGAAATAGTGTCACTGAGACGCAGACAGGGCCGTAGCCAGAAGTGAATAATAGGGGGGGCTCAAGAAAATGTAGGGGGGGCTCATGTTTTTTTTTTCTATCACTCTGATGTAGAAAGATAAATTAGTGCATATTCATATTGTATGTACTATGTTTTTTATTAAACTGTTGTAATAACCTCATTTTAAGCTAAGACAAGAATAAGCTGATGAAAAATTCGAGTGTATAACGAGTGCAAAATTAAACATCATCTTAGCTTCGTATGTGCAAATAGGAAGAGCGAGTGTTGAAACTTATTTTAGTTATAATTTAGTATTTCTACAAAACTTTGAAAAGGCCTCAAAACTAAATTAGATTTTTTCATTTGGATTTTCAAAAAAGAAATTCATTGAGTAACCATGAAATCTTTTCTAAGAGAGGCTCAAAATGCTTTAAGGGTTGGGGGAGGGGAAGGGGGCTGAGCCAGCACATCCTTAACTACGGCCCTATCTGTCATACTAGAACTTTCTGACAGAGTAATTGAAATGCCTCTGCATTTTCGAATTAAAATTTTCTAATAACATTAAATCTGCTTTTTTAAAAAAGCACATGAAAAAGTTAGTCATATATATCCATTGCTATCTTTATAATTTGCACTCACGTCTTGAGTAATTCATGACAGATAATTATAAAAAAAGAAGTTTATAGGTTTAAATATATAGGTTATAGAATTTTCGTCAAAAACGAATTTTTGTTAAACTCAGAATTTTGGTCGAAAACGCAAAAGAATTGGCGTTCGACCTCTAATACTTATACTGGTGAAATAAATGATGATGTCAACAAGTAAATAAAAGCTTACAGTTCACTTGTTTCGAAATAGTTGCAACCTTTAATCTTTTTTTTTTAATCTGCCCTCAAGGAAGCTTAAGTTTCATTCTTTTACAATAAAAACATTAACAAAATCAAAGTTGTATTTTGCATTTAAAATTATTACCGTGTTCATTCAAAAATTAAAAGCATGTACATTTGAATTGGCTATTGGCATTTTTCTTTGATTACCATTCATAAATCAAGGACTATATATATATTTTTAAAATTTAAACTAGAAATATTCCAATATACAACAAAATGTTTATCATAAGATAATATTTATGATAAAATTAATTATAAGTTTGATCTATGCTAGTAATAGAAAACGCTACAGAATAAATATTTTCAGTATATAACTAATGCTGATACAATATAATATAAATAATATGTCAAAAGTAATTAAAATGTTCGCATTTCACCTATTTAAAACGAGTTGTAATCTTCATTTCTAATCATTATCTTTTTTTAACAAAAATCGAACTTCAATTATTGTCATATAATAAAAGCATAAACAAATTCACTCATAGATAAAGAATTTAAAAAAAAAATTATACACAGTCAAATGTTAAAAACATTTGCAATTGAATATACTATTAAAAAAATTCTTTAATTTGAAATACCATGACTCAAACTTCAAACACAAAGCAAAATATGAATACTTAAAACTTTATTTTATACTAGAAGCAAAACAGGATTAAAAAATTCTTCAGAAAAAACGCTTTATAGCAAAATGCTAAAATACCAAATTGCAACGAACTGCATTTTTCATGTAACACGAAAACAAAATAATAAAAACAAACAATAGTACATGTAACAAACACACTTTTGTAACAAATGGAATTTTTTTAAAACCAATTTGGAAAAATATAATAAAGTATGCTTTAATGGATACATGAAACAATATAAAATATTTAAGTTAAATAGATATATAAATACGAATGGTTATATAAGCATTATAAATGTGAAAACTAACCTTGTAGTGTATACTAAATACATAAACTGAAAAAAGTAGATTTAAAAGGAATAAAGTAGTGTCAACAAATTGAAGTTCACCTGCTTTAAAACAACTGAAGTCTTCTATTTTTTTTTCTCATTAAATTTTTTAAGGAAAACTTCCATATTGAGTGTTTCTGTTCTTTCTTTTTCAAACGCAAGAAAACTCAAATCGGCCATTCTTTGATGAGACATTGTTAGTCTTTGTGGACGATTTATTCTTGTAAGGGCTGAAAATGTTGATTCACATCATATTGCAGTACTACATCCAAAAGTTTTAACAGTTGCTAATAGTTTATAAGTGTCTTCAAATGCAACCCTATATTTAAAAAGTTCATTAAATACAACGGTGTTTGGATTTTCTTCAGTGGTTCTTTTTATGAAATTCTTTACAACAATTATTTCATCTTTAGATGGAAGCTTAACATTATAATTTTCTAATATCTTCATTTTATTTAAATCCATATCAAACTCTGCACTTGACAGCGCTAGAAGTAACTTATCGTTATTATTAAATCGCCTTTTCATTTCATTTAATACTATATCTAAAGTTTCAAAATAAATAGCTTTTAGATGTAATGTTTCATCAATATTCGAGCTAGCACCTGTAGTTCCTACAATTAAATAATCTCTGAGTTTTGTAGAAGTAGTTTTTCTTCGCTTTTTTGAACATATTTCTTCTTCCTCTTCCTCAACAACAAATTCAGTGGACATCAAATTTAAAATTTCTTCGTAAATTTCATCTGACCTTAAACAAGTAAGTGAATCTATTGTAGAATCTACAATTCTTAAAGAATCAGCTAAACTAGTTTCTAGCTTTTGCAATAATTGGTTTGCAGGATCTAGCGTTTCAAGAATTATCTTCAAAAATATTAAGCAGAATTTGAAAGCTTTGGTTTTCATTATCGTTAACAAACCAGTGCTTTCTGCAATGTTTACTCCATCTTGTTTTCTGTCCAGTTTTACTTCTTCTAGAGTATTCAGAATTTTTTTATAATTGTTATACACAATTTTTGTAACATGTAAATGTCCACTCCATCGCTGTTCTAATAAACGAACAAGGGATTGACCTTCATATTTCTTAGCTATGTTACCTTTTCTCAAAAAGTTGTACAGCATGGAACACTGATCAAAAAACTGTTTGGTTTCACTTACATCGTTTATTACTTTTATAATTATTAATGAAGTCTGTGGCTGCAGCAATGTACATATGGGATATTTCTATCAAGATGTTTCTGCAATATAGCTTGGACCCCTTCTTTTTCACCGCTCATGACTGAAGCACCATCAAAACATTGACTCAAAATTTTAGAATTATCTAAATTACAATCATGAAGGATCTTTAAAGTTAAATCAGCAAATGTTTTTGCATCCAAGTCAGAACATGTTTTTATTGCGATAATTGATTCTTTTATTTTCCCGTCCTTTACGTATCTTGCTCCTAATGCAACATTTTCTCTATTATTTCTATCACGCGTTCCGTCTTCCAAAATCGAAAACCAGGGAACATCAGCATTGTTAATGTCATTTGATATATCTTCTGACACTATTTCAGCAAGGATTTGTATTACATCATTTTGTATTTCAGGTGAAGTGTATTTTGCATTAATTGGCACTGATTTGACAAATTCTGCAAGTTTATTGTCCTTTTTGATTGTGTATTTAAAAAGGTTTTGAAATAAACTAATTTCCTCGTGTTCATCTATATCATACGTACCACGTAATGAAAGTTCATTTATAACTAAGAATTGTACGATTTCTGCAATAGATTGAACATAATATCGGTTTTTTTCTAGAACATCGTTACACAGGGGCGTAAACCACCCTAATCGCGTAGGGGGGTGTCGGCTCAAAAATTTCCGACTCCAAGAAGAAAAATTTCCGAGTACTATGGCCAACATGAAGACTAATATACATATATATATATATATATATATATATCATAATTCGCAAGATAATTATGACTTAGTGTATCGAGATAGTCAAATAATCTTATATTATGTTATTATTAGTCTTATATAATATATTTCCCCCATTATTAGGCGATCTCCTGATGGAATAGAATAACCGTTCCACCCGAAAGGGACACGAGTCGTGCATAATACGAACAAACAGTCAAAGGGCTTTCCAGCAATATATCACATGAAAGTATCGGCTAAAATTAGAAAACTGGTTGCCCGTGAGGGCAAAATAGGAATCCAACGATATATCACAAGAGAGATGTAGTCCAAATTTAGGAAATTGTCCTCCCTCTCAGAATAGACCCTTCCCCTAACTATAAAATTTTCATATATTATAAGTAATATTTATCGGAGGGCCCCGAAAAAAAAAAAAATCCGGTCTAAAATGATAAAACGTTAATATTTCAAAAAAGATCGAAAATTGTCCCCAATAGAGGATAAGAGGGGGCAAGGAGAGAGGGAGAAAGATTTATTATATGAAAGAGTGATTTGAGGGCTTTCCTATGATATGTCCAAAAAAGTATGGAATTTTCCACCCCCATTTAAACTCCTCGTGGGTGGAAATTTTAAAATATCGCTGAAACACGTATTTAATTAGTTTTTAAACATTTTATTTTCTGCTGTTTCACGTTCCTATTTGAAAAGACTCTTGAGATGTGTCAAATGTTCTAAATTTTTTGACTCCCCCCTTTTAACCCCCTTATGGTGAGATTTCTAAAATCACTGGATTATGTGTTTAATAATTTTTTTAGTAGATTTATTTTCTGGAATTTTACGCTCTTACCTTAAATGTTTGCTGAGATATGGCAATTTGTTCCAGAATTTTTTACCTCCCCCCGCTTGTCCTTCTTTAGGGGCGTAATTTCAAAATTTCCATCTTAGTGCATGCTTACATCATAAGAAGTACTTTCTCTCCAATTTTCATGGTTCTAGATTCAGTAGTTTGGGGTGTGTGTTGATTATCAGTCTGTCAGGACAAACTATTTTATATATTTATAGCTATCTCTACTAGCTGACCCGCCCGTTGTTGCCCGGCATATAAAATATGTAATTAGATACATCATATAAATATATTAGATGCAATATATAGATAAATAACAAATAAATTATTGTTAAAGCTGAGTATGTAAATTTTCAGGAGCGAATTCAAAGGGTTTTCAAATCATACTCAAATTTGTTAATAAATAAGGCAATTGTACATAGTTTTTCTGACTCCTTGAGAAAACATGCGCAAAATACCAAACAAATAAGCGAAATGCATAAGCCAAAAGTAAAATTCTGGTTCCTTTTTCATCTATCCCCCCCCCCCACACACACACAGGCACATCAGGCACAAAAATGTACCAGTAAAGTTGAAATGCCTTTTTAAAATTTTAAATTGCAAAAGAGGTTTAAAGATCCATTTAATCATCAATTAGCTTTAGACAGTCAAAAGTTGCGCTGTTTTATCCTCCCCCAAGGCTAAAATTATTTTCAAGTTACAAATGATTAAATTGTGATTCTTATCTATACACACACACAAAAAAACATCTATCCATAAAATAATAATCAAAATATTGTTATGCAGGGAGACAAAATTATTATATTTGTACTATAACAAAGTTTTAAAAATATAGAATATTTTACATACATTGACATTTGAACTTCAAAAAATAAATGAACTTTCTTAGTTATTGAACCCTGAGATAATAAAAATGAGAAGCCATGTAGGCAAAAATTTATTAAAATACTACATTTCTCTTAAGTAATGATGAAATAAAATTTATAAAATATAAAAAGATCTATAATACAATTTTAACTTCGTGTATAATACTAAATACATTGACTTGCAATTGCAAATTGTAAAATGGTTGGCAAAAAAGAAGGCAAATATATTGAAAAAAAAATGTAGTTAAAAATTATAGTAATTTCATGAAATTTAAATAACAACAAGCTTGTCATCTCCAGTTTGTAACAAAACTAGCAAATAGTTAGGGAATTGCGATACTGACTGTTAAAAAAAATTATATATATCGAATAACAGTACATTTTTACAAGTTATTAAATAATTTATCTGCCCCCCCTCAAAAAAAAAAAAGAATAAATAAATAAATAAATAATAAAAATAATAATAAATAAATAAAATAAAATAATTCATTTTTAAATATGAAAACAATTCAGTTATTTACACATTTTACATATCTAAAATTTTCTGTAATAAAATAGCTAGCTTACTTCAAAAGGATTTTTTAGAGCTCCAACAATGCAAAATGGTATATGTATATGGGCTGAAATTTTATCAGCATGCTTTTGTTTATTAAGTGTGTTCCTGTAATCACTATCGAAAATATAATCACATAACCCACATTGCATTTTTTGTTTCTTACATTAGATGGGGGCATAACTGATAAAAAAATATTGAACTATTAACTATATACCAAAATATTCTCCCATCAACAGATTTTAATTGAATGATTTCGTACTACAGCTCATATTCAAAATATTAGAATAATTGAGAAAAAGTAATAAGAAAAAATTATTTGTCATTTATTTATTTTTTATACTAAGTAAATGCAATTAAATTTCTTATAAATTAAATCTCGAATGTTTAGATAAGATTTTAACATTTATAAAATATAAAATACAGCACAATAAATTAGGTATACAGCTTCCTTAAGCACACCAGAATATTAGAATAAAATTTAGATTGGTTCAAAATATTAGAATATTTTATTTTACGCAACAATATTACCTTATGAATATGAAGTAAATGGTAGTTAATATTTTGTAGCATCCCCTTTAGCTTTCATAACAGCGTACAATCGATCTTGCATACTATATACAAGGTGTTTACAAACATTTCTATCAATATTAGCCCAAATAGACTTTATACGTGCCACTAACTCAGTTTTACTTGAAGGAGGATTTTCTTGAAGTTTTTTCTTTATTATACACCATAAGTTTTCGATGGGATTAAGATCTGGTGAATTTGGTGGCCAAGGAAGTACCTTAATGTTGCGTTGGCGGAACCAATTCTTAGTTGACACCGAGGTATGCGGGGACGCTAAATCTTGTTGAAAGATGAAATCATCTTCAAATAAATCTTTTGATGATGGAATCATGTAATATTCTAAAATTTCTTGATATATCAGAGAGTTAACCTTTTCGTAGACGATGCATAACTTTCCAGGTCCTTCTGCACTCATACAACCCCAAGCCATGACACTAGCAGCAAATTTTACGGAACGTTTAAGGCATTCTTTATCAAATGCTTCTTGCTTCATTCTCCAAACTCGAATACCTTGATTACCATATGGAACACAAAACATACTTTCATCACTAAATAATATATTTTTTTAATCTTCATTGCTCCATAAACGTCTTGATTTACACCAATTCAATCTTATACGCTTTTGTCTTGCAGTCATGAGAGGTTTTGCTTTCGGTACACGAGATTCAAATTTAAATTTATGGAGACGTCTTAATGTTGTCGATGTAGAAACTTCAACTCCTTCTTCTTTCCATTTTCGGTGCAAGAATCGCACACTTTTAAAACGGTTTTTCTTAACTATACGCTTCAGTTTCCTGTCATCTCTAGCAGATGTTTTTGGTTTTCGGCCACCATTTCGGCGATTATTTTGAAATTTTCCAATTTTTGAATATTGTGTTAGTATTTTACTAACGCTCGATTGCGAACAATGTAAATAATTCGCTATAAAACATTGATTTTTACCGTGCCGATACAAATCAACCATACGAAGTTTAGTAGATTCAGGAACATCACTCACACGGCCCATTTTAAGACGAAAAAGAAACAAACTGCAAAAAAGAATACTGATTTTAAATAAAATAGTCTGAATTTAATCAATGATGCCACCAGTTGAGAATTGGTAATAATTAAAGGAGAATTAATGTGAAATATTCTAATATTTTGAACCACTTGAATAAATATTATAATATTTTGACTTTTCAAAATAATTTTTTTTGCAATTAATCTTTTCAAAAATGATATTAAATTTAAGATAACAAGTAAGTTTAATCAACAATAAGTTCTTAATAAAAATATCGTTTGCATATTTTCATTGAAAGACATTAAATTACCAAACGATATTTTCAATTTCTAAAAAAAAGGTAATTATTCTAATATTTTGAATATGAGCTGTATAAGCCAGAATACTAACGGTTTAAACAAAAAGTTAACGCAGGCGCAGTTTGTTTTGTAACTGACACATAGGGCGGGAGGTGCAACGTCCAGTCATTTAGGTGCCCAAGCGTTATGTTGAAGACAAAACAATGTTTTATCTTTCTATTTTTTAGCATTCAGTTAAAATCTCTTTAGCGTTTTTTTTTCCTTTAAGTTCAGAGACAAAAAAATTTCAAAAATACGGGATTTCTTAATATAAGTTTTAATTCTTTCTAACAACAAACTTAAAAGCAGCGTAATAATTTGGTGTTACAACTCATTTTTCTGACTAAACAAAATGTAGTGGTAATAATAAAAATATTTAAAAAATTTAATATAATTGACTGAGGAAAAAGCTAACGAAAGTATTACTTCTGAGAGAAGTAAACTCGTATAGGCTGTAAAATATCCAGATTATTTCGAGATGAAAATTCAAAGTATTTGGGTATTTTCAATTTTCATCCTGTATCATATAAATTTCTTAAACAATATTTTAAATCAATCAAAAATTACGTAAAAAAGTAAGTATAAACAATTTCGCATTTATTATTATTATTTTTTAAATAAAATAAAAAGAAAACACAAATTTAGGTAGTAGCAAAAAATGAGACTATAATTATTTTCAATTAAAGGTAAAATTTGAATAGAATGGAAAATATCCAGATTTTGATATAAAAAAATACCAAATATTTGTATTTCTATAAATGAATTTTCATCGTATACCACCTAAATTCCGTGATACATATTTCTAGTAATTAAATTTAAAGTTTAGATTAAAAAAAAAATAGAAGTTTCTTCACTTCGATCAGTATATCTTAAAATTTCGAGATTAAACTAAAAACTTTCCAACAGTAAAAAAATACAAGTAGATTTCGATATATCCAAGTCAAAAGACACAGAAAAAAATCGGAATATCAAGGTTTTACTCAAATATCACTATTATAATTAACGGTATAACTTTAACATTACTAGAAAATGTACAAGAATATATTTTTTTTCGTCATATCGAAGTTTTCGAGAACACAATAATTTGACAAATCAAAATTTTTTTGAATAGTTTTATTAGAAAAATAAAATCCTATATATTAATAAGTTATATTAATTAATTAGTAAATTAAAGTAAATAGTAATTTAGCAATTAGTTAAATTAATTAATAATAGTTCCGGCTAAGAATAAATTTGTTTTTTTCATCCTAAATTGTTTTTTTTTTCTTATTTTTCTTATCAGAAACTGCAAGGGGAAATAAATTCGATTGAGAATAAAATTTTATAGGTTTTCTTGGATCTAACTTGTTTTTCTTATTTAATTAAAAACTACAAAAATATTCTCCAATTCATAATTATTTATAGATTAATACCCTTTTTTTCGGCTAAATTTACTTTTTTCCGATCGAACAAGAATTTTTCCGACTGACTTTTCCGTTTTTCCAATTTATAAATCTTTATAGGTTAATACGAAATACTATTTTTTTCCGACTAAAGATGCCGTTACCAATGGAACAGAAAACTTCCGATTGATATTTTCGTTTTTCCAATTTATGATTTTTTTTATAGGTAAATGCTATTTTTTCCGATCGAATAAGAATTTTTCCGATTTAAAAATTTACAAGTTTTTATAGGTTAATACGTAATACTATTTTTTCCGACTAAACATGCCTTTCCGGATTGAAACGGAAAATTTTCCGAATGATATTTTCGTTTTCTAATTTATAAGTTTTTATAGGCTAATACCATTTTTTCCGATCGAACAAGAATTTTTCCGATTGACTTAATTCGTTTTTCCAATTTATAAATTTTTATAGGATAATACTATTTTTTCCGACTAAACATGCCTTTTCCGATGGAACGGGAAATTTTCCGAATGATACTTTCGTTTTTCCAATTTATAAGTTTTTACAGGTTAATACCATTTTTTCTGATTAAACAAGAATTCCGACTGATTTTTCCTTTTTCCAATTTGTAAGTTTTTATAGAATAATACGTATACTATTTTTCCGACTAAACACGCTTTTTCGGATGGAACGGGAAAATTTCCGAATGATTTTCCCTTTTATAAGTTTTTATAAGTTAAGAACATTTTTTCCGATGAAACAAGAATTTTTCCGACTGATTTTTCCTTTTTCCAATTTGTAAGTTTTTATAGGATAATACGTAATACTATTTTTTCCGACTAAACACGCTTTTTCGGATGGAACGGGAAAATTTCCGAATGATTTTCCAGTATATAAGCTTTTATAGGTTAAGAAAATTTTTCCGAACAAACAAGAATTTTTCCGACTGATTTTTCTGTTTTTCCAATTTATAAGTTTTTATAGGATAATACGTAATGCTATTTTTTTTTTCAACTAAACACGCCTTTTCCGATGGAACCGGAAATTTTCCGAATGATTTTCCTGTTTATAAGATTTTATTGGTTAATACCATTTTTTCCCCATCGATCTGGGAATTTTCCGACTGATTTCTCCTAGGGGGGGTGTTGCACCCCCCCAAACCCCCCCGGGATTTACGGCCCTGTCGTTACATACCAAAGATGACACACTTAAATTCATCTTTTCATGTTCTTCTCTTTCTGTCCACATGCTCATTGATATTATATGATTCATTGACGAAGTATGCTTTTGAAACCCTCTGTCCTTGGACAATGCTTTTTTCCAATTCCGAAAACCGGCTGAGATAAATGGATTTTCTTTAGTCCCCGAATGAGGAAACTGTCGACAAGGATAACAAAATACAGCATCTCTGCTCTTGGAATATTCCAGCCACTTAAATTTGTTCATCCAATCTGGTTGAAAACTCCTGTTATCCGCATTTTTTGGGTACTCTGATAAATTTGTACTTTTTAAATTTCTATCGCCCACTTTCGATATGTCACTAGGTGCATCGGCATTCATCCTGCCTGATAAGTCACCGAAGACCGAAAGAATAACCCTCATGCCTGTTGAGTTTCTGATATCCGATTGCATAATACGAACTAAAAATCATAAAATCACTTCCAACAACAGAGGGGGGGATACGACACCTCATTGACCGAATGAAAACTTTGACTAAGAGCAGAGCAGGAGCAGCTAAGAGCAGATTTCTATAAAATAAATTGATAATTTAAAAATTCCTTTTTAAATTAAACCACACACACAAGAAAAAACAATTATTAACATAAATATAAAAAATATATATAATAAAAAAAAAGAGTCATTTACACTTCCTGGATCCTAGTCAAGCTAAATTCTACATTTGCTTAAAAAAAAAAAAAAATTATAATGCGTTACCGGGTTTTGGCTGATCATGGCGCCACACATACGTCACCCATGTATACTAGCAGTAGAAGACAATAATACCAATAATAATTAGATAGGATGCACATTACAAAATACCAACGATTTAAATTTACAAATCTATAAATAACTCATTCACCTCGCCGACAAATGGAGGAGGGGGGGGGGGTTAAGATAATAAATATTTCTGTTGATAATTTGCCAAACCAAACTGTTGATTGTTAAAAGCAAAAATATTTTTTATGATCATAATTAAGTACTTTTTTCCCATTTCAGAAAAGATTGCTCAACTTGAAATAGAAAACGATAAATAATGAACGTTGATGATTAGATTCAAATGTTTGTTTTATTTATGCTAAACATAAACCGAATAATCTAGATAAATTTTTGAAGTATATACAAATTTATATTGATTGCAAAACATCATAATGTACGATTATAGACATTCAAAAGATTTGCACAGGTCGGGTTCGGGCCTATTTCTCATTTTGATTTTTTAAACAGTTTTATTTAGTGACCTTGGAATCTTTTTCAGGGGGGGGCTCAAAAATTTTTAAGGGGGGCTGAGCCGCCCCTGGCACCCCCCTAGCTACGGGCCTGGACGCAGAGCTTTCATCTCTGAGTTTATATTAATTTTTTCTTAAATGAAGGAATTTGCATAGAACATATTTACTCTAGTCAACAAATAATTGTTCTATCAAATAACAGCTGCATTGTAATATGCAATCCTCAAAATTAGTATTTCACCCCTATCGTCTATTCATAATTTAATTCATATTGGTTTGCTTTCAAGAAAGAGATTATATTTAACGAAAAAGCAGTATGGAAATTCGAAGGAAACAAATAAAACAGGCGTTGGTAATGAAATTTTCGAGCTTCGTATGAGAAAAAATAAGAATATAATTCCTCAAAAGCACATACAGTGGCTCACAAAAGTGTTCGTACACTTGTGAATTTCAATAACATAGTACTCTCTCCATTAATTAAGATTCATATTTCATAATGGGTATTTAAAAATAAGGTCTATAACTTATTCTTAACAAAACTACATAAAATATTTTAAATACATAGTAAAACTTTAATCTGTAGAAATCAATAATCAAAAAATAAAAAAAAAATATTACCTCACAAAAGTATTCGTACACTTTAAAGAAATCGCTACATATTAGTTGATATTGTAATATTTCGTTAAATTAGTATTCAGTAGGATATTCTTTAGGATCTACAACAGCTTTTAAACGCCTGGGAATAGATTTCACAAGTATTATTATTATTATTATTACTAGCTGCACCCGTCAAAATTCGATGGAAAAGAATATTTATTAGATATGATATATATCAGTCTTATATACACAATAAGATACTGTGTGAAATAAACAATTGCCACTTCTTAAAATAGGGATAACATAACTTTTCATGATGGAGATACACAAATTTCAGAAAATAACAAAAAATAAGAAAAGCAACTTATAAGTTATTATGTTGGACTTAACATCAGCTACAAATCTTTTTTAATGCGGTTTCTAAACTTTAAACATTATTTAAAATTATTTAGGAAGTTAAATTATTTGAATTATTTAGCCAAATTATTTAGGAAGTTAATACAATACCTCAGAAGACGAATTCAAAAATATCTGCATAGTTTATTTTTTCTCCGTATAAATATCGCTTGGCAACTGTACAATGATTATAATATCAATAAAACATTTTTATTATAATAGAAACAGGGAATTATTAAACCGCATAACCAATCCACTACACATTTACAGCACTTGCAATAAATTTAATTTATTTATGTTTGTAGACTCCATGAATTTGTCAAAATTAATTTTATTTGTTATGGCAACGAAAAGAAAAACGGTATATTTGTTATTAAAAAGAATAAAATTTTTGTGTTGCTCACATGCAGAGAACATTTTATTTATTTATATTTTAAATAATAGCTTAATACAATGAAATGATTTTAATTAATTTTTGGATATTATGTAAAATAGTAATATCGTAATACCGGCATATCACAGGTTTTTTTTTTCTTTTTTTTTTTAATATGACATCATTTACACCTTCAGAAACATTCATCTTTTAAGAAATAAAAGCGTGATTTATACAGTTATTTAAAAATTCTTTAGTTTCATAAAATATTTATTATAATTAAATAGAAATGGCGCAATTTATAAAAATATTTTCATTTGTGCACACCATGAACCTTTAAATAAATAAAAGTTCAGTTAATTTAGATTCAGGAATAAAAGTCGGTGAATATGACATCATCACTGACACAGCTATAACAATGTATATTATATTCATGGAACAAATTTATCTGGTTTCTGAATGACGTCATTTTCTCCACCGACAAAATTTCGCTTTAAATATTATATTTTATTATAGTTTATTTTCTGTTATTTTATTTACATAATACTTAATAACATTACTCAGTAAATAATCTGTGTATTGTACCGCGATTAATGAACAATTATGTACAATCACTTTATTAGATTAAATTTTACGAAAACCATTATTATTTTTTTCTTTGAAATGCGATTACACATTCATCGATGATATCAAGCTCCTGATTGGTGGAAAGTAATAAAGTAAAATAGTTTTTTATTATAGTGAGAAAAGCTTAACCTGTTGCCACTGTTTCAAAGAAATGTCACGAAAAAGCTTTTAAAATAAAAAATAAAATATAAAAATGGAAATAAATTAAAAATTAGCCAGAATGGGCACATCTACACATAAACAGCTTTCATTAAAAAAAAATTATTATCAAAATCGGCCCAGTAGAAAGCTCAGGGCTGATGACTAAAAAAACAGCCAGGTCTTTTAACCCGAGAGGACGCGCGCAGGGCCTAAAAGACCCGGAGTGCGTATGGTTTTTACAATTCTAACCACTAATTTTTTAAAAGTTATCTTCAACTTATTTTATCGCAAAATTTGTAAGGATTATCTCCGACTAAAAAAAGTGACTGTTATAATTTTATTTTATTTGTGACAAAGTTAAACCATTCATACCCCGGGCAAGCGCGCGTTCTCCCGGGTTAAATATATAGATTATTATTATTATTATTATTATTATTATTATTATTATTATTATTATTATTATTATAATTTTTGCATCAACGTTCATCTATTTATTGATCATTACTGTTTTTAGTTCACTTTTCGTTTTAATGTCGTGTTTTCGTACTCTAACCTCCAGTTATTTTCAAATATGTTCTATTGGGTTCTAATCCGATGATTGGGGTGGTGTTTTTAGAATCTATGGACAATTATAGAGACACCAGAGGCGAACGTTGAGAGCCGTGTGCTTAAGATCGTTATCCTGATTTAGAAAAAAAAAAAAAAAAAAAAGTGGTTTTTAATACCCAAATTTTGGGCTGATAATTTTAAATTGTCTTTTAAAGTATTTATTTAAATAAAGTGCATGACCCATTATGCAATGATAAAATACTAAATTACCTAGCCATGGTGTTTCTAAGCACCCCCACATAAGGACACCTCAACCGCCATCTTAACTGTTCCAACTAAGTTCTTGAGATTAAGTTCTTCATATTTAATTCTACATACAATTATACGCCCATCGGAGCCAAAAATATTGAATTTGCTCTAGTTTGCAAATAAGACATTATTCTAATACGATTACGGTTTATTTTTCATTGATTTTACGAAGGAAAGCCTAATCTTTTGGTTTTTCGCACTAACAAAAAATTTTCTACGGCTGGAACACCCATTTAATCCAGCTGATCTCAGAACGCGTCGAACAATTTTAGGTAAAATTGAAGTAGAATATTTTTCATTAAATTCTCTAGCAACTTTTATAGCACTTAAACATGGATTTCTTCCAATATTTCTAATTATAAATCTTTAATCACGTTGTGAAAACTTTGACGGACAACCGTTTCTTACATTGCTTTAGGTTGATTTTTTCCTTTAAAGCGTTTTATCACATACTGCATTGTAGAATTTGATAAATTAATTAATTTAGCAATATTTTGAACTAATTTACTACTATTATGATGAAATACAATTCATTTCCAAATGCTGTTAGTTGTTTCTTTACGACTGCGAACCATTTTTAATAATAAAAAGAATATTAGCGACCAATCAAGCAAAACAGAAAGCAAAACAATTTTTTAATGTCACCATAGTTCAAACTCAAACATAAAAATAAAGTGACAAATGATCATTTTAATTATGAGTTTATCCAAGAATATGCCAGTGTACGAAGACTTTTGTGGCGTGTTCTTCCTCTGCTTCCTTCTATTTTTATTTTTCAATGAAAAAGAAAAACAGCCAATATTAAAACAAATGTTGTGTGTTATTTAGAATAATATACAGATGAAATGAAAAAATATTGGACTTCATATTCTAAATTTATCCCAGGGAAATTCAAGTTTATTGCAAATTTTTAAAAGTGTACGAACACTTTTGTGAGCCACTGTAACCAAAAACTCGTTGTTCAGGATGTTTAAATAGTTGCATACAAGATAATGATAGGGATTATAATAGTGTGTATAATCATGGAATACATAGACTAATCACGGAAGATTGGGAATCCGGTAACACAGACAATCATCTCATCGAGTTCACGGTTGAAACTCCAGAATTTATTAAAATTCGATTCGCATATTAGAATGCAATCAGTCAGTCAAGCAATATCTTGGTGGAAAACAAATGAAAACCCGATTTTAGTAGTTGACTCGTAGAAAGGTCCTGATTATCAACGGGCCACTCTCCTACCAGTAAAAAGAAACAGAATTTTTTCCCTTATTTAAGACACTAGCCCTTCAATGACAAACTCCCTCTCTATGAAGAAGGATCATTCCATTTTTTAGCAGGTGGGGAAAGGTAGGAGGGAGTGATCGGTACAGAAAGGTAGAGCAGTTAATTGAAATAGTGGCTTCGTCTATCAACTTGAAATTAAAATACATTAGCGGAACACTGAAGATGTCATTTTTGTTTTATGTTTAATTAATTATTTGGTTATTAAAATAAAATAATTTTTTTAAATTGAAATCGGATTTTTAAAATTGAAATATCACTAATTTTATCTAGTTTAAGTGCAGTGCTCCTTCTCCTTATTAAAATTAAAAAAATAAAATTAGAGCAAAATTGCTTTTTTTTTTTTTTTTTTTTTTTTTTTTTTTTTTGCGAAAAATAAAAATAACGTATCGTAAAAGTAACGTAACGCAGATTATTAAAATTTTTTCTTATTCGGTTTCATAATTCTTTAACTTTAAACAATCTTAAAATTGGCGAAAAATAAAAGTAAGTAACATATCTAAAGCCATTACTGAAATTTTTTTGTATTAGATTTCATAATTCTTTATATCTTAAAATTGTGTCATTTGTGCCTCCCCTCCCCTCTCAAAAAAAGTAAATAAATTAATAATCGCCCAACTTTATTTACAAGCTTTCGAATTGTTTTGATTTTTTTTTTTTTGTAAGCAGATACATCCTAAGTAATAATCATGAAATACTAATTTATGGAAAAATTCAAAAGAAAAAAAAAAAAAAAGAAATTAAACCAAAGGTGACGAGTCCTGGTCAATATTATCCACTGGCGTCAATACATTATCCGTATTCATGCAATCTTTAGCCGAAGTCCGTTCCAAATCGTCAACATCTTTTTCTGAGGTCAATATTTTATTCGTTAGCCAAATTCTGTTCAGAGTCGTCATCAAAGTTAATCGAAGTTGGCCTTGAAAAAGGCCTTTTGGTTGTAAAATCATTAGACATAGCGCAGGCTTAATCAAATTATCAAATGGAGCCAAATCAAAAGAAATCGTACTACTGAATGTACTTTTAGTACATCACTCCCTCCTACCTTTCCCCACCTGCTAAAAAACGGAATGATCCTTTCTCATAGAGAGGGAGTTTGTCATTGAAGGGCTAGTATTTAAGACAGCAATTTCGGATGAAAAAGATGTTTAAACAAGTTGAAAATTTCTATAAAATTTTACTGGTGGGAGAGTGTCCCGTTAATAGTCAGGCTCTGCTCGTAGATTTACCATTGTGTTTTCCTGCTCTCAGTCCTCCATGTTTTCGTGCCTTCGGTTCAGGAAACCATACAATCGTATCTAAGAGTCAACCTCTAAAATAAAATGTTAAGATATTTTCCACCAAGATATGACTTGACAGACCAATTACGTTTTTAATATGTAAATCAAGTTTTAACTAATTTCATCCATGAACTCGATGAGGTGATTGCCTGTGCTATCGATTCCCGGTCTATTTTCAATGTAGGTGCTTTGAAATGCAATGGACATTTGAGTTTGATAGCTCAAGATTACAGCCACCCGCAGTGTCTTTCTACCCGCTTGTGAATCGATCTACCTGCTTCTCTTTCATTTCGGGATTTGTTGATGATTTCCCAGAACACTGCTTCGTGAACATTTTAAACAATTCCATCTGCTTCAAACTTATCTCTAATTTTAGCGATTTTAAGTTGTCTAAGCGGATTTGTTTTGAATTTCTCTTTTTTCAAGGCTACATATACGAGACATGGCTACAGGATTGTTCCTTATGAAGATATTCCATCTTGTGCCGCAAATGCAACCTTGTCAACATATAAAAGTGAAAGGTGCCGGGCTGAATATTGTCCGAGTTGCTAAACTGCTAGAACAGCTAGTGTTCTACATCCCAATGACCATTGATTCGAGTTCTGACTTGAGCTGTTTCGCCCTCTTCGTTTTATGCCTTGTTAGTAATGCAAAAACACAAACAAATAAAATTAAATATTTCGGGCATATTTCATAAATTTAAAATCCTATCTATTTATCATTTCACTGTTGCTGGGTTAATTTCTTATATTTGCCACACGTTTGTAATTCGTGAAGATATTCCATCTTATGCTGCCAATGCAACCTTGCCAAAATATAAAGAAGAGAAATTGCTTGGCTATACGAGTAGTTCAGTTTGTAGAGCACTTGTTGCAGTGACTCAACGACAACGCTGATAAGGTGGGTTCAAGTCCTCGGTTGGACGCTTTTACATGTTTTAATTTCTAACCAAAAAATATATATATAACTGTTTATATTTCATACATTATTGGTAAAATGTAAGGAATTTTTTTGCCTTTAGTAAAAATAAATTTTAAATATATTTATCAGCACATATTTAGCTACCAACTATTCCGCTTTTTAGTTATCATTCCTTTCGAATAAAAATCTTATTTTAATGTTCATTAATTGCAGACTTCTGCGATTAAATATGGTAAGGATTGGGGTTAAAAAAAAGTGCTAACACACACACAGAAAATAGTTCGCAGCTATATTTTTTTTATGATACATACATACATATATATATATATGTATATTTAATCTACATCTACGATGTGTTGGGGGTAATAACGCAACGTTACGATTGTACCAGTTTTTGCAACTTGATTTCAGATTTTTTTTCAAACAAATATAGGAATTGATAAACCAACTTATTGATTGTGTATTAGTACAAGAAGAAATATTTTGGCAAATTCATAAAATGTAGTGGGTGGCATTACTTCTTGACCAATGATATTTGGCGTTATTACCCACCTATACTGTGGGTAATAATTTAGGATCGATCGAAACAGGTTTCCAAGATTGAAAATGAAATCGAAACCGAATTTCGGTAATCTTCCTATTTTCTACCTTAAAGGAAAACGAAAACAAAAATGTTCAAAAATAAATTAAACTAGTTGGATGTGCCAATCCCAAAACTTTCTTCTATCTCATACATACATTTTAATATTTTAAAAAAAAAAAATAGTTACTCATGTTAATTCTTTGATAATTTTAATTCAATGATATACCAACATTTATTTTCGTCTTAAATTTCTGGTTCAGTCAATTAATCGGTGTAAAAATGAGTTTCCGTCTCTTCGCGAACCGATAGACAGTAAAATGATAGGTAATTTTTTTTTTTTTTTTTTAATTCAGGGAGGACCTACTTGCCATACCAAAAAAATATTTACGCACAAAAATTTTAGTTCAGCTTTAGGCATAACTTCATACACTTTTAGGTGGTGCAATATTGAATATGGAACAAAAATCGCTATTGCAGCGCCCCCTTCCGGCGGATTTTTTTCAAATTCAGGGAGGACCAACTAACAATAGCCAAACATTTACACAAAAAATTTGTTTCAATTCGATGCATAACTTCATACACTTTTACTCGGTACAATATTGAAAATTGAACAAAAATCGCGATTGCAGCGCCTCCTTCCGGTGGGTTTTTTTTTCAAACTCAGGGAGGACCAACAGTCATAGCCATACACATACGCAAAACATTTGGTTCAATTCGATGCATAACTTCATGCACTTCTGGTCGGTACAATATTGAAAATGGCACAAAGATCGTGATGCAGCGCCCCCTTCCTGCGGAATGTTTCAAAATTGAAGGAGGACCTGCTTGCCACAGCCAAAAACATTCATAAAAAGTTTGGTTCTATTCTATGCATATCTTCATACACTTTTTGATGGTAGAATGGCGACATATAGACACATACATACACATACACACACACGGACAGACAGACATTTTGTAAAAACATGCTTTTTGGAATCTCTGACCCCTAAAACGTGTAAATCCGCCGAAAACCGGAAGTCGAAAAAAATTTCGATTACAATACTTTCTTCTATTGAAGATAAAAGAAAGTAATAATTAATACATACATAAATATGTATAATTATGCGGGCGGCACAAGTTGGTCCTCTGTGCACTAGCCATTTTTTTTTTAAATTTCATTTAAAATAAAATATAATTAATCCACCAACTATACAGAATGATTTCCTAACTATCCGAATCTCATCAAATTAAGGGGGCTCAGGGGTTGAAAACTTTTCAAAAAATCGATTATTTTTTATGATCTAATTTGATTATTCATTTAATTCTTAACTCAATGCCAAAAAACGCATAAAAATATTTGCATTTTTAACGGAGTTATCAGCATTTATGTATCAACACTTGCATAGCCGCATCCATATAATTTCAACTTTAAGTCTCGTTTTCTCAAAACTTGATTTTTGATGACTAACACCAAGATTGAAAAAAAAACTATTTGATGGAATGGCTTAATTTTTTTTTCTTTTTTTTTTTTTTTTGCATGCATATAACATCATTATCTAGATTATGAATTAATATATTTTAGATAGTTTGATATTTTGAGTATTTTTAATGGAAAAAAAGTTGTATTTTTGGGTTTTTTTTTAAATTTTCAACTTTGAGCGATTTTTTAATGCTGTTTTTATGAAGTGATAGTTATATCCTTAATTCATTATCTAGATTATAATGTTACATGCATGCAAAAAAAAAAAAAAAAAATTAAGCCTTTCCATCAAATAGTTTTTTTTAAATCTTGGTGTTAGTCGTCAAAAATCAAGTTTTGAGAAAACTCGACTTAAAATTGAAATTATGTAGATGCGGCTATGTAAGTATTGATATATAAATGCTTATAACTCCGTTAAAAATGCTAATATTTTTATGCGGTTTTTTGCATTGAGTTAAGAATTAATTGAATAATCAAACTAGATCATAAAAAAAATCAATTTTTTGAAAAGTTTTCAATCCCTGAGCCCCCTTAAAAATGTTTTAGGTATTACTACATACTCGATTTATCTTTTATAATGTTTTTGTAAATGATCATGTGTTATACTAGAATAATAAAGCGTAAAGTATTTCTCAAAGCGTATTCGAAATACTTCTGAGGTTTCAAGCTAAAAAAATTTGTATTATTGTTAAGTCTGCAGCTTTTAATGAGAACGTGAGAAGCATATTGAAAATTTCCGCAAGAAGAAACAAGATTTTTGAAATACACATAAATTCTGCTCTCAGAATTTTCGAAAACATTTCAGCCGCAACCTCCGCAAACTCCGATTTTGTGCCGAAAATGAAAACAAAACTGTATTTTCGGTCGATCTCTAGTAATAACGCCATGCGAACAAAATTATAAAATAAGGTGGTATCATATGACATGTAAATTCTCTAATTCTAAAGATCCAATCTCTAATTCGACAAATTGCTTTTATTTACCATTAATTGTTATATCAGGATGCAGAATAATCATTTATTTTAGTTTTCAACAATGACACTAATGGCCTCTCGTGCATAAAATAAAAAAAATAATAATGAAATAAAAAATGTAGTTCCGCTACTGCAAAGAACCTGTAACGCCGATGGATGGCGTTAATACGGGTAAACATTTCGCGGTAAACATTTTTGCAAACCCCGGTAAACATTTTGCACAGTATATTTTAAACTACAGGGTATCCCTCGTAAACATATCCCAAATATCTCACAATATTTTTTATTTATATGAAGTACACACAAATTTATGTAATAAACAAAGTATTCCCTAAGAAATATATAGTTTTTCCATCACAGAACTTACCTACCGAATTTTAGATCACACGTTGATTCTTACGTGCTTATTCCAGCGATAAGGTCTACAAATGTAACAAATTAACTTTTAGAGGTTGTTTGTGATTTAGACAGTTCAGAACCTTTCAGTGCAGAATCCGCAGTGCCATTTTTCCAGATTCCTTCATAACAATGCGCAGTGCCGTGCGAAACAGGTGGTGAGGGGTCGGTCGCCCCGGCAGCGGAAATGTAGGGGGCGCCAAATTTATACTATAAACGTCATTTTTAGCCTGTCACAAGAAAAAAATTGAGGGGACGCCAAATTGAGACTTTGCCCCGGGCGCAGTTTTCTCTTCGCACGCCCCTGACTATGCATAATATTAACATTTGGCTTTATGACCCACACTGGCGGTATTATCCCACTAAACTTTATATGCTAAAGAATGAAACAACATTATTCAAATTTCTACAAAAAGAGCATACGAATATCTTAAACTATAATCGATTCTTTCCACATAACAATTTTTTGTGGTGAGCCCCTGAAAATCAGATTGAATGAAAAAAAATTCGGCGTTGTTACACTGGGGTTCCAGAGATCTGTATTTATGTACTTGGTAAATTCCAAACAATGTTTAAATATTCAGCAAAAAAAAAAAAAAAAAAAAAAAAAAATCCAGAAATACCGGAGTTTTTTGTTTTTGTGCTGGACTCAGGCGCAAATTTAGCCCCACTTAATCAATTAAAAATTCAAATTTTGTAGCTTTTTCTTGTATCTCCACGATAGTATACAGTGAAATTTCTGGTTAACGAAATCTCCATTTAACGAAGTTTATTACTTAAGGAAATTTTCTGCAAAACCTTGACTTTAAACACCATTATCATGCAAATTAATCTCCATAGTACAAAAAATATTATCTACATAACGAAGTTGAATTCATTTTTGTGCGCGTATAACATTCGAACGTTCAGGTTCATGTTGCGATGGATGTAGGAATATTAAATTATTTATTTATCGTACGATGAATTTATTTACTATTTTATCATTTCCATCCAAAAGAAGAAATGCTAAAAGTCTGCGATGCAATAAGAAAGGGATTCCAGTTTCAAGCAGATGTTAGAGATAAGTTGTTCGGATATTTATAAAAGTTTGAAAATTTTTTGAACAACGTAGTTTTTTAATAAAAACCTATTGAAAGGAATATTGCAGAATTTTTTAAGTTAATGATTTGGAACCTTGACAAAACAAAAGAGAAAAGGTACACTGTGCTTCAACTTTTATTTACCCCTCTTCATTATATGGTTTATTAGAATTATTCGAATTAAATTTCTTTCATTTGTCTACATAGCTTTAAAAAAATATTGCCGAAATTAAAATGCATTTTTTCAATATTTTCATTGTATTTTTCATTTTATGCAAATGCAATTACACAAATTTTGTCAATTTGAGTTGGTTTTTATTTAACGAATTTTTTTCAGAACGAAGTGTTTAAACGTAACGATGAGTCTTCGTTAAATGGGAGTTTCACTGCAATTAGAAAATCTTTTGTTTCTATAGTCGGTCATAAAAAGCACTTTTCATCTCTAATAATCAATTATTATATTTAAATTAGATGTAGTAATTTGCATAGGAAAAAAGAACTACTCAAGGTTTTACAATTTTGATTTACATCGGTGTTTTTTATCTTTTAATCTCACGTTTGATCGAATTTCTTATTCTTTAACTTGACTGCAAAGCAAGTACAAGCAGAAGATGAATGAAAATGTTCAGAAGCGTGATAAAAAAGCAGAAAACGCGATTGTTTCATAAGGATGTGTTAAAGCGAGAAAATTGGAGAATGAAATAATAATACGCGATAGAGATTCTGAGGCAGACGGAAAATCTGGGAGATCACACATAGGGCAGAGGTGTAAAAAAGCAGCTGGCGCGATCATTTAACTACGCGCTCTGATTCAAAACGAGAAGAAAATGCAATAATTACATATCTATGAGTAAACATTAAAATTAGAAATCTATGAATAATGGAAAGCGAAGTTTGTGTGTGTGTGCATGTACTGTGTCTGAAGAGACCGTCGAGCGCGGAGTCAAAAAATTTGGCAGGCATGTCCGAAGTTGCGCACAAGTTTTTAGATCACAGGCTATCATAGCCTGAGAGCTTATGGGACCGCCCGTTCTGTATGTATATATGTTCATTCGTTCGTACGTGCGTAACGCGATAACTCATGATAAAAATATCCGATCCACTTGAAATTTTGTACATAGGTATATCCTGATAAGGCGCTTCCCTGATTAGTTTTTGGAGTTCATTCGATATGTATAAAAGGGGGAACGGGGGGCTCATGCCCCTCCCCTTAATTGATATAAACGGGTTTTTCATGCAGAATTAACAGTTTTTGTTCAAAATTTAGATATAGGATCATTCTGATGAGACGTTCCGTGACTGTTATTAGGTGTTCACTGAATAAGTATAAACAGGGGGAACGGGGTTTATAATGCCCCTCCCCTTAATATAATATAATTAACTAGCAAAAGCCATGCTTTGTTTGGATTCGCGAAGCATTATTTTATAAAACAGATATTTGAAAGTAACAATATTTTTTTTTAATTATTATTATTTTTGCATCTTTATTAAACAAAAACGTTATTTTATGTTTTGGCACATTTTAATTTTTTACTTATGATGTAAAACTGGCATAAGATATTTTCGAAGCAAACTTTTACAATTTTTTTTTTAATTTTCAACTAAAAGCTCTTTTAAAGATGTTTTTACAATTTCAAGTAGCCACTGGTGTTTTTTAATTGTTTGAAATATGCATGTTTCCAATCTTTGTAATCAACATCCGATAATCTTTGATAGCTATTTTAGAATAATATATTTGAAGAAAGCTTGAAGAAAGTTACTTCTTCAAAATCCTATTTTCTGGAAAAAACATTTGAATCTGCTTTCGTTGATACTATGAATTTTCAACTGTAAAACATTTTATTTTAATTTCTTCATTTTTATACATGTTAGCGTATGAGAATTGTTGTAATTCTCTCCGCGTGGGAGAACTGTTTACTTTCTGCGAATGGCAACTCAATTAATGGAATTACCTTTTAACGAAGCGCTCTCTCATTCTCGCAGTGACGTTTTCACGAATAATTATTGTTGTGTTTGCGAACTTATTAAAGTCTTATTTTTCTATAAAATCCTTCTGATTAATGAGTCGATATTATTTAGCCACAATACGACCTTCGCAAAAATATTTATAAAGAGCTTGAACCAACAACTTCACGCAGATCTTTTAATTTTTCATTTATATAACAAATTTAAGAATTAATTTTATTTGTTTACAATTATTTTGTTGCCAGTTTACAAAAAAAAAAAAAAAAAAAATCCATAATACAATTCTTTTAAAATGTTTAAGTGTCATCTGTGCAAACGATTTTGCGGGATAATGAAAACATGTTTTATTTAATAAATTAATCATGATTCTATCTATAATTATTTACTCCATGATTTAAACTTTTTTTTCTGAAAATATACGCGTTTCATTTTTTATTTATTTGCTAAAATGCTTCCGTATTGGAAATGCATGTAAAATAAATTAATTAAAATAATAATTTTTTTAACGTTTTACTGTAAAAAAAATTATATTCTGCAAATCTACAGATCATAATTTATTTTTGTGTTTAATTTGAAGTTAAAATATTGAATAGTTTTTTTGTAAAGCGTACGACAAATTGTAATTTGAGTGGACTAGTAGAGGATTCGCTTCGCTCATCCTAATAATTTAATGTAATTAATAAATGGGTTTTTCAAGCAGAATTGTCAGATTTCGTTCAAACCTCTGAATAGTTTTGGAAGTTTAATGGTTAAGTATAAAAGAGGGGATAACTCCTCTTAATTTATATAAATGCTAAATGGGTTTTTATTAAGAATTATCCGATTTGCTGTGAATTTTGGATATAGATTTTTTATATGATAAAGCATGTCCTTGATAGTTTAGGAGGTTCAATGATTAAGTATAAAAAAGGGGAAAGGGGAGAGCTGTTTCCCCTTCTTAATTTTTTTTTTTCGAACGGAATTAACCCTTGAAAATATAAGGTTGTAATGTACAATTAGTATGCGTAGCCTGTGAGCTCAATGCCATCAGTTTAACTGGGCAATATTCTTTTTATTGTATTTTTTGATAATTAGGTGAGATATCAATTTAAAATATATTAAACTATATTAAACAACGCAAAACAGCAAACTTTCTCCCTTCAAGGAGGTTGCCTGCCTACATGCATCTGCGGACGTTCCACGGTCTTTCACACAAACGAAATAATGTCCGGATTATTTTTTGCATTTTGAATTGCTGATTGCGGGGTCCACAAAAGAATTGAATTCTAAAAATTCTAAAAAACATTTTGATAACGATATCACTATAGGTGTGGAGGTGTGGGGAGAGGTCTCAGTGATGATAACGTATGATATCGAAAGGGGGGAGAGGGTCCAAAATTATCAAGAAGTTGATAACGTTATATTTGCACAGCCCCTTATTGAATCGTAAGCTTTTATCATTTCTTCTTTTAAATGGAAATGATTAAATATATAAATAATGTCATTTACATACAATCCACTGAAATAAATTCATACATCGATCGCAACAGCAATGTCTTTGTTTAAACGTAAATGTTGTACACACACGAAAGTAGAAAAAACTTTGTTATATAGAATATATATTTAGAAATTTGGCGATTAATTCGTATACTAATAGTAATCAATCCTTAATGTCAAGGTTCAGCAGAATATCTATATAATAAAGGCCAAACGTATCTGTGCGTAACGCATACGTCATTTTGCGAATGGCAACACTTTTCCCCTGCAATTTCGGTTTTGCAATTTTTGGCTACTATAAATTCTACACTTCCAAACACCGCACATTTTAAAATTTTACATTGTTGAATAGAGAAAAATATGCACTTTCAAATGCAATTTGTTTGAAAGCTGTATCTGAATTTATTTTTGAGATATTAATTTTTTTATAGTTTTTAGTAGCAGTTTTGTAATTGTGGCAACAAAATCACTCCATTTTCTCTTAAAATTAGGGGAAAAAATAAATTATAATGTGTAATAATTTCCTATGCAATTTCCGCTTTGCAATTTCCGTTAATTTAAATTTTACACTTTTAACACTTCTTCGTACCTTCTATATTTTTACACCGTCGTAACAGAAAAAAATGCACTTTCAAATGCAATTTATTTGAAAGCTGTATCTCAATTTATTTTTGAAATATTAATTTTTTTTATAGTTTTTAGTAGCAATTTCGTAGTTGTGGCAACAAAATCACTCTATTTTCTCCAATGGCATAGCTACATATTTAGCGCCCTGGAGCAAGTAAAGTTTGTGCGCCCTCTTAACGCTCAAAAAGGTTCTGTGCAATTTTTTAAAAGTTTAAAATTTATATTCTATTCTTAATTTGATTTAAAACTTTTATTTCAATGTAAAAGTATTTCAACAACTTATTAAATCCTATCATTAAAAATAAGTTATAAAATGAGTTACAATTCTTATAAGTACGGAATGATAGTAAGTATGACTTACAGATATGAAGTATTCTTACTAATATTTTCTGCGAATTGGGCGGGATTTTCGTTTAGAATTCAGAAATGAGCTAATATAATCTGCCCCCTTAGCATGTATTTTTCTCTTCAAGGATTTTTAAATTTTCTCTTATGGATGAGACACGCTTTACTGTTTTTAATGCCAGAAAATACTAAAATTCCATAAAATTCAAAGTATCATTTCTCAAAGTTTTTGTTGCACAGAAAAGAAATGCTTTTTATTTGTCCTGTTATAATATGGCGAAGATTTTTCGAAATATAATGTATAGAATAAAACTACCAGGGACCTTGTAAAACCCAGGCGACCGAATAAAAATGTAAACCTCGTAACTTAAAAAAAAAAAAAAAAAAAATTTGACATTCTTTTTAAGAGGAGAACATCTTTCAAACTTTTTTACTATACTAACAATATTTCTAAAGCTAATAATTTAGCCAATGGACAACGATGACACTGGAGGTTGTCATTGCCTTTGCCTAATCTGAGCGAGTTGGCTAAACACTAAAGAAAAACTAACCATATTCAAATTTTGTTAGAAAGCGTTTCGTCGTCAAACACAAGCAACGAGTTACCCAGAAAATGTTTAATTCCACATTAACGTCATTGATTGAGTCGGCGAAAGGAAAAAATATTTCTGGCAATTTAGCAATTTGAATCTTTAATTTTCTCGCTAAACGAAACATTTTAGCGTAATGACGACCGGCAGCGAGAACCCTGATTGACATCCTTACTTATTACTCGAGTTTCAGTTTTTACTTTCCATGTACACTTAGTGGAAGGAGAGAAACATAAAATCATGGTAATCTTTAAAAAAAAAAAAAAAAAAAAAAAAAAATGGAAATAATTGTATATTTTTCCATTTTCAAATACTCTGAATTAGCTTTAACAATTCTTATAATGATTCAATAGGTATGTATGTATTGTGTGTGTATGTTATTCTCTTAAAACCTCAGCCACAAAAAAGCTCAAGTTGAGCTGAAATGCACTCATCTCGCGATTTGAAAGTCAACTTGGAGTAAGGAGTAAAGAAGTAAAGAGTTGAAACAACTCGAGTGAATGAGTTGTTTTTAAGCAATTTAATTCAAGATGAGTAATTTAAATAAACAATTTAAATCAAGATGAATTAAACGTTTAAAAACAACTCATTTACTGTCCAATATATTACAACTCTTTCCAAAGAAGAAAAATCCACTCTTCTGTTTTATGAGTGTAGAATTTCCTCACGTTTTCATATTCCCGGAGTACGATTTGATGTATTTTTAATGATATCAGAAGGTATTTAATAATTCAGTCGCGCTATTTCTATTAATTTTTGAAGAAATCGGCCGTCTGGTTTAGTATCTAAACTGTTTTTCAACCATTCTAAGATGATAACTAATGAACATTTTCTCATATATCTCAGTTAAATGATTTTTATTACTCTCATTTATCTAATATCTAGACAATAACGTTTCGCCATGGAGACAGTGACGGCTCAAGAAGAGGTTCACAATCCCATTTCTATTAATAATTTCATTAAAAAAATTTCTGTGTGTTTAATCTAAAAAAATTCCACAATTAAAATAGATCAAATTTTATGTTGCAATATTCTAGTTGAAAAATAACTCTGAACTTTCCGAAGAGCCACAACTTTACGCAGAGTCAATCTCGGTCACTTTCAAATATGCAGATCTCGGACTTTTGAAGAATCGCAATATTTTGAAACTCATTATCTTGTAGCTATGTTCTTTGCTGGTAGAAACCAATAAACCAATATTACCATTCCATTTCATTACCATTCCAGTTTTTTTTTTTTTTTTTTTTTTTTTTTTTCGGGAGGGAGGAGGGAGGTATGCTTATAATTTTGGAACTGGACCCAAAATTGAAAGTGTCCTTAGAGAAAAAAAAATTAAACAGAAATAACGGTTTAAATGTCGGCCTCATATGTTTTATGAAAAAAAAAATCTTTTAACAATGCGGAAATGTAGATGAGAAATTTGTAAACAATACTGCCATTGGTGTAACTTTGCTTGCAAGTGATTAGTGTGGGATTTTAAATGTACAAAATTTCAGTATTGAATAACAATGTTATGATTAATTAAATCTAATTTAAAGGTTTTTTATTTATTCATTATTTTTTTCTTTTTTAAGCGGGAGGAAAAATAAATTAATGCTGCTAATAATATTAAGACAGGTGTAAATATTATTAATTTGATTTTAAAGCAAAGTATCTTTAAAATATATTTTTATACAATATACTTTTTTAAAAGCTCTATGTAAGACAGATTTCTGCCTTACACAGAATGTACTATATTTAAAAAAAATCTAGTAACAGAGTCTAATTGCAAAAAGAACCTTCAAAGAATTGAACAATTCTGAATCTAAAGTATATACAAAATAACGGTTCATTACATAGATACAAAATAATTAAACATTATGGTTTTCATATTAAAATGTAATTTTTAACAAAAAAAAAAAAGTTTTGATTTACTTTTTTTTTTTTTTTTCGAAAATACTCTTTAGTCTTTATAAATAATTTTGTGTATGAAGTGCAAAAATCAATGTAATAATCATTTATACAGGCGGAATTACAATTACACAATTCTACGAGTACATGCATTCTACCCATTTAAAACAAATACTGAATAAATGATTTTACAAAATACATTCGAAAAGTTAAGTGGAGTGACTCCATATTTTTTCTTTTCTTTTATATATATATATATATATATTAATAATTCACACTGCTGATATGTCATATCATACAGAGATGGTGTGCGAAGAAGGGGGTATTACCATTAAGATTATTATTTGGAAATACCCTTGAAAGCCCTGTAAATAAGTTTCGATTATTTTTAGATTTTAAAATCTTCAACTGTCGTCTATGGAAAAGTTACAGGGGAAAAAATCAGTCATGTTGAAACGGTGTTGAAGAAGTTACTTGAGGCTGCAGTATGGTATGAATTAAAATTAAATCTTCGCAAATAGAAGTAATTTCTTACATGTTTTAAATCGAAATAGTTGATGTTAAGACAAGTTAAAATATCATAGGAATATAACGATTATAACGAAATTTATTTATGGTATCTGATTAGCAATGGAAAAATACGCAAATATTTTTATAAATATTTATTTTGCTTTTTTCAAATTTTGTGACCCTTAGGATTCGTGCGCCTGGAGCAGTTTGCTCCAACTGCTCCACGGTAGCTACGCCCCTGATTTTCTCTTAAAACTAAAAAAAAAAAAAAAAAAAAAAAAAAAAAAAAAAAGACACTAAAATGCATACACTATTTTTAATATACCGTTTATTATAAAATCAGGTGAATTTCTGTTTTGTTTCGTTTAATAATTTGGATAATTATGTTTTATAGTATTTTGTTAATTTTAGCTTAAAATAATATTTGTTTGACAGTTAGATTGACCAATATAAGATGCATTTTTTACTGTAACTAATTTTATAGATGTATTATAAATAAATAAATCAGTTCTTTCTCAAAAAATTTTTTTTGTCGAATTTCGACGGGTTCCACCTCGTTTCGTTAAAGTAGAAAAGTTCGTTAAATAGAGACTTCACTAAAAGGAAGTTTGACTGCACTTATGAACTATTAGTCAAATAGTCGACAGCACAAAAATCTAAAGTACCAAGCACAAGAAAAGAAAAAAACCCTTTATTAAAAAACCCTTTAGAAATAGGGGAATCTAATGATCCATGTCTTCCGGAAGTGAAGTGGTGCATAAGACGAAAATTAATACCACCAGTGGTTCCCTCGTAGGTTTATCATTGTAGTTTCCTGTCCCCAATCCTCCATGTTTTCATTACTTTTATTATAGGACAAACACAATCATAAACCTACTGTCAACCACTGGTGGTATTAATTTTCGGCTTATGCACCACTTCACTTCCGGCAGACATGGATCATTAGATTCCCTTATTTCTACTCTTCCATGAAGGTTTTTATTTTCTTGTGTTTGATACTCTAGGGTTTTGTGATGTCGGCTCTTGGACAATGTGTTGAAAAGTGTTAAAAAGTAGTACGCAGATACTTGTCAGCCTGCAACATAAGAAGCTTCAAAAGCTTCGAACATTTAACATTTGTACTGCTTTTAATACTTGCTGTGAGTGACATTGTTACTTGAATTGTAAGTCATCAAAAAAAAGTTCATAAAAAAAATTCTTCGTAAGGCGATGAAAATCAAATACGTTGTATATGCAGGCAGATTATGAAGCCTTATTATTATTTATATTGCAATGATAAATCAGCAACTTATAATACGGTTATGCATTTTGAAGAAGTCACGCGACAGTTCGATGTTTTGAAATGTTTTTTCATTATAATCTGTTGAAAGAACGTCACAGTTTAAAAGCAAGTTCATGACTTTATTCGAGTTAATGGTTAATGAATTTCTTTCTGTAAACGGAAATTTTTTTTTCAATTAAAAAAAATTCAAAAATTATTCATGAGACATCTTTTTTTCATAGTACGGCTTCATTTGCTTCTTTACTGTAACCTTTTTAAAAAAATTAACAAATTTTATCCGCTTACTTATGCTTCACTTATTTCTTTCGAAACTTCTTATATTGTAGGCTGACAATTATCTGCGTATTACTTTTTAACACTTTTCAACATACTAGCCGCCCTTGGTGATCCGTTTGGTTTCCTCTGAATGTATACTAAGCATTAAATCATATTTGCTTTCATTCATAATTTATTTTAATTGCTCAATTTTTGCAAAATTAAAAGATTCTGCTAAAGAAATAGACACAGATGTCATATAAGCACCATATTTTCGCGATTGCAACAAAATGGCAATTATATATGCCTCACATGGTAACGCGGCTATTGCTATTTATTTATTAATAAACTGTTTGCTTACTTTTATTTTCTTTTTTTTTTAAATGATGTAAAATGTTTTATTCTATAATTATTAACCGAACTTTTTTTTATTTAGTGTTATTTCCTTTTTAATCATTATCATTATGTTTTCCTACTCCCTGTACCTCATGGTTTTATATGTTTTGGCAAACTGATTGCGCTTTAAGCCTTTCCGGCGCACTATACTTTAAAGTTGGAATTTAAAGAAAAAAAAATTAGGCAATCTGTTTAGGCCTAGAGGAGTACACAGGTATAATTTTGTAAAGATTACACAAACCATTTTAATTATACAGCTGTTGCCGAAGTGGTAATACCGTGCAAGTACAGCATTGATAACCGCAGTGAGAAGAGCTTTGCGGTGAAGCGCGTATTAGAGTAAAATATTTTACCTATTATTTAAAAACAGTAGAATTTGATCTCTGTGGTGCTGCCATCTAGAACTCATAAGAAAGATTTAAAGTAGACATTAGAGTAGTTTTTGAAACATTCACGGAGTTTTTGTGCCTCTAAACAAGGGGAACTTTAGGTGCTGCCGACCCAGCAACACTGCGCCGGAAAGGGTTAATATGCGAATCGAGATTTAACTAATCTTATAATTTTATCCGTGAACGCAATAAGGTGGTTGTGTGTGCTGCCGCCTCACGGTCAATTACACTGGTAACCCTTCTAGTAGCGCCAACTTTTGTAAAATTTTGGGTGGGCATAAAATTTTTCAAAAGAATAACATACAATTTTTTTTCTTACTGCGTGTATGAGTACAGGAGGGTGGGGAGGAGCGAATGAACAAAAAGGATAGTTCGAAGTAAAATTATGATTTTTCGAAGTAAAATATAAAATTATTATAATTTAATTAAATTATATTAACATAAGTTCTTCCTTATAAATTAAATTAATTAATATTTATTATATATAGCATAAAAATGTTAACATTTAAATAATTAACTATAACTTAAAAATGTTTAATTGCAGACTATTAATTATTATGTAAAGTGAAATTAAAATACAATGCAGATTTGATGCGAAATATGTAAGAAATCTGTCTTTGAGAGAAGTTTAATCCATCCGCTAAAAACGTTTTCCATTCTTTCGTAAATCTTATTGATGACCTTACTATTTTTCAAAAAAAAAAAAAAAAAAAAAATATTTTGAGAACGTCAATAAAGCCAAATTTTATTTCTGCGATTAAATAAAAAAATAAGGAAATCAATCAATGAAAATTGTGTAATCACAGCGATCAGATTATTGGATGGGGTCGAGCCTCACCAGTGTTGAATTCAAGGGGTGGCCTGGGGGGGGGGGGACATCCTCCACCGAAGCAGTGAAATCCCCTCCCCCGGAAATTTTGAGATTTTGTGTTTTTATTGGTCAAAAATTGCAATTTTTTTCCCGGAAGTTTATCATGTCCCCCACCCCCGGAGCTACAGAAGTCCCTCACGGGGAAAAGTATCTGAATTCAACATTGAGTCCACGGGCCCATATAAGTTGGCGTCTCTGACCTCTTCTAATCATCCACAAATGCAAAACAGGGTTTTATGGAAGAGAAAGATAGAGAGAAAGCCTTGAATGTAGAAATTTAGAATTTTCATCACCTGTTTCGAGCCAAACATTGATAAATTTAACGGGATAAACAGATCGGAGAAAAAAAAAAATCCTAGGAAGTTGCGAGATCTTGACATTAGTGTTTGTTTCTGTTCTGGCCAAGGTCAAGGAAATGGTAATTGCTTTCATGTTTCTAAATTTATTTTCCTAATCACTGAAAAAAATCTGATTTCAAGCCAGGAAATTAGGAGCTTTCGACGCAGTTGATTCTCTTTGAAAGTAGGAAATCAGCATGAACTGAGCCAATACTCTCGAACAATGCTAATAAAAAATTTTTTGGGTGCTTCTAGGTAATAGTATTACTTAATGTAAGAAAAAGAAAAGCACACAGTTTGTCAATCCGATTGACATTGGCATTCATTATTCTTTTTTTAATGGATTGGGATTGTTTCCAGATGTCGAAAAGAATGTTATTCAAATAGAATATGCCCCCCCCCCCTCTAACCAACATATCTGACACAGTATATGTGTACAAATGCATAGACCGGGAAGCAGCAGCTCAGACAACCACCTCATTGAGTTCACGGATGACATTCTAGGATTAATTAAATATCGATTCGCATATTAAAACGCAATTGGTCTGCCAAGTAATATTTAAATGAAAAACAACAAAAAATTCGATTTTAGCGGTTGAATCGTAGATTTGCCATTGTGTTTTCCTGCACCGAAAAATATGAAAATACGAAGGACTGGGAGCAGGAAAACACAATTTCGTCTTATTGTATCGAAGTTTTTTAGAAATTCCTCTTTTGAATGGAAATGATTAAATAAATTATTTTCATACAATCCACTGAAATAAATTCATTCATGCATCGCAGCATCAACCTCTCCACTTAAACGTTGTAAACTTAGGAGTGCACAACCTTTTTAAGAGAAGAGCCAATTACAAATATGTCTGAGTGGTCGAGGACCACATCAATAACAGGAGGAGAATTCGATTTCAAGGAAGTGATCTGTGTGGCCTATAATCGGATAAAAAATATGGTTTCAGAGGGAAGTGGGGGATTACCCTTTTAAGTTTGCTTGCCCAATCAAAAAAAACCAATTCAGTTGGTAAGGATATATCAGCAGTTTTTATGTTTGTATGTATAAAAGATATATCAAGGAAATATTTTCAAGATGTAACAATATTCTTTGACTTTATTCAGGAGAGTAAATTTTGCTTTATTAAAAGTGCTAAAAGCCGCTCTTGATCGACGAAATAAAATTTCTGATATTTCCTTGGCCGACAAACGAAATTTGTGATTTTTCGGATCAATAAAACTCGCGATTTTTCCGTGTCCGATCGACTAAATTGGCACTTTTTTGTGCCTCTAATTGACGAAATATTCATTTTTTCGCGTCCAATTAACGAAATTCATGATTTTTAATGCGGGAAGATGAAATTCTCGATTTTTTACTTTTGACAAACTGACAAACTCACAATTGTTTCGCAGTCGATCAACGAAATCTGCAATTTTTTTCGCCCTTGATCGACAAAATTCCCACTTTTATCGTGCCCAACCAACGAATTTCGCATTTTTTTCACGCGATAAACCGAGAAAACGGCAGATTATTTTTCCGCAGCCTATTAATTTAATTTGCGATTTTTTCGTGCATCATCAACAAAACTGACGATTTTTTTTGCCCGAACAATAATTGTGCAATTTTCCGCCTCCGACCGACAAAATTTGAAATTTTTTTCACGCCAGATCGACAAAATTCGCAATTTTTACAAAGCCAATCGATAAGGTTTGCAATTTTATTTCTGCATGATCGACAAAATTTGCAATTTTTATACGTGAGACTGAGAAATTTTGCGATATTTCAATGCCCCACTAATGAAATTTCCGATTTTTCGGAATCCGATCAATAAAACCCGCGATTTTTCCGTGTCCAGTGGACGAAATTTGCACTTTTTCTGCACATTTTTCTGACGAAATACGCATTTTTTCGATCAACGCAATCAATGAAATTCCTGATTTTTAACTAACATTGACGAAATCTGCATTTTGTACGCGGCAAGATGAAATTCGGGATTTTTTTTCCTCTTAATAAACTAACAAAACTCATGATTATTTCGCAGCCGATCTACGAAATTTAAAATTTTTCCGCTCACCGGAAAATTCGCGATTTTCCCGTGCCTTATCATCGAAATTTAGGATTTTTACAAATTTTTTTTTTAAATTGTTCCTGTTCGACGAAATTCGTAATTTTTTCGTGCCCAATTAATGACATTGGCGATTTTTTTTGTGCCCGGTCAATGAAATTCGCATTTTTTTCACGCGATAAACCGAAAAAACGTCAATTTTCCAGAAGCCGATGAATTTAATTTGCAATTTTTTCGTGCATCATCAACTTTTTCTTACCCAGAAATCTGCGATTTTTCGCATCTGATTGACAAAATTTTCAATTTTTCCGTGCGTAATCGACAAAACTCGTGATTTTTCCATGCCCAATTGGCGAAATTTGCTATATTTTTCGTAGACCCATGGGCAAAATTTGTGATTTTTCTATATCTGATGAAAGAAATTTACGATTTTTCCGAACCACATCGACAAAATTCACTATTTTCCCGCACTTGATTAATAAAACTCGCGATTTTTTTCCGTGCCCGAACAACAAAGGTAGCAGTTTTTAAGAGACTGACGAAATTTTATATTTTACCGCGGTAAATTGATGAAATTTTACGATATACTGTGACCTATGCACAAAAGTTGCAATTTTTTCCAGTTGTTCCAAACATTTCTCAAAAAAAGATAAAGCAATTTGTATGAAACTTGGTAAATATCTTCATTTTAAGTTTAAGAACAACGTATACCTCAAATTTAGAATTTTAATTACATTGATTATTGATAATTGGTAATTTTTTTAACAAAAATGATTTTTTTTTCTATTTTTTCAATTTCAATTTCAATTTTTAATAAATAAATGCATAGATTGCTGTAAAATGAGGTATAAGTTCAAGATACATTAATTTTATACCATTATCAACTTTTTCAGCGGTTCTTGAACTAATAGTTTTGCTAGAATCCTGCGCGCAATGGATACAAGTCTAATTTTTTTTAATCAAAATTAAACATTAAAAAAATAAAATAGAATTTAAATGTAGAATATTGAAAAAATTATTTTAAATAGAAGAGATATTAAGGTGTTTATATTAAAAATTTTATGCATTTATGTTTTATAGGGACTGAGAAAAAAAATCAAATGTGACATGTTGCTAAGTTGCACTACCAGGTAAAAAGTAAGACTCCTGAGACCCCTTAAGCGATAGGGTTGCTTTCCTTCTTTGAACTGTTGGGGAAATGTTCTTCCATCTATGATACAAGAAGCTCTAAAATACATATTTTTAACACATTTATTTAATCATATGAGTTAACAATAGTAATAAAATTAAATGCACAGGTGATGTTAAAAAATTCGGTCCCTGTTCTACGTAATTTCTTTATTTACGCCAAATGAAGACATTTAAATTTGAGCGATTATGCGCATCATATTGCAAACCGTTATTGTAGCATACTGCATTTCCATCCACTCTTTCCTAAACAGTAAAAAAAAAAAAAAAAAAAAAAAAAAGAAAGAAAGAAAGAGTTTTAGATGTTTAAGTTGAGAGAAGTCGATCGTTCATCGATATTGTATGATACTGTATATCATCGTTTAGAATTTATTTGATTAATACAATCATTTGTAGAATACTATTGCTTTCAGTAATTGAACATCTTGCTTCTAACATACAGAAGCTAAAGAAGAAGGTTTAATACAATTAAACCGACTTATAATTAAAACAATACTCAAAAAAAGAAAATAGAGTTCTGGGTTAGCAGAAACAAAATATTCTTCTCAGCTTGGTAGATCCACGGGTAAATAACCCCAAGCATTAACCTAAAAAAAATTTTATACTTCTCATTTCCGCGTGATTTTTTTTTTCTCCTTTCCAAAATCAAAAAAGACAACCAGGTAATTAAATCGGCAAAGATCTGTTGGAAAGTGGCGAAAAGTTGTCCTTGCGGTTGCTTTTATTTTAGTTATAAGGTCGTAATCAGAGATCTGTTCACGTGAAAACATCGTGTAACCTAACATCCTCGGATGGACTTTTTTAGCACGTTCTGATAAAAAGAATAACGAAAACTATAATTGGCAACTGCTCGTGCTCGATGTTTATACCTCTTATGAGATGATTTGAATGACGGAAATATGAACATAATCTATTTAAAAATGATAAGGTTCTTGTTCCGAAATTTTTATATCATTTATGTGTTGTTGAAGCACAAAATTCAAGAGCGTATTGTAAACAATAGGTTCAAACGGTTCAAGGCCGTTTAGTTTTTTTTAAAATATCAATGTCAGCGAAAATGGGTTTTTATGTTACAAGATCAACTTAAATTACGTAATATTTTTTAAAGGGAAATAATAAGATATTAAATCCCATATTAAGCAAAATATAAATTGATATATTTTTAAATTTTTATATTTAAAACTTTAAATAAAAATTTAATTTTTCCATTAATTAAATTATTTTTGAATTATAAACATATTTATTTGAAAAATGTGATATCATCAAATTTAAAAGATATTTCTGAATGTAATGATCAGTTTTTAAGCAATAATGTTTCGTTTGGTGAATGAATCAATTAAGTTGCGAAAGATGAATTATATTCACACAAATACTTGAAAATAACTGAAGTTTCCATCGTGGTTCAATTACTGAGTTAAATAATTATTCTATATTCGCTTTTAAACTTAGAATTTTTCCAAATTGAAGAACGTTATTTAATTCATTAATTTTAAAAATTGGGAGAATTGATGTTGTCTGATCGCAATTGCAAAAGAAACTAGTTGTTGGGGGCCACCGTAATACTTACCCATCATGGATATGTATATGAAAATAAAACATGTGAAACTATTTATACAATGCATTGCAATTCATAAACAAGATTTAAATATTGTTAATATACATAGTAATGCTATATTAAAGAACTGCTGATGTACCAATTTCGACAAATTATATAAAACGCCAAACTACTCAAGTAGTACCGAACTGCGTAAAAGAAACATCCTTATAACTCCAAAAATAATAATTCTATTAACTGACAATTAACTGCGTAGGATTAAGCGTCTCATTTCCAATTAAAATATACTTCTGAATTGAAATTTGAATGAAATACAGGGTCATGAAAAATCGAAGAATGTGGAAAACAAGATTACAAATATCCCGGCAACTAATAATCCGATCGACTTCGTTCTATATGTTATTTTATTGCCTTTTATGTCCATTCCTTAGAACAAAAAAATTCGAAAATTTTTATATACCTTTCATCAGAACGAATTTTTCGAGAGTCCGAAAAAAATAGTTCCGGATAATCGAGATTGTTGATATTAAATAGGGTTCGTCCCATTCTTACATACTAACTACATACAAAATTTCAAGTCTCTATCTCAATTTGTTCGGGAGATAGAGCGTTTACAGACAGACAGACTGACAGACAGACGGACGGCAAATTTTTTTTCTAAAAATATGTTTTTCGGAATCTCCACTATCTAAAACGTGTAAACCCGTCAAAAATTTTTTTTCGATTTTCAAAACGATTGCAAGACTTACCCTATACTACGTATGATGTGTAAGTAATATCAAGGAAACAGTGTGTTTTGATTTTTAGATGCGTTCGTAATTATGTAAATGTGTAGCACATATAGTCGTCGTTCAGTTCATCTGCCCGCATATAACAGAGCTAAAACTGCCCAACTGAATCGTTTGAAATTTAAAATATGTAATTGTTGATTAATTTTGCCGTGTCATTTCAAATGTTTTGAAAATCGGACGCATAGTTTAACTATAAGGACACTCATGAGTATTCCCTTACATTACGGCCAATGGGAAAAAATAGTTTCAAGTGTTTTTTAATGATGTTACACTTTTTGGAACATAATACAATCGGTATGCATCTATGAAATGCATACTAAAATATACATTCTGCACAATAAGTGATGCAAAGAATATTTGTTTTTAGTTTACATATAGGGCAACACAAAAGTATTTAATTACATAATGGTATAGGTGGAAACATTGTTTGAGGCGCGTTTTAATTATATTAAACTATTTCATATTTTATGAAAGAGATATACGTTGCTAACAAGGAAGGTCTCCATACGGGCATACTCCAAAAAAATCTGAAAAAAATACAGAATGTTCTTCTCATGAGGATGTATGCGTTTATAAAAAATTTCGGAGGAATCTCCGTTCCCTGTCAGTTAAAAAATAATGAAAATTTCGTTTTTTGGCGATTTATCTTCGGTTGGCGATGAAAAGCAATTTTTTTTTTTCAATGTCAAATGCATTTTAAAGGAAAAAAGTTTCATGTTCAACGTGTTTAGATAAATTTAATATCTATGTTTTTGTCAGTTTAAGTTTGTTTTTAGTATAATTTCGTTATATTGATATTTATATGTATTTAATTCAAATTAAACCATCAAAATTTGAGATTTGAAACGAAATTCAAATTTAAATAAATTAAAATTCTTTCAAGTTCAAAGCCCAGTTGAGCATTGTCAATTGGATTCTGTTGCTATGGAAACATCAACATTTTATTTTTGAATACGCTTAAATGTATGAAAATAATTTTACTGATAAGAATTTTTTATATATGAAAATATTTTTCCAGGGGTAAATTAAATAACTGCACCAACAAATAATATATACATATGCAATTATATATATATATAAAATATATCAAACTCTCTCATTGTTTATGTTTAAGTTCATCAAACACCATTTACGCGGATTCTAAAAATCCAAAAGTTTTCATTTCAATTGCATTAAAATCGTTTGCTTTTGGCGGGGAAATTTGCTGCTCACCAAATCGTGTGACACTTTTGTATTTTCACGCCAAATATTCGAAAGTATTTTATTATTTTACATGTTTTCTTATGTAATTCCGCCGCAAATTTTCACTGATCCTTTATTACATACATGAGTAGCTTAATTAGTATTTTTATCAAAAAAATCTGAGTATGCCCAGTATGGAGACCTTCCTTGTAAGCTTTACTAGAAGTTATTTTCTGTATAATAAAAAGTAGAAAGTATTTACAGGAAGGCACAAAAGATTTCGACCACTATACTGTATTCGAAGTATTGTGTGCTATTACACCAAGATGTGAATAATTTTAAAACTTTGATATAGTACGAATGCACCACATTTGCTACGCTTGACGTGCAATTTTGGACTTGTTTATATTCTGAAGGTACTATTGAAAATAAGTGCCATTAAAGAAAATTCAGTGTAAAATCCATATAATTCGGCTACTAATAAAAGTACATTGCTCTTTTCATATAAAATAATTTGCCCAGTCCTATTTAAAAAGCACAGTGAAACAGTCGAAGCTAAATATATTTTAATGTGCAGAGTTGTAGTTTGAAAAATAACAAAGGATATGCACTTTAAAGCACTAAAACACACTATTAAAGCAGAGGGTATATGCTCAAGGCAGAGGGTATATCCTAGAATGCGTATATTATAGCATTCTTGAGAAACAGAGGGTATACGTTGTTCCTTTAAAAAATCCAGAAGGGTTTACTGCGTATACTCCCGTATACCCTCCATTACATCTCTATTGATGTGGCTGCTTTCTCATTCATTTAGCTAGGTGTAACTTTTTACCCTGTTAAAGTATTATACGAAAAATACGTAACTGCAAAACACTTCTCTATTTACAGATAGGATCACAATGAATTTATTGACATTGTTTTTAAAGAAGTGTGAGATTTCCATAGCAGTACTTTCTGTTAATTAATCAAATGTAGGGATGCATAATCTGTCGCGGGCCAAAAGCGGCCCGCGACGGGTTAACGTGTGGCCCGCGAACTTCGTCAATTTACAACTGGAAAAAAAAGCAGTCATAAGTGCAGCAAAAAAATGGTAAATTTTGTCAATTTACCTCGGCAAAATATAACATCTCTTCAGTAACTTAAGAAGGAATCTCAAATTTCGTAGATCAGGCACGGAAAAATCGCGAATTTCATTAATCAAGTGCGAAAAAGTAGCGAATTTTGTCGATGAGGCTCGGAAAAGTCGCAGATTTCTTCATTAGGTATGGAAAAAATCGCGAATTATGCCTATGCGACTCGAAAAAAATAGCAAATTTCGTCAATCGGGCACGAAAAAGTCGCGAGATTTGTCGATCAGCCTAGAGGTCTGCACGGGCCCGGGCCTGGCCCGTGGCCCGTACCCGGCCCGGCCCGCGGCCGGGCCGGCAGATTTATAATAGTTTTTTCAACGGGCCGGGCCGACAAACAACATAAACGGGCCGGGCCGGCAAAAAAATTGAACGGGCCAGACGGGCCGGGCCGGGCTATAAAAAAAATTTTCGGGCCTGCCGGCCCGTTCTGAAGATTTAAGCAGAAACGATAAAATATGAGCTATTTTCAACGAAAATGGTTTTAACGAGAATAAGTATAAATGTGGCCAGCCACTAGTTTGACAGCATCAATATAAAAATTGCACAGTGTATCGACATCGGAGAATTACATTATGTGTAACCCGTTTTAATATTTTTTTTAGCTAATTCATGCCGATCTGAGATCACGCTTGCACTATTTTTCTACATATAGACTGGCCGGACCGGTACTAGACTTAATTATAGGCAGAAAACATTATTTGTAAAATTATTAACAGCAATAAAGAACTTATGTTAGCTTAGTCTTCGGATATATACTTCTTGATGATTTTTAAATTAATTTCTCAATAATGCGAAAGTTTGACACATTTTCTGATTAATTTTAAATTGTAAAAGTATAAAAGTGATAAGCCTAACTATTGAAGGGATTTGGAATCGAATAGCGTTTTTCATTTTTGGTAAATAAAATACTTGTATAACCTTGTTGAGTTATAATAGTTTCTCAAATGATTGCAGGTTTTTCTCCCTTCCCTTGCTATTGCTTCCGGAAATTCTATTCAAAACGCTAATTATCACAGTATATTATTTGTTTGCAGTATTCTTAAATTGTTTGTATCAAAAAATGGATAACGCCATTCGATTATATAGTTTCTGAATAAAGATATCTGCTAATCTTATGCGTTTCTGAGAAAAAAAAAATGAATTTAGAAATGTATCAGAAAGGAGATTCTTTGAATTTAAGAATGAATTTAGATTTGAAATCTATAATAAAATGATACAGAAATATATTTATAAATCTTCTTTTATTAAACAGCTTCAAAATTAACCATGTTTTTAGCTTTCTTTCTTTTTTCTTTTATTCTAAGCCATATAAATTTTTTAATGAATCTTTATTCGAATGTTGAAAGCCTAAGAATCTAAGTAATCATTAATGTTGTTAATGTGTATTTGCTGTAAAATATACTGTAAAATCATTCCATAGATATGTATGCAGTATTCTTTAAAGGAATCTTAGTGATATGATAAAAATCTGAATTTTTTAGAAATCGTAGAAATTGTAACGGGCCAAAACGGGCCGGGCCTGTTTTCGCTGATTTTTGTACGGGCCGGGCCGGGCCTAAAATATAAAAATGTAAACGGGCCGGGCCGGGCCCGGGCCGAACTTTTGAGTTTTACAACGGGCCGGGCCGGGCCGAAATAACTTTCCTACGGGCCGGGCCGGGCCTGGAAATTCCGGCCCGTGCAGACCTCTAGATCAGCCACAAAAAACGCGAATTTTGTAGGTCGGACGCGAAAAATCGCACATTTTTATTGATTGGGCAAGAAAAAATCCTCATATTTGTTGATGATGCACGTAGAAAAGGCAAATTAAATTCATCAGCTGCAGAAAAATTGCACGTTTTCTCGGTTTATTGCGTGAAAAAAACGCGAATTTCGTTGATCGGGTACGAAAAAAAATTACGAATTTTGTCCAACAGGGGCGAACAAAATCGCAAATTTCTTTGATAAGGAACGGAAAAATCGCGAATTTTGCGATGATGCGCGGAAAAATTGAAAATCTTCTTGAATGACTGCGAAATAATCGTGAGTTTTGTAAGTTTATCAGGGGAAAAAAATCCCGAATTTCATCTTGCCTCGTAAAAAATTCAAATTTTTTTTGAGTTGGGCGTGGAAAATGCGTATTTGTCAAATAAAAGCGGAAAAAGCGCAAGTTCTGCCGATCTGATACGAAAAAATAGTGAGTTTCGTTGATTGGGTTTCGCAAAATCGCAAATTTAGTTGGTCGGACACGGGAATATCGCGAATTTTGTCGATCTCACGCAGAAATATTGCAAAATTTCATCGATCAAGCTTAAATAAAATCGCAAATTTCGTCGATCGGCTTTGCATAAATCGCGAATTTTGTCAATCAGGTTCGAAAAAAATCGCAAATTTCATCAATCGACTATATAAAAATTTCGAATTTCGTTGATCAGCTTTGTAAAAATTGTGAATTTCGTCGATCACTTTTGTAAAAATCACAAATTTTGGCGTTCGGCTTCGTAAAATTCGCGAATTTTGTTAATCAGACGCAGAAAAATCGCTAATTTCGGTGATCGGCTTCGTAAATGTCACCAATTTTGTTGATCAATCGCAGAAAAATTGTGAATTTTCCTGATCGATTTCGTAAAAATCGCGAATTTTGTCGATCGACTTCGTTAAAATTGCAAATTTTGTCAATCGTACGAAGAAAATCACGAATTTCGTCGATCGACTTGGGCTTCATCAAAATCAGGAATTTCGTCGATCGGCTTCATAAAAATCGAGAATTTCTTCGAGCAGCTTCGTAAAAAATCGCGATTTCGTAGATTCGATTTGTTAAAAATCGCGAATTGTGTTGATCAGACACGAAAAAGTCCATAATTTTATTGATCAGGCGCAGAAAAATTGAAAATTTCATGGATCAGCTGCAGAAAAGTTGTGAATTTTTTCAATAATGTGAGGAAAAGTCGCAAATTTCGTCAATAGGCTTCGTAAAAATACAAATTTTGCCGATTGGCTTTGTAAAAATTACAAATTTTGTTGATCAAGTGCGAAAAACTCATGAATTGCCTTGATCAGTTTCGTAAAAATTGCGCATTTTGTAGATGGGCTTTGAAAAAGTACAAATTTGCTCGATCAGACATGGACAAGTTGCAAAATGCAAACAAAATTTACTTCCCTGAATGAAGTCGAGGAATATTATTACGCAATAAAAATAATCCTTGCTTTATCCTGTTATACATACAAAGGTAAAAACTGCTGATATATTCTTACCAACTGAATTAGATATTTTGATTGGATAAGCGAACTTAAAAGGATACCCCCCCCCCCCCTTCTCACTCTCACACACTCCTTTCTGAAACCCTATTTTTTATCCGATTAAAGGTCACAGATCACCCCTTCGAAATCGAATACTCTCCATGTTATTGGTGTGACCTTCGACCACCCAGAAATATTTGGAAATGGCCCTTCTCTTAAAAAGGTTGTGCACACCTATCTAATGAATCAGATGGTCAATGGACATCTTACAATCACAAATGCTACTGGTGGCTGGACTTTCAGTGCACTTCTGGTCATGGGGAAAAAGATAGATGGAGGTGCAACATGCCGTAACAGAGGTTTGCAATATGAAACCATTTGTCACTCAAACATTAATGTTCACGTTCACTTTAGGCCTAAACAAAACAAGCATGTTTAACAGGGAGCGAATTTTTTGACATCAACCATGCATTTTTCCTTCAAATGAAAATGAGTTGTTTATATTTAGGCATTCTGAAGTAACATTTCATTGTATTGTGAATTAAAAATATTACTAAACTTTTTTTTTTTTTTTTTTTTTTTTTTTTGTGAGATCGTGTGTTTTATTTATGGGCTTTTAAAGTTGCATTTTTGGCGTCATCCCCAGTCACTATACTTCCTCTCAATTCTTTCATTTTACTCTATGACTTTTGGTAATTTAGGTGATTGGTAGAGGAGTAAAAACTAAATAGAAAGGCAGCCATAACTCAAAAAACCAAATTTTTGAGTTGCGCCATGTTTGAAGCAAGGGTGTGATAGATACGAATTTAGGCATGGAGTTTGGATATATGTTCTTTCTAAGAATAAAGCTGATGCTTACTTATCCGAAATTAATTACATTTTAGCAAGGATAATCAATTATTGACAGTACTGTCGTTAAAAACAATTTTTAGAAACATCTGACTACACAGGGTTCGTACGGATCCTGGAATTTCTAGACCAGGAAATTCTTTGGTATGAGTATTTTCTCATAGAAAATCATAGGATAAATAAGGTGAAATTTTGCGCGTTTGAATTAGATTTATATGTTTACTTTCTTCTATCTTTACAAGAAGAAAGCAGTGGATTCGTGAAAATTTTAGAAATCCTGTTTTTGACGGATGTACAAGTTTTAGGAGTCAGAGATTCCGAAAAACATGTTTTTACAAAATGCCTGTGTAAGTGTCTATCTGTCTCATAAATTTTTAGGGTGCTCTGCTCCAAAACTAATGCACGGAATTTAAATAAAAATTTATATTTATGTAGTCCCTGATATAAATTTATTCTGATTAGCTTTTGGTGTAAATTGCTCAACAGGGAGAGCTACTATTCAGCATTTTCCACTATTTCTTCCATAACTCTACCTCAAGAACTACTGCACGGATTTTCACCAAACTTGAGATTCTATTCGTTTATACTATTCGTTTATTTCGACGTAAATCGCTACAGAGGTGGCGCTGTTATGCTGTCTTTTTCTCGATTTCTGCAAAAGCTCTATCCCAAGACCTAATGCACGGATTTTCACCAAACTTCAGACTTAGTTAGTGCTTGAGATGAATAGATGCTGTTTACATTTTGTTAAAAATCGCCAACAGGTGGCGTTGTTATGCTGTCTTTTGACGATTTCTGCAATAGCTGTACCTCAAGAATTAATGCACGGATTTTAATCAAACATCAGATTCAATTAATCCTTGATTCTATTTACGTTTTGTTGTCAATCGTCCTATAGGTGGCGCTGCTATGCTGAATTTTCTCGATTAAGGCAATAGGCTATACTCAAGAACTAATGCAGGAATTTTTATACAACTTCAGATTCAGGTATACTTTGATAAATATTATTGCTGATTATGTTTTGGTGTAAATCGCACAACAAGTGGCGCTTTTATTCTGCATTTTTAACCAATATTCGCAAGTAGTCTTATTTCTAGAACTATTGCACGGAATTTCATACCATTAGAATTCTCACGATGGGCATAGATTGCCATTTAATTTTGGTGCTGTGATAGTGAATTTTGAAGTATTAACATATATGAGATCAGAAGAAAGTTTTGGGATTGCTATATCTGACTAGTTTATTTAAAAAAATCTGAAAATTTTCATGGGAAATAACGGTACCCGTACGAAGCTTGCTATAGTGGATAATATAATGTCTCTGCAATGGATATACATAATTTTTTTCGATTTTCGGGTTTTCTAAAAATTATTGAAATGCATTATTTTGTTTTTTACGTTTCCGTCTTCTTGCACAGTAAACGAGTATTTTATAGCTGCAAGCAAAAAGTTCATAAATCCATATAAGATTACAAATTTGTTTATATATCGGAATAAATCAGAATGAATGACACAATTTATTTCAAATTAAAAGAAAAAAATCCATTCTTCTTATTTTATTTCATGCTAATTTCAAAAAACGGAAATTTTATTTGAATATAAAGTACAGTAAAACTTTAATTTCAAGTTTATTCTACCAGTATAATCGATTGTGGGACGCTATCGATAACAGAGTACCGATATATCCTGCATTTATTAAATTAAAAAATGAACATTTGAACGCATTGAATTAATTTTCCAAGACACATTTATTACCAGCTGTATAATACCCAACATATATATTTTATAATGTATTTTTTTTTTTTTTAAGCTATTGCATAGCTTTTATCGCGGGCTTTGAGCGCGGCGACCGAATCCAAAAGTTCCGTAACGCGAAAAATCCTAACACATCCGTAACGAAAAAACCTAACACTTGGCTAACGTCGTTTCAGCTCGGCAGACTTCGGCACCATGCCGAAGTCTGCCGAGCTGAAACGACGTTAGCCGGAGTGTTTTTCTATCTTCTTTAGACACAATATTTTAGTTCAACAGTGAATGGCAGTTGCTGGTGAATAGCTGTACTCGTAAAATTTGTGTATAAAGTTTTTAAATATGAATAAACAAAATGCATTTATTAATGAAGAAAGTGGTGAAAAAATAGTGAAAGAAAATGAGTGAGTACTCTATATACATACATTTTATTATTATCACAAATGCGGTATTTTTTTTTTTTTTTTTTTTTTTTTTGAATATATATATATATAAAGTGTTCTGCTGTAATAACGGCAGCAGGGGTAATAACGCCAAGTGCTGATATTATGAATAATTATGAAATAATCCGATAAATGAAACCTATGTGCTCTCCGGAGAAGGGTTTTGAATCATATAAAGCGCAAAAAAACAGCTTGAAGTTAATTTGTTCCATTTGTAGGTCTTATTGTTTTACAAGCAACTAAAATTAACGCTTGATCTAAAGTTTGCGAGATAAGTTTTGTGATGTGAAGACTATATTTTTTATTCGGAAATTCTTTGTTTATTACATAAATTTGTAGTGCATTTCATGTACTTTCAAAATGTTGTAGAAGGTTTTGGATTTCTTCTCGAGAAATTAGTTTAAAATGTACTGCGCAATAATCATACTGGGCTAATAACCTCAATCCTTGGCGTTATTACCCCGGTTGATTCCCAACAGTAGCCGGTACATCCGAAGAGGTTTATTTATTAATATAGGACAGCATTATCATCATTGTTGAAATGTAAAGATTAATCGGGGGGGGAGGTGGGGGGGGGGGGTCTTGTAACCAAAACTGATCAATTTTTCTTATTTTTTTTTAATACTAATGTAAAAAAATAATTTTAAACTCTTATAAATAAAACTGTACCAAAATGTTTTCGATATTCTAATTCGAACATCCTCAAAATCTTGTTTCTATTAAATTTCCACTGGATTGTTCAACTGATCTCTAAATTTTAACTTTTCGCTTTCTCAGCGTTCGGCTTTTAAAAATTTTACAAATCTAACCTTTAACCCATGTGACAGAAATTGTAACTTTTCAGTTGTAGCTATAGTTAAATTGGGAAATGCTAATTAAACTCTAATTTTTAAGTTATTGCACAGATTTTATCGCGGGCTTTGAGCGTGGTGACCGAATCTAGAAATTCCGTAACGGGAAAAAAAAAACCTAACACTTCCGTAACGAGAAAACCTAACACTCCGGCTAACGTCGTTTGCATATAGCTCGCGCATATAACTCGCGATCTAATTTTCGTAGCGCGGCCAAGTTTTGTTTGGTAATTTATTATGATACAGTGTTAGATTTTGGTGACAGGAGACCCCCCACGGTGAGGGTTGAAAAATTTAAAATGCTTATAACTCGCGGTCTAATTTTCGTAGCGCGGCCAAATTTTGTTCGGTAATATATTATGAGACAGTGTTAATTTTTGGTGACAGCAGATCCCCCACGGTGAGGGTCGAAACATTTAAAATGCTTATAACTCACGATCTAATTTTCGTAGCGCTTCCAAATTCTGTTTGGTAATTTATTAAGCTATTGCATAGCATTTATCGCGGGATTTGAGCGCGGCGACCGAATCTAGAAATTCCGTAACTAGAAAAAAGCCTAACACTACGGCTAACGTCGTTTCAGTTCGGCAGACTGGGGCACAGTATCTTTCGGTATACTTCGGCTGACATTGACGCAGTATTTTTCAGATATTTAGAGGATATCAAGTCTCAAACTTATGTTTCTTATTTCAGTTACCATCAACATATTGTTTCAATAATAAAAATTCCTCATTAATCTACATGTATTGTACGATAATAAAAATATTTTAAACGATATTAACTTCTCATTTATTCAATAAAAAAAAAAAAAAATTGTTCTCTTATCGGTCATCACGCTCAAAAAGTGTAACTTGAATTAATATCAAAGAAAAAGAAAAAACTTGAATTAATATCAAAGATTAAAAAAAAAAAAAAAAAAAAAAAAAACTGCATGAATAAAAAATATATAAATAATTATAATTGCATAAGTTGATAAAAAATGCTATGCAATAGCTTTACCGCGGCAGTCCCCGAGTGCCACACGTATTTTTTTTTTTTAAGCTATTGCATAGCTTTTATCGCGGGCTTTGAGCGCGGCGACCGAATCCAAAAATTCCGTAACGCGAAAAATCCTAACACATCCGTAACGAAAAAACCTAACACTCGGCTAACGTCGTTTCAGCTCGGCAGACTTCGGCACCATGCCGAAGTCTGCCGAGCTGAAACGACGTTAGCCGGAGTGTTTTTCTATCTTCTTTAGACACAATATTTTAGTTCAACAGTGAATGGCAGTTGCTGGTGAATAGCTGTACTCGTAAAATTTGTGTATAAAGTTTTTAAATATGAATAAACAAAATGCATTTATTAATGAAGAAAGTGGTGAAAAAATAGTGAAAGAAAATGAGTGAGTACTCTATATACATACATTTTATTATTATCACAAATGCGGTATTTTTTTTTTTTTTTTTTTTTTTTTTGAATATATATATATATAAAGTGTTCTGCTGTAATGACGGCAGCAGAGGTAATAACGCCAAGTGCTGATATTATGAATAATTATGAAATAATCCGATAAATGAAACCTATGTGCTCTCCGGAGAAGGGTTTTGAATCATATAAAGCGCAAAAAAACAGCTTGAAGTTAATTTGTTCCATTTGTAGGTCTTATTGTTTTACAAGCAACTAAAATTAACGCTTGATCTAAAATTTGCGAGATAAGTTTTGTGATGTGAAGACCATATTTTTTATTCGGAAATTCTTTGTTTATTACATAAATTTGTAGTGCATTTCATGTACTTTCAAAATGTTGTAGAAGGTTTTGGATATCTTCTCGAGAAAATAGTTTAAAATGTACTGCGCAATAATCATACTGGGCTAATAACCTCAATCCTTGGCGTTATTACCCCGGTTGATTCCCAACAGTAGCCGGTACATCCGAAGAGGTTTATTTATTAATATAGGACAGCATTATCATCATTGTTGAAATGTAAAGATTAATCGTAGGGGGGAGGTAGGGGGGGGGGTCTTGTACCCAAAACTGATCAATTTTTCTTATTTTTTTTTAATACTAATGTAAAAAAATAATTTTAAACTCTTATAAATAAAACTGTACCAAAATGTTTTCGATATTCTAATTCGAACATCCTCAAAATCTTGTTTCTATTAAATTTCCACTGGATTGTTCAACTGATCTCTAAATTTTAACTTTTCGCTTTCTCAGCGTTCGGCTTTTAAAAATTTTACAAATCTAACCTTTAACCCATGTGACAGAAATTGTAACTTTTCAGTTGTAGCTATAGTTAAATTGGGAAATGCTAATTAAACTCTAATTTTTAAGTTATTGCACAGATTTTATCGCGGGCTTTGAGCGTGGTGACCGAATCTAGAAATTCCGTAACGGGGAAAAAAAAAAAAACCTAACACTTCCGTAACGAGAAAACCTAACACTCCGGCTAACGTCGTTTGCATATAGCTCGCGCATATAACTCGCGATCTAATTTTCGTAGCGCGGCCAAGTTTTGTTTGGTAATTTATTATGATACAGTGTTAGATTTTGGTGACAGGAGACCCCCCACGGTGAGGGTTGAAAAATTTAAAATGCTTATAACTCGCGATCTAATTTTCGTAGCGCGGCCAAATTTTGTTCGGTAATATATTATGAGACAGTGTTAATTTTTGGTGACAGGAGATCCCCCACGGTGAGGGTCGAAACATTTAAAATGCTTATAACTCACGATCTAATTTTCGTAGCGCTTCCAAATTCTGTTTGGTAATTTATTAAGCTATTGCATAGCATTTATCGCGGGATTTGAGCGCGGCGACCGAATCTAGAAATTCCGTAACTAGAAAAAAGCCTAACACTCCGGCTAACGTCGTTTCAGTTCGGCAGACTTGGGCACAGTATCTTTCGGTATACTTCGGCTGACATTGACGCAGTATTTTTCAGATATTTAGAGGATATCAAGTCTCAAACTTATGTTTCTTATTTCAGTTACCATCAACATATTGTTTCAATAATAAAAATTCCTCATTAATCTACATGTATTGTACGATAATAAAAATATTTTAAACGATATTAACTTCTCATTTATTCAATAAAAAAAAAAAAAAAATTGTTCTCTTATCGGTCATCACGCTCAAAAAGTGTAACTTGAATTAATATCAAAGAAAAAGAAAAAACTTGAATTAATATCAAAAATTTAAAAAAAAAAAAAAAAAAAAAAAAAAAAAAAAAAAAAAAAACTGCATGAATAAAAAATATATAAATAATTATAATTGCATAAGTTGATAAAAAATGCTATGCAATAGCTTTACCGCGGCAGTCCCCGAGTGCCACACGTATTTTTTTTTTTTTTTTTTTTTTTTTTTTTATTATTGTCGGCTCTTGTTAATTCGAACTCGTCGGGACCACAAGAAATGTTCGAATTATCCAGAGTTCGAATTATGGAAAGTATGAAAGGAAAACATGTTTAAAGTACTGTTACAAAGGAACTAATGATATAGTATTTTTTTAAATTTATTTCGGCTGTTATCATTAGAATATGAGATAATATTAAATTAAAATATATAAGTCCAGTAAACTCTCTGTAAGTCGGACTCTGCGTAAGACAGAAACCTGTCTGACTCGGAAAGATTTGCTAGACCCTATGAATCCATAGACATAGAATAAAATTTGTCTAAGGCGAAATATTATCATCTACAGAAAATTTCATCGGTCCTGAAGGATTGCGTCTTAGGCAAAGTTTACTGTACATAAACAAATTCATAGGCGTAGCCAGCCTCTTGAACGGGGGGGTGCCCAAATTTTTTAACCTGAACATGTTAGGTACAAACAATATCTTATGTAATAAAACCTAATAAAACGGAACCCCATAAAACTTATCAAATTTCCGTTTTAGACATTTTTTTTTTTGCGGAAGGTATAATTGTGTAGAACTTTTTTTTAAAAAGGACCCAAACGCAATTTTTCATTGCGTGAAGAAGGATGAGATATTGCTTAAAACTAAATCTAATGGACAGGGGCGTGAGAAGAGAAAATTGCTCCCGGGGCAAAGTTACAATTTGGCGCCCCCTCCACCCAATTTTTTCTTGTAACAGCCAAAAATGACGTTGGTAGAATAAATTTGGCGCCCCCTAAAATTCCATGCCGGGGTAGCTGCCCCCTACGCTCCCCCTTTCGCACGACGCTGCTAATGGAAAAGAAAAAGATATATAAACATAAATAAAACATGATAGATATAAAATAAAGATATCCGTAAACATAAATATGTAATTATCACAAGTTTTCATTTCAAACAGCAATAAAATACTAAAATAAATAAGCACGACTTTAGTTCTCACTTCATTTTGATCAAAGTAGCATTGAAATAACTTGTAGTACGCAATTTAAAGTGAAAAATAGTTCTTATCTAGACACACGGCAGTGTGTCAGCCAAGTTCACAAAGTAAAAGGCGAGCCAGCGGCCGTGGGTTATATTACCCGAACCATTTCGAGCCACTTTTGACCCCTCAATAACTTAAATTCTATTTGACCTACACACTTGCAATTTTTTGTGTCGTGTAAGACCATCTTCTAATTTCCGAATCCTAAATTTTTTTTTTTTAAATCTTTTACCGTTCACGAAAAATTGACGCCTGAAAACCACTGTTTTTACCACTGACTCACATAGAAATGTTTGACTACTTCCAGGTGACTTAGGAAGTTGAAATTTGGTGTGGAGGTAGGTTATTGGATCTATAAATAGGAAAAAATCAGAAATCACCATTAATTAAACATTAATGGTTGGTTAGAGGATAAATTATTGGATTACAATGGAAGTTTATGAGAATTTCACAAAATACCAGAAATAGTGCCAAGTTGGAGTCACTTTTGGCGAGTATCAGGGCTAATCTCTGAAACTACCGAACTCATATCAAAAGTAATGGTACCAAAATGATGGTATTCGCCCCGGTTCAAACATAGACTATATCTTATGTCTGTGCCATTAACCAAAAGAGGGTTCAGAAGCGAAAAACATTCTAAAAATGTGATTTTTGTTTTACTGAAGAGCCTAGAAGCACAAAATTTGGCATGTTAATTATTTATAAGATATAAATGATCACTAATGACATTTGCTAAAAAATATCAAATTTAAATGGGTGAAAATCCGCGAAGAGCGTTCTAAAAAAGTTCGAAATACCAATTTTAAAACAATCTCAGCAAACAACAAACCGATCTTAAAAGTAATGATATCAAAATGATGATGACAGTCTTTGCTCCAACATAGGATATATCTTATGTCGATTACACTAACCCAAAGGAGGTAAAAAAGCATAAAAACAGTCTAAAAATGCGATGTCTGTATATTAAGGGACTGGACTGGAAACATAAAGTTTGGCATTTTAGAGTTTATGGGAATTTTGCGAAATATCAGAAATAGTGCCAAGTTGGCGATACTTTTAGCGAATATCGGGGCTAATCTCTAAAACCACCGAACCGATTTCAAAATTAATGATACCAAAATGATGGTATTCGCCCCGGTTCAAACATAGGCTATATTTTATGCGTATACCATTAACCAAAAGAGGGTGAAGAAGCAAAAAACATTCTAGAAATGCAACTTTTGTGTTACTGAAGGACATAGAACTATAAGACTTGGCATGTTAATTATTTATAAGATATAAATGATTTCTAAGGGCATTTCATAAAAAATACGGAATTCAAAAGGGGTGAAAATGTGCGAAAAGCTTTCTAAAAATGTTCTAAACTGGGATTTTTAAGCAATTTCAGCAAACAACAAACCGATTTTAAAAGTAATGATATCAAAATGATGGTGATAGTCCTTGCTCCAATATAGGTTATATCTTATGTCGATTCCACTAATCCAAAGGGGGTAAAAGAGCAAAAAGCCTTCTAAAAATGCGATGCCTGTATGTTAAGGGCCTAAAAACATAAAATTTGGCATGTTCATTAATTATAAGATATATATGAAGAACATTTGTTAACAAATACAAAATTTAAAAGGGGTAAAAATGCGCGAAAAGCGTTCTAAAAACTTTCTAAATAGCAATATTTAAGCAATCTTGGGTAGTTAGCGAACCGATTTAAAAAGAAAAAAAAGATGCCAAAATGATGGCGACAGTCCTTCCTCTAATAAAATTATTGGATAAATTTCCAGATTACAATGGGAATCTATGGGAATTTGGCAAAATACCAGAAATAGCGCCATGTTAGCATGACTTTTGGTGCGTAATTTTTGTCGTCAATATAGCGATATTTCGCCATGTTGGCTACAAACATTTTTGGTCGACGAAATAATCAAGCAGTACCCAATCACGTAAAAGAAACATCCTTATTAGTGGAATTTAAAGGAACATAAGCAGTCCTAATGTTAAATTTTTAAATTTGACTGAAAAAACAGTAAATAAATGCAGAAAAAAGCTGAAAGATTAATTAATATTAAATAAAACTAATTTAACCTATTTATTTCAAAAAGGAAACAAATACCTACTTATTTGACAAAAAATAATGATATCCTATCAAAAACATGAATGTGAAAAAATGCCAAGTTCGTTAAAGGTTTCGCTCATAAAAGAAGTGATTTGACAAAAAATAATGATATCCTGTCAAAAACATGAATGTGAAAGAATGCCAAGTTCGTTAAAGGTTTCGCTAATAAAAGAAGTGAGATCTAACTGCAAACCAAGTTCTTTCGGAGCTCCTTCAATCATAACTCCTGTCATGTATAATATTATTCAATTGCTTAAAATGATTTGTTATGTTACTTGTTATTCAATAGAGCGACTTGGCAAGTTTTCAGCTGCCAACTTTAATCTTTGAGTCGGAGTATAATTTAATCTAGAATCTGATTGGCAAAGATCTAGTCAATCGAGTGTTCGAATAAGTATATTGAAGTTAGGGTACTGATAAGTTAAGGAAGGGATCAACTTTAATTTCTGATCAACTAAATAGAAAAAATGAATAAGAGAAAACTTGCTAAGTCGCTCAATTAAATAACAAGTAACATAACAAATCATTTTAAGCAATTGAATAATATTATACATGACAGCAGTTATGATTGAAGGAGCTCCGAAAGAACTTGGTTTGCAGTTAGATCTCACTTCTTTTATTAGCGAAACCTTTAACGAACTTGGCATTCTTTCACATTCATGTTTTTGACAGGATATCATTATTTTTTGTCAAATCACTTCTTTTATGAGCGAAACCTTTAACGAACTTGGCATTTTTTCACATTCATGTTTTTGATAGGATATTTTCTACTCATGAATAAATAAAATTTTCCCGTTAAAAAAAAATGAGCCCGTGCGAATGTCAAAATATGATCCCAAAAAACGAAATTTAGCAAACCAACGAACCAACCTCCATATTAATTTGAATTTTGCGTAGCATCATTTCTTATTTTCAGAGGAAGCACAGATTTGTTTTAGAGATGAGTTCGGACTCTATTTTTGAAACCCGCGCCCGAAAGATTTTTAGTACATTGGAGCCCGAGCCCATCCGAGCCCAATACAAAAAGTATACAAAAATAAATAAATAAAAGATTTAATGATACTTTAGAATTGTTTCAAATGTGATATCTCATTTTTAAAAATTTCTTATAAAATTTACTGTTAAATAAAAATTTAAATTCAAGCTTATGAAAAGAGCAATTTGCTATCAAATAAAAATATCCTTCATACCTAAAATGATTCCCATATTTCTTGTCCTTTAAGAAGAAAATTTGATGGACATATTAAAGAAGTGTAATGAATAAATGGATAGAGTTTATAGAAATTACTATTTGTATGCTGAAGAATCAAAAAACGTTTTCAATTTACTATAAAAAGTGTACATCTTCAGGGGTGTAGTCGTAAAAAAACCACAGGTTACACGATCGACGCAGAGGGTATGTGCTCAAGGCATAGAGTATATTCTAGAGAGTACATCCTATGGGTTTTATGAGAAACAGAGAGTTATACGGTGTTCCTTAAAAAAATCCAGAAGGTATACGGCGTATACCCCAGTATACCCTTCACTACATCCCCTGAACATTTATCTATAATCAATTCATTTCTCTTAACAATTTCCCACGACTGACGGGAACCTTAAAATCAACGCAAATTAAAACATTGATACAGTTATCTTAAAGTTCCGTTGTTTTTATGGGAAAAGAAGAAACATTAATCGAATGTTTTCTATCGGAATAACATGTAAAATATGTTTACTTACGAAGGGAAATCCTCAGCATAAGCAAAATTCATGATGACAAGCAGAAAAAAAATCACAATGCTGTTGTCATATGAAGATCGATTATGATTTGTGCACAATCAAATAATTTGCAAACCTCAAGCATCTAGTCTGCATGAAAAACGAAGAAATCATTCTCTAACAAAATAAATAAATAAACGATCGAATTAAAAAATATCCCCTGCCTTAAACGAAAATCCAACCAGAAGATAATTTATTATTTATGATTATTTTGATAGGCGCCTTATCAATTAATCGTCGATGGAAATGCAGTAGACATAAATCTCCATACATCACAAATTTTCTTTTGAAGCAACAATCAACTATTGAAACATAAAAAAAAATATTTTTATTTTTCTTTCGTTTTGATCAAAATAACACTGAAATGACTTGAAAAAGAATAAATAATTTTTAAAGGAAAATAGTAGTTCTTTCAATCTCTTCTACACATAAATGTTTTTTAATTTTCAGAAAAAATGAGCCCGAGCCCCCCCCCCCCCGGAGCCGACCACTAAAATGAAAATAGAGCCCGCGCCCGCTTCGGACCCGGGTTTGGGCTCGGGCTTTCGTGCTGGGGCTGAGCCTGTCTCATCTCTAATTTGTACAATCTTCCACCCCCTCCGTTCTCCAGGCTAATCACATGGTGGAATTATCGTTTCACATCTGTATTTCCTTTCATTTTTTTTTTTTTTTTTTTTTTTTTTTTTTTTGCTTCTATCTAGACTTTAGATAACAAAAGCAAAGATATAAATAGTAGTTTCTATCCTTGTCGAGAATTTACTCTAATTTTTTATGGAAATATGCATGCAATAGAAAGGTGTTAAAAATTTTCCATAAAGAAACGACATCAAATTGGGATTATAAAACCAACTTTTTTATTTACTGTGATTAATACAGATTCTAGTAAATATTCTAGTTTTAAAAAAGATGAATAAAATAATTTTCTTAAAAAGAAAAAAAGAAAGAATCAAGGTCTCTTCTTTTATCACATTTCAAAACATAGACGGTTAGTTTTGATTAACTAATTGAACTAACTTTGCTTACATTTTTCTTCTTTTTAATTTTATAAATTTTGATTAAAAAAGAATCAATCTTGGATCTGCGCGAGCGGGGGGGTGCCCGGGCACCCAGGGCACCCCCCCTGGCTACGCGCATGAAATTAAAGGATTTCGAACAAGCACGATGGAAGAAAGAGTGGAGGTGTCATTGATAGACAGACAGGGCACTAAAAAAGCGGATATCAAATCAGAGCCGTAGCTATGGGGGCGCTAAGGGTGGCTCAGCCCCCCCCCCCTAAAATATTTTGAGCCCCCCTCCCCCCGGGAAAGATTCCAAGATCACTCAATTAATTTGTGTTCCGAAAATTCGAATGAAATTCAGTTCAAAAATCTAATTTAGTTTTGAGATCCTTTTACAGTTTTGCAGAATTAATAAATTGTATTTAAAATAAGTAATCCAACACTCTCTCATCCTATTTGTACGTATGAAGCTAACGTGATGCTTAATTTTGCACTAGTTATACACTCAAAATTTTCATCATACTATAATTTTCTTAGTATAAAATGAAGTTATTACACCAGTTTAATAAGGAACATAATACCTACAGTATAAATATGCACTAATTTATCTTTCTGTGTCAGAGAAAGTGAAAACAATTATGAGCTCCCCCCCCCCCTATAGATTACTTCTAGCTACGGCCCTGTATCAAATGCATGGGATTATATGCATAATAATTCAAAACACAATTCTGAAAAAAAAAAAAAAAAAAAAAAAAAAAAAAAGCTATTTTAAAGCTTTAAAACCCGTGAGAAAATAAAAAGGAATGAAAAATCAGAATTATCGTTAGTTCGAATTAAACGAAGTCAAGGGAAAAAATGAGTCCGAATAAATGATTTTTTTTACTTTATTCTACCATTGAAAATTACGGAAGTTCATGTTTAGTTCAAATTAAACAAAAATTCGATTTATCCGATTTCGAATTAACGAGAGCCGAATGTATATGTTTCTGGCACTTCTGCTTTAATAACATAAACATTCACATTTTCCCATTCGTTTCACGAATCCTTAATGAAACAAAACGAGGTGCTTCGCTGCGACCTAACCTGATCACCTGAGAGAAAATCACATCCCGCATCGGAGATCACGTGACGGGCAACTTTCATCTCGTGCTCTGACTTTTCCTGTTGCTTCGAGGCTGCCACAAAAAACAAATAACTTTTTGGCACCTTGGATATTTAATCTGTTCGTAGCAGCTTTAGCCAAGACTACATGTCGCCAGCATTTAAACTATAACCACTTGTCTGCCAAATTTTTGTTCTTCTCGTCTGCGTATTTGCTTCATTAAGTATTCGAAAAACTATTTTTAGTATTGTTGGCTGCTTTTGAATTTTTTGAGTTTCAATATAAATTTATGTTCTGAATTGAGTTTTAAACCACCCCATTCAGATGTGATGAAACAGGTGTCTGGAGCTTGAAGGTTGCTATATGCTATTTCTAATTTATCCTATAATGTTTACAAGCAGAGAAACTTCGAAAATATTTGGAGAATAAAATAAACTTTTTCAAAAAAAATATAACCGACTTCAATCAACGCTCTAAAAAGAGTTAAATAATTCTTTAAAATACCCTAATGATGAATTGTTATCTAATAATCACACATCAGATATCATGTACCGACAAAAAAAATGGTTATAAGTTTAATACATAGAACTTAATATCCAGCAAATATGGTTTTTCGACAGAATATTTTTTACAAGAGATTAATTTACATATTTTTGATTTAATTTATGAATAGATACATATAAAAAGTAATGAATTACTTTTTGAAGTTGGTGCCAAACAATCACAATCAATAATGATTTTTACCATTTTATTTATGGTATTAGGCATAATATAACCACAATTCTTACTATACTTGCAATAGTTTGGCACCAACTTCAAAAAGTAATTCATTACTTTTTATATGTATCTATTCATAAATTAAATCAAAAATATGTAAATTAATCTCTTGTAAAAAATATTCTGTCGAAAAACCATATTTGCTGGATATTAAGTTCTATGTATTAAACTTATAACCATTTTTTTTGTCGGTACATGATATCTGATGTGTGATTATTAGATAACAATTCATCATTAGGGTATTTTAAAGAATTATTTAACTCTTTTTAGAGCGTTGATTGAAGTCGGTTATATTTTTTTTGAAAAAGTTTATTTTATTTCTTACTTTTTAGTTATTTATACCGTAATACTTAGTTTAATCGGTTGGATAGTTGCGGTGTAATCGGTGAACATATATATAAAAAAAGTACATACGCGGTCGAATTGATGATAACCTTCTCTCCTTTTTTAAGTCAGTTTAAGAAATTATAATACGGAAAAAATAATGTAGGTTATACATGGATGTTAGGAATGGGGTTCGAACCCACGATCCGTTTCGAGAACCAAAGCTTAAATCGGGCGCCTTAGACTGCTCGGTTATCCTGACTGCAATCTAAACGGTGAACAACGCCATATTACTTTTCGCAAGTCTATTATTTTAGCACATTTTCACTGATAAAGTACTGAGTTGGTAAAAGATCTCTGATACTCTGTGCTAACGGTTAAAAACAAAATATTCTTAATAGCATAATTAGTATTTAATTTGTAAAATATATCTGTAAAAAGAATAATACGGAAAAGGCTTTTGTATATATGTATGTCAGGAGTGGGGTTCGAACCCACGTTCTCTTTCGAGAACCAGAGCTTAAATCAAGCGCATTAGACCGCTCGGCTATCCTGATTGCAATCAAGTCAGGAAACATATTCAAGGTCATGTTAGTTTTCGCAAGACTATTAATTTAGCACTCTTTCACTGATAAAGTATTGAGGAGATAAAAGATCTCTGATTCTCTGTGCTAACGGTTAAATACAAAATATTCTTAATAACATAATTAGTATTTAATTTGTAAAATATATGTGTAAAAATTATAATGTGGAGAAAGGTTATTGTATACATGCAAGTCAGGAGTGGGGTTCGAACCCCCGCTCTCTTTCGAGAAACAAAACTTAAATCAGGCGCCTTAGACCGCTCGGCTATCTTGACTACAATCTATTCGGTGAACTTATTCAACGTCATATTACTTTTCGCAAGTCTATTATTTTAGCACTCTCTTACTGATAAAGTATTGAGTTGGTAAATTATCTCTGATACTCTGTGCTAACGGTTAAATACAAAATATTCTTAATAGCATAATTAGTATTTAATTTGCAAAATATATGTGTAAAAATTATAATACGGAATAGGTTGTTGTATACATGTATGTCGGAAGTGGGGTTCGAACACACGCTCTCTTTCGAGAACCAGAACTTAAATCAGACGCCTTAGACCGCTCGGCCATCCTGACTTCACTCCATGGTGGAAACTCATTCAACAGTTTTAATTAGCGAAAAATCACTAATTTTAATAGTTTTTGCCCGTTTACTAAAAAATTACTGAACCAATTTCTATGAAATGGAAGTGGTACCAATCCGAGAGTAAGTTCTTTAATTTAACACCAAAACCAAATTAATCAGTTGGATAGTTTCGGCGTAATCGGTGAACATACATTAAAAAAATATATACGCGATGAATTGATAACCTCCTCTCCTTCTTGAAGTCGGTTAAAAATATTCTTAATAGCATAATAAGTATTTAATTTGTAAAATATATACGTAAAAACTATAATACGGAATAGCTTCGGAAACTTATTCAATGTCATGTTATTTTTTCTAAGTCAATTATTTTAGCACTCTTTCACTGATAAAGTATTGAGTTGATAAAAGATCTCTGATACGCTGTGCTAACGGTTAAATACAAAATATTCTTAATAGCATAATTAGTATTTAATTAGTAAAATATATATGTAAAAATTATAATACGGAAAATTATTGTACACACGTATGTCAGGAGCGGGGTTCGAACCCATTGTCACTTTCGAAAACCAGAGCTTAAATCAGGCGCGTTAAACCGCTCGGCCATCCTGACTTCGTTGTATTGTAGGAACTAATTCAACTGTTTTGATTACCGAAAAAACACTAATTTTAATAGTTTTTGCTTAATTACTAAAAAACTACTGAACCAATTTGTATGAAATGGATGTGGTACCAATCCGAGAGTAAGCTCTTTAATTTAACACCAAAACCAAATTAATCGGCTGCATAGTTTCGGAGTAATCGGTGTACATACATAAAAAAAAAAATACATACGCGTCGAATTGATAACCTCCTCTCCTTTTTGAAGTTGGTTAAAAATCAAAATGTCTCGACTGGATCACAGTCCGAAATATAAATCAAAGTTTTTGTGTAGCTCTTTCAGGCTCCGATCAGGGCCTGATTAATGCACGGGCCTCCGGGGCCTTGGCCATGGGCCCAACAATTTCAGGGGCCCACAAGTTATATGGCTGATTTTTTTCCCCTTATTCAAATACTTTTCAAATAATATTGTTTTATAAAATGTGAAATTTAAAATTTAAATATTCTGAATGACTCAATAAAATTTTTAGAATCTTTTAACTTAGGCATTTTTCACCCAAACAACTTTGTCAACTCGTCAAATAAACCTTCTTTTTTGTGAAAGTGTCACCGAAAATGGATAGGTAGAGGGGCCCAATTTTTTTACAGGCCCTGGGCCCAACTTCAGCTTGATCGGGCTCTGGCTCCGATTATGACTAATTGGGGCCCTGGACAAAGATAAATTGGGGGGGCCCCTTTCGAATCATTGCAACGCAAATAGGATTACTCATATTTGTATGCATAATGCATAAACACATTTTCGCACCTTGGATATAAAGAGAAGAAAATTCTTATCTTCGGTCAATACTAAATTAAATGTCTTAACTAATAATAGTACACCCTTTTTAGGTGCGTTCGTAATTATGTAAATACTTAGCACCTATTGTTGTTGTTCAGTCCGTCCGTCTGTGTGTCCGTCCGCATATAACAACGCAAAAACTACCCAACCGAATCGTTTGAAATTTAAAATATATAATTATTACATAATTTTGTCGAGTTATTTCAAATTTTATCGATTACATAGATCGATTACAGGGACAATCAAAAGGATTCCGTTACATTACGGTCAATGGGGAAAAAAGTTTCAAATGCATTTTAATCGTTTGAAATTTTAAATACATAATTATTACATAATTTTGTCGAGTTATTTCAAATTTTATCAAAATCGGATGCATAGTTCAATTACAGGGACAATCAAAAGTATTCCGTTACATTACGGTTAATGGGGAAAATTGTTTCAAATGCATTTTAATGGTGTTACATTTATTCGAACGTAATAACACTGATATGCATCTATAAAGTACATGTTATAATGTACATTTTGCATAATCTGTGGTGTAAAGAATATTTGTTATTGATTTACAAGGCCACACAAAAGTATTCCATTGCATAATGGTGTAGGGAGAACATTGTTTGGTGCGCATTTTAATTGTAATTATTTACAATTTTATGAGATTAATATATAGCAGTGATATTTTTAAAACTTCGTTATCGTACGAACGCACTTCATTTGCTACGTTCGCGTGCAATTTCCAGCTTGTTTTCTCTTACTGCAGAAAAAAACTCTTTTATATAACTTTAGCAATTTGTTACATTACTTTCAGATGAATTTAATAACTTCAACATATGGAAGAGTTCGAATCATCGGAAAAAGAAAATAAATATTTTATAATTTAATGTATCTATTTAGGAGTCCCTTAAGGTCTGGGGCTCATTGGCAAAGTCCGGATTTGCTTATGCGGTCTTAAGGGCTTGGGATCTTGTAGATTTTTATTACCGGTAAATTCTTAAAATGTTAGTAGCTAAGACACTCTTTCCTGCATGAATTGAACAAAATATATACCGCTACAAAATATACTATACTATTTTACAAAAACTATTTGATATTAAGCAAGTAATCTAAAACATCTATAGAGCACAGCAGAAGGCCCTTTTCTTTGCACATATCACAATGTGGCATGCTAGGAAAATGACAATCTGAAATTCTAAGTCTTTTAATTGCTTTATTTATGTTATAAGATATGTAATGTCTCTTGAAAATACTTCTAAGGATATTTTTATTAGCATGTAAAAAAAAAAAAAAAAAAAAAAAAAAAAAAAAAAAAAAAAAAAAAAAATTGCTTTATATAGCATTTAATTGGACTTTAATTGTGCTGACTGCAATTCCTGTATTTTTTTACAATCACCCTTCATGAAAAAATTATGTCATATTTAAAAAAAAAAAAAAAAATATTGCTAAACGTTTTTTAATTAAACTAGTCGTTGGGGGCCACCGTAATACTTACCCATCATGGATATGTATATGAAAATAAAACATGTGAAAACTATTTATACAATGCATTGCAATTCATAAACAAAATTTAAATATTGTTAATATACATAGTAATGCTTTATTAAAGAACTGCTGATGTACCAATTTCGACAAATTATATAAAACGCCAAACTACTCAAGTAGTACCGAACTGCGTAAAAGAAACATCCTTATAACTCCAAAAATAATAATTCTATTAACTAACAATTAACTGTGTCGGATTAAGCGTCTCATTTCCAATTAAAATATACCTCTGAATTGAAATTTGAATGAAATACAGGGTCATGAAAAATCGAAGAATGTGGAAAACAAGATTACAAATATCTCGGCAACTAATAACCCGATCGACTTCATTCTATATGCAAAATGTGTGTTATTTTATTGCCTTTTACGTCCATTCCTTAGAACAAAAAACTTCGAAAATTTTTATATACCTTTCATCAGAACGAATTTTTCGAGAGTCCGAAAAAAATAGTTCCGGATAATCGAGGTTGCTGATATTAAATAGGGTTCGTCCCATTCTTACATACTAACTACATACAAAATTTGAAGTCTCTATCTCTATTTGTTCGAGAGATAGAGCGTTTACAGACAGACAGACAGACAGACGGACGGCAAATTTTTTTTTCTAAAAATACGTTTTTCGGAATCTCCACTATCTAAAACGTGTAAATCCGTCAAAAAAAAAAATTCGATTTTCAAAACGATTGCAAGACTTACCCTATACTACGTATGATGGGTAAGTAAAAATATATTTACGCTTGAGTATTAAAAAAGAAAGAAGAGTTTAACATGATTAATTTATTATTTGCGAAAAGCATCAAACAGAGAAAATTACGGTTTATTTAAAACGATAGGTTTAAGACAGTTTTCTTATAGCGTCTAAATCAAAAACTTTACCTTTAGACGTTATTATAAAGAAAGAGCATCATATTTTGCTCACTCATTTTATACGAGCTGGGTTTTCAAACATGTGATATATCTTGCTAAATAAATCATTAAATAAGGTGTTGTTTGTTTTCACAGCTCTGGATGCGGTTTTGTGGACTGAAAAATCCCCATTCCGAAGGGAAATGAATGGTAGTCTGATTACATAAAATCGCCACTGGTTGTTAAAACATAATCCAATCTTCCGTAATCGGCTAATCTTTAAAAAAAAAAAAAAAGAGTAGCATTTAGGATCAAAATGGGAGCTGGAAGTTTATTAAAAATTAATGTAATTTTAATTTGAAAGTTAAAATTTTGCCGAATTGTATAGATACTTTATATTATAAAAATAATAATTTTTTAAAAAATAACTTTCGGGTCCAAATGGAAACCATTTTTTTAAGAAGCTCCAGGGTTGGCATTTTTGCCGGCAAAAAGGTATTTTTGCCAGGACAGTGGAAAAACTGGAAAAAACCAGGGGAAAAATGGAAAAAACCGGCAAAAATGGAAAAAACCTATATTTCTTTAATGTGTAATAAAATCTGCACACTAATAAGGATAGTAATGGTATAAACAATTAAATTTAACAGGGTACTATTTAATATTTTAATTTCATTTGCTAATTAATTAATATTAAATATTTTAAATCTTTAAAAAATAGGTGGCATTCAGTCTTACTTAGGAATTTAAGAACAAAATAAAGAATTACATACCTAATTTTTTTTACTTTAAGTCAGGGATATGTTTAGGAAAATTTTAAGTCCTTTAAAGGTCCCTTCGTAAATTATTTTATCTTAAAACAGGACTCTTCACAAAATTCTTTAACCTCAAACAGGACTCTTCATAAAATTATTTGTCTCTCAAATTGACATTTCAGCTTTAATTTGAACTTTTTGCAAATTTAATCATTTTAAAATAAAATCTGGCCTGTTAATAAACAACTGAACTCACCAAAAAATATATTACTTAGCTTCTCTATATTTGAAGAGTAGAACCTGAAAACCTGATAATTTAAAATTCACAAAACTGTCTAGAATTTTCTCAAAAACGAGAAAAGTCTAAGACAGACCCCTGTAAGTAAAGTATTTTATCATTCATTAACATACATATTTTTTTAATTATCAAAAGATTTTCACTTTCAAAGACGTCCAGCAAGCAGTGCTGCTATTGAAAGATTTTTTTCAAATTTTTCATTTGTGCAAACTGAGATTCGAAATAAGTTATCAACAGATACTCTTTCAAAACTTGTTTAGTGTTATGCCATGTTAAAACAGCAAAATTTAGGTTGTGAGGAAGGTATTGCTGAAATATTTGAAATTTAATAGTTTTCTGCTTTAAATATAATTTTATATTAAATTAAATCTAGGTTACTATAACTGTTTCTTCGAATTTCTAACATATATAAACTATAAATATAAATGCTTTACTCAGTCCTAACAGTTCTATTATGTGAATTAATTGTATAAACATGAATAAATGAAGTTTCTATTTATTTATATAAAATTGGTATTTTTTTCATTTATAATCTTGTTATAAAAGTTAGTATTCTTTCATAAAGTGCATACCGTATATACTCGCGTATAAGTCGAGAAATTTTAGACAAAAAAAGAACGTCAAAGTTGGGGGGTCGACTTATACGCGAGACCTAAAAAAAATCTAAAAAAAAAATATCGGAAAATAGTTTGCTAGCACCTAAAAAAAAGGAAATGGGCAAAATCGCCCAATATAAGGAATCGTTCCAGTCAGAATCGTTCACCAAAAGGAATGAGTCATTCAAAGTTGTTCCGAAAAAAGGAACAAATTCGTGAAAATTGGAACAAAAAAAAGGAACGAGTCCAAGAAAAAAAGGACAAATCCGAGAAAATGGAACGAGTCTAAGAAAAAAGGGAATGAATCCGATTTTTCTTCGTCATTCCCCCGATTCCGATTTATGACATTAAGCATAATTTTTCGGACGACACATTTCGGAACGAATCTGATCGTCGTTCCTTTTCAGAGTTATTTCATTTCGGAACGAGTCCTAGGATTCGTTCTTTTCGGAACGATTCAGAGGAGTCCATCTTTTTCGGAAGGTTCCCGAGAAATCGATTCTTTTCAGAGTCGTTTCATTTCGGAACGAGTCTGAGAAATTGATCCTTTTCGGAGTCATTTCATTTCGGAACGAGTACGAGGAATCACTCCTTTTTGGAGTCGTTTTATTTAGGAACGACTCCGAGTCCATATCCTTTTCGGGGGAAAGTCAAACGGTTCCCCCTTTTGGAGGGGGGTCGACTTATACGCGGGTTTTCAATTTTTACTTATCTTATACTATAATGCGAGCAAAAATTGTGTGTGTGTGTGTGTGTGTCTGTGTGTGTAAATTTTATCTCAAAAACGGCTCTAACGATTTTCGCAAAAATTTGGATTTTACCATTTTCGGCCACTAGAAGACCATTGGGCTAGGTCACATGTTCGAGAAAATTCGATTACTGGGTCATTTTGGGTCACAATGGGTCAGGATCAAGCTATTTATATCTAGAGAACGGCTGGATGGATTTTAAGGCAATTTTGTATCCAACCGTTTTTTGGCACGAGAAAACTATTGGGCTGGGTCACATGTTCGAAAAATTTCGATTAGTGGGTCATTTTTGGGTCATTATGGGTCAACCCATTTTTATCTAAAAAACGGCTCTAACGATTTTGACCAAATTTTATATTTTATCGTTTTGGATTACAAGAAGACCATTGGGTTAGGTAACATGTTCGAGAAAATTCGGTTAGTGGGTCATTTTTGGGGTCATTGTGGGTCATGCTATTTTTATCTAGAGTTTTTCTCACGGAATTTTGACTAAAAATTGCATTCTATGGTTTTCGGGCACGAGAAAAACATTGGGCTAGGTTACATGTTCGAGAAAAAATTTTAATGGGTCATATTGGGCCATTAAGAGTCTGGGTCAAGCTATTTATATTTAAAGAACGGCGTGATGAATTATAACGAAATTTTGTATGTTACAGTTTTTTGACATGAAAAAACTAATGGGCTAAATCACATGTTTGAGAGATTTCGACTATGAGGGTCATTTGTGGGTCATGATGGGTCATAATGGGTCATGGTCAAGCTATATCTAAAGAACAGGTGGATCGATTTTAATGAAATTTTGTATGCAACTTTTTTTGGCACGATAAAATCATTGGACTAGGTTACATGTTCGAAAAATTTCGATTAATGGGTCATTTTGGATCATAAAGGGTCTGAGTCAAGCTATATATAATTAAAGAACGGCAGGATCAATTTTAACGAAATTCTGTATGTAACAATTTTTAGAAACGAGAAAACTAATGGACTAAGTCACACATTCGAGAGCTTTCGATTATAAAGGTCATTTGTGGGTCTTAATGGGTCAAGGTCAAGCTATATCTAAAGAATGGATGGGTCGATTTTAACGAAATTTTGTATACAACATATTTTTGGCATGAGAAAATCATTGGGGTAGGTCACATGTTCGAGAAATTTCGATTAGTGGGCCACTTTTGGGTCATTCTAATTTTATCTAGACAATGTTTCGCACAATTTTGACTAAATTTTGTATTTTATCGTTTTCGGGCACAAGAAAATCATTGGGTTATGACAGATTTTTGAGAAAATTCGATCAATGGGTCATTTTGGATCATAAGGGGTCAGGGTCAAACTAACTATATCTAAAAAATGGCTCAATCGATATTATCTAAATTTTGTATCTAATGTTTTTCGGCATGCTAAAACTAATGAGCTAGGCCACACATTCGAGAGATTTCGATTATAAGGGTCATTTGTTGGTCATGATGGGTCATGCTAATTTTATATAGAAAATGGTACTCACCATTTTGGCTATACTTTGTATTATATCGTTTTTGAGCAAGAAAAAACCATTTGGCTTGGACACATGCTTGCGAAAATTCGATTAGTGGGTCATTTTGGGTCTTAATGAGCTAGGGTCATTCTAATTATATATAACAACGACTCAATCAATTTTACCTAAATTTTGAAACAAAACGTTTTTTGTCACAAGAAGACTATTGGGCTGAGTCGCATGTTAAACAAAATTATATTAGTGGGTCATTCGCTTCATTGCTGAATGCTGCCAAGCTAATTTTACCCAAAAAATGGCTTAAACGATTTTGATTCAATTTTATATTCTATTGTTTTTGATTACCTGAAGACGATAGAGCTATGTCACATGCTTGATCAAATTTGATTTTTGGCTCATTTGGGGTAATACGGGTCAGGGTCATGAGAATATGGCAAAAGCCAATAACTTCGTGATATTTGACAAAATATTGGCGACATATGGCCAAAAAATCGACTATAAAAATTACGAAAACCAAAACACGTATTTGGAACCAAATGAAAGAATGCCTCCAAATTTGGCTATATCTAGCAAAAAATATTGTCTTTCAGAATGTAAAGAATTTTTTTATACATTCTTAAGAGGATTCGAGATGCATGGTTAAACCAATCAGAGTCGAGCTAAAAAAGTGATTTAGATCGATGTCCTTTCGTTGTAAATTTTAAAATAAAGTAAAATTTATAAACATGCGCATAAAAACATAGTTTTCTTATTGATTGTTTTTCTAAATAATATTATTATAAACATGTTTTACAGTAATAATACAGAGTTAATGATACAATGAAAATACTATATCGAGTTGAACACAAAGTTAATTTTGACCGAGCTAAGCTCGGTCTCCCCTGCTAGTACTACTTTACTTTAACAACATAAGTTAGGGGGTCGACTTATACGCGAGTATATACGGTAATTATACTTATTTAACTTAAAAGTTAAAATAAATTTAGAATAATATTGATTTTTTAATTAAGTATGCAGTTTATTTTTTCTTTTGTGAAATATTTTTCTCTTTCTGGAGAAAAAAATTAAATGGACAGCCTATTTTTGCCACCTCTTTGGCAAAAACCTATTTTTGCCAGGACGGTTTTTACCAGGTTTTTTCCGCGGTTTTTTCCACCTTCGGCAAAAACTCGCCAACCCTGGCTATCACACGTCCGTAGCACGTGCGATGAGGACGTGAGCTTTATTTTTTGATATGATTTATCAAAGCAAAATTATTTTTTTCCTTATCTTGTATTCACTAATGCGCATTAGACTTCTGACTTTGTTAAAGATGATGTACCTTTATCCCTTTCTTTGGTATGTTGGCAAAATGCTTTATTACTATTATTATTCTGATACAAAATATTATATACATCATTTTTTTCTTTTCAAACTTTTTGGGGTTGAAATTATTGAAAACCCTGCACAATGAATTTGAATGTGACTTTAAAATTTTTAGTCTTTAAAAGAGATTAGTGTCCTAGGTTCATATTCATCAATTTTAATGCGCGGGTTAATTTTGCTATACAATAGAACCTTACTAAAAAGATGGTGATAAGATCCTAGAATAAATAATGTTTATAGATAACATGAAGGTTAGCTTTTTAGCTCACAGGCTATCATAGCCTGAGAGCTTATGTGCCCGCCCGTTCTGTATATACGTTCGTACGTTCATACGTTCGTGCGTAACGCGATAACTCATGATAAAAATATCGAATCCACTTGAAGTTTTGTATATAGGTATATCCTGATAAGGCGCTTCCTTGATTAGTTTTTGGAGTTCATTCGATATGTATAAGAGGGGGAACGGGGGGCTCATGCCCCTCCCATTAATTGATATAAACGGGTTTTTCACGCAGAATTAACAGTTTTCGTTCAAAATCTTTATATATAAAAATCTTCTGTGCGTGTGTATGTAATTGAACTCCTCCTAAACGACTGGACCGATTTTGATGAAATTTTGTGTGTGCGTTCCAGTAGATTCGAGAATGGTTTAGATTCACATTTCGTCGAAAATGATTCAGTACTTTTTTAGTAATTAGGAAAAAACTAATAGTTAGTGATTTTTCGCTAATTAAAAGTGCCATATATATAAAAGAAAGTCATGATTTCGTATTAATCACAGCACAAAAAAATCTACCGAACCAAAAATCTTGAAAATTTAGGTAAAAATACTCCTTATAACATCGAGTGCCGTTAGGAAATGATTTTCGAAAATTCCACCCCTAAAATGAGTAGAAAAAAGAACGAACTTCTAAAAAATTCCTTAAAAATCGGCTTTTGTAGTTATTTTTCATCTGATAACATATTTTAGTGTATTTTTTCATTCTGAATCGAACGGTACTAAGCAAATTTGTTTAAGTCCAGTAATTCGTGAGATAATTCACATTTTCCTAATTTGGCGATGTCTTCGGCGCAAAAACTTGAAATTTTCAATGCTTATCTATATATATAAAAGAAAGTCTGAATTTCGTATTAATCACAGCACAAAAAAGTGTACCAAACCAAATATCTTGAAAATTGGGGTAAAAATACTTCTTATAACATCGAGTGCCGCTAAGAATGGATTTTCGAAAATCCCCCCCCCCCCCTCTCTAAGGAGGGTAAAAAAAAGAACGAACTTTTAAAAAATTCCTAAAATCGGCTTTTGTAGATATTTTTCAACTGATAACATATTTTAGTGCATTTTTTCATTCTGAATCGAATGGTACTAAGCAAATTCGTTTAAATCCAGTAGTTCGTGAGATAATTCACATTTTCTTAATTTGACGATGTCTTCGGCGCAAAAATCTCAAATTTTCAGTCCTTATCTATATATATAAAAGAAAGTCAGGATTTCGTATTAATCACAGCACAAAAAAATCTACCGAACCAAAAATCTTGAAAATTAGGGTAAAAATATTTCTTATAACATCGAGTGTCGCTAAAAAGAAATTTTCGTAAATTCCACCCCTAACATGAGTAAAAAAAAAAGAAAGAAAATTAAAAAAATTCCTAAAATCGGCTTATGTAGATATTTTTCAACTGATAACATATTTTAGTGCATTTTTTCATTCTGTATCGAATGGTATAAAGCAAATTCGTTTAACCTCCTGACTTCCGCCGGCTGATTTTTTCACACACTAAGCTGCAGGTTTCACTGCAACCTAAGCAATATTTAAATTAGTATAATTCCACAAATAAAACTCAGTTCTGAAAAATAAAGTTAGGATTGATGCTATCAAAGATTATACACCGATACTAATAACATATTTTGTATCAAATTGGAAAAAAACATATTTTTTTAATATTTTTAATAAATTACAGAGAAAACAACATTACAATATTACCCTTTGGCTGGGCAGTCAGGGGGTTAAATCCAGTAGTTCGTGAGATAATTAACATTTTCCTGATTTGGCGAGGTCTTCGGCGCAAAAACCTGAAATTTTCAATGCTTATCTATATATTAAAAGAAAGTCTGGATTTCGTATTAATCACAACACAAAAGAAACATATCGAACCAAAAATCTTGAAAATTGGGGTAAAAATACTTATAACATCGAGTGCGCTAAGAAGGGATTTTCGAAAATTCCCCCCCCCCCCTAAGGAGGGTAAAAAAAAGAACGAACTTTAAAAAAAATTCCTTCAAAATCGGCTTTTGTAGATATTTTTCAACTGATAACATCGTTTAAATCCAGTAGTTCGTGAGATAATTCACATTTTCCTAATTTGGCGATGTTTTCGGCGCAAAAACCTGAAATTTCCAATGCTTATCTTTATATATATAAATCTTCTGTGCGTGTGTATGTCACTGAACTCCTCCTAAACGACTGGACCGATTTTAATGAAATTTTGTGTGTGTGTTCCAGTGGATTCGAGAATGGCTTAGATTCACATTTCATCGAAATTGATTCTGTACTTTTTTAGTAATTAGGCAAAAACTAATAGTTAGTGATTTTTTGCGAATTAAAAGTGTTGAATAAGTTGGATGAATAGAGTGCGGACGGAATATCCGAGCTTTCTAAGGCGCCGGATTTAAGCTCAGCTTCTTGAAGAAAGAGATCGCATGTTCGAACCCCACTCCTGACAAACGTGTATGCTTTACAATAATATTTCCTGTATTATAATTTTGATTAACCGACTTCAGAAAATCGTTAACTTTTAACTAAAAAGAGAAAAATAAACTTTTCTATCAAAAATTGAACCGACTTCAAAAAATACTGAAGAGTGAAAAATAATTTCCTTACATAATTGTAATAAGAAATTAAATTAAGAGAGTAGTGTTTATCGTGAGTATTACCATATTTACGTACATTTATTTGATTTTCTGGAGTCGGTGCCAAGAAGGAATCCGTCTGTCGGTGACAGGACAACGTCTGTCGGGTCCGCTAGTTTAGATATAAGATCATTCTGATCAGGCGATTCCGTGACTGTTATTAGGTGTTCATTGAATAAGTATAAACAGGGGGAACGGGGGGCTCATGCCCCTTCCCTTATTGATATAAACGGAATTTTCATACAGAATTAACAGTTTTTCTTCAAAATTTAGATATAGGATCATTCTGATGAAGCGATACCATGGCTGTTTTTAGGTGTTCATTGAATAAGTATAAACAGAGGGGAACGGGAGGCTCATGCCCCTCCCCTTAATTGATATAAACGGGATTTTCATGCGGAATTAACAGTTTTCGGTCAAAATTTAGATATAGGATCATTCTGATGAGGCGATTCCGTGACTGTTATTAGGTGTTCATTGAATAAGTATAAACAAGGGGAACGGGGGTTCTATTGCCCCTCCCTTTAACTTGATTAGTTTTGACTGTGTAAATGACTTGTATAAATTGACTTGTATAAATGGATTTTTCAAGCAGAATTATCAGATTTCGTTCAAATCTCTGAATAGTTTTGGAAATTTAATGGTTAAATACAAAAGAGGGAATAACTCCTTTTAAATTATATAAATGCTAAATGGGTTTTTATTAAGAATTATCCGATTTGCTCTCAATTTTGGATATAGATTTTTTTATATGATAAAGCATGTCCTTGATAGTTTGGGAGGTTCAATTATTAAGTATAAAAAGGAGAAAGGAGAGAGCTGTTTCCACTTCTTATTTTATTTTTTTTTTTTTCGAATGGCATTAACGAAAATACAAGGCTGTAATGTACAATTAGTATGCGTAGCCTGTGAGCTCAATGCCACCAGTTTAACTGGGCAATATTCTTTTTTAAATTTACAATTCAATGTGAACGATGAATAATAAATAAAAAATACGCAAAACAAAATATTTCAAATATTTTAAAACAGTTAAAATACACATAAAAGTTACTAAAAATAGATGTTTCGAGATCACTTTTAGGCCTCCTCATCAGTACACACATAACGCATATGAAAAACATTGATAAACAATTTTTGCAAAAGAGCCCGTAAAATCAAATCCACCAGCTGAAATCAAAGTTTAAAAAAAAAAATCGCCATTGTATAACAGATTTAATTGGGCTTGTTTCGTCCAGAATTGAGTCTGCCAATTTCATATACCACTATTTCATAAATAGTAACTTATAAAATGGATTTCATTACATTATAATTTTATTACATCATCATTCGCAAAATCTGGGCTACGATCGGTTTCTAAGGCATGGATAATGGACAATAATTTTTTATATTAAAGTATTTATTTTAATTTAAAGGCATGCTTCTTTTCTTATAGACTTAATTACAGGGTATACTGTAAACAACCCCCTTTTTTGTGTTTTCGTATATTCGTGTATAAAATAACTGAATAAGTAATTAATTTTATGGTATGAAAGCAGCATTAATATTGACATTTTTTAAACAACACAGTTTCACGAGTTGTATGTAGGTAAGCTGTCGCAATATGACAGTTTTTGATGACGAGTTATGAAATTGTGCTTAAAACGTCTATGTTTAGTAATTTTTATATGTATTTTAACTGTTTTTAAGCATCTGGATTTCTTTTATCTATAAATAAAATAATCAGATGCATCATGTTTGTGTATCTTATAATCCAGACTATTTAAACTTAAATTACTAAGTAATCAAAAGAATTATTTTGTATTAATTAGCCAATTATTTAAAAATGTATATAAAGTACTCACAACCTACGTAAGACCCTAATGTTATTGCATACAGGGAACTAAAGACAGACTAACCTATTAGTGCATAAATAAACTGGAATCAAAACAGGTGTATAGTAAATTACTGTTAATGTGATTGTACAAAAATACCCTTTTTAACCCGCATTAACCGAAGTCTTCTAAAAACGACATAAATGCTTGAATATAGTGCAAAATAATCCTTTTCGTCAAATAATTCGAATTAATAAAAAAAGTACATAAAAAAGATTACATAATTCAACAGTTTAAAAGCACATAATTAAAAAAAAATAACATTAAATGTTTCGGAAACAAATACAAGTTCACGAGAGATGGCGTAAAGCCATCTTTCAATTGGAAGCATGTGTTAGCAGCACATGTGTGAACAGAACATGTGTGAGCAGAGCAAACAGTTAAAGACGTGGATGGGTATTTGTGTCTGATTGAAATGACATGTTCAGTTGAAACTGAACAAGCTTCATACATAACGAAAATGTAGTCTTTGTATACACTGCAATTTTATCCGATAGTAGGGAAAGAAGGAGAGTTCAACCTCAGCGAGGAGGGAGGAGGAGGAGAGGAGGAAGAAGTCCTCCACCTCCTATAAGAGGGAGGAAGGACCACCACCACCTGATTGAGAAGCTTATCTGATGGAGAGTGTATCATACTGTAGTAGGATGAGGGGAGGGCTTAAAATTGAGGGGGCTTAAATTTTTAGGGTTTGAAACTTATGAGATTATACTATAGTAGAGGGGTGGATGTTTGGAGTCTGTTACAGTATGATGGGATTTTTAGAGAGAGGGGAGGGCTTATTTTTTTAGGAGGGGCTTAAAATTGAGGGGGGCTTAAAATTTTTTTAGGGAGTTTAAATTAAAGTAGAGATTGAAATCAACTTAGAGTAGGAAAGATATTTGAATACGAAATGGAAAAATGCAGTGGCGCCCTCTATCGGTGGGAACTGGAACGATTAGAATAATATTTACGAATATAGTAATTTTTTTTTCTAAAAGTTTTGAAGGAGGTTCGAACTTGTAAAATAGTCTCTTGGCTCGATGATATGTTGAGGACTTAACTAATCGAGCCAAGAAACTATGTCTGTATGTCAAGATTTTAAATGTTTAAAGAGAGTAGTGACGTGTGAGATGTGTCATTTTTAAGAATGACTTCGAGAGAGGAAGTGTTGATTGTGGTGTGTCTGTACATAACGGTGTGTATTATATTTTCGTTGATATATGTATTTACCGGAAGTGAAAAGTTTAAGGTTGATTTTATACTGAATTTAGATGAAACCGGAAATTTATCTTTTTCGATATGATGCGACTGAATATTAATATTTCAGGTAATAAAATTTCATGCTGCAATGAAGGAGATTTATCAGAATCCGAGTCATGCGGGAAGTTTCGGTGGTATAAATGTTTTATATTCTGCTGCGAAAGGAAAAGTGTCCAAGAAGACGATTCAGAAATGGTTAAGCGGAGTCGACTCGTACACACTGCACAAACCTGTGCGAAGAAAGTTTCCGACCAATCGTGTGATCGTATATTCGATCGATCAGCAATGGCAAACCGATCTAGTGGATATGATCAGTCTGCAAAAGCACAATCGAGGATATCGCTACATTCTCACCTGTACAGACATTCTTCCTAAATATGCGTGGGCGGTTCCGTTAAAAACGAAAAGCGGTGAGGATATTGTGAAAGCCTTTCAAAGCATTTTTGCAACGCGTAAGCCCAAGTCTATTCAGTCTGACGCTGGTAAAGAATTCAAGAACCGAGTTTTTCAAACGTTTTTAAAACAACAAGGTGTGCGATTTTTCACTACGTATAATAACACGAAAGCTTCTGTGGTAGAACGTTTTAATCGTACCTTGAAAACTAAAATGTGGAAATATTTCACGCATAATCACACCTATAATTTTATCGATGTGTTAGATTCCTTGCTGCAGAGTTACAATCATACGTATCATTCCAGCATTAAGAGAGCCCCCGTGGAAGTAACACCTGAGAATGAAAGCGATGTGTGGTTTACTTTGTATGGAAAAATGCAAGATGTGGAAAGAAAACCGTGTGTATTTAAAGTGGGTGAAATCGTGCGTGTTTCGAAACAAAAATTAACTTTTGAAAAAGGTTATGAAACGAACTGGACCGAAGAATTTTTTGTGATAACGGAATGTGTCGCGAGAGATCCCCCTGTGTATCGAATTAAAGATTTGATGGAAGAACCCATTCAAGGAACCTTTTACCCGCAAGAACTTCAAAGAGTTCAACCGAAAGAGGATTACACTATCGAAAAGATTTTAGAAAAACGTACACGAAAAGATCATGTGGAATATAAAGTGAAATTTAAAGGTTACCCCGATAAATTTAATCAGTGGATACCTTCATCTAATTTATTTTCGTTATAAAACCCTCTGTTTTTGACTTTGCATCCTCATTGTGAAACATGTCTTTCTACGTGACGCTACCTTCAGACAGTTCGCTGAATTATTTTCCAGAGAATAAAATTTCTCATTTTGTATCAAGATTACCTTCCGCCTTAGACTTGAAAGAAGAGTGGGAAGTGGGTTTGACAGAACTCATTTACCCACACATGTGGAATTATATAACAGAATTTACTCACGGCTATGAATATGTTTTGGGAGAAAATATCGAATGGACGAACGGAAGACCTAGAAATGAAAGCGAATTTGAAATAGGAGCATTTGAAGTGAAAAAGGCAAGAATCCCTCCCGGATTTTATGAATCCCCCAACGATATTATTAAAATACTCAACTATCAAAAATTTCATGATAAAATTTCTTTTAACTTTAATAAAAACTCAAAGAAAGTGAGAGTGACTTTGAGAAAAAATGCGAGAATCAAGTTTAATCCAGGATTAGCAGAAAGTTTAGGGTTTCCACCTGGTAATGTAGGTGAACCCTTCGCAGGTTCTTCAATGTATTTTGATAGCCCCTTCGCAGCCGACCCCCATGCTGATTTTAAATTGATGTATATCTATAGTGACCTCGTTGAACCGCAGATCGTAGGGGATACTGTTGCACCGTTGCTTAGAGTGATCCCCGTGAAAGGACAAGATGGGGAGATGATTCACGAAGTGTTTGACAGGCCGCACTATATTCCTGTGACTCGAAAGAATTTTCAGACAATTGAAACAGTTATAAGAGCCCACACAGGTCGATTAATGTCATTCGAGCGTGGGAAGTTGAATGAATGAAACTTCATTTTCGTCAAAAGTATCTCTCATAATGTTTGTCCCTTACCAGTGTTGTGCAAAATCCTTCGAGGATTATTATACCCACCAGTCAGGTAGTGGTTTGTTGTAGTGAAATTTCAGTCTGCCGAGGTTTGTACCAGGATATGCGCAGGCAGACCGAAATATTCTTAAAATACTTTATTTTAGCTTTAATTTGGCACCAATTTCATCCCGTAACTCGATAACGTGAAAGTGACGCTAAAATGGCGAGTTGGCGCCCGCTGTTACTCATATCGTACCAAGAAAAGACGAGGCAGACCAGTCATTCCTTAATCTACACCCAATAATCTTGTCCTACATCATGATTTCATCCCGTAACTAGATGACGTAGTCATATTGAATTTTACATTGTAACGTCATTTTTTGTTATAAATTTCAGTCTGCCGAGGGTTTGTACCAGAATAGGCGCAGGCAGACCGAAATATTCTTAAAATACTTTATTTTAACTTTAATTTGGAACCAATTTTATCCCGTAACTCGATGACGTGAAAGTGACGCCAAAATGGCGAATTGGCGCCCGCTGTTACTCATATCGTACCAAGAAATGACGAGGCAGACCAGTCATTTTTTATTCTACACCCAATAATTTTATCCTACATCATTATTTCATCCCGTAACTCGATGACGTAGTCATATTGAATTTTACATTATAACGTCATTTTTTGTTATAAATTTCAGTCTGCCGAGGGTTTGTACCAGGATATGCGCAGGCAGACCGAAATATTCTTAATATACTTTATTTTAGCTTTAATTTGGCACCAATTTCATCCCGTAACTCGATGACGTGGAAGTGACGCCAAAATGGCGAGTTGGCGCCCGCTGTTACTCATATCGTACCAAGAAATAACGAGGCAGACCAGTCATTCCTTAATCTACACCTAATAATCTTGTCCTACATCATGATTTCAACCCATAACTCGATGACGTAGTCATTCGTGTCACCGCCGCCCGGTCTATGTGGATATGGGTTTATAATTGTGGGGCCTGATAATCATACATATCGTCTTCATCCTAATGATGATGGTGTAAAAGTATATCGTGGGGAAGATGCTGTGGATCATTTCATCCAAACTTTAATAGATGTAAAAAATGAACTTGCTGAAAAACTTTCGACTGTTGCACCCGTGAAATTAAGCGAAGAGGAGCAACGCAGACATGATGCAGCAACAATATGTTACATTTGTGGTAAAGCTTTGGGGGCGAAAAAAGCTCGTGATCATGATCATATCACCTCAAAGTACAGAGGAGCCACACACCCCTTTTGTAACCTACAATACAAACAATCAAAAATTATTCCTGCGGTTTTCCATAACCTAAAACGATATGATGGCCACATTTTGATGAGTAGACTAGGCCGTTATAAAGATTATAAAACTGAAGTAATTGCGTCCACACTTGAACAGTATATTAGTTTTAAATTAAGCCATAAAACCTCCTCAATCCAACTAGCATTCATTGAGTCTTATCAATTTCTCACGGTTTCCCTCGAAAAACTGTCATCTAATCTACAATGCAAACAATTTCAAATTTTAAAAGAAAACTTTTCTGAAAATACAGATTTGGAAATGTTGAAAAGAAAAGGCGTTTATCCATATGAATACCTCTCCAGTTTCCAAAAATTCAATGAAACCCAATTACCCGAAAAATCTGCTTTCTTCAGCATACTAACCGATCAACATATAAGTGATGAGGAATACGCCCATGCAAAAAACATATGGGAATATTTTAACATAAAAACCCTCGGCGAGTATCACGATCTATATGTAAAAACAGATGTGTTGTTGCTCGCTGATGTTTTTGAAAATTTTCGAAGATTGTGCAATCAATACTATGAACTTGATCCCGCTCATCTGACAACTTTACCCAGTTTATCATGGCAAGCATGCTTAAAAATGACTGGGATAAAATTGGAATTATTAACAGATGTAAACATGTTGGTTTTTATTAGGGATTTGACGAATATTCGGCCACTATTCGGTATTCGGCCTATTCGGCCCTTTTGCCGAATATTCGGTTGGCCGAATGTTGAAGGCTTGTTGACCGAATACTTTGGCCGAATACTTGTAGCCGAATATTTAGAGATATCTTGCCGAATATTGCTAAAATCTCGCCGAATAGTGAAAAATATCTTGGCAAATAAATTTAGAATTTAAAGAATTTCATTTCTTACAATTTTTTTTCGCTAATCCAAATTTCCTACTTCATTCATAAAGTCCTTCTCATTCTTACTTACAAAATGTACAGTTTTTTATGTACTAAAAAATATACAGCCTTTCTGTATTTCCTATAAAAATTAGTGATATTTTAGAAATTGCTGCCCAAGTTGGAGCTTTAATTGTATGAGAAACGTCTTCATTAGAGAATGATATATTACAATTCAAGATATAAAAATACTTATAAAAAAAAAAGAAAGAAAGAAAGAAAAAGAAAAACACTGCCTTATTCTAAAGCACTCAAATATTTATTAATGTCTGCAAATTCCATGCACATATAAAAAAGGCTCTTATGAAGTTCATAACTTATTTTCTATAAAGAAAAAATGAAAAAATTCACTCACTAGGTGTATTAAAGACGATTCTTTTTCAAAATTAAATATGAAACATCACTATTCCAAATAAAATGGTACATCTGCAAACAGAATTGGTGTCAAACTAGATACATATTAGATGACAACTTGCTTTATGAAGATAGTTTTATAAATATTTAACATAAATTCTAAATACTGAACAAAAAAAAATTTATATTCTATAGTTTTCACTTTTAAATAATTATTTGCATAATTACTGACTTAATATGCAACATTATTATGTATATATTTTTAATTTATATTTTCCTTCATTCATGTTGTTATCAATTTCTATTTATCCTTTTAATGCTTGTTGAATAAGTGGAACATTGAAGTTGAATATTGTATGTGCCAATTCGAATGTCAAAGACTTTGTTAACATATGCATTCTACTTTAAGCACAACCTTTTGCTTTAACATAATTAGTAATTTAAAACTTGGCAAATGATTTCAGAACAGTCTCGTTCTTACGAATTTACATATCATTAGGGACACAAACTCTAAATGATCAAATTTACTTTATTAAATGTTATTTCAGAAAATATCTTCTCGTGAGCTCTTAGAGAGAGAGATTAAGAATATTATTGATTTTGGATACAAGAAAGGGTAAAATTATCATTTGATAGTAAAAGTGAAGTACGTTCTTCATATTTTAATAGGAATAATAATCTTCCCATCTTGACTTACTGAAAATCAATTTGATGTACATTAGGATAAAAGAATATAGTGCAATTTCATAATTTTTTGTGTTAAAATAAGTTTTTCAAATTTAAAAATACATTTAAAAGAACATTTAAGAGTAATAATTAATAATGAGCTCATATTTTTTAAATTATACATAATCAAAATTTATTTTCTCTATTGGAAAAAAAGTAGGTATTCGGCCGCCGAATATTCGGTATTCGGCCTAAAATTTGGCCGAATATTCGGTATTCGGCTATTCGGCCAAATCACTATTTGTCCCATCCCTAGTTTTTATTGAACAAGGCGTACGTGGAGGTGTGTCGCAAATATCTCATAGGTTTGCAACTGCAAATAATGAATTATGTCCTGGATATGACGCATCTGGAGATAAATCTCACATCATGTATTGGGATGCTAACAATTTGTACGGGTGGTCTATGAGCCAATATCTACCACATGGAGGGTTTCGGTGGGTGGATCCAGAAGAATTCACAACCGAAAAAGTTTTAGAATTGCGAAACGATGCTCCAGTTGGCTATATATTTGAGGTGGATTTGAAGTATCCCGAAGAATTGCATCCATCACATAATGAATTTCCTTTGGCTCCTGAAAAAATTTCAGTGACAGAAGAAATGTTATCCCCTTATGCAAAAAGTTTAACACAAAAGGGGTATAAGGGTACACCAAAACTTATCCCGAATTTATACGACAAGACCAAATATATTTGTCATTACAGAAATTTAAAACTATATGTTCAACTTGGTCTGAAGATTAAAAAATTTCACAAAGTTTTACAATTCAATCAATCCCCTTGTCTCGAAAAATACGTTTCTTTTAACACAGAAAAAAGAAAGCAAGCCACAAGCAGTTTCGAACGTGATTTTTTCAAGCTCCTCAACAATTCAATATATGGAAAATGTATTGAAAATTTAAGGAAGCGAAGAAACATCGAAGTCACCAATCAAACGAGGAGAGGTGAAAAGTTGGTGGCATCACCAAACTACAAAGGTCACAAGATATTCGATGAGGGTCTTGTAGCTATGGAAAGGAAAAAAAAACAGTATCCTCATGAACCGACCAATTTATGTCGGATTTGCGATACTCGAGTTATCAAAAGAACTCATGTATGATTTTCACTATAATTTTGTGAAAACAATTTATCCTGAAAATCGTGCAATTTTGCTTTTCACCGATACAGCTTAACGTATCACATTCGAACCAAAGATATTTTTGACGATTTAAAACATCATGCAAGCCTTTTCGATTTCTCCGATTATCCTCGTGATCATCCACTCTACTCAGATATGAACAAGAAGGTCATCGGAAAATTTAAAGATGAATTAAATGGAGCAGCTGCATATCAATTTGTTGGACTAAAGTCTAAAATGTACAGCATAAAGTCCTCTCTAGAAGAAAAAAAACGAGCAAAAGGGATATTAACAAGAATTGTAAGAAAAAAACTTCGTAATGAAGATTACCTCAACTGTTTATTTAATCAAACCACGACTTATGAAGTGCAGAGAAAAATTGGACAACGTTTGCATCAATTATACACCACACAATTCAACAAAAAATGTTTATCGGTGTTTGACGATAAACGCTATTTATTGAATGATGGGATAACAAGCATTTCAAACAGTTTAGAAGATTCTTAAAAATAAGTATAGAAATTTTTTTCCAAACCTCATGAACACCGTAACAATATTTTTCAAATTCCTTTTACATGCATGAAGATTTTAAATGTCAAGCTAATCTTAAAGTATATTTTTGCAGAATTTGTGCCACAGTGAGTGAAGTGGTGTTCATGATACCCCTGTCTCTGAACAGCTAATACAACATATATTAATTTTTTAATATATGTTGGGGGACCCATAGCCTTTGCAAAAATATATGTTTTTTTATTATTTCAGAAAACTCCTCGTTCCAATTCCCACCGATAGAGGGCGCCACTGCATTTTTCCATTTCGTATTCAAATATCTTTTCTACTCTAAGTTGATTTCAATCTCTACTTTAATTTAAACTCCCTAAAAAATTTTTAAGCCACCCTCAATTTTAAGCCCCTCCTAAAAAATAAGCCCTCCCCTCTCTCTAAAAATCCCATCATACTGTAACAGACTCCAAACATCCACCCCTCTACTATAGTATAATCTCATAAGTTTCAAACCCTAAAAATTTAAGCCCCCTCAATTTTAAGCCCTCCCCTCATCCTACTACAGTATGATACACTCTCCATCAGAGAAGCTTCTCAATCAGGTGGTGGTGGTCCTTCCTACCTCTTATAGGAGGTGGAGAACCTCTTCCTCCTCTCCTTCTCTCCTCCTCCTCCCTCCTCGCTCCTCGCTGAGGTTGAACTCTCCTTCTTTCCCTACTTTCGATTAATTTGGCTATCTTAAAATCTAGTAAAAGAATCTATAATCTGGAATACAATTCTAGAGCTTAAAGTTTCTGGAATTAAAAGTACTTTGGTTCCAACAGATCATTTTCAGATTTTTAAATGGCCAAGGTCATTAAATCAAATTGCAATGCATACAAGATCCGCATGTTAATAGAGGTATGGTTACTAGATCTTTAAAAATCTCCACTCAATGATACTAACAAGGAAGGTCTCCATACAGGCATAGTCAGAAAATTCTGGAAAAATTACACAATGTTCTTATCATGTGAATATATATGTTTATAAAAAATTTCGGCGGAACCCTGATAGAACGTTCGTAAAAAAATACTGAACGTTTCGTTTATTTGGCACTTTATCGCCGGTTGGCGATTAAATAAAACTAAAAAAAAGGGCATTTTTTTGTCAAATACTTTTTAAGGTAAACATGTTTCATGTTTAACTATTTTTAAACAATATTTATTTAAATAACTTTACTTTTGTTGAAGAAAAAGTGTTGTTATAACAGTATTTTTGTCACATATATATATATACATATATATTATAATGAACATCAACAACGAAATTTTATGAATTAAAACGAAAATTATATTAAGTAAATTTGTTTCAATCTCAAAATTAAGTCCATTTGAGTACTGTCGTTTTAATTTTGTTTCTATGGAAACAAAAACTTCACACACATTGAAATGTATTACTGCAGCAATCTTCATCTAACCTTTCTTTTGGAATACGTTTAAATATATGAAAATATATTTTTCAATATGAAAATATTTTTTATATATGAATTACTTTTGGAGTATTAAAATTAAATAACTGCTGCAACAAGCAATATACATATGTAATACAATATAATACATATATTAAACTCTTTCATTGTTTAACTTTAAATTCAATAAATATCATTTACACGCATTCTAAAAATCCATCAGTTTTCAGTTGTATTAAAATCGTTTGCTTTTGGGGAGGAAATTGCTCTTCGCCAAATCGCATGACGCCTTGATCTTTTCACGCCGAATATTACAAAGTATTTTTTTTTTCTTTTTCTTTACAGAATTTCTACTGTACCTCCGCCGCTAAATTTGACTGATCCCTTATTACATACGTAAGTAGTTTAATTAGTATTTTCTTTTTCATAATATTCTGAGCATGCCCACTATGGAGACCTTCCTTGTAGTTCAGTTCCAGCCGAGCTTGCCATTTTAATCTAATTGAAACACCCATTTCCATGCTTAACCCTTTCGGGTCTGGTGTACTATTAGTAGTACATGCCTTTTAATGAAGTAATATTTTGTTTTAAGAAATACTTTTGCTTCTATTTACAGATAGTAATGCTAATATACAGGGTGGTTAGTTATTAACGTCAGGTGTTCAGAGCCCTCTAGCGAGTAAAGTTTTGGGCGAAACAAATTTGATCAGCATACATAATAGACCATGGGATTTCGAATTCTTAAAAAAATAAAATAAATAAAAAGTTTTAAAAGTTGCCACTAGGGAGAATTTTAGCTAAAATGCGACTAAAATGCATTTAATTTGCATAAAATTAGCAATTTTGGCGCACCAAAAGTGTATTAGTGTAAATGTTGAATGATTAAATGGCAAAAAATACAGTGCAGATCAATTTTATACTGTTGGAATACTACCCGAGTGCTGATGGTACCTGCACATTTTTCATCTCTTGTTCGACAATAGCAGTTACAACTTCGTCAACTTGTTATTGACTAGTCACTTTGCGTCCTAGGCCTTGTTGCCGCATAGTTTCAAATCGATGAATCATCTTTTGTAAATTTGTTATGCTCATCGGTTCTTTTGGCAAATTCTGTAATCGGTGAAATTCAGGACGAGCATCATTGCAATTCTCGTTCTGCTGATAATATAGCTTGACTAGCAAAGTATGATGAGAGTTGATAATGATGAGAACTTTCCCAGCCTTTCCTTTTATACTCATGATTGCTATACACAACTGATTTTATACAAATTAATGTATTTTAGTCGGTAAACAACGCTAAAATTGCCCCTAGTGGCGATTTTTAAAACTTTTTATTTTAATTTTTTTTTAAGAATTCGAAATCCCATGGTCTACTATGCATGCTGATCAAATTTGATTATGTTTTGACCAAAACTTTACTCGCTAGAGGGCTCTGAACACTTGACGTTAATAACTAACCACCCTGTATGTCTATGCATTTAGTATGAGACTTCATTTACGTTTAGACATTTAGTAATAATAATAATAATAAATGTTTACTTAATTCTCTTTGCAACGTTTACGATTCTTTTATTTTAAACTCATATTTCACTCTTTAAATTTAAAATAAAAGTTACTTTCCTGAAAAAATCCCATGTAATAAAGTGAAAAAAGTATTAAAAAGTTAAATTATTACTTAAATCTTGTTGTAATATAATATTCTTTAAACATCTCCAAAAACTCTTCCTTAGCCTCTTTTCATATGAATATGAATTGAATAGTATGCAAAACAACGACATTCGTTATCTTTCAGACAATGAAATGTTCGTTAAACACTAATTAATCTATTTGTATAGCTAGCGTTAATGTCATTAACATAAAAGTAATTCTTTCTAAAAAGTGAAAAAAAAAATTCGGACCCGAAAGGGTTAATTATTTGTGAGACACATGCTCTCAACCGAAAGGAAAATTTATGCTGTCTCCCGCGAATTCGCGTTTGTTTACATTATGGATGTGGGGTTTTAACACTAGAATTACGAGAAATTTTACTTCATCGTTAACACCGGAATTTTTATTTAAAGCAGTTTAAATTATTTATTTAGCCTAGTTTTTTCGTTGTGTCTTCAAAAGAATTTTCTAAAAAAATTTCTGATTCAAACTGGTCTAAATTCATTTGGTAACGGTCAAAATGATTGCTCACCGTAATTATTGTGTTAAATTAATCCGAAACGTTTAACCCTTTATGTCCCAAATTATGAATTTAAAAAAACTATTCCCTCAAAATTTTTTTGTTGCATTACAATGATACATTAGAAACAGGGTTGGAAAAAAAAAAAACGGTTTTTTTTTTGTTTAAACCGGGTTTTTTTAAAACCATCCTTTCTTATGACATATACATGCATATTTACTGATAAAAACAGACATTATTGGTTTATAAGCAGTATAATTTCATTTAAAATAATTTAAATTTAATCATTATTGTGAATTTATGCTGAAAATTGAAAAAATTCATTTTTCAATTTAAACAGTTTTGGCAAACAGTCTTATGTTGAAAGTTTTAACTGTTCTACACAGTGAACCATTGATGCCCTGTAAATCTTTATAAACAATCTTTTGATTACTAATAATAAACGTTTGGATGTGGTTTGATAAATATTCTTTTCCACAATTATTCAAATAAAATTACAAATACTACTTAGGATTTTTTCTTTCTGAGTGACAATTTGAAGTTAACATTTTTAGTCGTTAGATTCAGCAGATAGCAGAGGGAAAAAAAATTATATTATTAAAATGCTATAACTAGCAACCAGTCTTTGCTTTTAATTCTTCAAGATAATCTCCCAAAAAAAAAAATTTCTTTTACAGCTAGTGCAAAATCTTAAAAGGCCATTGTGTTACATTATTAATTGCATTAAATATTCTGCATTATTAAAAAAATTTAAATATTTTATACTAAATATTGAATCTATTTTACCTTTGATAAATTCACATGTTTGAAGTTTTTCCTTTAGAGCAATAGATATGTTCACCAATGTGTACTGATTTGAATTCTATGCATAAAAAATGACGTAAACTCAATATACCTAATGCTTATTGCTGAAATAAAGTGTTAAAAGTATAAATTATTTATATCCAATAATCTGAAACTCATAAATTATAAAGAAAGAATGAAAATGTCATTAGATTTCTTCTAAAAGAACGATAGAAATTATTTATATCTAATAATCTGAAACTCGTAAATTATAAAGAAAAAAAAGAAAATGTCATTAGATTTCTTCTAAAAAACAAATTGCTTTTTCTTTTAATAGAAAAAACCAATTGGTTTAATCCTATGCATAGAAAAAGACTTAAACCCACTGTATATAATGCTTATTACTGAAATAAAGTGTTAAAAGTAGAAATTATTTATGTCCAATAATCTGAAACACGTAAATTATAAAAAAAAGAAATTTATCATTAGATTTCTTCTAAAAAAACTATTTGTTTTTTTTTTTCAGAAAAAAACCATTTGGTTTAAACCGTGGTTTAAACCTTGGTTAAAACCAATTGGTTTAAACCGTGCCAACCCTGATTAGAAGATACACGCATTTAAAAATAAAATATTTCTTTCTTTCTTTTAATTACAAATAATTTCTTGATGTGGTACACCAAAATACCATTGGGTCATACCTCTTAATTAAAAATTTGAGTATTTAAGAAAAAAAAAACTATATCGATTTAAAAAAAAAAAAAATACTCCAATGGGACTTGTTATGCATATATCTAGTTAGAATGAGCGAAGCGAATCCTGGTACTAGGCTACACAAATTACATTTTGTCGTACACTTAAAAAAAAAAAAACTATTCAGTATTTTTATTTGAAATTAAAAATAAAATATGATCTGTAAATTTGCACAATATTATTATTTTTTTATGGAATAACTTTAAAAAGATTATTATTCTAATTAATTTATTTTACATGTTTTTCTATTATGACCCAATTTTTGTGTATAAAAAATGAAACACGTATATTTTCAGAAGGGAAAATAAATCATGGAGTTAGTGAGAACCTGCGTACTTTTTTGCAGCTCCTTTACGCAGACAATACACACATTAATATATATATATACATATGTTTTATTTATTTATTTTTATATTTATTTTTGTCAAGTGGCCAAAGAAAATTGTAAACAAGTAAAATGAATTGTTAAATTCGTTACATAAAGTGTTACTCAAATTCGAAGGTTGAAAATTGAATCAAATGCAATATATTTATTATTAAGAAGTAATTACTATTAATATTACTTTTAATATATTTGCCGTTTAAAAACAATTTATGAAATTTTGTTGATTTGAATTTTTAATTTAATCCAATTTATGGAATTGGCTAAAATTAAAATGCGCTAAAACATAAAATAAATTTTTGCTTAATAAATATGCAAAAATATTATAAAAAATAATGTTACTTTCAAATATTTATCTTATGAAATAATGCTTCGCGAATCCAAACAAAGCATGGCTTTTGCTAGTTTATATACATCTTCAATGTATCTATTAATAAATTATGATACTGTTGGTGCATCTTCAGTGAGGATTTCACTGTCAAAAAATATTCTACAGTTGTAACACTATCATCCGATGGAAAGGATCTATCTAAAGGAAAATTCGAAACTTTTAGCTGTAAAAAACTTTAAAAGATTCATAAAAATGCTAAAAATTATTTTTAGATTACTTGTTTCTAACTTGTAATTTTTTTCTTCTTGTTTTGCAAAAATAAAATATTTTTCTGAAGAGAGAAACTCCACATATATACATATATTTTTCTTTATTATTCAGTAGTGTCAGACATAAATCATGCAATAGTTTCCAAGACAGGATATGAAAACACATCTGTCTAGCAACTTAACATCATTCCTACTAAATATATGGGCTATTTTCACCATTTGCTTACATTTCATGGTAATGGACTTGATATTTCAAATAAAACTATTAAAATGAACCTGCTTGTATATTTTCAAACTCAGATAATTACATACCTTCTAAAACTATTTAGAAAACGTACTTAGCAGCTTACATCATCTCATGGTAACGGGCTAGACAAGTAACGGACTTGGCATTTCAAATAAAACTATTAGAAATAAACTAGCTTGTGTAATTTCTAACTTAGATAATGTTATACACATACCTTCTGAAACTATTTAGTAAACAACGTTTAATTACAAAAGCGCAAAAATCATTAATTTAATATTAAAATCTACGGTAACAGACTTGACAGTGAGAAAAAAGATACCAACCTTGATAAAAGTTTATTCTTGCCACTATTACATTGCTTTACAATTGAAGAGTAAAAAATGGCAAGTAGTGGTTGCTTGAATAGTTTAACTATATCGCCGGATATTTGCTGCTAACTTTAGGCAGAATTAGAAACTTATTTTGACTAAAATAATCACAAGGTAACGGACTTGACGCAAAGTGAGAGACAAAAAATTTCTGTGAATTTCTTAAGGAAACTATCACTTGTAAACAATTTTTTTCATTATTATAGAACACTAACAGTTCATATTTAAGAGAATTAAATCTTTTTATTTAAAAAAGTTAAATTAGGTTAAAAAAAAATAACAGTTAATTACATAAAACTTGGAATGGGACAGGCATTTTTGCTTAGAATCATAATTTTAAAGATTTATATCTCCAAAATTTGTATTGATTTTTTTAAATTTTTCATGTTAAAAATCTTCAATATAATCTTCTTTAGCTAATGCATAGCTCAAATCAAACTATAAATATTAATTTATGTTTGAATTTTCTTCTTTTTACTCTTAGACAGCATATGTAAGCGAAATTTGAAAATGGCCCATATACATTCAAGAGCCAAAACATTATGATCACCTTCCTATTAACGGGTTGGCCCACCTTTGACCCGCAAAACAGCTACAAACCGCTTTGGCGGGGATTCACAAATTATTGGTACATGACCGGAGATAAATTGTAGTAGTTGTTCAATCAGTGGTCATGCAGATCCGGGATATTCCAAAAGGATTGCTTTTGAGCTCTAGGCTGCCGCTGGAAGACACCCGCATATGTGCTCTGTGGGATTACGATCCGTCGAGTTAGGCAACCAGGATACTAAATGGAATACAACGATTCTTTTTTTTTTTTTTTTTTTTTTTTTTTTTAATATCAATCACACGTCAATCACATTTCACATCTGTATGACGCCAGCGTTTCTCAAACACACCTATCTTCTATAATAATAAAAAGAGAAGTTTGTGAGTGTGTCAGCGCTGTTCTGAAGAGACCGCTGCACGTAGAGTTGCAAAATTTGGAGAGAGGTACCTTTATGTATGGGGTTTTACACCTCGAAACCCGATTTTCAATTTTTTTAGTTTTTTTTTTAATTGAATTTTTTAACGTTCTTCTTATGTTTAGAGGCGATTTTTCCACATTAGTGAAAAGAATAAGGGTTTCATTCTTTTAACCGAACATAGTACATTTATTTCTCTTTCAATGAAGCTTATTTGAAATCGTGCAGCGATCGTTTGCATTTTTAATGTGATTTTTAGTATTTTTTCGAAGTTTGCGGCTATTTTTTTTATGATTGATAGAAGAATTTTTTTATATTTTTAGCCTAATTTACTAAATTTTGTCTGCTACGAATTTTGAATTTCATTGATTTTTAATGCGATTTTCAGTGCAATTTTCAAAGTAACTTTTGACGAGTTTTCGAGTTTTTGTGCTTTTAGATTCGATTTTTTTTTCTTCATTTTTGTGAATATTAAAGTTTTTATTTAATCATCATGGTTATGACGGACCCGGACAACACCGGGCGGTTCAGCTAGTAATAAATATTTCCTAATACTACTATAGTTTTATAATTTCTTCCACTACGAAGCCAATCCGGACCACTTCGCGAAGGGCTTTCCTATTCACAGTCGCTATTCTTATGCCTGTAAATCAGGTTTTTCCACTAAAAATGCAGCAGCAGTGGGAAACTATTTACAAATTTTTCGCGACAACATGGGACAGTTGTACTCAATCTCTTTTTTTTTCTCGAACATAACACACTTAAGTAAAAAATAAATACTTAAAATAATGATAATATATAAGTTGTGCAACAAAGAATTGTAATAAAGCTAATATAATGAATAGAGTTGGATGCTGTCGCAGAAGAAATGTTACCAAAAATTCAGCACGACTATTTCCAAATTACATTTTTCGTGCTATATTTCTTTTTTTACTTTTACTGCCCGAGAGAGACTGCTCAGACTAGCAAGTCTGTAGAGCATAAATGTCACTCCTGGTCCCTTTTTATTAAGGTCTAAAAAAATTACAAATTTTAGCCGAAGTTGAGTCCGCCAAAATACGCGACAAAGAACGGAATGATATGCACAGGATATAAGTAATTATTACATTTGCAAAATTTATAAAATGACAATAAATACGTTAAGGGAGACCCGTACCCCATTTTCGGCCAAAAATCATCAAAAGTTCAAAAAAATTTTTATCTCAGAAAACGATAAAATACATATTTCCGAATATCCATGCAAAATTTCAGAACTCGAGGACACTTGGAAAAGGTAGAAAATGAGCTTTTTTAATTGTACTCACTATAGAGTTTAAAGGACTAGCGGCCACTTAAAACGTGTTTTTCTGAAAATGACTTTTTTCATATTTTGCCTAAGTTCAAAGTACTAAGGCTCAGTGGTAAATTGATTTAGAAACAAAGTGCTTATGTTTTTAGAATCTTAAAAAAATTTGCAACAAAAGTAAGGAGAGATATTTTTTTTTAACTATTTCTGAAAATTTTACATAAATTGGTAAACAGGAAAATTATAACGAATTTCAGGAAATTTACCATGCGTATTTTTTCCCCCGATTAAAATAGAAAATTAAAAATATCTCTCCTTAGTTCTTTTCTATATACTATAACACTATTTAAGAAATTTTAGTAATACCAAAATATTGAAAATTGAATGAAAAGTAGTAATTTTAAAAAGTGTATTTTTCGACAAAAAAATATCATAAAAATCCCCATAAAAAATATACTTTTTAATAAAAAGCGAATTTTTTTGCTAATTATTCCTTACAAAAAGATTCTTAAGTAGTACACCAAAATTCATTACTTTAAAATCAATAATAAAAATTTTGGGTTTTTTCTTACGGGTCTCCCTTAAGTAAGACAATATTAAAAAAAGCTGTTGCGACCGACAATGGGTACTAAATAACTGGAAATCCAAGCCCCAGTCTCATTGATGGGTTAAAACTGAGAGATCACATAAGAACTTGAAGATAATCACTGTTAACATATGCACGGTATAGAACATTAAGAAAAACTTTCCAACACTTTTAGAGTGCTAGAACAAAACTTCACAGTTTGCTAAGAAAAAATATGATACTTAAATGAAACCTTGGAAAACGCATAATGTATTTGAAAATCCAATTACTTCTACTGGGGGTTAATGCAGAGAAGTATAAATTTTTTTGGTATCTTCCCTGTGTATGATTTATTGATTTGTATGCATACTGCGTAGATAGTATAATAAAACTTAATTCACTTAAGTGCATAGCACAGGTGAAAATTTTTATTCAGCCATTCCTGCTAATAGAAAAATATTCTTGAAAATTTCTGCGCAGCCTTGTATATGATCTGAAGAATTTATATACTCCAAGTAACACTTAAAAAAATAATTAAATTTACAAATGCATGTCATAATGAAAAACGTACTTCCAGCAATCATGTTTCTTAAGTTTTAATAGTTCAATTATTGCTCATGTTCCTTTTCTTCTGTAGCCAAATTCTTTTGGGTGTCCTTGTAAATGAATGATAAATACTATGCACATTATGCTATAAAGTGAGAATCTCGTAGTACACGTCACTGATAAATATTAATTTCAATATGTTTAAAATAATGCAATATTAAATTACACAAATGATTTTTCCGCATAAACCGTAATGTAACAAAATTCTTTTGAATGCACCTGTAAATGAACTGTAAATGCTACACACTTCATTCTCAATACTCAACATGCTATAGTAATACTCAATAACATACATCCATTTCATATCAATCGGATTATATTTACATCATTTAAAGCACGGAGAAACGAACGTACAGCGAAACCAATAGAAAAACCGTTTATAAACATTTTTAAACTGTGTTGGAAAGTGTTAAAAACAGAAAGAGAGAGAGGGAGATCTATTTTGGGTTCTCCTATAACATTTTAAAATTCGAGGAGATAATTTTGATACCATTTCCAGTTTGTCTGATACTTTAAAGAATCTTGGTTTTTTTTTAAGGCTCCACACTAGTCAGTGAAAAAGACCCGGATGATAATGTTAAGTCTATGGGAGCGTTCTTTTCAAATATCTCGCTCAAATTTTAATATTTTTACATGGTTTTTTTGTTTAGGATAAATGAGGACGATCTACAACCGGGCTAGATTTTACTTTTTTAATTTTGGTTTCAGATTTTTTTTAATTACTTCAACTTTCGAAACCGGTTAGAACTGGTTCTGAAATTGACACTATCATTATATAAAAAATATATAACCAAAATCGAAGAAGGAAAAACTAGCCTGGTTGCATTTTTAGAAAGAATCACGTTTTGAGCACCAGCCTTGGCGAGTTGGCGAAAGCGAGAACGTTCAGCTAGCTGCATCGCCAAACACAAAATAAACTAAGTTCAAATGTGTCATAAAACATGTGATTAATAGCATGTTATTACAAGAGAATCTTTACTACTGTTTTTAATTAACCTCTCAATGTCTTCGAACACAGCGAGTTAAGGAAATAATATTTTTGAATTGAGAAAAAAAAAAGAAAAAAAAACTATGTTTAGATGTTCTGTGGAATTTAAAGCATTTTAATCTGAAAAAGCTCTTTGTTTTAAACTATGTTTTAATCGTAAACAACGGTAAATAACATTTCCTCATATTATAGTCTTTGCTTGATAACATTTACGGAAAAAAACAAATGAACAATAAGCGCGATCTCTTTGCAGAAGAAAGGGTTGCTATTCGCTAAGCCTTTGACGACACAAAGAAGAAAGGGTGCGTAGCATTGACTTCATCTCCAATCGTTGTTCTGGCGATAAGGTGCTCAAAACATGATTCTTTCTGAAAATGCAGCCCGGTTGTAATTTATCCTCAGCTATCCCATGCAAAAAGAATCCTGTAAAAATATTAAAATTTGAGCGAGATATTTGAAAAGAACTCCCCCATAGACTTTTCATTATCATCCGGGTCATTTTCAGTGACTAGTGTTGCGTCTTAAAGTAACATAATTCATCCCGATAACCAAATGTTCTTCAAAACATGCACTCGATCACAATGGCAAAAGCGTAAATTACACGGTCTAAAAATAATCGAGTATTTGATTAGAGCTGATCAAACACGGCTTGTAAATAGTGCTAAGAGATAAAGGCTTAAGTGCTCAGTATCGAAATAACAGAGCTCGTTGATAACTCGTATTTTATTAATAGATTTTGACATTAGTGATCCGAATCAGTTTTTTTCTTCTGGAAATTATCGTGCTTCCGAAACAGCTGATGGCACCAGAGTAATGTTTAGGGAGAAATAAGTGTAGCACACGTGCTTTGGAAATTTAATATGAGTGATCTTTATATTTTTTTTTACATTCATGATTTTTAAAAACATTTTAAATGCGTAAATGATTGTTATTATTATTTTCTTTTATCCAACCGTGTTTTATGTTGGTGAAGACATGCGACCTGCTAGTTTTTAAAAATTTTAACTTACTATACTTAATGCCAAATTTTTAAATATTAAATTGAGCAAAAAGTTCTGGAAAATTTTTTAACTAATAGTTGCCAGAATTTGTGTCATGTATAGAAGTACTAGTGATAAATCCATAGGAGTTCAGAAATTGCGACACCAAAATGCCTATATTGAACAGTATGATTTGCTTGTGTTGATCAGTGCATGCATTATTGGAGAAACAGTCTAATGATTCTGACAGAATGAAGTTGAAGAAACATGTTATGAATTTTTCAGTTCCAAGGAGCCGCCATGGTACTTCCATCAAATCCGTAATCTGGCAGAAAGTCGTGGACTATGACGGTCTCTACTTTGAAGAATAATCTTTGTTGTTAATTTGCGCATAACAACGCAAGTTTCACAAATTTCCCAAAACTTTTCACTCAACCTAGTGTATAAACAGAGTTTTGATCTTGTTTAATTCTCCAGTTTTTGTTCATTCGAATTTTGGATAGTTAAAAAAAACTACGCATGTTCTCGGCACTTTGAAGAATAGTCTTTGTTGTTAATTTGCGCATAACAACGCAATTTTCACAAATTTCCCAGAACTTTTCACTCAACCTAGTGTATAAACAGAGTTTTGATCTTGTTTAATTCACAAGTTTTTGTTCATTCGATTTTTGGATAGTTAAAAAAAACTACGCATGTTCTCGGCACTTTGAAGAATAGTCTTTGTTGTTAATTTGCGCATAACAACGCAATTTTCACAAATTTCCCAGAACTTTTCACTCAACCTAGTGTATAAACAGAGTTTTGATCTTGTTTAATTCACAAGTTTTTGTTCATTCGATTTTTGGATAGTTAAAAAAAACTATGCATGTTCTCGGCACTTTGAAGAATAGTCTTTGTTGTTAATTTGCGCATAACAACGCAATTTTCACAAATTTCCCAGAACTTTTCACTCAACCTAGTGTATAAACAGAGTTTTGATCTTGTTTAATTCACAAGTTTTTGTTCATTCGATTTTTGGATAGTTAAAAAAAACTACGCATGTTCTCGGCACTTTGAAGAATAGTCTTTGTTGTTAATTTGCGCATAACAACGCAATTTTCACAAATTTCCCAGAACTTTTCACTCAACCTAGTGTATAAACAGAGTTTTGATCTTGTTTAATTCACAAGTTTTTGTTCATTCGATTTTTGGATAGTTAAAAAAAACTACGCATGTTCTCGGCACTTTGAAGAATAGTCTTTGTTGTTAATTTGCGCATAACAACGCAATTTTCACAAATTTCCCAGAACTTTTCACTCAACCTAGTGTATAAACAGAGTTTTGATCTTGTTTAATTCACAAGTTTTTGTTCAATCGATTTTTGGATAGTTAAAAAAAACTACGCATGTTCTCGGCACTTTGAAGAATAGTCTTTGTTGTTAATTTGCGCATAACAACGCAATTTTCACAAATTTCCCAGAACTTTTCACTCAACCTAGTGTATAAACAGAGTTTTGATCTTGTTTAATTCACAAGTTTTTGTTCATTCGATTTTTGGATAGTTAAAAAAAACTACGCATGTTCTCGGCACTTTGAAGAATAGTCTTTGTTGTTAATTTGCGCATAACAACGCAATTTTCACAAATTTCCCAGAACTTTTCACTCAACCTAGTGTATAAACAGAGTTTTGATCTTGTTTAATTCACAAGTTTTTGTTCATTCGATTTTTGGATAGTTAAAAAAAACTACGCATGTTCTCGGCACTTTGAAGAATAGTCTTTGTTGTTAATTTGCGCATAACAACGCAATTTTCACAAATTTCCCAGAACTTTTCACTCAACCTAGTGTATAAACAGAGTTTTGATCTTGTTTAATTCACAAGTTTTTGTTCATTCGATTTTTGGATAGTTAAAAAAAACTACGCATGTTCTCGGCACTTTGAAGAATAGTCTTTGTTGTTAATTTGCGCATAACAACGCAATTTTCACAAATTTCCCAGAACTTTTCACTCAACCTAGTGTATAAACAGAGTTTTGATCTTGTTTAATTCACAAGTTTTTGTTCATTCGATTTTTGGATAGTTAAAAAAAACTACGCATGTTCTCGGCACTTTGAAGAATAGTCTTTGTTGTTAATTTGCGCATAACAACGCAATTTTCACAAATTTCCCAGAACTTTTCACTCAACCTAGTGTATAAACAGAGTTTTGATCTTGTTTAATTCACAAGTTTTTGTTCATTCGATTTTTGGATAGTTAAAAAAAACTACGCATGTTCTCGGCACTTTGAAGAATAGTCTTTGTTGTTAATTTGCGCATAACAACGCAATTTTCACAAATTTCCCAGAACTTTTCACTCAACCTAGTGTATAAACAGAGTTTTGATCTTGTTTAATTCACAAGTTTTTGTTCATTCGATTTTTGGATAGTTAAAAAAAACTACGCATGTTCTCGGCACTTTGAAGAATAGTCTTTGTTGTTAATTTGCGCATAACAACGCAATTTTCACAAATTTCCCAGAACTTTTCACTCAACCTAGTGTATAAACAGAGTTTTGATCTTGTTTAATTCACAAGTTTTTGTTCATTCGATTTTTGGATAGTTAAAAAAAACTACGCATGTTCTCGGCACTTTGAAGAATAGTCTTTGTTGTTAATTTGCGCATAACAACGCAATTTTCACAAATTTCCCAGAACTTTTCACTCAACCTAGTGTATAAACAGAGTTTTGATCTTGTTTAATTCACAAGTTTTTGTTCATTCGATTTTTGGATAGTTAAAAAAAACTACGCATGTTCTCGGCACTTTGAAGAATAGTCTTTGTTGTTAATTTGCGAATGACAACGCAAGTTTCACAAATTTCCCAGAACTTTTCACTCAACCTAGTGTATAAACAGAGTTTTGATCTTGTTTAATTCTCAAGTTTTTGTTCATTCGATTTTTGGATAATTAAAAAAAAAACTACGCATGTTCTCGGCATTTCATTTCAAAAGAATTCCTTGTATATATGCAATTGTCAAATTATTAGGGTGAAATTTAACCCGTCAGTAAACGCGCTTACATTTGTAGATTTGTATCACAATGTAACTGTGGTAAATTTTATCGTAGCGTGTTGGCTGTCGGGTTAAGGGGTAGAGAACAATTAAAAATATATATATAGAGAGGAAAGAGATTATCAAAGTTAATTTAACCCGTAGTCATTTTATTTCAACTTTTTAAAGAAATTTTGAATATTACAAAGCAACCAGGATTTTGTTTGTAAACAGTTGACTTGAAGAAGAAACGAGAAAGTACTTTTTAAGTGTGGCTGGTCTGTATATCCTTTGCGCTAAGGGAGTAAGCAAGTGTGTTTCAAATGTGAAGGAGATCTGTGATAAACTTTTGCCTTTTTTAAGCAATAAAATGGAACAGTAGAGATTAAGGATTAACATTATAATTTCTCGCCAGATCTCATTTCAGACAATAAATTTGCTTATGAATGTCGAAAATTAATCTCCCAACCAGTAAAAATGCCCTTAGCCGTACTGTGGTTGGAGAATGGGTGATTTTAGTAGATAGAGCCGCCGCCTACCAAATTCTGCAAGTTTAAAAAAAATGAAGTTTACGTTTTTCGACGATTCCTTCGCTGAAGAGATTGAAAGAACATCGCTCCTTGTCATCTTTTCAGTGGAATGTCATGACTGACATCGATAGCTTTTACTACTGCAGCGTTGTAGTGACTTCGTAATTATGGCGATCATATACCGCAACTTAGTTAAGCCTTTTTCAAACCGGAAATTTTATTGAAAAAAGAAGTCAAATAAGTGCTAAGCAGAAGTCACGTTTTACTTAAAATAAATTTCGATAGAAATCCAGGTGTTTGAGGTGTTGTTTACACTTGCTAAATTATGGTAATTTGATAAAAACGGATACCTTTTAGTCTTTTTTATGTGCAGCAGTGATTCTGATCTCGAACAATACTACTTGGCGGCGAACAATCGACTGTAATGACATATTGCCTCTTGTGGGTCGTTGTCTGGAGTTTGTGTTTACGGTGACGATGGAATCACATAGCTGACTGATCCAGTAGCGCTTCTACCTGGTGTTTCGATGGTAATGCCAGATTGCTTTTTGTGGATCGTTATCCGGAGTTTGCGTTTACGGTGACAAGGGAGTCTTATACCCTGTTCACACCACAAACATAAGATATCTTAAGATCGCCGTGTTTGAAGTGGACCCTCCCGGAATTGGATGCCTGTTCACATTGAAAAATTTACCTAAGATATCTCAGCGAGTGTCACTGTATCTCTGAACTGAACAAATGTAGCGTATGCGCATGCGCTTGAAATAAAGACGGCTACAACAGCCAATGAGTAAAAGCGAAACTTTGTAGCCAATGAGAGTAGGTGGTTGTTCCTGTATCTATCCCGAGAGAGATGAAACTCTCTGAGAGAGTTTGGTGGAACTCTCTGAGAGAGTTCCAGGCCTGAGATATCTTAACTATCCATAGTGTGAACAGGGTATAACATAACTGTCTTATCCAGTATTGCTTACCTAATAGTTCGGAAAGCTGATTATATTTCTTTTATCCGCTTTGCCAGTTCAACGGTAATGACAGGTTGCCTCATAAGGATCATTCCCGAGAATTTCCATTTGCAGTGACAATGAAATTTTCCGTATAGTTGACTGATCCTGTAGCACGTCTATCTGGTGGCTCGACGGTAATGATAGTTTGGTTCTTGAGACTTATTGCTTGGAGTTCGTTTATCGTGATAATGGAGATTTTAAATAGTGACTGATTCCTATAGCTCATCTACCTAATGGTTCGACTTTATTAATGAATATTGTAAAACTGGAGACTCTGCTTATGATCATGCATAAACATTTAAAGTGCACTTAATGAACTTCAGTGGGCACTTTTAAAAAAGCAGTTTGGATGACTGCTTACCAACAGAATTATTTCGCATTCTTTACATGGCTCAATCAAATAGCTCTCTCGCACTTTATCCAAAATCGACATAATTAGTCTGATTTTTCACTTTTATAATTATTCAATAATGCATACGATGTTTTCACCAAGACCAAACGTAATGCTCTTCTGCTTTCGCAATCTTCATGGGTTCGTTTATGGAAATCCAGTTTTCCTTGTTTAAATAGTTAATTTATATATTACAGGCCTTCATTTAATTGTTATTCCGGTTGAGCCGCCATAATTTGTAGGATTTGGTCTTATAATTATTTAAAATTTGACTTATAGCCAGAAATAAATACATTTATTACTTACTCTAGTAAATAACATGATAAGTTGATCACAATAATAAACTAGTCGTTGGAGGCCACCGTAATACTTACCCATCATTTATATTCATATGAAAATAAAATATGTGAAAACTATTTATACAATGTATTTCAATTCCAAAACTAAATTTAAATGTTGTTAATACACATAGTAATACTCTATTAATGAATTGCTGATGCACCAATTTCAACAAATTATATAAAACGCCAAACGACTCAAAAAGTACCAAACTACGTAAAAGAAACATCCTTATAACTCCAAAATAATAATCATATTAACTAACAGTTTGCTGCGTCGGATTAAGCGTCTCATTTTCAATTAAAATATACCTCTGAATTGAAATTTGAATGAAATACAGGATCATGAAAAATCGAAGAATGTGGAAAACAGGATTACAAATATCTCGACAACTAATAATCCGATCGACTTCGTTCTTTATGCAAAATTTGTGTTTTTTTATTGCCTTTTACATGCATCCCTTAAAATAAAAAAATTCGAAAATTTTTATATACCTTTCATCAGAACGAATTTTTCGAGAATCCGGAAAAAATAGTTCCGGATAATCGAGGTTGCTGATATTCAATAGGCTTCGTCCCATTCTTACATACTAAGTACACACAAAATTTCAAGTCTTTATCTCACTTTGTTCGTGAGATAGAGCGTTTACAGACAGACAGACAGACGGCAATTTTTTTTTCTAAAAATATGTTTTTCGAAATCTCCAGTGTCTAAAACGTGTAAATCCGTCAAAAAAAATTTTCGATTTTCAAAACGATTGCAAGACTTACCCTATACTACGTATGATGGGTAAGTAACAAACATTAATTACATAACATATTCGTACCTATGAATGATAGAATTCATCTAGAATGGCACAAACCCTTTGTTTGACATGTATCTGACTTCAAACCTTTTAGCTAACTTATATCAAACTAGTCGGATGGGGCAATACCAAAACTTTTCCGTATCTCATATATGTTAATACTTCAAAATTCGTTATCATAGTGCTAAATTTAAATGACAATCTATGTCCATCTTGAGGATTATAAAGGTATAAAATCGCCATGCATTATTTCTTGAAATAGGACTATTGCGGATATCGAGAAAAATGCAGCATAAAAGCGCCACTATTGGACGAGTTACACCAAAATATAATCAGCAATAAAATTTATTAAGATATACCTGAATTTAATCTTTACTGAAAATTTGTGCTTTAATTCTTGTGAAAGAGCTACAGCGAAATTAGGAAAAGCTCAGCATTAGCAGCGCCATCTGTTGGGAGATCGACACCAAAACGTAAACCGAACCAATTCATGTCAAAGACTAATCTAATCTGACATTTGATGGAAATCCGTGCATGCATTATTGAAATAGAACTGTTGCGGAAATTGTAAAATAATGCAACATAGCAGTACCACCTGTTCAATGATTTACATCGAAAACTAACCAGAATCAATACTAGAGATTGCGAATCCCATTAAAGACTATTCGAATATAAATTTTTATTAAAATTCTTGCATTAGATCTTGATATAGAGTGGTCACAAAATTTATGTGACATACAGATTTACAGACACTCTCTTAAACCTCAGCCAAACAATAACTCAAGTTGAGCCAAAATTCACTCGTCTCACGATTTAAAAGTCAGCTTCTTGTAGAGTTGAAACAACTCCAGTGAACGATTTAACTTTAAGCAATTTAAATCAAGATGAGTGGTTTAAATAAGCAATTTAAATCAATATGAGTGGTTTAAATAAGCAATTTAAATCAATATGAGTAAAACTTTTAGAAAACAACTCATTCACGATCCAATAAATTATAACTAATTCCTGGGAAGCCAAATCCACTCTTTTGTTTCAGAGTGCAGGCATTTTGTAAAAACATTTTTTTTTTTGGAATATCCGAACCCTAAAACATGAATCCGTCAAAAACCGTAATCCGAACATTTTCACTAATCCAATATTTTCTTCTCTTAAAGATAGAAAAATGTAAAAACAATCCAATCTTTTAAAGGTAGAGAAAAGTAAAAACAACCAAATAATTTGCTATAATTTCTATTAAAATTATTAATGAAATTATAAAAAACTTAATTTAAATTTTTCTGTTCAATATTACAATTATTAAACAGAAAATCTTTTATTATCATTTAACCTCCTCAGTCCAGAAATAAATGTTACAAAGGACCATAAAAACTAGTTTAAAATTACTGTTCTATTTCCAAAAATGTATCAGTATATATATCAATGCTTATGATATGCATGCATTTATTAAAAAGGTCTAGAAGTAATTTTAACAATTACAGAAGCATTTAAATGAATTTAAAGGGTGTTCTTTAGTATCGTCCTACAGGCGACATCAGGACTGAGGACGTTAATCTATTTCAAATTGACTTTAAAAAAAAACTTTAGAAAATGTTTTTTATTTTATTTTTTGAAAAATAAATTAGCAAGTTCAAATTATGTTAATGAAATTTACAAATAAATATATTGTGACAAAAATTTTCATTTAAGAACTTATTTTCACTGTCATTCTTTATGGAAAATTAATTTATTAATCTACAAACAAGGAAAATAATTCCGGTAAAAAATTACTTCAATAGTGATTTTATAGTGCATGATATTTTCCCCTCTCGTCTTTCAGTCTCGTTGTTGGCCTCTAAACGAGCCATGATATTAATTACCTTGATATGTTCTGTTTTGTTTATGTATGTAATTAATCGATAATACAAAAATACCAGCTGCGAAAAGCACGATTCGGTTTTTATTTTAGACTGCATTTCTATTGAAATCCTTTGTCTTTATTTCGTAACACCAGTAGCATATCCTTTAACAGTTTAAAGAAATCGCCATGTGTGTATTTTTTGTACTGAAATTAATTTGTCAAATATGTTGTGCGTTTCCCAAATTGATTATTTAGGCGTAATTTTACAACTTTCTTAAAGAGTTAAATAATTTTCTGAGTGCGTTGGAAAGTGTTTCATAATCTATCAGATCGGGATTCGGCAGCACAGACAATCAGCTCGCCGAGTTCACGGCTTAAATTCCAAAATTAGTTGAAAATTCGATTCGCATATCAAAACGCAATCGGTCTGCCAAGTCATATCTTGATGGAAAACATCTGAAAACCTGATTTTAGCGATTTACTCCAAGGTTTACTATGGTGTTTTACTGCATGAAAAAGTATGAAACATGAAAGACTGGTAGCAGGAAACCACAATGATAAACCTATGACAAAACCGCTGAAATCGGGTTTTCAGCTGTCTTCACAAAGATATGACTTGACAGACCAATTGCGTTTTAATGTGCGAATCGTATTTTTAACTAATTCTGGAATTCATCTCTGAACTCGATAAGGCTATATTGTCTATGCTGCTGTCTCCCGTTCTAGATGCTTGAAGTATGAGTTTTCATTCTTCTTTCATGCTATCATCATAAAATTGACTTCCTTGATATCACTTTCAATTTGTTTTTATTCCCTTTGAAAGAGAGTAAAATTATTTAACGTAATTTTCTAGAGTAATAGTTAGTGCTTCTAAGCTGTATCTGCCCTAAATACTTCCTAATCGTGTCTTTAAAAAAAGGATTTTTTTTTTTTTTCATTTTTTGCGTTCTAATTTTATAAGGCTTCTATAGAATAACTTCGAATAAAGATGACTGAAATTATTCCATCAGAAGTAAGGAAATTTCTGAAAAATCGTGATTTGAAACACCTGTTTAGAAAACACAAATATAAAAATCTTCAATTATGCTATTAAATTTAACAGGATAATATTATTGAAACTCAAATATCGTGATAATATCGAATATTTACATTACAAAAGGTACATAAGTTCGCTAAAAATAAATAGAAAAAATAAATCGTATTTCAAGAGTATGGCAACTAATAGCACTTAATTTTCTATTGTTATGTACTTTAATTAGCTCCTTATTATTGATATATTTGACTACTTAATTAAGTTTTTAGGTGATTATCTAATATTTTAATTGTCTACTTTTCTGAGAAAGTGCTTTACGAATGTTTCGTACGCAATGAAAAGAAAAAAAAAGATGTAATTTAACAAATTACAACAAACATTTGGAAATGATTTTTTTTTCAAAGGCTAAAATTTAACACTTAAATTCTATATTAAAGAAATGGCCTTTTACAAACAATTAGTTCAACATTACATTATTTCCTTTTCCATGATCGTCGCACATTTCGTAATCGGATAAATAAAAATCAGACCTGTTTTTTTTTTTTTTTTTCTTTTTCTTTTTTGCTGTAACAGAAGATTTTTCATACAACGTCTTTCACTGGATTCGTTTTTTTCCATAACTGATAATTTATGTCTACCAATTTTATAAGTTTTTTACTTCCTTGTTTATTAACAGCGACATTTTTCTTTCTATTCAAAAAATTTTGTTTTTCTAAATGTAAAGAATTTTGTAATAAATGAATTAGAGATATAATAATAATATCAAACATCATTTTTATGATGATCAAAACGGAGATTACGTAATAACAGAGTCATATATTGTGTATGCCGTGAATTAAGCATTTATATTCCTGGATCAATCATAAACAAATTTTAAATGAAATTTCAATTTTTCAATTTTCGATCCGCAAAATTTTAAACTGCTAAACATCGCACATTATCAATTTTTTCACAGGCGTATAAGTAAAAAAATCTACACTATTAAAATCCGACCGTATGTATGCATGTATGTGACGCTAGCTCCTCCGATCCCGGAAACGGAGAAACGTCGCGTTTGTTTTGAATTGAAGGGAAAAAATCCCGGGATCCCGAGTTGCCTTATTCGTCTGTCTGTCCGTCATTCTGTCTGTCCGTCCGTTTGTCCGCCTATAACAACTCAAAAACTACCCAACCGAATCGTTTGAAACTTAAAACATATAATTATTAGAATGATTTTGTCAAGTCATTTCAAATTTTATGAAAATCGCATGAATAGTTCAATTACAGGGACAATCAAAAGGATTCCGATACATTACGGTCAATGGGGAAAAAAGTTTCAAGAGCATTTTAACGGTCTTACACTCTTTCGAACATAATAAAGTTCATATGCATCTATGAAGTATATACTATAATATACATTCTGTACAATCTGTGGTGCAAATAATATTTCTTATTGATTTACAAGGCCACACAAAGGTATTCCATTGCATACATATATATTGAGACATTGTTTGGTATGCATTTTAATAGTGTTAAACTATTTAATATTATCAATTAAACTATTTAATGCCCGTAATTAATAAACTATTAAATTATTTAATGCCCGTCTGTCAGTCTAAACCGACCAGCGTAGCGGGCGAAGGCAGCTAGTGTACTTTTTAATATTATTTGTTTGAAAGTAGTATCTCATTTTGCTTTTGAGTTATTATTTTTTTTCTAATTTTTATAATACATTTTTTGTCATCGTGGCAATAAAGATATTCTATTTCTGGACATTAAACATGAAACAATCAGAAAACTTATAAAATCCGAACATCTTAAGTAGGAGTGCACAACCTTTTCAAGAGAAGGGCCACATACAAATATGTCTGGGAGGACGAGGGCCTCATCAATAACACGGAGAAAAATTGACTTAGAGAAAGTGATGTGGCCTATGATCGGATAAAAAATATGGTTTCAGAAGAAAGTGGGGGTTACCCCTTTATGTTCGCTCACCCAGTCAAAATATCCAATTCAGTTGGTAAAAATATATTAGCAGTTTTTACATTTTTTAATATATAACAGATATAGCAATGATTATTATCAAGATGTAAAAATATTCCTTGACGTTATTCTGGAGAGTAAATTTTGTTTTAATAAAAGTGCTAAAAAACAAGCATAAATGGCGGTGCCGAAAAAAATGTGAATTTTATGAACGTAGGAGACAGAAGGAGCCGATCAACAAGATTTTTGCGTGCCTGACAAATGAAATTCATTATTTTCTGTGTCCTATTAATCAAATTTGTAATTCTTCCACGCCTGATGGACCAAATTTGAGCTATTTACAAAATCCATCGACAAAATTCGCAATTTTTACGAAGCTGATGGAGAAAATTCACGATCTTTCCTCACCAACAAAATTCGCAACTCTTACGAGACTGATCGAGGAATTCACGATTTGTCCGTGCCTGATGAACAAAATTCGAGAATTTTAAGATGCCAATCGATGAATATCGCGAGCTGATCGATTAAATTCGCGATTTTTCCGTTGCCGATCAATAAAATTTGCAATTTTCCTTTGCATGATCGACGAAATTCGCGATATTTCTACGCCTGATCGATGAAATTAGTGATTTTTAAGAAGTCAATAGATGAAATTCGCGATTTTCTTCGCATAATCGATGAAATTACAGACTTCCTTCGCATGATCGACAAAATTCGAAATTTTTACGAAACCGATCGAGAAAATTCACGATCTTTTCGTGACATGATCAACAAATTTCGCGATTTTTACGAATCTGATCAGCGAAATTCTCGATTTTTACGAAGCTGATCAGCGAAATTCTCGATTTTTAAGAAGGCGATCAGCGAAATTCTCGATTTTTAAAAAGGCGATCAGCGGAATTCGCGATTTTATGAAACCAATCGACAAAATTCGCGATTTTTTCCTCATTTGATCAAGAAAATTCGCGATTTTTCAAACCTGATCAACAAAATTGGAGATTTTTACAAAGCCAATGTCCGAAATTCGCGATTTTTACAAAACCAATGAACGAAATTCGCGATTTTTACAAAGCCGATCGACGACGTTCGTGACTTTTCCGCGCTTGATCGATGAAATTCACGATTTTTCCTAGTCTAATCGGCAAAATTCTCAAATTTTACAAAGTTGATCGAGAAAATTCACGATCTTTCCGCATCTGAACAACACAATTCGCAAATTTTTCGAAGCCGATCGACGGTATTCGCGATTTTTACAAAGCTGATCGACGAAATTCGCGATTTTTACGAAGTCCATGGCTGAACTTCGCGATTTTTATGAAGCTGATCGATGAAATTCGCGATTTTACCGTTCCAGTTCAATGAAATTCTCGATTTTTCTGCGCCTGCTAGACGAAAGTCGTAATTTTAATGAAGCTGATCGACGAAATTTATGATTTTTGTATTACCAATCGACGAAATTCTCGAGTTTTCTTCGTATAATCGACCAATTTCGCGATTTTTGTGCACCTGATCGATGAAATTTGTGATTTTATTAGAGCCTTATCGACGTAATTAGTAATTTTTTCACGTTCGAACAACAAAATTCGCAAAATTTTTGTCTCAGACCTAAGAAATTTGCGATTTTTCGGTATCCGATGAAAAAAAACTCGAAATTTTTTGATTTCCGATCAACAAATAATGCGCTTTTTTTTCACTTTACGAATTTTTTTATTTTTTTCATCTTGTTCGACAAAACTTTCGAGTCCGATCAAAGAAATTCGCGTTTTTTTCACGCGATAAACCGAGAAAACATGTAATTTTTTGCAGCCAATGAATTTAATTTTCAATTTTTTCGATCATCATGAACAAAATTGACGGCTTTTTCCTTTCTCGATCAACGAAATGTACAATTTTTCGCGTCCGACCAACAAAATTCGCGATTTTTCCGTGCCTGATTGACAAAACTCGTGATTTTTTCGCCCTGATTGGGGTAATTTGCTTCTTTTTTCGCACTTGATCAATGGAATTCGCGATTTTTTCCGTGCGAATCAACGAAATTTTATATTTTTCCGCGGTTAATTCACGAAATTAACGATTTTTTCTGCGACATATGCACAAAAATTGCATTAAATATGCAAAAATTTATAAATAATTCTTTGGCTCTCAAAAATACATTAGTTTCTGGAGCTTCTAATGACAAAGAAGACTTTTCGAAGTCATGGGTAACTCGAAAGAGAGGGTTGTAACTGTATAATATCTGAACGTGGATATATCAAGTGCTTGATTTATGGAGAGCACTCGAGGCACGGGTCCAGGGCCCTTGATTTTTAAAAGGCCTTAAATACTGCTGAGAGGTCTTTCAAATATTGTCCAAAATCTAATGTTTTAATATCAAATGGAATTTTACATTTCATTCTACATTCTGTAGTGTTCGCATTATATTTTTACAGCAGTGTCTATTTTGTCTGAAACGTCCATATTTAATTACTTTTATTGAATCTGTTCCTTATTATAAAATTTTATCTTCAATATTATTTGTGTTATATTTAAAGGATCAATATTCATTTAAAATTAAAATACCATATAACAAGAGCATACGAATGTATTAGGCTTATCTATGCTCTTCTTTCGGGGGGGATAAGCGGCTATCTTTCTGTGTCTTCGAAATAAATATTTATTCATACTGTTTAAGTAGTAACTGAAGAAAACAGAATGTAAACAAACAAAACATATGTATTAACAATCACAAAACAAATACATGACGTTTCGCACACATCATACCTTTTTCTTAAAGACGATCTTAATACATTCTCGTAACTACATTTTCTTATTGAAAAACAGAATAGCATTCTAAACAAATCCATTTGTCAACAAAAAAATATCGTCTGCGCGAGCCTTGAAATAAAAACGATTAAATTAAAACCATGTAAGTAGCGATAAAATGCAACAACTTTATTAAAATGAATATTTTCTTTTATCTTCATTACTTTAAAAATATATTGTATTTTTAATGCGTATTTAATCCTATTTCTGTTTTCATCAGATTATTTGGAAGTTGGTCAGCGTAACTAACAAGTCACTGAGTCCCCTGTTATTATGCGGGAAATTTATTATTAGTTGTTCCATGCCTTATTATTCCAGATGTATACACTTGCATAGAAAAAGATAATAGACACCACACAATTCGTCATACAGCTACTCATTTAAATTTCATAATTATGAAATAATTATTTAAAAGAAAATTAATGTTTATCAAATTTAACTTTTAATGGATATTTTAAGGTAATATTAAAGAAATAGTGATTATAGTGGTTTCTTTCAGAAAGTATAATATACACATATGTTTACTCAATTTCTCTGTAATATTGGTGCAAGGGGGCGCCCGAGATCCCCAAATTAGTAATTCGTTCCTTTGATATATCATATTGCAATTAATTAATCTTTTATATAAGTGCATTACATATCAATGGAACTTAAGCAAAAAAAGTCTATGTTATTTATACAGTCGGGCTTTAAAAAAAGATTTCTTTAATTGTTGCTATCTTCAACAATACAGCAGTCAATACAAAATATTCGTAGAGTTTCCAACAAACGGCGATATAGAATTCATTTTTTATACCAAAGATTTAATGATCATTTGAACAGTTTTGCATCGTTATTGCTAAAATGAACTTTATAGTCTTTTTAAAATTAAACAATTAGAGACGTCGAAAAATATATTTTTATTTGTGGTATAATAGGATACTTTAAACTTTTGTTTTGGGAAATGGACTTTATTCTGTGAGCGGTATGACATTATCTGTTTACATCAGATCTGAAAAAAAGCAGAAAGCAAAAAGCTTTTAGCAATTAATTTTTAAGATTTATGTTCTAAATCTTTTTAATTATTTTTATATGCTTAAGATGTTGCATTCTAACGTCTGAGTCAATATTTTTCAAATCGGAATTGTTCAATCACAAAAGATTAAGAAATGTCTTTTTTTTTTTTTTTTTTTTTTTTTTTTTTTTTTTTTTTTTTTTACAGTATAACACACATCTTAATGAGAAAATTGCGCTGTTTATCAAGTAAGCCAGACTTTGTCAGTCTATTTTTAGTTGCTTTATTGACTTACAACGATGAATGGAATCCATATAAATGAATGTTCTTTATTCAAACCTATTTATATGATCCAAGTTAAGAATCAGTGGGAACATCAATTTCTGAAGCATCATTCCGGAATTTTTTAAACTATGTTAGAATGTTTGTGCAATTATTAAATGAATTTTAGAAAGATTCCATCTACGAGAACTACTTTGTATTTTAGGTGCTTTCGCATTTATGTAAATACAGAGCGCCCTATACGTTGTCGTTCAGTCCGCCTGTCCGCATATAACAGAACAAAAATTACCAAACCGAATCGTTCGAAATTTAAAGTATATAATTGTTGCATAGTTTTGTCGAATCATTTCAAATTTTATGAAAATCGGGGTCCATTACAGGGACATTAAAAGCATTCCATTACATCACGGCCAATGGGAAAAAATAGTTTCAAATGCATTTTAATGATGTAATACTCCTTCGAACATAATACAATTAATATGCATTTATGAAATGTATACTAAAATATACTTTCTGTACAATGTGTGGTGCAAAGAATATCTGTTATTAATTTACAAGGGCACCCAAAAGTATTTCATTACATAATAGTATAGGGGGAAACATTGTTTAGGCGCGTTTTAATACTATTAAACTATTTTACATTTTATCAGATAGATATACTTTACTGAGGATTACTACAAGTTACTTCCTGTATAATAGAAAGCAGATAGTATTTACAGGGATATACAAAAGATTTCGGCTACTATACTGTATCCGAAGTACTGTATAAATATTACACCAAGATCTGAGTATTTTTAAAAACTTCATTATAGTATGAACGCACCTCATTTGCTAAGCTTGACGTACAATTTCCGACTTGTTCAACTTCCAATGGAGCATAAGATAATGAGAAATATAAATAATAATATGATTTTATAATCAGGAAACGAGTACAATCAATTACTTTTCGACATAATCACTATGAAGACTGAGACATTTGCCGTACCGGTATACGTAACACATCGGAAATTGTAGGTCAAATGTGGCAAATATGAGGTGTATTCGTAACTATAACTAGTTTTATAAATATTCAGATTTAGGTGCCATAGCTGTTGCATTCTTATGCAAAAATGCGCGTAGACAAAATTTATTACAATTCTATAAATTCACTAATGAAAAAAAAAAAAAAAAGGCTTTTTTCTTAAATAGTGCGTATCATTATGACAATCTAGATCTAGAATCAATACCTATCATGGAATATCTTTAAATTCATTATGTAGGGAAGGATTTAATGGGACAAAGAAAGTTTTTATCAATATCTTTTTAAGTTTTGATTCAATTTTCATAAAATTTTGAATGACTCGAGAAAATTTTTTGACATCCAGGAAATAATTCCTGTTAGAATATTTTATCTCACTCTAGTAAAGTAGGTCCGCAGCGATATTTGACGAGTTTTATATTTCCGTCGGTTTTTCGACATATTAATAAAATATATCAGCTTTTAATATTTTAACTCAATGTAGTAAATTTTGTCCTTTTTTCAATAAAGTTTATTCGGAATCCACAAGCTATTTTTAAATTCTTCTAGTGAGTTTTGAATTTTCCCCTTTGTTTCGCGGCGATTTTTTTTTTTTTTCTGATGTTTGTAAATATTCCGTTACAAACTTTTAGCATAATGCAGCAAATTTTGTCCTCCTTAATTTTTGAATTTTGGGTAATTCGGATTACAAAAGTTTTAGTCCACAGGAGTAAATTTTGTCCTCTGCAAATTTTTTTCTTCATTTCGCAGTGATTTTCGACAGTCGTATTCGTAAAAGGAATTCGGTTTCAAACTTTGTAAGTTTTGTTCAGTAAGTTTCGTTTTTTTCTTTCTTTTAATGGATTTTTAAAGTTATTTTCTACGTGATTCTCTGCAATTTTTGTGTATTGACTTTTTTTTTCACATTTGTAGAAATTAATTCAGTATAAATAATTCAGTATAAAAAAAAAAAAAAAAAAAAAAAAAAAAGGCTCGCTTTAGGCGGCGAAATGTCCAGCGCCGGCCCTGACCCTATTTCCATGATTTTTAAAAAGTTTCTGGATATAATAAATAATATCATTTTTGTGGGACCTGAAAAAAATTGAAATATACTATTTCAAATTATGATCTTACAAATTCCTGAATGAAGTCTATATATTTAGAAGAGGAATTTTGCAGAATTTGAGAACAAACCTTTTTCCTTATATATTCATTAAAATAAACTAACGTAACTAAATTAAAGTATTTGTACTTATTTATTATTTATCCCGGCTTTTAATTTTTTTTAATGTAACCTCGTTTTTTTTGGGGGGGGGGGGGGAGGGGGGAGTATTATAATTATTATAATTTCAGATTATTTCCTAAATGTAATTTTTTTATGTGTGATCTTTAAATGGGGAGAAAGAAAAATAGAAAAAATAAAGTAAATTTGATAGGAAAGTATTCTACATCTTTTAATTTCTTCTGAATTGTAATATGAAGTTTTTCATTGTAAGATTATTTACGATTTCTCTCCAGTGTTCATTTCCTGAATCAATAATTCTGTGTTTATGATTTCTATTTAAATTATGAGATTGCTGTCCGAGGCGCCGTGGCTTAGTTGGTTAAAGCGCCTGTCTAGTAAACAGGAGATCGTGGGTTCGAATCCCACCGGTGCCTTCGTCGCTGTTTAATTTTTCGTACGAATTAACTAGGATAACAAGGAATTGAAAAACGAAATGAGGACGCATTCAATCATTAGACATAAATCTGACTTACATTTCCAAGCTATTGACTTTATGCTAAATTCTTCATAAAAAATCAGTTTTTTTTTTAAACTTCTTTACAAATTTAAATCTTAATCTATATGAATTTATTGGTTCATTTAATAATCATTTTGTAATGTAAAGTCAAGCGATATTGACATTAACAATAAAAAAAAAAAGTGATAAATGCAATCGGTGTTTTTCATTTGAATTTTTATGTAAAGGAAAAAAGGCTTAGAGTAAGAAAGAATATATCCATCCAAAATTCTTACTGGAAATTATTAATTACATTAATTTTGCAGCACATCAATATTTGTTTCTTTTTTCTATTATTTTTGGCACGAGAGCTGAATATAATTATCAATATTTGGAACTTGTTAGATGAAATTAATAAATGAATTCTTTTTTTATTTGCCTTTTACTTTAATATTTTTATTTCGGGAGCGTGTGATAGCATTATATTATGACAACTGGAATAAAACTTTGTATTTCTCTAATAATTTATTTAAATGATAATTAAAATCGTTCTAAGAGACAGTTTTCTAAAATATTTCCATTCGCGAGTAATAGATGGCGCTTTATTCTGTTAATGGATTTATTATTATGGCAAATGGATATTATGGGAAAAGTTCATGTTAATTAAAAAAGACAAAGAAAAAATAACCTATTATTTTCTCAAATTTTCTTGTTAATGTAATCGATATATAAAATTACTTTTCTAAGGAAATTTTGATTATTAATTATTAAAGATACAATGTTATGATTTCATAAATATGTTATGTTATGAGCATGTGGTACTGCTATTAGAAAATCTATAACTTCATTATTTTCAATTACCACAGTGATAAATTCAGCAATTTTTTAAGGATGGAAATGATTTATTCATTTTAATTAAGAATGTTTTTTTTTTCTTTTTCCTTTGAAATACATAAATTACATTCATTTTAAAATATAAAATATTTTATAAAAAAATTCATAAAATTTTATTGAATAATTAAATTAATATTTTATAATTAAGAGGAATTTTAACATTAATATTTAGTTAATTTATAAAATATCTTTCAATTAATTTTAATTAATAAAAATAAAAACATATCAATTTAGAGCTATGTTTAAAAATCGATCTACAATCTGAAAGAATTAAGTTTTTGCAAACTTTTTTCTTATTGTTCAATTTTGAGTTTGAAGTCTTCAGAATTTACGTAAAATAATAATAATAAATAAATAAAATATTTGTTTATTTTTGAAAAAAATTTATTTAATGAGTACGTTTTAATAAAGGAATCATATTTTCAAACAATACTACTGTTTTATTGAAATTTTTGTGTATATTAATATACACAAAAATTTCAATAAATTTGTTCCGAAATCGATGCTTATTTTACAAAAAATGAATGCACCGAGTATCAAATAATAACAATCTCATAATTCCGTCATAAGGGTTTATTTTAGTATTATTATTATTATTATTATTATTATTATTATTATTATTATTATTATTATTATTATTATTTTCATGATCATGCAACCAATACTGCATTAAAATAATCTACTAGCTAATAATTTTTGTTTAGGTAGCCGTTGATTTTATTTTTAACAATTTAGCTATTTCTTCAATATCAAAAAATTTACAAAAGTTGGAAAAATTAAAAAACATAGAGGAAACGCATTTTATAAATATTAACAGAAGGATAGAATTTTTAGGATACTCAGATTTTAAAATCATAAAAAAATAATAATAATACATGTTTAAAATTTCAAAAAAATCTGATTGACCGCTTTTTGCGAGCTTTAAAATAGCCATTTTGTATAAAATATGAATTTGAAAAAACGAACATTTTTATACTTTATAGGAAAGGTGACCGTAAGAGATAAAAGTTTAATTAGTGGATCAAAAATAATAAATCAAAAATAAACGACAATTTTTTTATGAAGATTAATAATAATAATAAAAAAAGACAACATATGTGTATATATTACACTTAAAAAATAATTAGATTAAATTATATATCTATTTTTGTATCTCGGATGAAAAAGAATTAATATCATGTCGAACATACATATTTTTAATAGAACGCCAGTATTTATTTGGCAAGAGCTTTCTATATTGAATTTTTTATTATTATTTCATTTGTAATAATATAAACTTTTTACAAAAAAAAAAAAAAAAAAAAGAAGAAGAAGAAGGAAAAAGAAAGAAAGAAAAGAAAAGAAATTGGCTTCAATGAAAATTTCAACGATGTTTATTTATTTTTTTTTTTTTTATGAAATTATTGATAACTAAAAATATTGTACCAATTTTGATAAAATTTAAATAGAACCGAGAGTGCATCCACTTCCAATAATAATAATAATAATAATAATAAAACATTAACATGATGCATATTTTTGAAGTAATCAGTGAATACACATTTAAAAATAGAAAAAAAGAACATACGCATCGAACTGAGAACTTCCTCCTTTTTTAAGCAGTAAAAAATAGCGGCTCTTAGATACCTAGAGACGAAAGAATTGTAAAAATGTCAAGCGGCAGTTTTTTTAATGCATGGTAGATGTGCCAATAAATTTAATAATGGACACCCTTAAGGAATTTCTTTAAGAATTATCTTTTAATTAATAGTTATTATTGTTATGTTCTAGTTTTTTTTCCATATTATGTTAATATAGCAACAATATTTAACCATTTTTACAGTTGCATTTCCCGATGTGAACCTAAATTCAACTGTAAGTAACAGAGATACAGTGGGCACCCTGTGTTCCAATAATGGATACCCTACAAAAAATAATTGCTACAATTCTTTTTAAAATAGTATTTAGAAAAAGAACTTAATGAAAGCATATTAATAAAACAAATTGGCTATTTTCAAATAAATTTCACAATTAAGATATCAATAAATAATCAAATATTTCGTAATTCATTATTTAAATTAATTATTGTCGTTATGGATGAATATTTTAATTACTTTAGATAATGAAATTTAAAACATTAAGTGTCAAAGTATTTAAAATTATCAAATTATTTAGACAATTCTAAGGTAGAGGAGTTAGTTTAAAATAATAATATAATAATAATAAAATATCTAGAGGTGTAGTGAATAAAATTGCTACATCACTATTTAGTACATATTTCCTGTTACTTTTAACATTTAAACTGCCTGATACCTCTTGATATGCGTATTACTAATAATTAATAGTTCAAATATGAAACAGATGAAACCGTTAATCAAATGTTTTAAATACTAAATAAAATCATTTTCAAGATAAAACTGCGGAACGGATATTTGAGGCAATTAATCTACAAATTTACCAGTTTCATTATTGGAATATTAAATTAATATTATAGTTTTTTTTTTTTTTTTTTTTTTTTTTTTTTTTAAATAATGTAGAGTGTAGTTTTGCCAGAAATGAATGATCAAACATTTAAGAAGGCAGATCACGTTGAGCAAACAGAAAATGTACTGTTCGGAAATGTACAGAAATATATGAAATATACAGAAAATATACAGAAAATATACAGAAAATGTACAGAATATTTAAAGCGGTACAATAAACTCTGTAGATTCTGATCCAATGACACATTTTATTATTAGCCTCCGATGCTTTCAGACAGGCTAAAAAGTGTCGTGTCAAAAATTGTGGCCCACTTTTACTTACCTATCATATGTAGTATAGGGTAAGTCTTGCAATCGTTTTGAAAATCCAGAAAAAAAAATTGCCGTCCGTCTGTCTGTCTGTAAACGCTCTATCTCACGAACAAATGGAGATAGACTTAAAATTTTGTATGTACTTAGTAAGTAAGAATAGGACGAAGCCTATTTAATATCAGTAACCTCGATTATCCGGAACTATTTTTTTCGGACTCTCGAAAAATTCGTTCTGATGAGAATATTTTCTATTTGAGATCTATTTTTTTTTTTTTTTTTTTTTTTTTTTTTTTTTAAGGAAAGGACGTAAAAGACAATAAAATAACACAAATTTTGTATCAAGAACGAAGTCGGTCGGATTAATAGTTGCCGAGATATTTGTAATCCTGTTTTCCACATTCTTCGATTTTTCATGACCCTGTATTTTCTTCAAATTTCAATTCAAAGATGTGTTTTAATTGGAAATGAGACACTTAATCTGACGCAGTAAACTGTTAGTTAATATGATTATTGTTTTTGGAGTTATAAGGATGTTTCTTTTACGCAATCCGGTACTACTTGTGTAGTTTGGTATTTTACATAATTTGTCGAAATGGGTTCATCAGCAATTCATTAATGGAGCATTACTATGTATATTAAGAATATTTAAATATACATTTAAATTTTTTTTTGGAATCGCAATGCATTTTATAAATAGTTTTCACATATTTTATTTTCACATATTATATAATGCATATCCATGATGGGTAAGTATTACGGTGACCTACAACGACTAGTTTCGTAATCTGGCCGTTAAAACGAGACATTCATACAATTTTATTGTTAAAATGCATTTCCTTTTTCTCAGAGTCTATAAAAAAGCGTTTAAACAAAAGAAAAATGCGTTTTTGATGAATCTAGTCAATGAAGAAGTAGCACGTCAAATTGTATCTCTTTATTATTCTGCAATTCCAATGTCTCAGAGAGAAATCGCTAATCAATTGGGTATTTCACGCCGTTCTGTTTGCTATTTTATTGATAAACACAAGAAAAATGAATTTAGTTCATTGCATTCTAAACGGGGTCGCCCTTCTAAAAGACTTCTATCGATTTTTTTTTTTTTTTTTTTTTTTTTTTTTAGTCGGAGGCGAAAATGAATTTTGCAATGTCAGAATCTACATTGAACTTGTCTTTAATTTCACACATTCTTATGGTTTATTCAAATGCACATATAGAGTAATATTAACTCTTTCATGCATAAAGGCTTCATATGAGCATTCATTTAAGCAGATCTGATTTGTAGACAAATAATAGCTAGGATGCAGCACAATAATAAAATGTATTTTACAATGGGTTCTCATTTATCACACACACTCACAAAGAAAAATATAACGAAATATAATTTATGCATTAGAGGAATGATTAATTAAATCTTAACTACAGAAGTGGCTCTTGGAAAATATTAATATTAAAATATGCATTTTGTGCCCACAATTTTACAAATTCTACTGCAGATATACGTTTAACGTTTCATATTTTGTTACTTATAATACTACATTTTACACTGAACCTAAATTTGAAAGTATATTTACATTTTTTGGCATAATTGTTTTTCATTTTTTGAACCGGTTTGAAAAAAAAAAAAAAAAAAAAAAAAAAAAAAAGCATCCCCTTAAAAAATATCTGCAATCAAAATCGAAAAAAAAAATGCTCTACATACAAATCGATCTCAGCTATCCCATGCAAAAAAAAAAAAAAAAAATCAGTTAAAGACATTGAAATGCAACCGAGATTTCTGTATAAATTTCTGCCATATGATTAGCATTAGCGAAAGGATCTTTTCATTTGACTGAAGAAGCCTCTTAATACTTTTCAACACAATTGAAATGTGTTTATGCATTCGGTTTATCTGTCTGTTAGTCCGATTGTCCACGCTCTAATTCCCGTAAATGTACTTGGATTCACATGCAATTCATAAACTTTATTTAGGGTCTCTAAATCAGTTTTGGTATTGTATATGAAACATATAGGACTAATAGTTCATTTACAGGGGCAATCAAAATAATTAAATTACATTATGATTTATAGGGGGGAAGTCTTTTGCAGAGTATTTTAATGAGATTAGGTTATTCCAAACATATTGAAATTGCTATAAATCACTGAATTTCGCTACAAGATGATTACGATAGAATAGGTCATTGATAGCATTTGTTATTTATTTAGAGGGTTGCCAAAAGAAATCGGTTACAGTGCGCTTTTTGAATAATAATTGTTGAAAATGTGTTTTAAAATTCAGTATGCACTTTAAGATTTAAATATTTTTTTTGCTTATTACTCGTTGTATATAAATAATTCTATGCCTCATATACAGGGATGCACAAAAGAATTCACACACCATTCTTCTTTTTGTGGAAATTGCTGAAAGGGAATTATCAATTGAGCTTCATGTATTTTTTAACTGAACTAAATTTTGGCATGCATATATTTAATAGATACAAATCTCTACATCATATACAGGGCTGTCCAAAGAATTCAGACAATTTTCCGATTGTTGACATGGACAACTGGAATTGAGTTTTCAAATGTATGCTTGTTAATATAGTATGATTAGACATAATATTTTAACCTATTAAACGGTGCAGGTTTGTTACATTATTCAGAATGTGCTGGAAAGTGTTTCATAATATGTGCCCGACGTATGATTTTTTTTCTTTCTTGTTGTGATCTAAAGATTGATTTTCGCAATCTATTTACCACCCAATTCCTGGTATGGTCTTCCCCGACTAGAATTATGTAAATTATATTAGGAAGCAGGTTGGTTACAGATGATGGAACAGCAGTTTAATATTTTTTCAACTTAATTATAAATGATTACAGTGATTTAAAGGCATTTTTGAATAAGCCCACCACAGATGATCTATCTCTTATTATTCTCTGCAACTTGTTCGATTGTATGGGAGTGGGAAAAAAACAATGGACTGAATGGTGCGCTCATAAAAGCTCGCTATAAGATGCTAAATTGCTCTGAAATTCCAACAATGAAACATTTTAAAGACTTTACAATGGGAAATAAATTGTAAATGAAAAAAAAAGTGTAATAGTTTTTATAACATATAGAGTACATTAGTTACACTTTTATACGTTAATAATTAAATAATAATATATTTATGATTATACGTCGAGTAATCAATATAGAGTACATTAGTTACACTTTTACAAGTTAATAATTAAATAATAGTATATTTATAACTATACGTCGAGTAATCAATATATAAATCCTAGAAAAACAGTTTTAAAAAAAATCACACCAAAAATTATGTATTCATTTTTAAATGAATTCATTTGCTAGCACTTAGATCTTTACGCCTCGACAGTATTTTCAAGTATCATTAAAATAACATGCTATAAAATTAATAGTACTGCAATTTAGAATGAGTTATAGGTACTTTACTTTAATTTATTTCTTCTGAGTTATTGGCTGTACAAAAGAAAAACACCATTAAAAGAATGATTTTACTTCAAAAAAGGTGAGAAATTTTGGGTATTCTGTAAGAGTTTTAGTTTTTTTTCTAATATCAGAGTGGTTAGGTCGGGTTGGGATAAAGGCAAGTTAAAAGACACGTTGTTGGGCTTTAGACAAAACGCCCTAGTTTCGAAAATAAACTTATTGTTGATGTATTGTAAATTGTAAATTATTCATTGAAAAAAAAACATTCCACATCTTCTGGAGTAAATAGGATATATCTTACCACTCTATTTGTCATACTCCCTCTCCAGTTAGTTGATTATCACTCAATTTAAGTGTTAAGCGAATCGGAGATTGTAAAATTATTGTTAGCCAACATTACTTTTATCTGTTGAGAAAAGAATGATAAGTCCTAGAAAGTTGTTACATGTAAGTTTGCTATAAGATGATGCATTTTATAAGATGCTTGTAATTATTTAAGATGGATGTAAATAAGTAGAGTATATGTACGTAAAAGCACGTAACATTTGTATATTAATTTGAGGACGTGTGCAAGTATATATGAATGTATGAAACATGCGTGATTTCTATTTATTCTATTCATGCGTGATTAAACATTCCAGGGTTTCCTTTTTTCATTTTACTTTGAAAAAAGGTAAGAAATTTTGGGTATTCCGCATGAGTTTTTTTTTTTTTTTCTTTTTTCTTATGTTAGAGTGGTCAAGTCGGGTAGGGATAAAAAAAAAAAAAAAAAGACCCGTTACAGGACTCTAGGTAAACCCCCCCCCCCCCTAGTTGCAAAAATAAACTTATTACCGATTTTTTTTTTTTTTTTTTTTTTTTTTGTAAATTATTCATTATGAAAAACCTTCTGCATCTTCTGGAGAAAATAGAATATCTTACCACTCTATTTGTCACTCTCCCTCTCCAGTTAATTCATTATCACCCTAATTTAAGCGTTAAGCGAATTGAAGATTGTAAAATTATTATTAGTCAAGATTAGTCAACATTACTTTTATTTGTTGAGAGAGGAATGATAAGGCATACAAAATTGCTACATGTAAGTAGTATGCTATCAGATAATGTTTGTTATAAGATGTTTGTAATTATTTACATGGATTTAAGGAAGTAAGGTATATGTATGTATATGCTTTTAGATATGAATGCAGTAAAAAAAGAACATGTGCAAGTATGGATGGAATGCATAAAGCATGACGTGCTCTATGATTTTTCCCTTTAATACGAAAAAAGGTAAGAAGTTTTATGTTTGTTATGACTGTTGGTTTTTCTGCTGTCTCTACCTGTTTCCCACGAGAAGTTTGACGCTCCGTCAAACAGTGGCTACTTCAGTAATTAAAAACTGGAGGTTGATAAAAGAGACAGGTTGCAGCATTACGTTACACATGGATTTCTTTTTTATCAGACATGTAGTGAAGGTATATGGTGGTAAGAAATTCTGTATACTCTCTTTTGTAAGATAAAACTACATCACATACCTTTGGTTACATCTTTTGCCTTTAGCTTATATCCTCAGCTTTCTTTTAAAGAGTACAATGCTGTTTTTGAGTCTACTTGAGTCACGTGCTGTTCCTACCATATGTGCTGGGAAAGCATGAATACAGCCTTTCAATTTGCGACTGTATGAATTTAGGTAAGTGATAATTAAATTGATATTTTAAAGAGGTTGGTAATTTTAGAACCATTTTGTGAACTAAAATTCCTTGTCCTCTAAAGAACCAATTTCAGAAAATTTCTTTTTTCTGTCATCTATGATGTCATTTTTTTTTTTTGTGAAAAACTTATGAATGCGTATTTATAGTAATATTTTAGCTTTAGGTCTCAAGAGCATAAAACATTAATTAACTTTATTCTCATGCGTAAATCTTGAAAATTTGGTCTATAAATCTTTTTATGTTAAAAGATTATCCATTTTTAGGCTCGTTCGTAATTCTGTAAATGTGTAACACCTAAGTCGTCATTCGGTCCGTTTGCCATTCTATCTGTCCGCATATAACAACGCAAAAACCACCCAACCAATCGTTTGAAATTTAAAATATATAATTGTTGCGTAATTTTGTCGAGTCATTTCAAATTTTATGTAAATCAAATGCATAGCTCATTTACAGGGGCAATCAAAAGTATCCCATTGCATGATGACCAATGTGAAAAAATAGTTTCAAGTGCATTTTAATGATATTAGTTCTTTCGAACATAATAAAATTGATATGTATCTATGAAGCATGTACTAAAATACGCATTCTGTACAATCAGTGGTGCAAAGAATATTTTTTATTAATTTACAGGGCCACACAAAAGTATTCCATTACATAATGATATAGAAGGGAACATCGTTTGGGACGCAATTTCAATACAATTGAATTTTTCACATTTTATGAAACTGGTATACGTTGCTGAGGTTTACTAAATGTTACTTTCTGTATAATAGAAAGTAGATAGTATTTAGAGGGACACACAAAAGGTTTCGGCTACTTAATCCGAAGTACTGTATACTATTACACCAAAATCTGAATAATTTTTAAACGTTATAGTACAAAGGCACCTCATTTTCTACACTTGACGTTAAATTTCCGACTTGTTTTCTACTATCGACAGTATGCGAAGAACCCAATAAATATCTTTGTTCACCATATCCTTAATACCTTATGTCCGTATGATACTTTATGATACTTATGATATTTTAAAGTATCATTAAGGTAGCTTGTTATGAAATTAATTTACTACATCGATTAGTAATAATACAGTTTAGAATGAGTTACAGATAATTCACTTTAACTTATACCAAAAGCATTATTAATATCAAAAATACTTTTAAAAGGCTGATTTTTTTTTCATTTGCATCTTTTCAGCTTTCTTGATGTTAAAAAATTGTGGGTGAAATTTTCCGTTCGATATTATTCCTATATTGTTATTGGAAGAGCACTTTTGTACATTTCCTAACTCTATAAAATACTAAAAAAATACTTTAAATTAAAAAAAAATTAGTGAAATTATAAGTATTTCACAAATTCCCTATAAATACAAATTTAATTAATTAGTTTTAACTAGCAAAATTATTTTAAATTTTATTAAATGTTTGTATAAATCTTTTAAAGTAATTTCAAACATTCACGAAAAATGCTTAAGCGATGAAATGTTCAGGAATTCATAATTTGGGACACAAATGTTAAAATATCTAATTTTTTTACAAAAAGACGTCTGATGTCTGGAAAATACGTAACATTTGTTTTCATCAAATGGCGTTTTATCAAGTTCATCAATGGATACAAGGGGTAGGATTCTCGTATAAAACTTATTGTTTACGTTTGGAACTTATCACGGTTGTACCCTCTGTTATCGGCAAAGGCCGATACAATTTTATTTACTAACCAATAGGAAAATGTTTGTTTAATATTCGTTCTGAAAGGAGATGAACTCATCTTTTTTATGATCTTGAAAAATTCCTTGGTTCAACAAGATAAAGTCAAGATCATGGTTTATTGCGCCATTACGGTGTTAGAGAATTTTTGTTTAGCTTCGCACAGATAATACTTATGTAATAATACAAAAACATTAGAGGGTATGCAAAGTCATACAATCCATTTCAATGTCATCTAGATTATTTATTTGTCTTTTTTATGTGTTTATTTATATCTTGATGATTTGAAAATGGAGATCAATAAATATTGTTTATTGAACGACAATGCAAAAAATAACAAACATATTATCCGAAGAGATCATATTGTAAAGAATCGTGGTGTGTAGTTACTTGCGGTAGTATATTCAGGGGGTGGGTATTGATGGAGCTCTAACCCCTTCCGAATTTTGCAGAAAATATCAAGTTTAATTTCGAAAGTTTAACAAAATGTAATGAAACCCGGTGGCGTAACTAAGATGGATGTCTCCCGGGGTGGATGTAAATGGTGTCACCCCCAACCACGATGGTATCAGCCCCACTCCCCCAAATCTGCCATATTTTTTTTATCACAATTCTACGTTATTGCAAATAAAATGTCAACAATTTTTGCATGCCTGGAGCGATTTTATAAATAACTAGCGGACCCGACAGACGTTGTCCTGGCACCTACTCCAAAAAATCAAATAAATGTACATAAATATAATAATGTGCTTAATAAATAGTACGCTCTTAATTTAATTTCTTATTACAATTATGTAAGGAAATTATTTTTCACTTTGCAGTAGTTTTTGAATTCGGTTCAATTATTGATAAAAAAGTTTATTTTTCTCTTTCTAGATAAAAGTTAACGATTTTTTGAAGTCGGTCAATTAAAATTACAATACAGGAAAAAATATTGTAAATCATACACGTATGTCAGGAGTGGGGTTCGAACACACTATCTCTTTCTTCGAGAACCAGACCTTAAATCTGGCGCCTTAGATCATTTCATTTTATGCTAAAAAAAGAATATGATAATGAAAAATTCGAGTGTGTAACTAATGCATAATACTATAAACATCATGTTAACTTCATATGTGCAAATAGGATGAGCGAGTATTGAAACACTTATTTTAGTTATAATTTAGTATTTCTGCAAACCTGTGAAAGGACCTCAAAACTAAATTAGATTTTTTAACGGAATATCTTTTGGATTTTCGGAACATAAGTTCATTTAGTGACCTTGGAATCTTTTCCAGAGGATGCTCAAAATGTTTTAGAGGGGGGCACCCATAGCACCCCTTTAACTACTGTCCCGGTTTGAATTGTAATTATTATGTTCAGTTAGTTTTGCTAAAGTGTCTCACGAATTCGCAGTATTGTTTAAAAAAACATAAGTAAACGACTT